>CM035162.1:39975140-41224255 GCA_020205615.1 Panax quinquefolius | reverse complement strand
ATTCCTTGACCTTTGATGGACTTTTGAGTCACATATACGATGTCAAATTATTGTAGGATCAACTGCCATCTAGACAGCCAACAATTTAACATGGGTTTGTTGAACACGTACTTGAGAGGATCCACGCGGGATATGAGATGGGTTGTGTGACCATGGAGGTAATGTTGTAACCTCATGGAAGCCCATGCTAAAGCAAAACACGTCTTTTCAATCAGAGTGTACTTGTGTTCACTGCTGCTGAATCTTTTGCTGAGGTAATAGATAGCTCGTTCTTGGCCTCTATCGTCTTTCTGTCCCAGCATGCAGCCCATGGCATTGTCACTTATGGATAGGTACATGAACAGGGAAACATCATCCCTGGGTGGTACCAACACGGGAGCTTTGACTAGCTGTTCTTTAATTGTGAGGAAGGCATTTTGGCACTCATCATTCCGTTTCATGGAGGAGTTCTTCCTTAATAGCTTGAAGATTGGCTCACGGAGTTCTTTGTGAGTTGAGAGATAAACACGCTTAATGAAGTTAATTCTTCCCAAAAATCCCCGTATTTCTTTTTTTTTACATGCGAGGAATGAGCATTTCCATGATGGCTTGGATTTTAGCGGGGATCCACTCAATCCCTTTGTGGTCGACTAGAAATCCTAAAGCAACTTGCACGATTTAACGCCAAAGGCGCATTTAATGGATTCAACTTCAAGTTGTACCTACATGACTGTTGAACAACTTTACGAGATGGTCTATATGATCATCCTCCTTAGGGACTTGACAATGATGTCATCCACGTAGATCTCGATCTCTTTGTGCATTAAGTCATGGAAAAGAGCCATCATAGCTTGTTGATAGGTGGCTCCGACATTGATGAGGCCGAATGACAACCGTCTATAGCAAAAGGTTCCACAAGGCGTGATGAAAGTAGTTTTCTCACGATCTTCCTTAGCAACCATGATCTGATGATACCCTGCGAAACAATCAGTAAAGGAGCACATGTCGTATTGCGCAGTATTGTCAATAAGGATGTGGATAAATGGAACGGGAAAGCTATCTTTTAAGCAAGCTTTGTTCAAGTCCCGGTAATCCACGCAAACTCGCACCTTCCCTCCGGGTTTAGGCACGGGAACAATGTTGGATATCCACTCAGGATATGTAGACACCATGATGATGCCAGCTTGAAATTGTTTCACAATTTCTTCTTTCACTTTAAAATCCAATCAGGTTTCAATCGCCTGAGCTTTTGCTTGACTGGCTTAAATCCCTCTTTAATGGGAAGGCGATGAAGGACAATGTCAGTGGACAAACCCACCGTGACTTCATGAGACCATGCAAACACATCCTGGAATTGGGTTAATAGCGTAACCATGTCATTCCTTTGGTTTGGGGTAAGGTCTGAACCAATCTGGATTAACTTAGGGCTTTCTAAGGTTCCGAGATTGAAAGAAGTGGTTTAATCAAGGTTGGGTTTAGGTTTATCTTTGACCCATTCTTGAATTTCTAGAGGCACCTCATTGTCATCCTGTATTTCCATCAAGGCTGAATTCATCTCTACATCAAAGGTACAATCCTTGTGGAGAAGAGGCACCATATCAGCAAGTACAGGCACATCTAAATTCAGAGTCCTGAAATAAAATATGCTTTCACTTAGTATATATGAAATGTGTTGATCATACACAATGTTAGCATATACTGGAAAAATAAACTGTTAATACTGTACAGACAAGTAAGCAGTTAGTATATCTATAGGGCAAAAATAGTTTCTGCCCGCTTTACCCTTGACGACCAATGCAAGGAGTGCTATTCTAATTGGAAAGGACAAAGTCCGGGTGGGCCGCAGTGATGGAGGGATTGTCATCATCCTCCCTGTCCGGAATGATAGCCATTACGTCTGGGCAATCATCGTCTGGGGTGTATATGTTGGTATGTTCATCATGAACGATGATGCGTATGCCTGACATCATTCGGATGACGTCTTTCTTGATTCTTCGTTCCTCCTCTTCTACTGCGTGTTTTGGAACAAAGACTTCTTTCTCCTTCACCGGTACCGGCTTGGGAAATAACATAGCCATTACATTGGCCGGCACCTTTACAGGAGGTTGTGCGGACTGAGAGTTTGAAGGCAAAGATAAAGCCACATGGTTGAAGCTGAAGGAATCTGCTGATGCTTATGAGGATTCATGTTACTAGAACTGGCAGAATAGCCTAGCCCAGCTGTTCCAGTTTGCTTGGTTAATTGAATTGGGTACTTGATACCCTGGCGATCTTTACCTAACCCTTGTCCTGGCTTATGACCCAATGACATCATTTCTTGAGTAGCCGACATTACATCGGCAGAAATCTTGGGTTCGGGTAATGACATTCCAATAGCATGGTATTGGGTATTGCTTACTTCCAAGGCATAAAATCTGACCGGTTCAACATCTACATTGGCATTGATGAATGACATGTCCCAGTGTTGAGGACACTCTGGTTCAGCGTTGGCCGCGACCAGGCTATTGTTGATAATGTATTTGATTCTTGATGAAGGGTGGAGGGATTGCCTTGCCATATGAATCCATGGTCGTCCCAAGAGCAGGTTGTATCCCGAATCTATCTTGAGTACATGGAAAGATACAGAGAATGTATGGGGACCAATTTCAATTGGCAGTTCAATTACTCAAATAGAATTACGGCGGGCTCCATCAAAAGCTTTAATGATAGTATGGCAACTCCGAATTCGGTTGAGATTGATATTCATCTTCACCAAGGTAGCGTATGGCGAGATATTTAGAGATGAACCTCCATCTATCAAGACTCCGGCTAGCATGTATCCGGAGGACAAGACCGCAATGTGCAGCGACTTGCGATGGCCAGGGTCCCTTGAGGCGGTATGTCATCATCGATGAAGGATATCACATTGTTGTTAAAATGTGATCAACGGATGTTGAAATTTTTTCCGTATCAAGCTGATGTCTCAGAGATGAAGCTTCTTCTAAAACCTTCAGCAAGACCTTCCGATGATTCTCGAAAGTTAAGACCAAGTTCAAAATTAACATTTGATGTGGAGCTTCTCTTAAGCTTAAAACCACCTTAGCTTCGTGATGACCCATAGTGCGGAGGAATTTTTCAATCTTCTCTATGGGTATTTTCCCATTTGATTTGATGGTAGACTTCATCACTCGTTGGGGAAGATACAGTGGATTTTCCTTCGATACTGTAGCAGTGGTATGTGAGGTGGATCCTTCACCTTCTCCATAATTCCACAAAACTTTGCGCAAGCTAACAATAGGGTATTGTGCTCTGTACGACAAGTTGATTGGCTCGGGAGCGGCCACTTTCAAAGGATTGTTGTTTCCCTTGAGTTGAATTATTGACATTGTGAGTGATTTGTTAGTCCCATCAGTATCAATGGATATGACTGCTACCAAACTTCTCCACTTAGTAGGACCTGTATTCTCACTTGCACATAACACAGTATCTTCGTCTGCTAAGTGCAGGACACCACTGTTAATTAAATTTTGGATGAGGTGGCGGAGTGCCCAACATTCTTTTGTGTTGTGACCGTGAGACTGGGAGTGATATTGACATACTCCATCAGAGTTGTATCGTCCTGAACGTGGGTTGATTGGAGGTAGAAGGGAACTGATCCTTCCTTCATTGATTAACATCTAGAGGATTTCCTCCATAGGTTGGCCCAAATAGGTGAATTCCATTTTTGTTGGCAAAATCCCGACGGGCTTTGGCATTTGCTCTCTTTGTCACTTTGTCTTCCAGCATTTCATTTTCTAAAAGTGACGAGGGAATATTCATGACAAGTGGTAGGAGACTGGCATGCTCCTGGCTGATTAATTAATGAGTCACTTAATGCTGATAAGTCACTAATTCTGCCAATTGTTCAATTTGCTTACATAGAGCTTTCATCTTTCGTTCCATTGTGAACTGAAACTTGTCATAATCCCATTTGTCAACACCGTCTTTGAGGGTCTGGGATGATTCACAGTTGAAATTGGAACTCTATCCATTGCTCCAATTGATCATGTTGACCTCTTCTTCTTTGTGTTGAGGAAGAGGGTTGTCTTGAACGTGAGGCTAATCTAGTTTGGTGACCACGATCTCACCGTTGTCTATCAGGTCTTGGATCTTATGTTTCAAGGCCCAACAATCCTGAGTATCATGTCCAGGTGCCCCGACATGATAAGCATATTTCCGAGCAACATTGAAACCCCGTCTATTAGGGCTGGCTGGTGGAAGAAGATGCGTAATTTTCTTTTGTGTTGTTAGAAGAGTGAGAATGTTCTCGAGGGTATCCCCTAAGGGTGTAAACACTTTAGGGCGTTTGACTTCTCCACCTTTTGGTATTGGAGGTTTTGCAGATTGTGCTTGAAAGGGAATGTAGTTTCTCCTTTGAATAGGCATGTTCTGATTGCCTTTTTGACCTTGTAGTATCAGGGAAACATCTTCCTCTTTCTTTTTATGGACTCTCCGAGGGTTGTTTCCATAATTTCCGGTTTGGATGTGATCAGCAACAGCTTTAAGTGCAGCTAGGTCTTGAATTTTCCCGGACTTCAATCCCACCTCAGCCATCTCCCCATGTTTGACCATTTCAGAAAATGGTTTGCCGATGCCAGCTAAAACTCTTTTATAGAAAGGTGCTTCTTGTATGTCTATGAAAGTCATAACCATCTCTGATTCTGTCATGGAAGGACTAACTTGGGTAGCCAGGCGTCTCCACCTTTGAGCATACTTTCTGAAAGACTCGTTAGACTGTTTTTTTGATCTTGGTAATTTGATCTTGATCGAGAGGAGCCATCGAGGGCCCGAAAGTTGTATTGAGTGAGGAAAGCATGTGCTAGCTCTTCCCAACTATGGATCTTTGAGTTGTCTAATCTTGTGTACCACGAACGAGCTTCTCTAGTTAGACTTTTCTGGAACAATTGCATTTTAAGCTTTTCGTCCTCTACATAAGATCCAAGTTCTCCAATAAACACCTTTAAATGTGTATAAGGATCTCCTAACCCGTCATATTTTTCGAAGTCAGGAGTTTTAAACTTTTCTGGATAATGAACACCAGGGAAAATGCAACGATCAGCATATGAAACACTCCCGTGTGTTCCAATTCCTTTGATAGCACGAAGGGTCTCTTCCATTTGGAGGACTTTCTTTTTTATGACACCAGTGTCTGGATCTCCAGTGGAGGTCATTACATCATGAGTTTTGTTGGTCGTATCCAACTACAGTTCAGGTATTGTAATGACCTAGGTTCCCCTTTATGTGGAGGATTCGGTATGTACGGGTATTTTTGGACCCCGATTGGACTGGTTTAGTTCTTTGAGTAGAACAACCAAATCTGTAATCTGTTTGCTTAATTCGTCGAATTCTTTGCGAGAAACTGGATTTAGTTCAGTCTGGTCAGATAACGAAATGATTGATGATGAGCTGTAGCCTTTTTTGGATTTTGGTAGGGTAGTAGGTCCGATTGGTTCCTCGCGAAAGACTTGCATAGTTTAGTCTTTAAGGAATGTGTATAATAACATGCTATGTGATGTGTCCATTTTAGAATTTTATCCTACAAAAGCGGATGTCATTTGTTTGTAGCATATTAATTAAAAAATATGTATGTACACATTTCTTCATATTTCTCATTACATGGATATATATATGGAATATAATTACAAGTAATTGTGTTTACAAGTAATTGAAATGAGAGCATGAAGAGACTTTCCTCCGATTTTGGGTTTATCGGTGACCTATCTTAGATTTTTCTCATGGCTTTTGGCATGAAGGTTCCCAAATCATCCATGAATTTACTCAGCGGGAAATTATTCGGTCTTTCATTTGGGGCGAATTTGGGTGGTGCCTTTCTGAGCCTCGGGGAATTAGTCTTCCCACGAGTCGATAATAAAACAAGCGAGGATAGCCTCTAGTGGAGGGACCACATAACATACATTCACATACATCGTGTCTCACCGTATGAAAATGATGACATGTCGCGAAGCACTAATATCCTGGCGAGATATAGTGCGAAGCACTAAGTCTGATAAGTAAATGCATTCGTACACATTCATCATAAATGTAAATGCAACATCCACACACAAGCGGATAATAGTTTTCAAAAAGATTGTAATAGCGGCTTAAGTCCTCTTCTTTGGAGTCCCAGTGAGTCGCCACTGTCGTCGACGTCGGGATTTTTAGATGTCCCTTTCAGTTACTTGTTCTTTGGTGTTCTCATTTTAGGTGAGATTTGTTTGAAAAAACAAGTGAAAAAGGTCCGACATGTATAATGTCGACGATGGAATTATTAAGAGTCGCCAGATTGGTTTTTAAATGGTTGTACCAATAGAATCGAGAAAAGGTTTGCACATTGACCCGGTGATGTGACAACGCTAATGTGTCGATGAAAGCAAAGAGATTCATTAGGGTCAGGGACTTGGTTATCGCGGAGGAAGGTGTTAGGCACCCTGACATCCGTGTTACCACGGTGATCGCCTCTTTTTTGAAACTATTATACGATGTGTGTGTGTGTGTGGGTCGATGTCTTTGTTATTTGGAAGTAGTCTGAAGCCTCGTTCCCACCTATATACGGGGTTTGAATTTATGTAAAAATTCAATTTTAAGCGAGATATGGCGGTGATGTTTTATAAAGAGGTTTTCAAACTACGATGCTCAATAGTAATTGAGACCTTTTACACTCCCATTTTATTAAGTGTTCAAACAATTGATTTTATTTTCTGAGATCGAGGCATCCAAATACGAAAATAATGTACAAAATAATCTTTGACTTCTTCATTGGGTATGAAAACCATCGAGGAAATTGGAACCATGCAGAATAATTTACAAAAGTCGCTTCACTCACGGTGAAAAGCGTCCATCACGGGGCAGAATCTAGATCAATAGGTTGAATCTGTGATCACATGATTCTAAGCGCACATGATACCGCAATTTGTATGAAAGCGGTAAGCAAGTAAATATATAAAAGCTGTAAATATATATCCAGACATGATCACCAACCACGAAGCACCTCCATGGGGGATCATAAATGTAAATAAAGCTATAAAAGCTATCAAGCATACGGAGGAAACTCGAGGCGGGACAAAACGTAAATAAAGGCGTAAAGCTATCAATCATACGGAGGAACTCGAGCGGGACAAAATGTAAAAGAAAGCTATCTAAAGCGATCAAGCGCCATGAAGTAAACTCGAGGCGGGGACGAAGCGTAAAGAAAGGCTGTAAAAAGCTATCAACCACCATGAAGTGAACTCTAGGTGGGGACGATATATATATATATATATATATATATATATATATATATATATATATATATATATATAAGCAATAAACGCACCGAATGTAAAATCCAGGCTCATCGAACATAGTTCGACAACAGTTCATATATATATAAATATATATATTTAAGCGAATAAACGTACCGGATGTAAAATCTAGGCTCATCGAACAGAGTCCGACACACGGTTATATATATAAGTATATTATATATTAAAAGCGATGGCGCTCGAGGGCCAGAAGTTCAGGCTCATCGAACAAAGTTCGACTTACGATTCATTATATATATATATATAAGCAAATAAGCGCTCGGGCAAAAGTCTCAGGCTCAATCGAGGCATAACTTCGATAATGTTAGTCAATATATATATATATATATATATATAATATAAATATGTATATACAAACTAAAATAAAACCACGAACAAAAGTCCGGGAAAACGCGCGCATCACGACTCTCAACGTGAAGAAGGGTGTGTGTAAAGATGAAGAGAAAGACTTTAAAGTGTATGAGAAGACTTACAGTTGGCTACCAAAGAAGACTTCTATATCTTTAAAGTGGGTAAACACTGGCTTTTGTAGGTACAAAAGTAGCTATATATGAGCTCACATGGTGTTTAAAATGAGAAAGTACCTTTGTATGGGGTGAGTCTTGAGCAAATTAGGCGGGGGCTTCCTCATGGGTTTTCTCTTGCAAAATGGCCACCCCAAGCCCTCTATTTATAGAGGATGGAGCCACAGGTGTACCTGCGGTTGAGCCACAGGTGTATCAGAGGCAATCCGGGTTGGCCCGGGTTTCTCGGGTCGGGTCGTCTCGTAGTACGTGCACTCGGGCACTATAATGACCACTCGAACTTTCAGAAGTGCAATACGGGCATCCGATTGAGGTATACAGGACCTATTTCGGATCGCCGTTGTCGACAGTTGTACAATGGCATAGGATTAGAGTTTGTACGAAGTCATTGAATATGGGACGATGCCCTCCGGTCTTCAAGCTTCAAATTCCATCCGTTACCCCGCACAATAGTCACTTGGGATTGGTTATCCTTGATTCTTGTGGGACATCGTGGTGTAGAGATGTGTATGAAATGTTGAGACGACGTGGTGTGGCATCGCGTTGGCAAGATGATGATTTTGTCCCTCATTGGTGTTGTTATCAGCGGATTGAAATTTGATCAAGCGAGCGTTGCTCGGGGCTTATTTGAGATTGACTGCTGCAATTGTTGAAGGTCCTCAGTGTCATTTCTGAGGTGTGCCTATCCTCCCGGTGTTATCTCCGGGTTGGTACTGAATATCTAGTTGTGAGCGCCGAGATTGAAGCTGGTTGTATTTGAAACAAGCATTTCTGGGGTTATCGCCAAAACTGCATTTCTTGGGGTTATCACCAAGGTTGGTGGCTATTCCCATGATTGGGACTGAGACTTGATACCTCGGGGTATTCTCCGAGATTAATCAGTCTTCTCCGGTGTGTGTTCCGGTATTGGATCTGTATGCCTCGGGGTTATATCCGAGGTTGGATTTGTCACTCCCAGTGTGTGTTCTGGGGTTGATACTGAACTTCCGGTAGTATCCGGAATGGATATGAATTTTCTTTTAGGGTTCCCTCTTGAAAGACGAATCTGTCCTCTTGCAATGTCAGTGACAGGTGTACAGAAAATTTCTAGTGTCTACACCCAGTTTGAGAATAGGGCATTTAATGATGGGATTCAATTCAATGGAGAATATATTTGTGAGTGGAACCTTGATGGTCTTACTGATTATCAAATCATTGTTCTCCTTAAGCAAATGACAATGTTTGCCCATGCGGCTAGAATTAAAGCCAACTCAGAAAAAAGGATTGCTCAAGCTTTAGCATCCGGTTTCGTAGGTCAGCATGGCCTTTGGTGGGATAATCTCCTATCAAGTGAAACTAAGGAAAGCATCTTTAATTTCCAAGTTCAGAAGGGTGTAGATGTAATGAACGAACTTATCTTCGTAGAGGATGCAGTAAACACGTTGTTGTATACTATTATGCGCCATTTTGTGGGCAACAACGAATTAATAGTATCAAGAACTTACGAGCAATTAAGCAACTTAAAGTGCAAATCGCTCTCTGAATTCAAATTCTACCGTGATACGTTCTTCTCCAAAGTATTTAACAGAGGAGATTGCAATAGTGATTACTGGAAAGAAAAATTCATAGAAGGTTTACATGTTTTGTTCTCTCAAAGAGTTAAAACGAGGTTAAAAAATAAAAATGATGGAGTTATCCCCTGGGATGAATATACCTAAGTAGAATTAGCCTTAGAAGTTATTGCTGAAGGTGCGGATCTATGTAATATCTTGAAGATTGAAAAGCAAATTGCAGAAGAAAGAGCTAGAAGAAAACATGCTCTAGGAGATTTCTGTTAGCAGTATGGTCTGGCTGAAATCCCTAAGGATAAACGTAAAAAAAAGTCTACTAAAGAATCTTCTGGTTATAAGGATAGTAAGAGATCTAAAAAGAAATATCATCGTAAAAGGTATAAACATCAGACTAAGGATGATCAACCTAAAAGGAGAAAGTCATCTAAAAGAAAGGTGACTAGTTCTAAACCTCCAACGTGTTATAAATGTGGCAAGATAGGTCATAAAAGTCCTAAATGCACTACTAAAAAGAAAATTAACCAACTGATTAAGGATGAAGGGCTGAAAAAATAACTTCTAGCTGTCTTTATAAATTCAGATGCTGAAGAATTCTCTTCTTTCGGTTCGAGTCCTAGAAGTAGTTGTTCTAACTCGGATACTTCCCATTCCAGTGTAGAAGAGGTATCATGTGATGAGTTAAATGACTGTCAATGCAGTGAAGGAGAAGCTTGCTTGTGTGCCTTAAATGGACTCTCTATTAATGTCTTATCTAAAGAAGATAGTCTTATCTTAGATATTATCGATAAATTAGAAGACTCTGGGAAGAAGAGACAAATGATCGAGAAGTAAGTATATCACGCTTGGTAAAAGTAAGAAAAAATCTTTTGAGGATGATGAAAGGTTTCACCCAAGTCAATACTCATTACAGAAGCTCTTTGATAAGGTTAATGACCGATATAAGGAGCCCACTCTTAAAGAGTTACAAGGAATGATAACTAATCTGCAAGCTAATAGCGATGCTAGAGAAGTTGATATTACTGATCTAAAGAAAGAGATCAAGTAGATCAAAAACGATATCCGCTGGCTTAAAGGAAGGGATGACAAGGGTAAAGGAAAGATGGAGGACTCTAATTCGCCTATTATCAATGAAGAGGAGAGTGATGATTTTGAAGATGAAGTCTTTAACTTTGCCACTCAAGACAGATGAATTATTCAAGGAGAGTCTAGCTCAAGAGGATTGAAAATCAATTTAATTGATAGGATTATCACTCAAAAGTGGTATGTGAAAATTACTATCCTTATTGAAGACGAGTTCTCGGTCACTACTGAAGCATTGATAGATTCAGGTGCAGACTTAAATTGTCTGGCTGAAGGTCTAGTTCCTTCTAAATACTACTCAAAAACAGCTCAAATGCTGAGTACTGCTGATGGAAGTCATTTGAACATAGATTATAAACTATCAGATTTAGTGGTATGCAACAATGGAGTTTGTTTTGAGACTCCTTTCCTCCTTGTTAAAAATATGGTTCAAGTAGCTATTTTGGGTACACCTTTTATTAGTTTGCTTTTCCCAATTTCTATTGATCATAAGGGGATAAGCACTAATAAGGAGGGGATAGAAGTAAGGTTTGACTTTATTTCTGAACCTCGTTAACAAGGAGTTAATCATTTGCTTAAACGCAAAGAAGATTTTCTTTTCTTTCTTAAACAAGAGTTAGAAATTAAGAAGATTGAAGAATATCTTAAAGATGACAAGTTTAAGCTCAAGGTTAAAGCTTACCAGGAGGATCTAAGCAAAGAAATATGCTCTACGGATCCTACTGCTTTTTGGAATAGGAAAAAACATGTCATCTCTTTGCCTTACATAGAAGGATGAAAAGCTTATTCCTACTAAAGCAAGACCTATTCAAATGAATGAAAGGTTTCTTAAGCTTTGTCAAGATGAAATTAATGATCTCTTAAAAAAGGGATTGATAAGGAAAAGTTACTCACCATGGTCATGCTCGGCGTTCTATGTTGAAAACACCGCGGAGATAGAAAGGGGAGTTCTGAGGTTGGTGATTAATTATAAACCTCTAAACAAAGTTTTGAGATGGATTAGGTATCCAATCCCAAACAAGAGAGATCTGTTGAATCGATTGCTTAAAGCAAATATCTTCTCAAAATTTGATATGAAGAGCGGGTACTGGCAAATCCAGATCAAAGAAGAAGATAAATATAAAATAGCGTTTACGGTGCCATTTGGGCATTATGAGTGGAATGTTCTGAGTTTTGGCCTTAAAAATGTACCATCAGAATTTTAGAACATTATGAACGAGATTTTTAATCCATTTATGGATTTCATGATTGTTTATATTGATGATGTCCTAGTCTTTTCAAAAGACATTGATCAGCACTGGAAACACTTAAAAGTGTTTATAACAGTTGTAAAAATAGAAGATCTTGTGGTTTCGGCTAGCAAGATGCAGTTATTTCAAACCAAGATAAGGTTTTTGGGATTTGAAATTTCTCAGGGAAAATATATCCCAATTGACAGAGCCATCGCCTTCGCTAACAAGTTTCCAGACATAATCTTGGATCAAAAGCAACTCCAGAGATTTATGGGAAGTGTTAATTATGTCTGAGATTTCTACAAAGATTAGGTGATTGATGCGGCTCCTCTTTATAAAAGGCTAAATAAGAAGCCTATCCCTTGGACAGATGAATATACCCAAGTAATTAAAACTATTAAGTCTCGGGTGAAGTCATTACCATGTTTACATTTCTCTGATCATGCTGCCCATAAAATTATGGAAACTGATGCCTCTGACAAAGGTTATGGGGGTATTCTGAAACAGATCATAAACTCTAAAGAAGTCTTAGTTTGTTTTATTTCAGGAAAATGGGATGATGCACAGAAAAACTACTCTACTATTAAAAAGGAGATATGCTCTATAGTTCTATGTATTGACAAATTCCAAGGAGATCTCTTAAATCGGAGATTCCTTCTTAGAGTTGATTGTAAATCAGCTAAAGAAGTTTTAGAGAAGGATGTTAAAAGCATCGTTTCTAAACAAATTTTTTCTCGGTGGCAAGCCTTATTATCAGCCTTTGATTTTGACATTGAATTCATTAAAGGAGACTCTAATTCTTTGCCAGACTTCTTAACCAAATTTTTTTTGCAGGATACTCCTAATGTTTGTGTGTTAAATCTTGTCAGGTCTCTTAGACGATCAGCTAAACCAGCAATGGAGAGACCCTTTTATGACTTCCTCAAAGGACAATCTTCAGGATCTCAAAAGCAAGGCAATAAAGGAAAGGCTCCTGAGCTTAAAGTTCAGGTGGATTCTCATTATATTGATACCATGGTCAGAGAGGTAGTAGATATTAAAGATGTGGATGCAGTTAGATCCCCAGAACTGGTTGCAGATCTTTATATGTCCTACTCTCATGATCTACCTGTTTATCTCCCTAAAACCAGGGATTTCTTTGAAAAAATTCTGATAGAAACTGGTTCGATTAAAGTTTCTCATAAACCTAGAGATCGTTACAATGTAGCTTTCTCGACAGTTAAGATCTTAAAGGTCTTGCATCCATATGACTGGGTGGGGGATCTACGGACTCATAAATATTTTGAAACAAAATCTATGATTCCCAAGTATTTTAATTACTTTGATTACACTCTAGCATGGGAAAAGTTTTTATATTATCAAAATGAACATTATACCCATAGCTGGTTTCTCAACCCTAAGTTCCCAAAAACCATCTAGGCTCAGGATTTTCCTGCATGGTTTCAATCTTGGTTCTATTACTAGGGACCTGTTCCAGAGTTCTTTCCCCCCAAGGTGGAAGATATGTTTGAAAACTATTTTCAGACTTCTATTGGCCTCAATGATAATCAGGCATTAACTTTCTGTTGTGCCAATGAAATCCCTTGGATCTTTAAGTGGTCCTATTCTATTACTCAGCATGGAGGAATAGGAGTTTATCGGCTTTTTAGACAACTGGCCATAAAATGGTAGGCCAAGTTTGATGAGGACAGAATTGAAAATATTCCTCCTAATAGTGATGATTATGATTTGGGTAAATATGATGCCTCTCAACAGAAGTTAAAATCTATCCTAAAAGGAATTCCTAAAAATGAAATCCAGGATTTCTTAAGGAATCATGATGACACGGTTACTATGCTTGACAACGATGATGAGAAAGCCTCACCTAGTGATCCTTTTGGTGACCCGTGCTCTCAGCCTAAATAATTCAGGCGTGCTAATGCTTAAAGCATTTTGATGGTCCAGATGGTCCTGTAGTGCTTTGTCTTTTGCCTTAATAATTCAGGCTTTCGGTGATAGGAATCTTATCCTATCTTTGGTGGTCCCTGTGTGCTTTTGTCTCGTTGCCTGCTGTCCATTCGACTCCAGCTTTATCCAAGACACGCGTCAGCAGCTTTATTTTTTAAGTCTTTTCTGCTTTTGATAAAGTAGATTCCTTTTAAAGTTGTTTGTAATTATGTTTTTTCTCGTCGCTCCTATAAGAGGATAGGCTTGCTCTTCAGAGAAGGCATCCAAAAAATTTGTATTCAGTTTATTTTCTAAGTTTTCTTGTGAGTCTTACGAGTTCAGTTCGAAGATTTCAAGCTCTCAAGCTTTAATCTCTATGTAAGTTTCTTTGTTGTTTAATAATATTCCGCTTTTCTCTATATTTAAAATCTCTATATGATCCTGGCATTCTCAGGTGCATAGATAGTCGGCCACTTATTTTTAGTTAAAATACATAAATTTAAACTACTTGAATAATATACAAATTTAATTAGCAATTTTAGAATTAAAATTTTTATTAATAAGTTAGTTTTGAAAGCGTAAACATTCATCTTCTCATTGATTTATGGTATTTAAATTATAAATATTTACCTCCAAAAGGGGAAAATGATTAATTTTAGAGTTACTTTAGACAAATTTTTTTTATGTAGACATGAAAATTAGACATAAGTGTATTTGAATTTCACTTAATTGTAATTTGACCTCTAATTGTGGGTAAAAATATAAATAGGTGAAATTCAAATATACGTATGTCCAATTTTCATGTCCACTTAGAAGAGCTCATTTTTTTAGGACATTGATTTTGTGATCAAAATGTCAGATACGTTTATTTCAAATCATAATGCGAAGATTTATATTCTAGTTGATTTGTTAATCTCTTAAAAATAGATTAAATTACCCTTATTCAACCTGGTAGATTCAGGAACTAAAAAGAGATTAAGTTACACAGAAGGTGAAGGCAATGGCGAAGCTAAGTTGTAAGAGCCCAACTTTTTATGAATAAAAATTTAATTTTTTTTAAATATTATTTTGAATAATAAGGTGTTGATTTGATATAATGTTATAGTTATGGGTGATATGTGTAAATTTTACAAAGTAAGCAAGTTGTCATAAAATATTCATTTGGTCGGGGAATATCTGTACGACGACACAATCATTGGTGGACCCCACAACGGAATGACTGTCTGATATAAAAAGTGATAGAAATGTCCTTTTTATAAAAATAACGACAAAATTTTTACAGATTAAGCTGTTGAAATCTGGGTGATAAAAGAACGATGAATGGCGTTGTTGCCACGATAAGAAGATACGATATTGCACAATATCTCTGATTATTGATGCTTACGTAAGAAGTCACTCAGTTTTATTCAATTATTACAACAGTAGTTGATGCATAGTATCTCATATTATTGATTCAATTATTGTCACAGTATCATTTGGACAATATTTTATATTATTAAATCAATAATTAAGATGACACAGTTATTCATATTATTATTTGCATTATTGACAATGTCTATAAAATTCTGTCAAGAAAAAGGGGTTTGGTTATTTAATTGTGCGTAAGGAGAAATTCTTATCGGAAAGCCCCCTCTTTCCTGGGAACAATCTGGTTGTCAATATTGTAAGTTATAATATTAATGATGAATAATTGTTGAAAAATTAAAAATGTGTTTATTGAAGATAAGCGATTTGTGGTAAATATTTATTCAATTTTTGATATAAATAGAAGGGTTTGTCATGAGGTGTTTGTTATAAGTTTGGCTTATTAATAGTCCATGGGGAGATGTACTAATTTTTTCAAACCGTTGGTTGAAGTTTTAATAGTAAATCAATATGAACCGTCGGTTGAGGTTTTAATAGTAAATCAATATGGGCCGTCGGTTGAGGTTTTAATAGTAAATCAATATGGACCGTCTGTTTTAATAGTAAATCAATCTGGACCATTCATGAATCAGTTACTATTTAGTCCATTCTCCTAAAATAGAAGCTCATTTCTTCATTCTTTCTTACGAATTCACTAAAACTATAGAGAGAGAAACTATAGAGAGAAAGAAGAAAAGTATTTTGCTACTTCACTATTGTAGTATCCAATCTCCTATTAAGATAAGGGATATTATTTTTTGTATTCATTCTTTATTAATCTGCGGGAGTAACCTATCTACGCGGATTACTACATGCATGGTGAATAACCCTCCGTATTCATTCTTTAATCTATGGGAATAATCTGTCTACACGGATTATCGCATGCATGGTGAATAACCCTTCGTATTCATTCTTTTATTTGTGGGAATAACATGTCTACACGGATTACCGCATGCATGGTGAATAACCATTCGTAATCATTTTTTATTTATGGAAAAGATCTGTCAACATGGATTACCGCATGACGGGTGAAAATCCATTTGCAGTTTCTTATATTATTTCTTTTCATATTCATAAATCTAAACTTACTATGGTAAGTATTGCTTTTATAATCCCTAAGATTAGTAGAATATACTTGAGTTTTGCGCTTCATCTAGTATCGTTTCATTAGAATATTGGTATGAACTTTCTTATTAAATTTCAATATTTTCATTCAGGGTACTATTCACGGGGTACTATTCACTCGGGGTACTATTCACGACAAAATTAGTTTCTTTTCTGTCAACATTATTTTTGATACATGAATATCATTCTTGATTTTTACTCCAAAATTAATTATCATGTTGACAATTTGGACATTCTTGAACTCTGGATAAATTGAATTATAAATCTCTAATATTTATCCTTGATCTCACTTGATTGATTCCTTATATCATTATCATCATCCTCATGCTTATGTTGTGGTAAAAGTCATCTTTGGCCCGTAGTGCATAGATGAACTGTTGATTGGCATGATTATGATCAGAAATTGTGTATTGGTATAATCATAACATGTAATGTTACAGACAAATGTTGTGGTGAAAGTCCTCTTTGGCCTGTAGTGCATAGATGGACAGTTGTTTGGCATTATCATGATCACTGGTGATACAAACGAATATCATTGGCCCGTACTGCATGGATAATTCATTGATTTGAAATATTTATTGATTGATGTTGTAGAGATGAAATATTGATGATGGATTTTTAAATCATAGAAGATAGTAGACATCATGCTCTACTTGACTCTTCTAATGGATTGCTATTTCCGCTACAGTTGTTAATCTAAAACTTGTTGTCTATTGTATTCTATCAGATTTTTCCTTGTTGAGGACGAAGGATAATATGTTTTATATTATCTTAGTCATAATATTCTTTACTGGGCTAGTTGAGCTCACCATTTTCCTTTTGGTTCCATTGTTCTTCTCAGGAGGCGAGAATGTAGCTAGAACTAGTCGGAGAGTGGAGTAATGGTCCAATATGGTTATTTTAGTAATCCTCACTATTTTGTAAAATAGTGTGACAATAATTGTAATGATGATTTTATTTGAGTTTGGATATTATCTATGAAACAATATTTGTATTAAAACTCACAGCGTATGTTTTGTCGTATTTTACACGACAATTAATAGTTGTATAAATGAAGTTTATATTTGAATTATGTACCATGTATTTGGCGACTTAGAATGGGTTATGTGGACCTATTTTGGGGGCGTCACAATTGGTATCAGAGCTTAGGGATATGATCTATGGCGGAGATCTAAGGTTAGAACAAAGACGGGAGAGACGAGTAAAACCTTCTCTAGTATGTCTTACCTAAGCTTAATTATTATTTAATTGGTCGATCGGAATATAGGGACAATATGTTACATGTCAATTTTTTTAATTAACCTTTGTTTTGTGGCAGTATTTGAGAATAAAATCTAAAAAATTTGAGATAAGCAATGGAGCACATACGACCATTGAGGCACCGCCAATCAATAACCAGGATAATGTGCATCAAGAAGGTAATAATCCTCCTGTAAACAACAACACCGACCAAATGATGAACGATGGGGTATTTAGAAGCTTTCTACAATTCATACAACACCAAACAAGAGAGACTCCTGTTCAAAATACAGGTGGGAACAATGGAAACTCACGGCTGGTCATTGCTAAGCAATTCAAGGAGTTGGGACCGCTAGAATTTTTGGGAAAGCCAGAGCCACTTAAGGCAAAAGCTTGGATTAAATATATCACCAAGATATTTGATGTCTTGGGATGCACAGAAGAGCAAAAAGTTCCATTTGCCACCTTTATGTTGCGTGGAAAGGCAGATTACTGGTGGGAATCCGTAAAATGTACTCTTTTGTCCACACTTAAGATGTCTTGGGAAATGTTCCAAGAATTGTTCAAAGACAAATATTTTCCAGAATGTATTCGTCACGTGAAGGAGGTGGAATTCATCAAACTGGAACAGAACAACATTACTGTATCGCAATACCAGGAAAAGTTTGCGGAGTTATCCCGGTTTACATCCCATTTGGTAGATAACGAGGAGCGAATGACATAAATGTTTCTACGAGGTTTGAAGCCTGAAATTCGTCAATAGCTAACTTCTCACAAACTTTGTTTGTATTCAGATGTTGTGAATAGGGCTCAGTTATTGGAGCGTGATAATGAGTCATCTCAAACAAAGAGATAACAACCGAAAAATGATAATAGTCATACCGGTGCATACAGTCACCGAAGCAGTGATAACAAACGTGGAGGAAATTATCATGCCAGAAATGGTAACCACTTCGGTGGTATTCCTGGCCAAGATAATAGAAGAAATGAGTCAAGTGGAATTTTAAAAAGAGAAGATTCAACAATGATGGAAATACATCGGCACCAACACCCGTTTTTAAGGAAGAAGAACGACCACCGGTCGTATGCTATAAATGCGGACATGAGGGACACATCAATCCAAATTGTATGCAACAACACAAAGTGTGTTTCAATTACGGAAAGGAAGGTCATTTAGCTATATTTTGTCATGCAACGAAGTCAAGTCCAGGTGGGACGGTGACACCAAAGGCAGTCCCGGATAAGTCAAAGTTGGTAGTTCAAGGGAGAGCATTTGTCGTCACCTCCTAAAAAGCGAGGAACCCGAACGAAGTTATCACAGGTAAGCTAATCATAAACTTTTGCGAAGTCTATACCTTATTAGATATCGGTTCTACCCATTCTTTTATTTCACCTGATTGTACTCAACGTTTAAATTTGACTCCAGAAAAATTAGACTTTGACTTATCTGTTGAAACTTCGTTGGGAGAAACCTTCATTACATCCACCATTTATAAATCTTGTTTGATTCAAATTGACACTTTTACATTACCTATTGATCTCATCTCTTTGAAAATACTCGTATTTGATGTGATTTTAGGGATTGATTGGTTAACAATTCATCATGCAAAAATTGATTATTTTCGTAAGGTCGTTAGTTTTCATATTCCTGACCAACCTATTATGTGAATTCAAGTAACCAAACCACTAAAGTCAATCACTGTCATATCAAGCCATAAAGCCATTCATTTATTGAAAAATGGATGTCAAGCTTTCTTAGCCCATGTTACGGATTTAAACAAAAATACGTTAGATTTGAATAATATTTCTATTGTTAATAAATTTCCTGACGTATTCCCTGAAGAACTTCCTGGCCTACCCCCAAAGCGTGAAATCAAATTTTGTATTAACCTTGAACCCGGTACAAAACCCATTTCTAAAACACCATATCGAATGGCTCCTATTGAACTTCAGGAGTTAAAAACTCAACTACAGGAATTGTTAGACATCGATTTCATTCGTCCTAATACGTCTCTTTGGGGTGCTCCTATTGTATTCATAAATAAGAAAGATGGGAGTATGCAACTTTGCATTGACTACCAGAAGTTGAATCATGTTACCATCAAAAATAGGTACCCGTTGCCTCGCATTGATGACCTGTTTAACCAGTTGTAAGGTGCCAAATTCTTTTCAAAGATCGATCTTCGTACCGGATATCATCACTTAAAGATTAAAACTGATGACATTCAACAGAATGCTTTTAGAACTCGGTACGGGCATTACAAATTCCTAGTCATGTCTTTCAAATTGACTAATGCTCCTGTTGCCTTCATGGATATGATGAATTGAGTATTCAAGGAATATTTGGATCATTTTGTGGTTGTCTTTATTGATGACATCCTCATATATTCCAAAAGTCATGAAGATCATGAACAACACTTGAGCCTGATACTCCAAAAGCTTCGTGAAAACAAGCTATACGCCAAGTTGAAGAAATGTGAGTTCTGGCTTGGGGAAGTATCATTTCTTGGACACGTGATATCAAATCACGGAATATCTATTGACCCAACGAAGATTGAAGCAATACAAATCTGGGAGCAACCAAAGTTAGTAACCAAAGTACGTAGCTTTCTGGGCTTAGTTGGTTATTATTGGAGATTTGTGGAAGGATTTTCTCGAATCACTACCCCATTAACTCAGATGACTCAGAAAGGTACAAAATTTGGATGGAGCGAGGAATGTGAGAAGAGTTTTCAAGAACTCAAGAGGAGACTCATTTCAACACCTGTTCTGACAATACCATCAGGTTTGGAGGGATTTGTCATCTACAGTGATGCTCCAGGCAGATGTTTAGGATGTGTTCTCATGTAACATGGGAAAGTCATAGCCTATGCCTCACGATAACTCAAAGAATATGAGAAAAATTATCCTACTCATGATCTAGAGTTGGCAGCAATCGTTTTCGCGCTAAAGATCTGAAGACATTTTCAATCCATTTTGGGAGTACCAAAATGTATCGTGATCTTCGACATACATTTTGGTGGAGTAATATGAAGAGAGAGATAAAAAAGTTTATCTCAAGGTGTTTAACTTGTTAACGTGTCAAGGCGGAGCATCAAGTACCAAAAGGTCCATTGCAACCACTTGAAATTCCAGAATGGAAGTGGGAGCACATTAACATAGATTTCGCTACTGGTCTTCTCAATGTTTCTCAAGGAATAGATGAAATTTGGGTCATTATCGATAGGTTAACCAAGTCTGCTCATTTCTTACCTATACGAGAAACTTATTCACTTGAATGTCTTGTTCGTATATATATAAATGAGATTGTAAGACTGCATGGTATGCTAGTATCCATAGTTTCTGATCGAGACCCTAAATTCACTTCACGATTTTGGGTCAGTTTGCAGAAAGCTATGGGCATAGATTTACGATTTAGTTCTGAATATCATCCTCAAACGGACGTGCAGTCAGAGAGGACTATTCAAACTCTTTAAGATCTATTAAGACTCTATGTCCTAGACTTCAAAGAAAGTTGGGACAAGTACTTGCCATTAGTAGAATTCTCCTACAACAACAGTTATCAAGTAAGTATAGGCATGGCGCCATTCGAGGCGTTGTATGGATGAAAGTGTCGTTCTCCAGTATGCTGAGATGAGGTGGGTGAAGAAACATTGTTGGGACCAGAATTGGTATGCATGACTACGAAAAAGATTCAAATGATCTGGCAACGTATATAAACCTCACAAGATCGACAAAAGAGTTATGATGATCTTTATCGAAGAGACGTGGAATTCAATGTCAAAGATCATGTATTATTACGTGTTGCTCCATGGAAAAGGGTTACGAGATTTGGAAAAAGAGGAAAGCTCAACCCTCAATTCGTTGGTCCATTTGAAATCCTCGATCGAGTAAGAACTGTGGCATATAGACTTGCCTTACTGCAAAGTATGCCTCGTGTTCATAACGTTTTTCACATCTATGTTACGTAAATATGTGAAAGACCTGAACCACGATATTGAATTAGAAACAGACGAGATAGTGGAAGATTTAACGTATAAAGAGGTACCTGTTAAAATTTTGGATAAGAAGGAACATATTCTACGCTCAAAGGTTATACCTCAAGTCAAAATTTTGTGGAGAAATCACTATATTGAGGAAATGACCTGGGTGTTAGAATCTAAAATGAAATCAAAGTATTCTCACCTCTTTGACATACCAGGTACGTACACCAATTTTGAGGACGAAATTTCATAAGGAGGGGAGGTTGTAAGACCCCAACTTTTTTTGAATAAAGATTTAATTTTTTCTAAATATTATTTTCAATAATAAGGTATGGATTTGATATAATATTATAATTGTGGGTAATATTTACAAATTTTGTAAAGTAAACAAGTTGTCATAAAATATTCGTTTGGTCGGGGAATATTCATTTTATCAAGGAATATTCGACGACACAATCATTGGTGGACCCCACAACAGAATGACTGTCGGATATAGAAAGCGACAGAAATAACCTTTTTATAAAAAGACTAAAAGACAATGTGCATCCCAAACTTTATACCCTTGTTGACTTTTGCACCCCCAAACCAAAAAAGGTGTCTAAGTACACCCCAAACTTCAATTAAACGTAACAGAAAGCACACTTTTTTTATTTAACCGGTCAAAATTGAATGGCTAAGGATGTAATGTGGATCTGAAGGGGTATTTAAGTCTTTTCCTTTTTATCTTCTTCAACATTAACATTTCTTTCCCTTCTCTCTCTCCTCCATAACCAACTTTCTCTTTATTCTCTTTATTCTCTATTTCAATCCTCTCATTCTCTCTCACAATTCAAAAATGGCCGCCACCGCTAACTCAAACTTTATCGCTACTGCCCTCGCCACCACTCAGTCAATGTACCTCCAAGACACAGACGAAGTGAAGTGCTTCTTCAACCGGTTCAACGCCAACGGCTAATCTGTAAATAACATGGCCAGCAACATAACAAGTATTGGGTTTTGTAGTACTAGTTGTATCTTACACAGAAGTGCCACACAGAATCTTATGAGCTACTAAAGCCTGAACAGGTGGTGTTTTAGTAGTACTGTTTAAGACTTGCTCCACCAAATTATCACTACCATCATAATTTTCACAATCCAAAATAGACCCACATACCAATTTACCAACATGTGTACAATTTTCAACAACATGATTATTCAAATGCTTAGAGGACTCACCCGCATTGTCAAGCTTCTTCAAATCCTTCAATTTCTGACCAAATTCTTTGGGCCCAGATGGCGAATTTCCCATAATATTATCCAAATTTGTCAAAAACTTTGATTTTGGCACACTTCCAGGACTAATGGGTTGTTATATTTTACTACCGGATTGCCACTGGTAAAGACAAGGAAGGTTCTTTTTCTTCTTACTAGGTTTGGGTTTCGGGTGTCGATATTCATAAGAGGGTTTATTAGATCTAGCAGACGAAGCTAATTGACGTCTTGCACCACGCCCTAATCCTGCTAGTCTTGAAAGACTACCGGCACCACTCCCTACATCATCACCTTTTGCACTAAGACTTCTGTATGAACCAGGGCCCTCGGATGTTACTGGACGGAACGCTTTCAGCGATTAATCGATTTAGATGATTTTTCAGGCTCCCAATTATCTCCCTCATCATCCTTCTCAGTATGTGAATCCCCCACTACACTCAAGTTGTTCACAATGGAGGAGAGAGAAAAGGGGAGAAGGGTTTTGGTGGAGGGATCAAGAATGGCAGAAATGGAGAGAGATCGGGTGTCGAGGGTGAAGGGGCCAGAGTGAGGGGAAGAGAGGGAGAGGAGGGTGGAGGAGAGAGAAATAAGGAACAAAGAGAAAGTTGGTTATGGAGGAGAGAGAGAAGGAAAAGAAATGTCAATGTTAAAGAAGATAAAAAGGAAAAGACTTAAATACCCCTTCAGATCCACATTAAAGCCTTAGCCGGTCACTTTTGAACGGTTAAGTAAAAAAAGTGTGATTTCTATTACGTTTAATTAAAGTTTAAAGTGTACTTAGACACCTTTTTCGGTTTGTGGTGCAAAAGTCAACAAGGGTGTAAAATTTGGGGTGCACATTGTTTTTTAGTCTTATAAAAATAACGGCAAGACTTTTACCGTTAAAATATTGAAATATCCAGTGATAAAAGTACAGTAATACGCGTGGTTGCACAGTAGCACACGGTATTGCACATTGATGCTTACGTAAGAAGTCACTCAGTTTTATTCAATTGTTGCAACAGTAGTTGCTGCATAATATCTAATATTATTGATTCAATTATTGTCACAGTATCATCTGCACAATATTTTATATTATTAAATCAATAATTGAGACGACACAATTATTTATATTATTATTTGCATTATTGACAATGTGTAGAAAGTTCTGTCGAGGAAGGGGTTAGGTTATCTAATTGCGCGCTAATAAGGAGAAGTCCTTATCGGAAAGCCCCCTATTTCTTGGGAATGATCTGGTTGTTAATATTGTGAGTTATAATATTAATTCTGCTTAATTGTTGAAAGATTAAAAATGTGTTTATTCAAGATAAGTGAATTGTGATAAATATTTATTCAATTTTTGATATAAATAAAGGAGTTTGTCATGAAGTATTTGTTGTAAATTTGGCTTATTACATGGACTCCCACTTACTCATTTTTCAAAATCGTCGGCAGAAAGTTTACTCAATTTTTATTTTATTATTATTATAATTGTAACGCCCCCAGAATCGTGACTATTTTCCTTCCCGATCTTGTGCGTTAATATTATCATGTTCTAGCTTTAAAACATTATTTAATGTTAAAATAACTAAAAATGTGGAATAATTTTTTTTTCTTTCCATTCATTCATTCCCTGAATCGTAACCTTTATAATTCTTCTTTATACTAGAATCATATTTATTACATGATTTATTTAACCTGAGTAGATATGTACAATTCATTATTTCAAACATATTCCTAATTCAGAACAAATGATCTTCATCTATTGAATTATTCAAAGATTTACTTCTCTGTGGTTTACACATATAAATACCATCAAATGATTCAACACAATCTCAATTAAATCAATAGTCTTCTTTTCATGCGCTCCTAATCACGATAGATCACATCATAGCTTTAACCTGCAAATTAAGCAAGATTGAGCACGACGACCCAACAAGTCTAACAGTCTATCATGCATCACATGACACATAGGTTTCACATTCAGTTCATGCATTTATATTCTTGGTGTTCAAGCATATTACAAATGCATTATCGCATTTATATCCTACTGGTAGCAACATATATACCATATCATACTACACATGTCCTGTACATGTCACTCATTGCACATATATATTGAGTTCCCCGACTCAATTCAATAATTTTGACATTCATCATTCACAAAATAAATAATGTAGTTCATAGGTATTATATACTTATAAACATAAATCATGCTAACATTTATCTATTATAAGTCCACATAAATAAACTGAGAAACTTGCCTTGATTGGAGATTACCATTAAACTTAACTTAGCTTCTTTCCAAAATTCCTACACAATCGTGTTTACATATACACACATATTAGGTAACCATTTATGTAACAAAAACATGCATGCATATATATTAACCATGATTATTAGTATATATAAACTATAATATTTTGTTCTCATCTAAAAACCAATCTTGGTTTATTAAGAAACTTTATTCATTTTAACCTTTTTATGCACAATAAAGGTCTCTCGCATTTTTAATATGTAAATATTTTACATCTTGAAGCTTAAATCATCCATATTCTATTTTAGGAATATCTTATGCCTTTACTCATTAATTCGGGACTTAAACATCTAATAAAGAGCTTTTATATTAAA
This sequence comes from Panax quinquefolius, assembly GCA_020205615.1. Classification (NCBI taxonomy): domain Eukaryota; kingdom Viridiplantae; phylum Streptophyta; class Magnoliopsida; order Apiales; family Araliaceae; genus Panax; species Panax quinquefolius. Next base: position 41,199,033 of record CM035162.1, on the reverse strand, counting down.
ATTCAATTTACTATATTATTCCTTTAATATAAATAATTTTTATATTATTATTTTGCATGATCATGAGTTAACTCAAATCTCATATATAAATATTTTATCCTGCTAACACATTCGCTTTACTCTTCGTTTTGCAGATATTTACATTTTCACTATATATAAACGTATTAGCCACACAACCATGTCATATAACTTGTACAATTATATTTTAAATATTCACATTGACGACCTCTTTTCAAAAATATTTATTCTTTTACTCACGGTAATCATTTCTCGCTTTAAAAGATTTCGACATGATTTTACTTCATCAATATCTCACACTTTTAGTTTATAACCCTTTTGTATCTTAAAACATGGATATTCCATCTCCCTTATATCTCACTTAAGTATTCAAAGTGAATACAAAATATATTCCATATATTGTTCTTGATTATATAGTATATGGATAAATTATAGCTTCAAACACTTCATCATCTTACTTACAATAACCATTCTTCTCTTTTAGTAGAATTTGGTATGATTGTAGTATATGAATACATTAAGATTCTAAGTTATAATCCATTCGAAGTTTAGTATATGGCATTCTATGTTCTTTGTACATAACTCAAATGTATAAAGAAATTTTATAACTTATTTCATGACTTGGAAGTAATTATAACTTGTTTGGGTAACGTATAGCTTCCACAATGCTTTATAGTTATATTTTCGTATACTAACATGTGAAATATTATTATTTTTCATCATCATGACAAAATAACCTCTTTTGAGGCATTAACAACTTCAAATTTGCCTAACAGTCCCAACATTGGATGCTCACATTTTGTTAGCTTATAGATTGCTAACTCATTATAGTTCTTATATACGCGTTCATTTACATTTAATGTAAATCTTATATACTTGTTTATTTAAAAAGTTTTAAACCAAACTTTATGGTTAGATCTTCAAACTACATCCTAGAGTTAAAATAGCCCACCTAAAACTGCTATGGTGGCCATTTGCTGCTACTAATAGGCAGCAGCTGCTTCCCTTGTCCCTCACTTCACATTACTTTGATTCCCCACATCTTTGATTCATTTGTCTTAAGTTTTGGATATCATACAAGTGGTACATTCATCTATTACCAAAGCACATTAGCTAAGCAATCCTAAAAATTTAGAGGTACTAACCGAGAGCTCAAATGAAGCCACCCAGCCAATGCCAAATATAGATACTGCTGCCCACGCGAAGATAACTTCCAGGGATACAACTCATATTCAATAACCTTTTCCAAATTCTTCAACCATAATTTCAGAAAATTCGCACAAGGGACATGTTCAAATCTGATTTCCAAATTTTGGACAAATTCGACATACCCACTTTGGAATGCCATAACTCCCTCCTCCAAAGTCAAAATTAGTCCATTCCAGAGGCTATGGATAGCTGTTATTGCATACTACAAGACCCAAGAAAATTATAATTTTCCAGCAAGTCTAACTAGTCAAAAAATATAGCCCAAAAGTAGCTCGACACGCTAACTTTTGATTTCTCGTTTCGGCTTTAAATCATTTTTCGTTCTATCTTGGCATACTCAAACACTCTAATTATCATTACATATGTTATATAAACCAAGCCCCAAGCTTTTGTTTTGTTAAATAACTGACTATTAATTAAAACGGTCCACTTAGGACTTTTGTCGAGCTTGTGGTGTGCACAGTCTAGAACTACTTGTGTCATAGCCATTTGTTTGTATTAGAAAGCTAATTTCATCATCCTTTTTACTCCTCAACACAGCCTATCTCCTTGTGCCTAAATGTAGTCCATAATAGTCAAATACATAACCAAATATATTCAAGTTATTGACAACTATTTAGTTTATTTTCTTAACAATTTTAGTTCTAAATTCCCATAGTTCTGTATGTAATTACATAGCTTCTCTATTATTCGATTTTTTTCGTACAATCAAAAACATATGGCCTTATTCATAGCATACTGGTATCAGTTGGCAAGCAAAATAAAAAGGGAATTACTACAAACCAAGCTACACTAAAACATTAACAAAACTAAGAAAACATTTGTTTAGAAGTGAATGGATTTGAATCTGAACGGCTAAATCGGTCGGTCGCGTTTGTTTTTTTGAATGCGAATCAATTTGAATCGGTAAGATGGACAAGCTGAATGGCTAAGTTATATTTGTTAAGCTGAATGGCTAAATGAGCAGCTGAATGAAGTAAAATAAAATTTAAAAATTTAAAAAAATATATTAACTATTATATTAAGTAATGTTAAATAAATTTACAACAATTTTGAATTTTCAAAATGATAAAATAATAAAATTTTGTCATTCAGATGTTTCAGACATATCAATTATCAAACAACTTTTTTTATTCAGATTCAGATTCAACTCATTCAGATTCAGATTCAGCTCATTCAGATTCAAATTCAGATTCATTCAATTTTTATTAAACACCCCCTAACACTGTATAACAAAAGTGTTGTTGCTTCTACTGTTTAGCAATCATTCACCAATAGTTCAAAGTTCAGCCCTCTATTGAATGCCAAAATAGTCCATATAGAGCAATTTAGGCATGATTTAGTACAATTATACCAAAACAGCACCAAGCATTGAATTTCATGCATTACCACAACGAGTACTTGCTATATACTATATTTTTCATGATTAAAAACATATGGATGCAATACCTTAAGATTTTGCTCAAAACAGTCTTTAGTAGGCTTTATATTTCATGAAAACATGGGTTGACAAACTAGTCAACAACATAGCATGTTTATGTGACATACAAACATGAACTAGCTATTTACATAAAATTTATCATGTGTATCTTTGATTTGGATGATATAACATATTATACACATAACAGTCATCATTAAATCACTTTATCAAACATATGGTGGGCAGTCCCCATACTGTCATATTATACATAACAGTTATTATAGAAAACCCACAATCTATTCTAAAGTTTACTAATATGGCCACAAAGCCATTTAGCCAAAACAGTCCTATTGTGCTGAATAGCTATGGAATAGAAAAAGCAAGGAAGGAGTTTAAAACGAAATTACCTTGCTAGCTTAGAGATTACAGAGATATGTTGCTTAGTCCTTTCTCCTTCCCAACCGAAGCCGCACTACTCTATCCTTATGACTATTATACTTTGGAGCTTGGGGAAGTGGTATGACTAATTGAGCTTGAGGTACCTTATATGGCCATATACGACTGAATCTCCTTATCTCACAGTCAATCTACCTGACCCCTAGTTTACATAGCACTCCATTACACATAGCAGTCAGACTGCTTTTGCAATGGCCCCTAATAAACTGCCTAGCAAGCCTACTTGCCCCTTGCAGTCTACTTGCCCCTAATAGCTAACCACTGCATTCTAGGAGTCAACTAACTTGCTAACTATTCTGTTAATTTAAGTTAGTTGTTAATTGAAGCCAACTAACTGATTTATGAAACTTAACTACACAGTTCCCTTTTTCTTCTGTAAGGATTGCCGCATGGGGCTGTGAGGAGGCTGGGTACTGTTTTAATTTGGGCCCCAAAACCTTATAATCAATGTAACATATTTGCAAGCATTCTTAAATAAAAACTTTTAGTATGGCCCAATATTCCAATATGGACTCATATTAAATTTTAAACACATGAATCTTATCTATTATATTACTTTTTTGGATAGCAACAATAGTTGGCACATATATCATTATAATGACAACTCTATTTAATTACACAACTTATGGAAGTACACCATTTTCTTTATTTTTTATTAAATAATATTTTTAATTATATCTTAATATAATTAATTCTTTGAACACATAGATAGGTTCATATCAAGAATCTATCTCAATTAAGCCATATTGGCTTTCCTTTTCAATCTTGGTATTTAAATAACATTATAATAAGGTAAATCCAATCTACCTCATTTGATATATTTTTTTTTGTAATTTACTCCCAAGGTCATAACAACATATTATCTAATAAGAATTTTATTTATTAAATTTTTATTTTAATATTACCCAAAAATTTGGGTTATCACATTCTTTCCCTCTTATAAGGATTCTGTCCCCAAAATCACAATACCGAATCATTCTTAATCGGTTTAGATTTTATTCTTTCTCGTAACTTTATTGTTGAATCATTTCAACGTACCATTTCTTTAGATTTTTCTTAAAAATTTTAAATAAATTATCTATTTTCACTTTAGATTTTTAAACTTTAACCTTTAATTTAGTCATTCAAGATCTTCTAAATTTTTAGGTTATCACATTCACCCCTTCTTCTAAGAATTTCGTCCCCGAAATTACACTATACTAATCTTTTCTTCTTCTATTCACCGAAAATAGATTTTCAATTTAACCTTTACATTTATCCTCCTCTGAGGATTTCTCTTCGATCATCTCATTCAACCATTGTTACCCCTTTTTAGGAAGGTAAAAAAAACTTTTCATATTATGCTGAGGGGTCATATAGACCATGAACTCTCAAGTTTAACGGTATTCACCGCAACCAATTCTGTAAACATGTTGTACTAGGTGATCGAATTTAAAATGCAGAATGGAAATCACGTTAGGTGATCGAATTTATCGTACCCTACGTTGTGCACAACGTATCATTCTTGTTTAGCGACTATTTGCGCTACTAGATTGGATTATTTTATCCAATCAAGGTTGTTCACCTCAGACTTAACATAAGATTCCGCACCAAAATAATTTGGTTCGGGATAAATTCTCAAAGAAATACTTGAATTTTCATAAACATTTGCCTAGCTGAATCAAATAGCTTAGATGCATATCAATAATTCGAACATCAATCGAAATATTTATCCAGCCACTTTAATTGGCATTTGACTTTTCTTTAACTGGTTTAAAATTCTGAAAATTATTTTATGATGTCATGATACCGCACTGTATTTACAGTCCGTTTGAGGATTCCGTCATTTTGTGACTTTATCATACTACATCATACCATACAGGGCTGACAATCCTTAGATCACATCCAACACTAAGTAATTTTGCATTGATAACTCCATCGTTTTTATCATCTTTGCACCAGGTTACATTATGCATTACTGATATAAAATACATTTTGATATTTTTAACTCATTTTCGTCTAGCCAAAACAATTAGCATAGAGTACTCTTTAAACAGTTTAAAAATCTTTGAAAATCAGTTTTAATGCTATCATATCTCAACAGGTAACGATGTGTCAGTGTCCCGAAGTCCACACATACACATTTATCACAATGCGTTGAGAATAAAAATTCATTTTTAAAAGGCACATAGTGCGAATTTAGCTTGATGTCAAAATTTCAAAGTCTAGCATAGCTAGAAGATTTGGAATATCTATGCTTCCACCATCAACTCCACTTTCTATAATGATCCATTGCTTAATAAGTCTATCTATTCCTATCATTCTCAATACTCTATTCACACTTAGTTATACCCCAGTTCATCAAACTTACCACACTTTAGAAATTTAGGAACTTGTCATAATCATATGAGTTTAAAAACTTATCCTAGTCAGACTATAGGCGTCCATTCGCTGAGGGGTTCAAAACATACCATATGATTATGAGTCACGAACTTACCATATGCATTAGTTTTAAGAACCATACCTAATCTTAATATCATCTAACCTAATCTTATATTCTCTACCTATTCGTTATACACATGAGAAAAGAATCACCTTCTCAACAGGTATATATCAAATAACGCAACACAAACATTTCAATGATTATCACTACCAGAAGCTAAGTGGTTGTTACACCAAGTACAATTCTTCGCCCATACAAAGAATCATACAACTTAGCTGCTGACATGAGTTCTCAATTGAAATTCCACCAAATTCTAGTTTCCCCTTACTCAATACGAATTTTATTTAATCTGTATCTCATTATCTACAACTCTTTTCTGAGTTTACATAGTACCATTTCATAGTACATTCTCTTTATAGCGTCAAGCTATATCATTTCAATCATTTCATAGATTTTCTATTATTCAATCCGATCACGTCGTGATCCTATCTTATAATCGTGTTCTATTACGGTTCCCTTCTATCTTATGATCATTTTTTTACGATCTCATTTCCCTTTATACTTTTAGTCTTATAGACTCTATCTATTCATTATTACTTTTTGTCTTTAACATAAGAGTTAGGTAACTCTTGATCTTTATAATTTTTCAAGATTCTTCTTTGAATCTTATTTACTTAAAAATGACTTTCCCAAATTCATCTCTTAACAAATTAAACTCTATTTGAGTTTATTCCTTATCCTTATCTCAACGATATACCAATTATAAATCATGTTACACCTACCTAAAGTTTATAACCTACAGCTCTGATACCAATTATAACGCCCCTAAAATCGAAACTATTTTCCTTCCCGATCTTGTGCGTTAATATTATCATGTTCTAGCTTTAAAACATTATTTAATGTTAAAATAGCTAAAAATGCGAAATATTTTTTTTTTCTTTCTTTTCATTCATTCATTTCCTGAATCGCAACCTTTACAATTCTTCTTTATACTAGAATCATATTTATTACATGATTTATTTAACCTGAGTAGATATATACAATTCATTATTTCAAACATATTCCTAATTCAGAACAAATGATCTTCATCTATTGAATTATTCAAAGATTTACTTCTCTGTGGTTTACACATGTAAATACCATCAAATGATTCAACACAATCTCAATTAAATCAATAGTCTTCTTTTCATGCGCTCCTAATCACGATAGATCACATCATAGCTTTAACCTGCAAATTAAGCAAGATTGAGCACGACGACCCAACAAGTCTAACAGTCTATCATGCATCACATGACACATAGGTTTCACATTCAGTTCATGCATTTATATTCTTGGTGTTCAAGCATATTACAAATGCATTATCGCATTTATATCCTACTGGTAGCAACATACATACCATATCATACTACACATGTCCTGTACATGTCACTCATTGCACATATATATTGAGTTTCCCGACTCAATTCAATAATTTTGACATTCATCATTCACAAAGCAAATAATGTAGTTCATAGGTATTACATACTTATAAACATAAATCATGCTAACAGTTATCTATTATAAGTCCACATAAATAAACTGAGAAATTTGCCTTGATTGGAGATTACCATTAAACTTAACTTAGCTTCTTTCCAAAATTCATACACAATCGTGTTTACATATACACACATATTAGGTAACCATTTATGTAACAAAAACATGCATGCATATATATTAACCATGATTATTAGTATATATAAACTATAATATTTTATTCTCATCTTAAAACCAATCTTGGTTTATTAAGAAACTTTATTCATTTTAACCTTTTTATGCACAATAAAGGTCTCTCGCATTTTTAATATGTAAATATTTTACATCTTGAAGCTTAAATCATCCATATTCTATTTTAGGAATATCTTATGCCTTTACTCATTAATTCGGGACTTAAACATCTAATAAAGAGCTTTTATATTAAAATTCAATTTACTATATTATTCCTTTGATATAAATAAATTTTATATTATTATTTTGCATGATCATGAGTTAACTCAAATCTCATATATAAATATTTTATCCTGCTAACACATTCGCTTTACTCTTCGTTTTACAGATATTTACATTTTCACTATATATGAACATATTAGCCACACAACCATGTCATATAACTTGTACAGTTATAATTTAAATATTCACATTGACCACCTCTTTTCAAAAACATTTATTCTTTTACTCACGGTAATCATTTCTCGCTTTAATAGATTTCGACATAATTTTACTTCATGAATATCTCACACTTCCAGCTTATAACCCTTTTGTATCTTAAAACATGGATATTCCATCTCCCTTATATCTCACTTAAGTATTCAAAGTGATTACAAAATATATTCCATATATTGTTCTTGATTATATAGTATATGGATAAATTATAGCTTCAAATACTTCATCATCTTACTTACAATAACCATTCTTCTCTTTTAGTAGAAATTAGTATGATTGTAGTATATGAATACATTAAGATTCTAAGTCATAATCCATTCGAAGTTTAGTATATGGCATTCTATGTTCTTTGTACATAACTCAAATGTATTAAGAAATTTTATAACTTATTTCATGACTTGGAGGTAATTATAACTTGTTTGGGTAACGTATAGCTCCCATAATGCTTTAGTTTTATTTCCGTATACTAACACGTGAAATATTATTATTTTTCATCATCATGACAAAATAACCTCTTTTGAGGCATTAACAACTTCAAATTTGCCTAACAATCCCAACATTGGATGCTCACATTTTGCTAGCTTATAGATTGCTAACTCATTATAGTTCCTATATATGCGTTCATTTACATTTAATGTAAATATTATATACTTGTTTATTTAGAAAGTTTTAAACCAAACTTTATGGTTAGATCTTCAAACTACATCCTAGAGTAAAAATAGCCCACCTAAAACTGCTATGGCGGCTATTTTCTGCTACAAATAGGCAGTAGCTACTTCCCTTGTCCCTCATTCGCATAACTTTGATTCCCCACATCTTTGATGCATTTGTCTTAAGTTTTGAATATCATACAAGTGGTACATTCATCTATTACCAAAGCACATTAGCTAGGCAATCCTAGAAATTTAGAGGTACTAACCGAGAGCTCAAAGGAAGCCCCCCCCCGCCAATGCCAAATATAGATACTGATGCTGCCCATAGGCAGCAACCCCTTTTTCCTTGCCCTTCATGTCATTACATCCCCTATAATGGCCTTTTACTAATTTAAAGAGGTTACATTCATTTATAATTGAACACCAACAGCTGGGCATCTATAGAAACACAAGTACACGGACTGAAATCCCATGAAGAGCTCTCAGCCAATGCCACTCACGCCCACAGCTGCTGCCTCGGTAGTAACCCTGCTCCCTCCTTCTTTAGTTTCTCAACTTCTATCCATGAATTCTAATATGCTACATTTTGGAGACAAGGTAGCTAACATACTCCCCTATTTAAACAAAATACTAACCAAGTTATATAAGCAACTTCACCACGTCGATTGAGAGCTCAAAAGAGAGCCTCCAACCATCGCCATGCGCTGCATTCATTGTCACCAGACGACGTCTTGCTATGGGCGTGACCCTCTTTCTTGATGAGGCCACTTTGCGATTTTGTAGTTTTTAATTCGTATGTTAGTTTACCCCCAATTTTGGATATTGTAGATACCATAAGAAAATATATTTAGAAAATATAAGCCATCCATTTTGGACATCTTAGGTTGTCCAAAACAAGCATTTAAAAATGCCCAAGCATTACAGTTTTTAACTTTTTCCCAACTTTACACTCTCTCGCTAAAACAGTCATAACTTCTTTGTTTTAAAACATTTTTGAGCGATTCTTATGCCCACACGAAGCTAACTTCCGGGGCTACAACTCCTATTCAATAACGTTTTCCAAATTCTTCACCCATAATATCAGAAAATTCGCACAAGGGATAGGTTCAAATATGATTTCCAAATTTTGGACAGATTCGACACACCCACTTTGCAATGCCATAACTCCATCCTCCAAAGTCGGAATTAGTCCATTCTAGAGGCTATGGATAGATGTTATTGCATAATACAAGACCCGAGAAAATTATAATTTTCCAGCAAGTCTAACTAGTCAAAACATATAGCCCAAAAGTAACCCGACACACTAACTTTTGATTTCTCATTTTGGCTTTAAGTCGTTTTTCGTTCTATCTTGGCATACTCAAACACTCTAATTATCATTACATGTGTTATATAAACCAAGCCCCAATCTTTTGTTTTGTCAAATAACTGACTTTTAATTAAAACGGTCCACTTGGGACTTTTGTCGAGCATGTGGTGTGCACAATCTAGAACTACTTGTGTCATAGCCATTTGCTTGTACTAGAAAGCTAATTTCATCCTCCTTATTACTCCTCAGCCCAGCTGTCGACGTCGAGATTTTTTTTTCATTTTTCGTTTCTTATTTTTTGGTGTTCTCATGTTAGGTGAGATTTGTTTAAAAAAATAAGTGAAAAAGGTCCAACATATGTCGACTATGGACTGTTAAGAGTCACTAGTTGGTTTTTTATATGGTTGTACCAACACAATCGAGAAAAGGTTTGCACATTGACCCAGTGATGTTGCACTGCTAAACGGGTCAGTGAAACCGAGATTCATTAGGGTCCGGGGACTTGCTTATGCAGAGGGAAGGTGTTAGGCACCCCCCGACATCCGTGTTACCATGATGACCGCCACTTTTCAAGAAACTGTTTTATATATGTGTGGGGGGGGTCAATGTGCTATTATTTGGAAGTAGTGTGAGGCCTCGTTCGCACCTATACACTTCAGTTTTAAACAAGATATGGCAGTGATATTTTAGAAAAGAGGTTTTTCAAACCCTTGTGCTTAACAGTAATTGAGACCTTTTACACTTCCATTTTATTCAGTGTTCAGCTTGATTGTTTTTATTTTTGAGATGCGAAGCATCTTCGAGAAAATAATGTACAAAATGGTGTCGAACTCCTCATGGGTATGAAAACCATCTGAGGAAATCCAGACACCGCAAATAAATTTACAAGCTGCTTACAGCTAAAAATGTCCATCACGGGAACCGAATCTAGATTCAGTAAACTGAATTTGTGATCACATGATTCCTAGGCTCACATGATGCTGCAATTTGTATGAAAGTAGTAAGCAGGTATATATATATATATATATATATATATATATATATAGACATGCTCAACCACCATGAAGCACCTCTATGGGGGATCAAAAATGTAAATAAAGCTGTAAAAGCCATCAACCGCCATGAAGTACACTCTAGGCGGGACAAAATGTAAAGAAAGCTGTAAAAGCGATCAACCGCCACGAAGTAAACTCCAGGCGGGATGAAAGATATATATATATATATATATAAGTGGTAAATGTACCGGATATAAAATCCAGGCTCATCGAATAGAGTTCGACCACAGTTGATATATATAAGTATATATTATACTTATATATATTAACTGTGGTCGAACTCTATTCGATGAGCCTGGATTTTATATCCGGTGCGTTTACTATAAGTCTAGGCTCAATCGAGGCATAATTCGATCGAGGCATAACTCGATAATGTTAGTCTATATATATATATATATATATATATATAAATATATATGTATATACAAACTGAAATGAAACCACGGACCGAAGTCCGGGCAAACACACGCAACACGACTCTCAACGTGAAGAATGGTGTGTGCAAAGATGAAGAGAAATGTTTTAAAGTGTGTAAGAAGGCTTACAGTGGGCTGCCAAAGAAGACTTCTATAACCTGAAGTGGATGAACACTCAGCTCCCGCCGGTACAAAAGAGTAGCTATATGTGAGCTTACAAGTGTTTAAAATGAGAAAACACTCGGTTTAGGGTGAGTACAGAGCAAATTTGACAGGGCTTCCTCGCCTTTTTTCTCTTACAAATGGCCACCCCAAGCCCTCTATTTATAGAGGGGGAGCCGCAGGTGTACCTGCGGCTGCCCAGGGTGCCCCGGGCTCCACGGGTCCTGCCGTCTCGAAGTACGTGCAAGTATGCAATGTGATGTCTGCTCGAACTTTCAAAATTGCAATCCGAGCATCCGACTGAGGTATGCAAGATCTATTTCGGACTGCCGTTGTTGAGAGTTACGTAATGACATGGGATTAGAGGTTGTACGAAGTCAGGAAGATGGGACCATGCCCTCCAGTCTTCAAGCTTCAAATTCTATCCGTTACCCTACGTAATAGTCACTCGGAATTGGTTTTCCTTGGTTCTTGTGGGACATTATTGTGTAGAAATGTATGTATGAGATGTTGAGACGGTACGGTGTGGCGTCAATGTGGCAAGATGATGACTTTTGCCCCTCACCGGGGTTATCTCTGGTTTGGGCTGATAAAGCAGACGTTGCTCAGGGTTATCTCTGAGATTGGACTGCTGCAATTGTTAAAGGTCCTCAGTGTCATCTCTGAGGTGTGCATGTCTTCCCGATGTTATCTCTGGGTTTTGTAATGAGTGTCTCGGTGTAAGCGCCGAGATTGAAGCTGATTGCATGCATTTGAAACAAGCATTTCCGAGGTTATCTTCGGAACTGCAACTGCCTTCCTTGGGGTTATCTCCAAGGTTGGAACTGCTACTCCCAGTGTTATGTCTGGGACTGAGATTGAATATCTCAGGGTTATCTCTGAGATGAATCGGCCTTCTCCGGTGGAATTTCCGGTATTGGAACTGCATGCCTCGGGGTTGTCTCCGAGTTTGGGACTAGTACTCCCGGTGTGTATTCCGGGGTTGAGACTGAACTTTCGGTAGTATCCAGACTTGATATGAGTTATCTTCCAGGGTTATCTCTGAAAGACGAATCTTCCCTCCTACAATGTCAAGAATGCGAGAAAATTTGAGTGTCTACACCAAATTTATCTCCTTGTGCCTAAATGTAGTCCATGTGACCAAATACATAACCAAATATATTCAAGTTATTGACAACTATTTAGTTTATTTTCTTAACATTTTTAGTTCTAAATTCCCATAGTTCTGTATGTAATTACATAGCTTCTCTATTATTCGATTTGTTTCGTACAATCAGAAACACATGGCCTTATTCATAACATACTGGTATCAGTTGGCAAGAAAAATAAAAAGGGAATTACTACAAACCAAGCTACACTAAAACATTAACAAAACTAACACTGTATAACAAAAATGTTGTTGCTTCTACTGTTTAGCAATCATTCACCAACAGTTCAAAGTTCAGCCCTCTATTGAATGCCAAAACAGTCCATATAGAGCAATTTAGGCATGGTTTAGTACCATTATACCAAAACAGCATCAAGCATTGAATTTCATGCATTACCACAATGAGTACTTCCTATATACTATATTTTTCATAATTAAAAACATATGGATGCAATACCTTAAGATTTTGCTCAAAACAGTCTTTAGTAGGCTTTATATTTCATGAAAACATGGGTTGACAAACTAGTCAACAACATAGCATGTTTATGTGACATACAAACATGAACTAGCTATTTACATAAAATTTATCATGTGTATCTTTGATTTGGATGATTTAACATATTACACACATAACAATCGTCATTAAATCACTTTATCAAACATATGGTGGGCAGTCCCCATACTGTCATATTATACATAACAGTTATTATAGAAAACCCACAATCCATTCTAAAGTTTATTAATATGGCCACAAAGCCATTTATCCAAAACAGACCTATTGTTCTGAATAGCAATGGAATAGAAAAAGAAGGGAAGGAGTTTAAAATGAAATTACCTTGCTAGCTTAGAGATTACAGAGATATGTTGCTTAGTCCTTTCTCCTTCCCAGCCGAAGCCTCGCTGCTCTATCTTTATGACTATTATACTTTGGAGCTTGGTGAAATGGTATGACTAATTGAGCTTGAGGTGCCTTATATGGCCATATACGGCTGAATCTCCTTATCTCACAGTCAATCTACTTGACCCCTAGTTTACATAGCACTCCATTACACATAAAGCTTTTCATTGCTTTTGCAAGGGCTCCCTAATAAAGCGCTAGCAAGCAAGCTTGAATTAACTTGCATTCTAGGAGTCAACTAAGTTGCTAACTATTATATTAATTTAAGTTAGCTATTAATTGAAGCCAACTAACTGATTTATAAAACTTAACTACACAGTTCCCTTTTTCTTCTCTAAGGATTGCCGAATGGGGCTGTGAGGAGGCGGGGTACTTTTTTAATTGGGGCCTCAAAACCTTATAACCAATGTAACATATTTGCAAGCATTCTTAAATAAAAACTTTTAGTATGGCCCAATATTCCAATATGGACTCATATTAAATTTAAAACACATGAATCTTATCTATCATATTTCCATTTTGGATAGCAACAATAGTTGGTACATATATCATTATGATGACAACTCTATTTAATTACACAACTCATAGAAGTACACCATTTTCTTTATTTATTATTAAATAATATTTTTAATTATATCTTAATATAATTAATTCTTTGAACACATAGATAGCTTCATATCAAGAATCTATCTCAATTAAGCCGTGTTGGCTTTCCTTTTCAATCTTGGTATTTAAATACCATTATAATAAGGTAAATCCAATCTACCTCATTTGATATATATATTTTTGTAATTTAATCCCAAGGTCATAACAACATATTATCTAATAAGAATTTTATTTATTAAATTTTTATTTTAATATTACAAAAAATTTGGATTATCACAATAATAGTAATAAAATAGAAAACATTATATATAAAAAAAAACTTTTTATATAAAACAGAATAATTGTTATATTATATATAGAGTTATTCGTTTTATTAGATTATAAATAGAATATATTATATTTTATATAAAGTGTTCGGTTTATTAGAATATTTTATTGCATAGTGTTGCATAGTAAAATCAAAATTCAGCTGATTCTGCGCCCGTGATTTTTCCTTTAATGTGCGTTTGTGATTTTTCTTAAATAGTGCCCTGTCATTCTCCTATAAATAGGATGCTTTGTTTAGAAATGAAAATCACACAAGAATCAGAGAATTATTCTTCTATAATATTGACCGTATAACTTTTGAGTTTAAGTAAACTTTGAGTGGCAAATAGTGCAAGTTTTTTCAAGAATATCCCCGTTATACCAGTCAGAATTACTCTCCTTTTAAGGTAAGGGATATTATTTTTGTACAATAGTCGTATAAAATATTATTTTCTTCCATACTTTATAGTATGTAAGTAATAATATTTCATTTCATATTCCTAAATCTACACTTATTTTGATAAGTATTGCTTCTATACTCCTTGAAATTAGTGAATGTCCTTGAATTTTGCGCTTCATCTAGTATCGTTTCATGGAAATATTTTTTTGAACTTTCTTGTTAAATTTTAATCTTTTCATGTCGGAGTACTATTCATACATACGGCACTATTCATACATACGGTACTATTTATACATGCATACGGTACTATTCAGGGGGTACTATTCATGAAATACTATTCACGAGGTATTATTCACGACAAAAAATTGATTTCTTTTCTGTCCAAATTATTTTGATACATGAATATCATTCTTGAATATTACTCTACAAATTAATTATCATGTTGACAATTTGGACATTCTTAAACTCTGGATAAATTAAATTAAAAATCTTTAATATTTATCCTTGATCTCACTTGATTGATTCTTATATCATTGTCATCATCCTCATGCTTATATTGTGATGAAAGTCATCTTTGGTCCGTAGTGCATAGATGGACTGCTGATTGGTATGATTATGACCAGGAATTATGTATCGGTATAATCATGACCTGTAATATTACAGACAAATGATGTGGTGAAAGTCATCTTTGGCCCGTAGTACATAGATGGACAGTTGTTTGGCATGATCATGACCACGGGTGATAATAACGAATATCCTTGACCCATAATGCATGGATAATTCGGTGATGTGGATTATTTATTGAATTGTGTTGCAGAGATAAAATATTGATGATGAACTTTTAAATCATAGAAGATAGTAAACATCATGCTCTACTTGACTCTTCTAATGGATTGTTTATTCCGCTGCAGATGTGGATCTAAACTTGTTGTCTATTGTATTCTATCAGTTTTTATACTGTTGAGGATTAAGGATAATTTATTCTATATTATCTTAGTCATAATATTCTTTACTAGGCTAGTTGAGCTCACCCTTTTCTTTCATTCTTCTCTTCAAGAAATGAGAATATAGCTGGGACAAGTCGGGGAATGGAATGATGGTCCAAGATGGTTGCTATAGTAGTTCTCACTATTCTATAAAATAGTGTAAAAATAATTGTAATAAGGACTTTATTTGAGTTTGGATATTGTCTACGAGACAATTTTTGGTTTGAAACTCAGCTATTGTGTTGTCATATTTTGCACGATAGTTGTATAAATTAAGTTTGTATTTAAATTATGTACCATGTATTTGATGACTTAGAATGGGTTGTGTATACCTATTTTGGGGGTGTCACAATGTCTAGAAAGTTCTGTCGAAAAAAGGGTTAGGTTATTTAATTGCGCGCCAATAAGGAGAAGTCTTTATGGGAAAACCTCCTCTTTTCTGGAAATGATCTGGTTGCCAATATTATGAGTTATAATATTAATGATGAATAATTTTTGAAAGATTAAAAATGTGTTTATTGAATATAATTGATTTATGGTAAATATTTATTCAATTTTTTATATAAATAGAGAGATTTTTCATGAAGTATTTGTGTGACAACCCCAAAATAGGTCCATTCCATCCAACCCATTCTGAGTCGCCAAATACATGGTACAGAAAATAACTACAACTTTATTAATACAATTGTCGTACAAGATACGACAACACTTAAACTGTGAGTTTAAATACAAATATATACCAACTGTGACTCATGTCCCAACCGTGGACAACACCTCATAATGACACCTTACATAAAGGTATAGTTGAAAACTGTTTTAGAAATTAGAATCTATGGGAAGTGCTCAAGGAAACCTTCGTACATGGGAGGCCATGCGTCTAGGTTATGATAGATATCATATGGCCACAGAATTATCCTTGGTTGACCCAATAGACCCCAAAGAAAAACGAGAAGATTACTATCATATTATTCCCAATGGTGAGTCTTCTCTTGACATATCATTATCTCCACTATCTCTAATTGGTAATTATACTCCAAACAAACACCAAGATTATATAGGTAGTGCTTGTAAATATACTCAGCAAGTGGATGAGCACAACCCTGTTTAATGATGACACGAGGTTGTATGTCATTAGACATCTTATATGATAGTGGCAAAACACCCTTCTAAGTTAAGTTCACCTCACCCTCAACAGCTATAGACCACCGTTCTATTCCCCTGTTATCCCCCGCTCGACCCAGCTACACTTTTATTACCTGAAAGGAATTGTGAAGCAAAAGGGTGAGCACAATTAGCTCAGTAAATAATATCATGACTAAAGATAAATAAATTATCAATAGCCTTCAACAGTAATAAATCAGAGATTTAGAACATATGGTAGATGATAAAACTTTTTAACCATAGTTGCAGCGAAACGAGCAATCCATTAGAAGAGTCAAATAGACTATAAAGTCTATTATCTTTTCCATGTTAAAAGTCAACCAACAATGTTTTATCCCTGTAACATCAATCAACAATTCCTGTCCACAATCACATGTATAACTCATAATCGTAATTGTAGTTCTAAATTCCTTTTCGCATTCAGGACGAAGATAATTTTCATCATCTGTCTTTACCTGAAACATCAAAGATCATGGTTATACCAAATCATAATTCCTGGTCATAATCATACTAATAAATTCATCTTTGCACTATGGGCCAAAGATTTTCATCAATAGTTCATCTTTGCAATACAGGCCAAAGATATTCAACAACGGGTCATCTTTCCACTACGGGCCAAAGATATTCAACAACAGGTCATCTTTGCACTACAGGCCAAAGATATTAATATCTCAAAGAAATATATAATCATTTCAGAATTTATATAAACAATAATTATAACCATGTTGATCAATTCACCTTTGCACTTAAGCTAAAGATATTCAATTATAAATTCAATGGTCATGATCATACCAGTCACAATTCAACTTTTCACTACTGGCCAAAGAGAACCCTAGTCATGATCATACCAATAATCTACCTATCTTTACACTTCAGTGAAAGAGAATTTCAACATCCGGGTTATAAAAATTTTATATATGATAATAAAATCAATATAATCAATATATAGTTTTAATCTCCAGAGTAATATTCATAAATCAACTATAATTTGGTTAGAAAAAGAAACCAATTTTGTAGTGAATAGTACCCGTGAATAGTAACTCATGAATAGTAACTCATGAATAGTAACCCATCGTGAATAGTAACTCATGAATAGTAAATCGTGAATAGTAACTCATGAATAGTAACTCGTGAATAGTAACTCGTGAATAGTAACCCCGATATAAAAAAGTTCCAAATTTGATAAAAATTTCTAACCAATATTTTGGCATAATGATATTGAAGAAAATATCATTTTAAGAAGAATATAACACCCCTTACTATCCCTTACAGTCCCTTACAGTCCCTTACTATCCCTTACAATCCCCTACCTCAAAAAAAGCGCGTTACTTACATTTGGAATATATTTGAACGAACTTGCACCGTATAGCAACACTCAAGATATCAAAATACTCACTAGAATATACTCGATAATATAGAGAGAGAGAAATAGAGAGAAAACTTCAGTTTCTGATGTGATTTTCAATTCTAACCTAAGCACCCTATTTATAGGAAAATGCTTAGAACACCAAAGCGAAAATTTAATATAATATTAATATATATTATTAAGTTTCTCATAACCTTTGTAGATCTGAATTCAGCCATTAATGTCACATGCTAGACCCATTTAACTCACCAAAAATGTTTTCTTTGAAAAAAATAATTAAAACTTCCAAAAATCAATTATTTCGGAACTTCGGAACTTCAATAATTCATAATAAATAGCTCTTTTGTCAGAAAATTCGAATCTCGCTAATTTTTATAGGAAATTCCATTATCTACAACTTTGCAGAAGAAAGATTTTCCAAATTCCAAACAGAAATTGACCGAAATCCACAAACGGACGATTTTACAGGCTATAGTCAAATTTCAGTCAAGAAATTGGGTCCACCGACACACAAAATGTGTTAATCATTTAATGCAACAAAAATACTCTTTCTCCTCATATACTCATATATCCCACATTCATTGTAAAAATTTCACCATTATTATATTATAATAATATAATAAAATATTATTTTATCAGAAAAGATAAAATATCAATTTTTAACAATTGTCACTTTAAAAATTTTCTCCATCTATATCCACATAAAATCAATATTTTCCTCATCATATAAATCAATAATTAATTATTCACAAATAATATTACAGAATCACAGTACTGGCAACCAGGCCGTTCCCAGGAAAGAGGGGGCTTTCCAATAAGAATTTCTCCTTACTGGCGTGCAATTAGGTGACCAAACCTCTCCTTAGACAGAACTTTCTAGACATTGCCAATAATGTTATCTAATAATATTATTCAGATAATATGAATTATTGCTCCGATAATGGAAAATATTGTGTAGTGACAATTATTGAAACAACAGTAATATAAAATATCAGCGCAACAATTATTGAATCAAAAATAAAATATTGAACAGTAATTACTGTAACAATTATTGAGTAGTGCCTTCTTACGTAAGAATCAATAATTGGTGTAATACTGATGTGGTATCTTCTTGTATGCAACAACGTAGACATCGTATTTTAACCACGGGTATTCCAACGATTGTTACTCAGTAACAACTACTGCCAGTTATTTATTAAAACTCCCTTTTGTCATTTTCTTCATCCCAAGCGGTTATTACATTATGGGGCCCCAAAAGGTTGCGTTGTCAATATGAATATTCCCGACGGAAGAATAATCCACGACCAAACGAATATTCCCAAAACAACAATGAGTATTTTATAACCACTTGCTTATTTTAAAAAAATTCATATATCACCCTTTAACTTTAAACTTTTATCAATTTAACCATTTACTGAATAGTAATTATAAGAAAAAATTGAATACTTTTATTTCATAAAATTCGGGGTCTTACAATCTCCTTTCCTTATGAAATTTCGTCCCCGAAATTTACGTACCAGGTATTTCAATGAGTTGAGAATACCTTTCTTCCTTTTTAGATTCCATCTTTCCTGTCATCATGATTTCTCCATTGCTCATCTCTTGTATTTCAGATATCATTCTAGAATACAGCTTCAAAAACAAAGGTTAATTTAACAAATTAACATATCACATAATATCCCGATATTATGACTGACCAACAAATAAACTTAGGTAGGACACACTAGCGAAGGATTTACTCGTCTCTCCCCTACTAGTTCTATTCCCCGATCTCCGCCAGAGATCATATCCCTAAGCTCTGATACCAAATGTGACAACCCCAAAATAGGTCCATTCCATCCAACCCATTCTGAGTCGCCAAATACATGGTACAGAAAACAACTACAACTTTATTAATACAATTGTTGTACAAGAATCGATACAACACTTAAAGCGTGAGTTTAAATACAAATATATACCAACCATGACTCATGTCCCAACCAGTGGATGACACCTCATAATGACACCTTACATAAAGGTATAGTCGAAAACTGTTTTAGAAATTAGAATCTTTGGGAAGTGTTCAAGGAAACCTTCGTACATGGGAGGCCATGCGTCTAGGTTATGATAGATATCATATGGCCACAGAATTATCCTTGGTTGACCTAATAGACCCCAAAGAAAAACGAGAAGATTACTATCATATTCTTCCCAATGGTGAGTCTTCTCTTGACATATCATTATCTCCACTATCTCTAATTGGTAATTATACTCCAAACAAACACCAAGATTATATAGGTAGTGCTTGTAAATATACTCAGCAAGTGGATGAGCACAACCCTCTCTTATGATGACACGAGGTTGTATGTCATTAGACATCTTATATGATAGTGGCAAAACACCCTTCCAAGTTAAGTTCACCTCACCCTCAACAGCTATAGACCATCGTTCTATTCCCCTGTTATCCCTTGCTCGACCCAGCTACACTTTTATTACCTGAAAGGAATTGTGAAGCAAAAGGGTGAGCACAACTAGCTCAGTAAAGAATATCATGACTAAAGATAAATAAATTATTAATAGCCTTCAACAGTAATAAATCAGAGATTTAGAACATATGGTAGATGATAAAACTTTTCAACCATAGTTGTAGCAGAACGAGCAATCCATTAGAAGAGTCAAATAGACTATAAAGTCTATTATCTTTTCCATGTTAAATGTCAACCAACAATATTTTATCCCTATAACATCAATCAACAATTCCTGTCCACAATCACATGTATAACTCATAATCGTAATTGTAGTTCTAAATTCCTTTTCGCATTCAGGACGAATATAATTTTCATCATCTGTCTTTACCTGAAACATCAAAGATCATGGTTATACCAAATCACAGTTCCTGGTCATAATCATACTAATAAATTTATCTTTGCACTACGGGCCAAAGATATTCATCAACAATTCATCTTTGCATTACAGGCAAAAGATATTCAACAACGGGTCATCTTTGCACTACGGGCCAAAGATATTCAACAACAGGTCATCTTTGCACTACAGGCCAAAGATATTAATATCTCAAAGAAATATATAATCATTTCAGAATTTATATAAACAATAATTATAACCATGTTGATCAATTCACCTTTGCACTTAAGCTAAAGATATTCAATTATAAATTCAATGGTCATGATCATACGGTCCACAATTCAACTTTTCACCTCTTGGCCGAAAGAGAACCCTAGTTATGATCATACCAATAATCTACCCATCTTTACACTCCAGTGAAAAAGAATTTCAACATCAGGGTTATAAAAATGTTATATATGATAATAAAATCAATATAATCAATACATAGTTTTAATCTCCAGAGTAATATTCATAAATCAACTATAATTTGGTTAGAAAAAGAAACTAATTTTGTAGTGAATAGTACCCGTGAATAGTAACTCATGAATAGTAAACCGTCGTGAATAATAACTCATGAATAGTAAATCATGAATAGTAACTCATGAATAGTAACTCGTGAATAGTAACTCTTGAATAGTAACTCATGAATAGTAACCCCGACATGAAAAAATTCCAAATTTGATAAAATTTTCCAACCAATATTTTGGCATAATGATATTGAAGAAAATATCATTTTAAGAAGAATATAACACCTCTTACTATCCCTTACAATCCCTTACTATCCCTTACAATCCCCTACCTCAAAAGAGCAGTACTTCTGACTGGAATAACGTTGAACGAACTTGCACCGTATAGCAACACTCAAGATATCAAAATACTCACTAGAATACACTCGATAATATAGAGAGAGAAATAGAAAGAAAACTTCAGTTTCTGGTGTGATTTTCAATTCTAACCTAAGCACCCTATTTATAGGAAAATACTTAGAACACCAAAGCAGAAAATTTAATATAATATTAATATATATTATTAAGTTTCCTACGCCAACCTTTGTAGACCAGAATTCAGCCATTAATGTCACATGCTAGACCCACTTAACTCACCAAAAACGTTTTCTTTGAAAAAAATAATTAAAACTTCCAAAAATCAATTATTTCGAACTTCAATAATTCATAATAAATAGCCCTTTTGTCGAAAAATTGAATCTCGCAAATGTTTATAGGAAATTCCATTATCTACAACTTTGCGTAAGAAAGATTTTCCAAATTCAAACAGAAATTGGCCAAAAGAAATCCACAAACAGACGATTTTACAAATTTATAATCAAATTTCAATCAAGAAATTGGGTCCACCAAACACACAAAATATGTGTTAATCATTTAATGCAACAAAAATACTCTTTTCTCCTCATATACTCATATATCCCACATTCATTGTAAAAATATCACCATTATTATATTATAATAATATAATAAAATATTATTTTATCGAGAAAAGATAAAATATCTATTTTTAACAATTGTCACTTTAAAAATTTTCTCCATCTATATCCACATAAAATCAATATTTTCCTCATCATATAAAATATAAATCAATAATTAATTATTCACAAATAATATTACAGAATCACAAGATCGAAACCCAGTAGTTTCTAGAAAGAGGGACTTTTCAATAAGAATTTCTCTTCTTGGTGGCCGCAATTAGGTGACCAAACCTCTCCTTGAGCGAAATTTCTAGACATTGCCAATAATTTTATCTAATAATATTATTCAGGATAATATGAATTATTGCTCTGATAATGGAAAATATTGTGTAGTGACAATTATTGAAAAACAACAATAATATAAAATATCAACGCAACAATTATTGAATCAAAATAAAATATTGAGCAAGTAATTACCGTAACAATTATTGAGTAGTGCCTTCTTACGTAAGAATCAATAATTGGTGCAATACCGAGTGTCTTCTTTGTGCAACAACAGCGATTATTCACCGTATTTTAACCACCGGGTATTCCAACAAAGGTTAATTAGCAGTAATAACTACTGTAGTTATTTATAAAAACTCCCTTTTGTGCTTTTTTTCTTCATCAAGCGCTTATTACATTATGGGGCCCACAAAGGTCATACTGTCGTATGAATATTCTCCGACAGGAAGAATAATCCACGACCAAACGAATATTCCCCGACAACAATGAGTATTTTATAACCACTTGCTTATTTTAAAAAAAAATCATATGTCACCCTTAACTTTAAACTTTTATTAATTTAACCATTTACTGAATAGTAATTATAAGAAAAAAATTGAATACTTTTATTTCATAAAATTCGGGGTCTTACAATTTGTTGTAAGTTTGGCTTATTACATGGACCCCCACTTACTCATTTTTCAAAATTGCTAGTAGAAATTTATCTTAGTTTTATTTTATTATTATTATAATAATAATAAAATAGAAAACTTTTTATATAAAACATAATACTTTTTATATTATATATAAATTTATTCATTTTATTAGATTATAAATAGAATATATTATATTTTATATAAATTTTTTGTTTTATTAGAATATTTTATTGTACATTAATGAATAGTAAAAATTAGAAAATCAGTTAATTATGCGCCCGTGAAAAATTTCATGTTCACCCGCGATTATTTTCTTAAATAATACCCTGTCATTCTCCTATAAATAGGATGCTTAGTTAAGATATAAAAATCAAACCAGAATCAGAGAATCATTCTTCTTTAATATTGTGCGCATTTCTTTTGAGCATAAGGATACTTTGAGTGTAGTAAATAGTGCAAGTTTTCTTCAAGAATATTCCCATTATACCAGTCAGAATTACTCTCCCACTAAGGTAAAAGATATTATTTTCGTTAAATATTCGTAAGAAATATTATTTTCTTCCATACTCTATAGTATGTAAGTAATATTATTTTGTTTCATATTCCTAAATCTACACTTATTTTTATAAGTATTGCTTCTATACTCCCTGAAATTAGTAGAATATCCTTGAATTTTGCGCTTCATCTAGTATCATTTCACTGAAATATTTTTCTGAACTTTCTTATTAAATTTTAATCTTTTTATACCGGGATACTATTCACTTTTGAGTCCTCTCTCGCTTTTGTCAATCGAGGATGATATGCGAACCAGATAATCGTAAATTCGTGTCCATGGCTTTTTGCAAACTAACCCAAAATTGTGAAGTGAATCTTGGGTCTCGATCAGAAACTATGGATACTGGCATACCATGCAGTCTTACAATCTCATTTATATATATACAAGCAAGACGTTTAAGTGAATATATTTCTCAAATAGGTAAGAAATGAGCAGACTTGGTGAATCTATCAACAATGACCCAAATTGCATCTATGCCTGGAGAAACCTTGGGAAGACTAGTAACAAAATCCATGGTAATGTGCTCCCACTTCTATTATGGAATTTCAAGTTGCTGTAATAGACCTTTTGGCACTTGATGCTCCACCTTGACACGTTGACAAGTTAGACACCTTGAGATAAACTCCACAATCTCTCTCTTCATATTGCTCCACCAAAATATATGTTGAAGATCACAATACATTTTGGTACTCCCATGATGGATTGCAAACGGTGTGTTGTATGCCTCCATCATGATTTTATACTTTAAATCAGATTCATTAGGAACACAAAGTCTGGAGTTGACTTGAAGTATTCCTTCTTCATCGATTCTTGCTTCCGAAATAGCACTTTCTTGTACTTTCTTCCTCATACGCATCAGTTCTAGGTCCTTAGTTTGAGAAGCTTTAACTTTATCATTTAAAGTCGGTTCTACTCATATATTTGACATCATCACGTGGGTCCCTGGAGTCTTTAACTCTATCTCCATCCTTTATAAGTCATATAAAATGGGCCTTTGCGTTGACAATATCACACTCATACCCGGATACGATCTTCTACTCAACGCATCAGTTACTACGTTCGCCTTTCCAGGATGGTATTGAATGGTATGATTGTAATATTTCAACAGCTCGAGCCAACGTCGTTGCCGCATGTTGAGTTCCTTTTGGGTGAAAAAATATTTGAGGCTTTTATGATCTGTATAGATCTCCACCTTCTCCCCATACATGTAATGTCTCTAGATCTTTAGCGCAAAAATGACTGCTGCCAACTCTAGATCATGAGTAGGATAATTCCTCTCATATTCTTTGAGTTGGCGTGAGGCATAGGCTATGACTTTCCCATGTTGCATAAGAACACATCCTAACCCTCTGCCTGAAACATCGATGTATATGACAAATCCCTCCAAACCAGATGGTATTGTCAGAACAGGTGCTGAAATGAGTCTCCTCTTGAGTTCTTAAAAACTCTTCTTACATTCCTCGCTCCAACCAAATTTTGTATCTTTTTGAGTCAGCTGAGTTAATGGAGTAGCGATTCGAGAAAATCCTTCGAGAAATCTCCGATAATAACCAGCTAAGCCTAGAAAGTTACGTACTTCGGTTACTAACTTAGGTTGCTCCCAGCTTTGAATTTCTTCAATCTTCGTTGGGTAAATAGATATTCCAGGATTTGATATCACGTGCCCAAGGAATGCTACTTCTTCAAGCCAGAACTCACTATTTCTTCAACTTGACGTATAACTTATTTTCACGAAGCTTTTGGAGTATCAGCCTCAAGTGTTTCAAATGATCTTCATGGCTTTTGGAGTAAATGAGAATGTCATCAATAAAGACCCATAAAATGATCCAAATATTCCTTGAATACTCGATTCATCATATCCATGAAGGAAACAGGAGCATTAGTCAATCCAAAAGACATGACTAGGAAGTCGTAATGCCCGTACCGAGTTCTAAAAGCATTCTTTGGAATGTCATCAATTTTAATCTTTAACTGATGATATCCAGAACGAAGATCAATCTTTAAAAAGAATTTGGCACCTTGCAACTGGTCAAACAGGTCATCAATGCGAGGCAACAGGTACCTATTTTTGACAATTACATGATTCTACTCCTGATAATCAATACAAAGTCGCATACTCCCATCTTTCTTCTTTACGATCGTAACAGGAGCACCCCAAGGAGACGTACTAGGACGAATGAAACCGATGTCTAACAATTCGTGCAGTTGGGTTTTTAACTCTTGAATTTCAATAGGAGCCATTCGATATGGGGTTTTGGAAATAGGTTTTGTACCGGGTTCAAGGTCAATACAAAATTTGATTTCACGCTCTGGGGGTAGGCCAGGAAGTTCTTCAGGGAATACGTCAGGAAATTTATTAACAATAGAAATATCATTCAAATTTGACGTATTTTTGTTTAAATCCGTGACATGGGCTAAGAAAGATTGACATCTATTTTTTAATAAACAAATGGCTTTATGGCTTGATATGATAGTGATTAACTTTAGTGGTTTGGTTGCTTGAATTCACATAATAGGTTGGTTAGGAATATGAAAGCTAACAACCTTACGAAAATAATCAATTTTAGTATGATGAGTAGTTAACCAATCAATCCCTAAAATTACATCAAATGTAAGTATTTTTAAAGAGATAAGATCGACAGGTAATGTGAGGGTGCCGATTTGAATCAAATAAGATATATAAACTGTGGATGTAATGAAGGTTTTGATGAGTGGGTTTTATACCTACAAATTGGCTTCTAATTCGGACTTAAATGTTGTTGATTATGTATATTTCTGTTCATTTTTACTTGTTTTGTGTTTGTTTTGTGTTTAGGATTGCATTATATGGCATGGTGGAATAATGGTGGCATTACGACAAGACTTGACATCAAAAGGCAAGAATTTGGTTCTACAGGAATACCCCCCGCCGGGGCGGGGGTGTCGGGAGGAAAAAGGAATATTCAGAATTTGAGTTTAAGAAGGATTGGTTCGAACTGATTGTTCAAAGACTTCCAAGAAGACTAAAAGACATATGAAGAGGCATATAAAAAGAGGAGAATTGTAAGGATAAAAGAAAGGAGAGGATTCCATTAGATTAGATTAGAGTAGATTAGGACAAAACTCTAGTTCTTATTCTTTTTGGAGATTGAAGCAACTTGGAGACCATTGAAGATCAAGAGCAGGAGCTTAAGGAAGATGGAGATTTGCTGACAACAAATTTATTCTTCACTTTACTCTTATTTTTGTCTTTTATTATTTATTTAATTGTGGATTCTTGGATTTAATTCATTAATCATGAACTAAATCTTTTGTTTAAAATTACAATGGAACTTATTGCGTAGTTTATTTTTTGTATGCTTCTCTATTAATTATTGTGATTATTCTTTAATTGTCTATTATGGTTTGTGTTTATTGCTTAATTGCCTAGCTAAAAATTACCATGATAATCTATATGAAATCGAGAGATGAATTATAGATTTAGATCTGATCATAATAGCATGTGATTGTGTTTTTTGCATGGCGTTGGAATTCATAATTTATGTATAGGATAGAGATACACATATTCATCGCATGTAATCTGAAAAATAATTTTTGCTTAAAATCCTCTTTAATTATAATTCACATAGAGATATAGTGAATTAGTTAATTAGGGTATTCTTCTTAATTATATCATCTATGGATTTAAGTTGATTTGAGTATGATGCATTGAGAGATGGTCATATTTACTTATGTGTTCTTGATTAACAATTCAGAATAGTGAGCTTAATTAATAAGAAGTGTATTAATTTAAATGAAGCAAAAAGTGAAATTATGATCTTAAATCTCCATAATCTAATTTTTAATTAGTTGTAATTAGAATTAGTTTAATTAAATAATTTAATTCATAATCTTAAATTGATTGTTTAAATAAAATTAGTTTGATTAAGAGTTAGTATTTGGTAATTTGTATTAATAATTCCTCGTGGGAACGATACTCAACTTACACTTTATTACTTGTTGACCACGTACTTGCGTGTTGTGCGTAACTATATTTTACCCAACAGGTTTCTCCCAACGGAGTTTCAACAGATAAGTCAAAGTCTAATTTCTCCAGAGTTAAATTTAAACGTTGAGCGCAAGTAGGATAAATAAAAGAATGGGTAGAACCGGTATCAAATAAGGTATAGACTTTGCAAGAGTTTATGATTAACTTACCCGTGATAACTACGTTCGGGTTCCTCACTTTTTGGGAGGTCACAACAAACGCTCTCCTTTGAACTACCGACTTTGACTTGTCTTAGACAGCATTTGGTGTCTCAATTCCAGCTGGACTTGAACTTCACTACACAACAAAATTGGGCTAGGTGACCTTCTCTTCCGCAATTGTAATATGTTAGTTCCCGGAGGCACAATAGTTATCTAGAATGGGGGGGTGAATAGATATTTTAAAATTCTTTTTGATTTAACTTGTTAGTTGATAATGATTAAAACTTAGCAAAATTAATATTTGTTTTAATCTCCCTTAAGATAGTGAGTTAATGAGAGTGAGGCAGTTATAGCAATTATGGCAAATATGGCAGTTACATCAAGAATGTAATAGACACAGTCGTTTTAAGTGGTTCAGAGCACTTAAAGCTCCTAGTCCACTCTTCTACTCCTCGAGTAGGAAATCCACTAAGGTTGTCTTTTACACTTTCCTCGAATCACATGATTCCTTCTGCAGACCCGGTGAGCCAGGAACTTCTTAGTTCACTCTTGAACTCTTCAAGTCTAGCAGACTTGGCTCTTCACAGTTCACTTAGAACTCTTCAAGTCCTTCTGACTTGGAACTCTTACTTCAGTTGATTGGTAGTTGTTGAGTTCTTGATGGTTGCTACTCAGTTGTTGTTAAGCACTTGTTCGAAAGAACTGAGTAGCTGAGCAAGCTTTCTCTTTTTCTCAGATCGTAGAGTTGAGCGTTGAGAGTTCTTGTACATTTTTTGTTTAATGCTTTGCTTGTCTCTCTCATCTGCATATGATCTGCATATATGTGATTCTTAAAATATATCCGTTGAAGCCTTTTGGTGAAGCATTAAATGTGTTTAACATTTCTGAACTTTGATGGAGACTTTTCTGCACATCTTCTAAATTTCATTCTGGCCCACTGACACAGCAGAATGCTTTCTCACCCAACACCTAAAAAGATGTTTTCCTCTGTCCTATGGTCCTTTCCTTAGCTTCTTGAATACATTCCTTTTGTTATATACTAAGGATATCTTTTGTGTTATTGGGACTGGTGAGGACTTCAACGTTTAAACCTCATTCCTTATTTGTTGGATCTTATCTTTAAACAAAAGGTGGGGCTTGATGCTTCTGACACAATGCAGATGATACTCTACGATTCAGATCGTGATGTCTTGTTACCTTGGTGCTTGGTCTGATGCTACCAAACAAGAGCACTACGATTTCTTTTAAAGACTTGCACACTACGATCTTCACTTGCTTATGTTTGCAAGCTCTACGTTTTCGAGAGCACACTACGATCTCTGAGTTAGCTCGACAAACGGTGGGACCACTCTATAATTTACGAAGAGGTCTTTCAAGGTAGGCATACTACGATCCTTGATGTTCTATGTTTTTGCCTTAGCTACTGTAATCTTGATCAGCTTGATACACTATGATTCTTGTTGAAGCCTATCTATTACACTTCAAGATGTAGATCAACCTAACAAATTTGATCTTTCACTAAGTCCTTGTACATGTATTTCTCTAAGGATTTTACATATAATCATGAGCATTTATATTTAACCATCAAATCAAAATATGCACTCTCCCAACAATCTCCCCCTATTTGATGTTGACATAAACAAGGAGATTTTGTTATCATGATTATCAATTTCTAGATGCATTTGCAGGAAAGTAAATATGACTTAGTATTTCAGTGAACAGCTGAAATTTCTAGAGAATAAGCATGAATTTATTGATATTCGAATAATATTACAATTTAGCTTTACATCAATAATAATTTAAATTTTCACTTATCTCTATTTCTTTGATCTTTTGCGAGGAGGATTGGCATACTCCTCAGCCCTTCTTTTCCTGCTTGCTTCATCTCTCTTGGATAGATCTTCCCGCTTACTTGGGCTTAGCCTAGGATTGTGATCATGCCTATTCATGAATGCAGGATCTCTAATTGGCATTTTGAGGCCTGTTGTGGTCACATTTTATGAGCTGGCGGCTGGCCCTAGACTCTTTATAGGCTGAGCCATTAAGATTTCTTGCTGATCAGATCGATGAGTCTGATGGCCGGGTCATGGAGTCTGTTGGTGAGTCGGCCTTGCAAGAGGACTCCTTGAGGATTGATTGTGGAATTGTCCTATTCCTTTGCCCTTACCTTGATCTCCTTTCCTTTCATTCTCCCCCGTTATGTCAGCATTAATGGTTCAAATGTCTTCGGACAGGCGAGTCACTCCTTGGACGAGCTCGTTGAGTTGGCTTTGCGTTTGAGCAATGTCCTCTTAATTTTCCTTGATCAGAGCTTCAGATTGTGCTTTCCTATTTCGGAGGAAGGTTAGAACATTGTCAGTTTACAGTCCTTGGGTGACATAGAATTGTTGGAATTCTTTTACGGCAGTTTGCAGATTGATTATGCTTTCCAACATAAGTTTATTCCGGGCATTTTGAGCTGTCTGTAAGGCAAGAACTGCATCTCTGTGTCCTTTAGCTGCTAGAAAGTGAATGTCATCCCTGTCTTTTATGCTCTTAACAATTTCCTTGATGATCTCCCTTAGCTTCTTTGTAAGCTCAGAGTTTAGAGTGCTTGGGAGATTATTTGCACCACTGATCATTTTTGTCAGTCTGAGATAAGTTCTGAGTGAGCATAAGGCTCTCATCGATGTCCTTGATCACTTTCTTGGACACTTCGTTCAACTCAGCTTTGGTGGGCAGATCTGAAAGTAGGTCATTGAGTTGGGGATTGTTCAAAGGAGGGGATGTTTTCTTGTATTTATCTTGCAAGGAGTAGAGGACAAGATCAAGGTTAAAGTATTTATTGGAGGAGGAAGAGGGAATATCTGATGGAGGGGACTTTGTTTGGGTGTTTGACGAGGGTGGCTCTACGATTTGAGCTTGGGACTCTACGATGAAGCTAGAGTCAGTAATCGTAAGGATGATGGGAGTTGGGATTAATATGAAGTTTGGCACGTTTGGTTCATCAGTTACTAAATTTTGGGATTTTGTAACTGGGGATTGACTTGGTGGGTTTAGAACCACTTCCAACCAGCTTGGAAATTCATAAAACTGGCTGAAGAAGGATAATGGATAGTGATTAACTCTGAACAGAATTGGGATAGATAATACATCATGCACCATCCTTGAAGAGGGACCATTTGTTATCAGATTCTTAGCAAAGTTAAAGTTGCCTGGAAATTCATGAGCTAGCACAGAGATGGTTGGATATTCTTTGAAGCTCCAAAACATGTGACTCCAGGAGTTTAGAATTTGAGCTTGATGATATGGCATCATGGGGAGATAGGAGAACAGCTGATTATAAAGATAACTCCTATACCCATCACGGCCCACACCTGTGATCTCAAGTTCATCATCATCTTTGTCTTCCTCTTCTTCTCTATCTCCTGTTGAGGATTCCACTATGTCAATGACTTCCTTTTGATTTTCTTGCTCAGGCTCTCCCTCATTTTCTATAAGAGAAGCTTCTTATGTCATTGGGATATCATGAGGCTCCCCCTTAACGTGATCATCCATCTGCAGGACTAGTAGCTCCCTCTCAGCTGAAGCATTTTCCAAGGTAAGAACTTCAGGTAACTCCCCCTCAACTTGAGCATTTTCTAAGGTGAGAACTCCAGGTATCTCCCCCTCAGCTTGAGCTATGTCCTTTTGGCTTTCTTTGGATAGTTCTTTTTTAGCAGCCATCCTCTTATCTTCCTCCTTGAGTACCCCTTCATTGATCAGGATGTACTTCTTAACCAATTTTCTTCTTGGTTTTATAGGCTGAGCCACAGCCTCAGGACATTCTTCAGCTTTGTCCTATTGATCAGTCAGGCCATCTGGTGTAGTAACTTCCTTGATTGAGGTGTTTAGTTTGGTCTCTAAGATCGGTAGAGACTCTACGATCGAAGAGACAGATGGCCTCTTGGACTTGTGACTGATTTTGTTCTTCTTCAGCAGCTGTGATATGGTGGCTCTGTCTTCATCTACCTCAGCCAGTTGTTCTTTTCTCCTTAGGATTCTCAGAGTCTCAATATCAGATGACTCTATAGGTATATCACTGGTATACCCTTGAGGTTCTTCTACCATTCTAGTATTTAGCTTTCTCTTGCCCTTGCTTTTTCTGACAAGGGCAGTGGGTTCTCCCTTGTTGGTCTCTTCCTCTTCTTCTTCAGTCTCTTTGATGACTGACATGTTTCCTAGAATCCCTGATTCCTTTATTTCACCAGTTCTTCCACTGGACTTTGACATCATGCGTACATTCTCAGCTGGGTTCCTTTTCCAGTTCTCAAACAACTACTGAGTTATTCGTCGATTTGGATTGATGGATTCTCGTTCATTTTCCCCAATTTTATCACCCAGAGCAGACTGTAGTATGATGCTTATAAATCGCCCGTAGAGCATCTTTTGAGAGCTCTTTGTCTTCTTCGAGCTGGTGATCCATTTCTCAATCCATTCAAGCAGTAGAGCTCCATAGTTGAGTTGCATTCAACAAC
Organism: Panax quinquefolius; assembly: GCA_020205615.1. Taxonomy (NCBI): domain Eukaryota; kingdom Viridiplantae; phylum Streptophyta; class Magnoliopsida; order Apiales; family Araliaceae; genus Panax; species Panax quinquefolius. Next base: position 41,166,399 of record CM035162.1, on the reverse strand, counting down.
TTATGGCAGTCATGAGCTTAAGTTGTACCTCATTTACAGAGTCGTGGCCAGAGCTTTTGCAACATATGCACTTCCCAATAATATCGGCCAGAAATTCGTACCTCTTAGGAAACTCCTTTTTCTTGTATCCCTTGACCGTGGGGATTTTCTTGTGATGCATCTTCTTTAAGCCTTCATAAAAGTCAATGCCATTTATGATCGGGAACCCCTCATTTTTTAAGCCTAGGGCTAGGTTGATATCCTCAATTCTGAGTTTAATTTCCACGTCCTTGACCTTTGTGGTGATAACATTATATTCGAATACCCCATTCCTGTAAAACTCCTTTATCAGCATCGGGTAAATCCAGGTGCTCGTACCCAGGGCTTCTTCAAGACTTGCCTTCTTTATCAATGATAGAGTCTTGTGAAATTTGGGTTCAGCAGTTTTGAACTCACTGAAGCACAATCTGTAGCCAGAGACGACGTTGGAGGCGGCCATTGATTTCTTTGCAAGGAGTATGGTTGTCTAAGCTTTCTTAAGGGTTAGGGTTTCTTCTTGTAGAGAGAGAGATGAGAGAGATAAGCTTTTTGAACTTCTAATTTCAAAAAGGCGTTTTCAAACTATACTTGTAGTTTCCCTCTCTCCAATTTTTTGTTTAGTGGGGCAGGTGTCAAATTCTCTTGGCTCTACGAATTTGACTGAGGAGGATTGTACTAAATTACCCTTAGCTTCTTCTGAGCTAATGTGTCCTTAGTGAGGACTACGGTCGTTGAGGTAGCCTTTGCGATCGTTGAGTCTGCTTTCAAAGATTCATCAGTGTCATCCAAAGAATCGTCGTGGTTCGAACTACGATCGTCGAGTCCGCCCAAAGAATCGTCGTGGTAATCGAACTACGATCATCGAGTCTGTCCGGATCCTTGTGATGAGTTTTTAACTTAGTATTCTTTTAAGGTAACTCAGGAAGGGCCAAACTCATAGAGTGAATCATGGGTTAGGTTTGTTCCTGAGGCACTTATCAGCGGGGTTGCTTTGTTTTGAACTTTCTCATCACAGGATGCTCCTTTGTTTTGTTGATGGGGCTCTACCATCGTTGAGTCTGTGCTACGATCGTTGAGTCTGTGTTACTTCAGCCATGCGATCATGGACTTCCCTTGATCATGTCTACGATTTTAACAATAGCCTTTATATCTGTATGGTTAGCACACACTAGAGCATATATTTCATGGTTGTAAATTAAGCATTTCTAGCTCACTTATTAACTTATTAAATCTGGATTCATCTAGAGGCTTTGTAAAGACATCAGCAAGTTGATTTTTAGTAGGGATATATTGTAAAGATATAGTTCCATTTTGCACATGATCCCTAATGAAGTGATACCTTATTTCTATATGCTTAGTCCTAGAATGCATTTGTGCGTGATTATGATTTATTGTTATGGCACTTGTGTTATCATTAATCGAATATGTATGGATTTAAATTCAAACCCATAATCTGTTAGGCGATTTTTCATCCATAGGATCGAGCACGTTGAATTGCCAAAGAAGAATGTATTAAACTTTCTTTGTTGAGGTAGAAAGCGAAGTTTTGCTTCTTGTTAAACCAGACACAAGCCCTGCTTTCCTAACAATTGGCAGTACCATCGGTACTTTTTTCTATCTATTTTTGCGACTGCAAAATCAACATGTGTATCCTATTAGTTCAAATGAGGATTCCTTGGGATACCAAAGTCCCAAGTAAGGTGTACCTTAAGATAACGAAAATCCTCTTTACAACGAGCTTAAATGTGATTCTTTAGGATTAGCACGAAATCTAGCACATATGCATGTTGCAAACATTATGTCCAGTCTCATCGCGTTAGATATAAAAGAGAACCCATCATACCGCTTATATTGAGTTATATCAATACTTTTACCTTTTTCATCTTTGTCGAAGCTAGGTTGCATAGGAGCAATTGGGTTTTTTCATGGAGAGGCCGATTCCATGCCATACTTCTTAAGTAAATATTTGATGTACTTGGCTTGGTTTATGAATATTCCTTCATTAGTTTGCTTTACTTGCAGTCCAAGGAAGAAGTTCAGCTCACCCATCATGCTCATTTCAAACTTGCTCTGCATAAGCTTGGAGAATCTCTTACATAGCTTTTCATCAGTAAAACCAAAAATAATATCATCAACATATATTTGAACCAATAAGACTTTGTTTTTATGCTTTCTAAGGAATAATGTGGTATCTACTCTACCTCTTGTGAATCCATTTTTAATGAAAAAGTTAGTTAATGTTTCATACCATGCTCTAGGTGTTTGTTTAAGACCATATAAGGCTTTGTCTATTCTATAAACATAATTAGAAAGAGATGGATTGATGAAACCTGGAGGTTGCTCTACGTAGACTTCTTCTTGAAGTTCACCATTCAGGAATGCACTTTTGACATCCATCTGAAAGACCTTGAATTCATGTGAGCAGCAAAGGCAAGGAAGATTCTGATGGCTTCTAGTCTGGAAACATTGCAAATGTCTCATCGTAGTCAATGCCTTCTTCCTGAGAGTAGCCCTTGGCCACTAGTCTTGCCTTGTTTCTGGTTATTACTCCATCTTCATCCATCTTGTTTCTGAAGACCCACTTGGTTCCAATGACAGAATGACTCTTTGGTCTTGGTACCAATCTTCATACTTTGCTTCTTTCAAATTGGTTAAGTTCTTCCTGCATGGCTTCTATCCAGCTGGAGTCTTCCATAGCATCCTCTATCTTCTTAGGTTCCATTTATGACAGGAAGCTTAGATAAAAACATTCATTCTGGGTGGCAGCTCTTGTTTTGACTCTTGCACTCGGATCTCCAATGATTAGATCTTGAGTGTGATATCTTGCCCATCTATTTCCTGTTGGGACATCTGTCCTAATGCCTTCTTGTCTTAGGCCTTCAAGATCTATTTCTTCTTGTTGTTGTGGAGGTTCATTGTCTAGCATAGGCCTCTCTACTATCTCATTTCCTTGCTCAACGATTTCACTATCTGGTACTACGATCATAGTGTTGAGCTCGATGACCTCGTTCGTAGTGTCTGAACTGTCGGTCGTAGTGTCTTGAGGCACCTGTTTTGTCCAAGTCTGTTTCATCAAAGATGGTGTGAATCGAGACTTCAACTGAAAAACCCCAACTTTTTGAATAAAGATGAATTTTCTATAAATATTATTTTTGAATATTATGGAGTGAAATTGATATACTGTTATAGTTGTGGATAATATTTATAAATTTTTCATAGTATGCAAGTTGTTATATTATATTCGATTGGTCGGGGAATATTCGTTTTAGCAGGGAATATTCGTACAACGGCGCAATCATTGGTGGACCCCACAACAGAATTATTGTCGGATTGAGAAAACGACAAAAATATTTTTATGAAAATAACGGCAGAAGTTTTATCGTTGATACTGTTGAACTACTCGGTAGTAAAAGTACAGTAATACGCGTGGTTGCATAGTAGCACACGGTATTGATTATTGATGCTTACGTGAGAAGTCATTCAGTTTTGTTCAATTATTGCTATAGTAATTGTTGCATAGTAATTATTTAATTCAATAATTAAATAATCTAAAAATATTTATTTAATTCAATAAATATTTAATTTAAATTATAAAATCTTGTTCGTCACATCTTTTCCCCCTTAAAAGGATTATGTCCTCAGAATCACGACTCAATCAATTCGTCCTGTTACATTCTCCCCCCTTACAAAGATTTTGTCCCCAGAATCGCTTACATATAAATTAATTAAATAAATGAGGATAATTCGTCATCATATGCTCTTCGAGTTCCCATGTTGCTTCTTCAGCGTTGTGGTTCCTCCAGATTACCTTAACAAAAGGTATTACTTTATTTCTTAGAACTTGCTCTTTCCTGTCAACAATCTGAACTAGAATTTCTTCGTAAGATAAATCTTTTTCAAAATGTAGGGGTTCGTATTCAATTACATGCTTGTAATCGGGTTTGTAGGGTCGTAAAACATTAAACATAGAAAACGTTGTGTACATTCTCAAGTGCTGGATGTAAGGCTACCTCATACACAACTTCTCTGATTCTTCGCAGTACTTCGAAGGGTCCAATGAATCTTGGGCTTAATTTCCCTTTCTTTCCGAACCTGATCTTTCCCTTCCAGGGAGAGACTTTCAAAAACACATAACTACCCGATTTGAACTCAACATTTTTACAGTGTGGGTCGACGTATTTCTTCTGCCTATCCTGAGCTGCTACCAGTCTTGTTCGGATCACTTTAACTATCTCTGTTATCTGTTGTACCAGTTCTGGACCTAGTAATTATCTTTCGCCAACTTCATCCCAGTATAGCGAAGTTCTGCACTTTCTACCGTATAACGCTTCATAAGGCGGCATGCCAATACTAGTATGGTAACTGTTGTTGTAGCCGAACTCTACGAGCGGTAGATGATCATTCCAATTTCCTTTAAAGTCCATTATACAAGCTCTTAACATATCTTCTAATGTCTGAATCGTTCTTTCACTCTGCCCATCTGTCTGAGGGTGATAAGCCGTACTCATTCTCAACTGTGTACCCATGCATTCCTGTAGCCATTTCCAAAAGTTTGATGTAAAGCGCGGATCCCTATCGGAAACAATTGACACCGGAACTCCGTGTCTCGAAATAATATCTTTTACATATAATTTCGTCAACTAATCTAAATTAAATTTGATTTTGATCGGAAGGAAGTGTGCGGATTTTGTTAGTCGGTCAACGATAACCCATACTGAGTCATAGACTTTATGAGTTATCGGAAGGCCAACCACGAAATCCATCGTAATGTGTTCCCATTTCCATTCTAGGATCTCCAACGGTTGTAGCAACCCACTCACCTCCCGATGTTCGCTTTCACTTTCTCGACGATGTCGACATTTGGCAACACACTCTGCAACATCTCGTTTCAAATTTGGCCACCAGAAATGTTGTTGAAGATCTTCGTACATCTTGGTACTACCAGGGTGAATCGAATATTGTGAGCTATGACCCTCGTTCAAAATGTCTTCCTTAATCTCTGGTACTAGCGGTACCCAAATTCTGCTCTCAAATCTCAGTATTCCTTCCTTGTCCATCTTGAATCTCGGTTCGGTTCCTTCGAATATCTTCTTTTTCAAATTTTTACATTCTTCATCCTGAAGTTGAGCCTCCTTAACTTTATCCAGTAGGGTTGTACCATATTACATCTGGAACAGCTTCTCATCAATTTCTATAGGATACTTCACTTGCAGTTCTAACTTCTCCATGGCTGAAATTAGCTCCTTCAGAGCGGTCAACATCATCAATTTATCTCGAACATTTCTACTCAAGGCGTCGGCAACCACATTTGCCTTACTCGGATGATATAAAATCTCACAATCATAGTCCTTAATTAACTCCAACCACTTTCCTTAGCGCATATTCAAGTCCTACTGTGTAAAAATATATTTCAAACTATTGTGGTCTGTATATATTTCACACTTCTCCCCGTAGAGATAGTGTCTCCAGATCTTCAAAGTAAAAACCATTGCGGCTAACTCCAAGTCTTGGGTCGGATACCCCTTCTCATAATCCTTCAATTGTAGTGACGTATACGCAATAACTCTACCGTTTTGCATAAGCACACAGCCAAGTCCTTTATGCGACGCATCACTATAAACCATAAAATTTCCTGTATCATCTGGAAGAGATAACACAGGTGTTGTACTCAACCTCTTCTTAAGTTCTTGAAAGCTTTCCTCACACTTCTCCGTCTAAACAAATTTCACAGCATTTCGAGTAAAATTCATTAACGGAGTTGCGATCTTGGAAAAGTCTTGAATGAATCTTCTGTAATATCCTGCCAATCCAAGAAAACTTTGTAATTCTGACGGCGTTCTCGGCTGATCCCAGTTTATCACGGCTTTGACTTTGGATGGATCTACCGAAATTCCGTCTTTATGAATCACATGTCCAAGAAATTGTACCCGCTCGATCCAAAATTCGCATTTCAAAAACTTGGCATACAACTTCTCCCTTCTCAACGCCTCTAACATTACCTTCAAATGCTCTTCATGTTCTTCTTTGGTTTTTGAATACACCAAAATGTCATCTATAAATACCACTACGAATTTGTCCAAAAATGACTTGAACACTCCATTCATTAAGCCCATAAATGCTGCAGGAGCATTCGTTAAACCAAACGACATTACCAAAAATTTGTAGTGACCATATCGTGTTCTGAACGCTATCTTCGATACATCCTCTGGCCTCACCTTCAGTTGATGATAACCACTCCTCAATTCTATATTTGAAAAGTATGTCGCTCCCTTCAATTGATCAACAAGGTTGACGATCCTGGGTAATGGATATCTAATCTTAATCGTGACCTTATTCAGTTCTCTATAGTCAATGCAAAGCCGCATCGTCCTGTCCTTCTTCTTCACAAATAACACCGGCGCTCCCCACGGCGATACGCTCGGTTGAATGTACTTCTTGTCCATTAATTCTTGTAGTTGTACCATCAATTCTTTCATCTCTACTAGTGCCATTCGATACGGTGCCTTCGATATTGGAGTTGTTCCTGGTGCCAAATCGATCACAAATTCAACCTCTCTATCTGGTGGAAGTCTTGGCAAATCGTCCAGAAATACGTCTGCGAAGTCCCTCAGTACTAGTATCTCCTCTACTTTCAGATTCTCTTTACGACTGTCGACTATGTAAGCTAAATATCCTATACAAACCTTGTCTTTAACAACTTTCGGGTGCCTCAGATCATCATCCGACAACTTGCTTGTCTCAGCGACTTGCTACCATAAAACACAACCTTTCGATGAGTCATAAGGTTAATACGCTTTTTCCGACAATCAATTATGCCCCGTAATTGAATAACCAATCCATACCCAAGATAACGTCAAATTCCCCAAGTCTAATAGGATAAGATCTACGCTCATAATATTACCCTTAATATCCACCCTCATAGTTCTTATGTGTACATACTTAACAGGATTATTTCTCTATTCGCAATTTCTATGTTCATGGGGTGTTCTAACTCATCCTTAGGCAATTCTAAGTTCTTAGCAAAGTCATCGGATATAAATGAACAAGTAGCACCCGAATCAAATAATACATAAGCATTAACTTTGTTGATCAGAATGATACTTGACATCACATTACGAGACTGCCCAGCATCCTGCACTGTCATGTTGAATGTCCTGGCGGTTGGTCTGTTGGTTGCGGTTGGTCCCGTGATAGTCAGAGCGCTTCCACCGCTATTTCCTCTATTTCCTCCCGATCCTACCCCTCCAGATCCCTTCTTAGGACAGTCTCTTGCCAGATGGTCTTTTGAGCCACAAGTGAAGCAGGCACCCTTCTTTGGGTTAGCACAGTTAGATGTTATGTGGCCTTCCTGACCACAATTGTAGCACACTCGTTTTCCCTTCATCCAAACTCCCAGATGAGCTTTCCCGCAGGTCGGACATGCTTCAATCCTCTTCTTCTGACCTCCTTGCTGATTTTCTGTTGATGAGTTGTCAGACCACCTTCTTTTCTGATTATTACTACCTCCCGTGTTACTTCCACTAGCCTTATTAATTCCTTCATTTTCACTCTTCTTCTTCTTCTGATCCTGATTATACTTAGTTACCGCATCGCTTCCACCTTCAGCGAGTATGGCCTTCTCCAGTACTCCAGCAAACGTCTTTAATTGAAACATCGATACTTTACTATACAACCAAGGCTTCAGTCCATGTTCAAACCTTCTTACTTTTCTCTTATTCGTGTGCGCTTGATATATGGCAAACCTAGCCAACTCATTGAATCTTGTCATATAGTCTGGTACGGATATATTCCCATGTTTCAACTGTAGAAACTAGACCTCCATTTGATTCTGCGAGCTGGTCGGAGAATACATCTCAAAAAACATCTCCTTGAACCTCTCCCAAGTGATCATACCTTCTCCTCCCCGGACTTTATATGCTTGCCACCAATAACTGGCTTCGGATTTCAGCATGAACGTCGCGCAGGCGGTTTTCTGGTCCTCTCTAACTCTGGCGACATCAAAAACTTTCTCCATCTCCATAACCCAAGTCTGAGCTTCTATCGGGTTCATGGAGCCTTTAAACTCTGGCGGTCCCACTACCTTGAAATCCTTAAATGTAGTATTTGGTGGAGCTTGAGGTTGATTATGAATCGCTCCAGCTAATAAGTTCACCAATTGCTGAACGGGGTTAGCATTGGCGTCGTTGTTCTTGTTGTTCGTCGATTCTTCTCGAAATGGTTCGACTGGTTTGGTCTCTTCTTTTTCAGTAGCATATTTCGTTAAAATATATGCTTATTAGATCTTTATCCAATTCTCTAAATAGTTAAGGCTTAACTCAACAATTTAACATAATCACTTAACACATTTTCTCAAACAACTTGATATATTTATTTAATCAAAAGTTTTAACAAACTACGATAGCATCACTACTATTTACATCAACTATCCCGAGATAAAGAATCTACAGGATTTAAAACATTAAAATATTCCTTTGTTTATAAACACATCAGAATTTACATTTTAAATACCAGATATGTTTGCACATAATTAAACTATTTCTATCACTGCCTGCTAAGGCGTTTAATAACCTTGCTACGTTCTTCTTCCATAATGTGGGACATCGTTCGGCGATCTAGCATGTACAATGGTAGTCCTTCAAACTGAATTGGGTATCTCATAACTCGATCCTGGGCCTCATCCATTGCATTTTGAAGTGTAGAGTACATCTCCCCAAGCTTATCCTTCTTCGCACGACAATCCTCTTCTGCAAGATCAACACGACGTGATTCTCTTACCCAGGCCTCCTCTGCTATGGTCAGCCTTGCTGAGCTCTCTTTCAGTTCATTCTTAAACTTCTCTATTTCCTCGGACTTCTCCTCGGTTTGACCCTTCTCATGAACTAAATCCCACTCTACGTTTCCTAGACGTGTGTGAAGAGTCACAACTTCCCTATCCCTCTGCTCGATGGTAAGCTGTTGAATAATCGTCCGCTCATTCAGCTCCTGAACAGTGTCACGTAACTCTACGTTATGGTCATATAGCTCGTCGTACATCTCATCATCAATAAAGTTCAGTGGGAACTCATATTCTTCCTCTTCTTCCTCAAGATCCTCCTCTGGATCAGTCTTAGGCTCATGCTCCTGACCAACAACAGTGATCAATGGAGATGGCTCTCTCTGTACCAACTGATCCCGGACGACATGAATATCTCGGGGCTCCTCCTTTGTAGGTACTCGACGTTCCTCCTCCCCAACTCAACTAGCTCCTCCAACATTCGACATCGTGACAACACAGTTTTAAGTTTTAGTTACTAAGATGTACTAGCGAGCACATAAATTTATCACATAAACACATAAAGTCTTTTATTATCTTTAATGAATTAAGAAATTCATTTCTTAGAACTCGATAAGAGTTTACCACTACTATGTTCTTCCTATAAGGCTACTACCTAAGGTTGTTTCCCCCACCTAAGGTTCATAACCTACAGCTTTGATACCAACCTGTGACACCCCCAAATTCGGGTACTTCAATTCCCACATGATTTGGTGTTCACTATACAAACATCATATGTCTATCTACCCATAATAAATGAAATAATAAATAGATATAAATAAATCCTCTCCTTAAGGAGTTACATCATCTGAAATAAATACATAAATCCCAAGTCATACTAACCTTAAATCTCAAATCAGAAATATAAACAAATAATAGTCTTACACAACATTAACATAAGTCTGAAACATAAATACATAATCACATAAACAACAAGTCTTCATCACTTGTTAATCTTGCCCTTGCTTTTGCTAGTAGAAGGCTCGTCGGACCTTTCGTTCTTGACTGCAATGCTATTATTACGCAAGAGTGAGCACGATTGCCAACAAGTATAATAATGAAACAAAAATATAATAACATGTGAGTGAATCAAAGACTTTTGGAATAAGAACTCAACTTTTGAATTAAGAATGAATAACAAGAATCAAAAGAACTTCTGAGGGTCATAAGACCTTGAACTATGTCCTAGGTTATCAAGGGTTATACTTGAAACCTTTAACTGTCATAAGACTATGGACTCTTCTACTCGTACTTAGGGGGATCAGCCCTTAGTATCATACTGTGCACAATATCTTAACGCTAATGCATAAGTAATCCCCTATACAGGGTTGTTCATCTCAGTTTGACATTAGAGTCCGCACCAAAGAAAGTTTGGTTTGGATAAATTCAACAAGGGTTCTGGAATTTAGAACGTTCATCAACTATGGACTAGTCGAATCAATAAGGGTTCACTTGTCTTACAAGGTTCAACAATAACTGATATTCAAATCGAATAATAACTCAAGATATATACAAAGGAATAAGAATTGTATAACAGAAATCATACTTTGAAAAGATTAATAACCTTTAATATAACATATTGAACTTGATCGATAAATAACCATACTTGATCAATATAGAATATAAATCTAGAATTTGCTCAATGTAAAGAGGTAAGGTTTATAAACTTGAATAACGATAACAAGTAGGGTTAGGAAACTTGCCTCATGCGTAGATTACACATTAATTATACACGTTCCTTGATTTAATCCTACATACCATTTACATTCACAATACCAGTCAATTATAACGTAACTAGTCATCACAAGTTCATTCTTTTTGTTTAAAATCGGATTATGACTATACTTAGTCAAATTACCACACTTATTTTCTCATAATATTACACTACACGAACAACAAGCTAACTATGTGTTCAACAACTCAATCAACATGTAAATGCCTTATTAACATGTTAAGAACCTATTTTAACATCTCATTATATGACTAACACATTTTTATGTTCATTAGATTAGGTTACTATTACAGTCCCTAAAATAAAACCACTAAAATGCTCATTCTCGACAAATCTGCAGAATCATGCAGAGCCACCATAATCATGTTTCGCCACCATCAAGCTTTCATGGCTACAGCTGCCAAGTGGCATTTATGCATGGCGACGCTGTAAACCCGTAATTTCAAGTCATAAAAATGCGTAACATGCCAATTTCTACCAATTTCTTTATTCATACATGAATTTAGACATACCTAGACATTATTTTATACACATAATCACTAAACAACCTTTCTAGCATGATTTTAACAAGTTAAAACATACAATTTCCATAATCAAAACATGTAATTTCATGTTCTTGGTGATTTTGAAAGTTTTTAAAGATAAAACATAAAATTGACACTACGAGTTCGTTATAACACTGAATCTGTCCATTCAAATTTTGTTTTTTTCTTTTTAATATACATAATTATATACAAGTGTAAAATTTATGATACAACATATGATTAACATGTTAAATTTGTATGTAAGGGCTATATATGGCCATATTTTATACTCTGTAATTTTCAAAAATCTAATTATAATATATATTTTTATGAAATTGATGTTATGAAAACATATATATATATATATATATATATATATATATATATATATGATAAAATATGTTATATATGGCACATTATCATATATATATATATATATATATATATATATATATATATATATATATATATATATATATATATACATTTTTATTACTCTTAATAAATACAAAGAGAAATCGGAGACTTGAAAGCCTATTATTTTATGAAAACTTTCATAACGTAAATAAAACTGGGTTGAAGAGATTACCCTAAGCAATCCTTCTGACTCTTCACGTTCTTCTACAATGTCACAATGATTCTCAATGTTTCTTTCTAATTTCTCTGTATTCTCTCTCAGTTAACTAAGAAATAAAGTACGTCTTCAAAATAGAGACTAATTAATGTGTTTCTTAACTGCAACATGGTGGTCAATTATTCCAATCATGGTTTAACTGCTCTCAACCTCCCTTAAGGCTTTGTTTGGCTAAATAATTAGAAGGTTTTCCCATTTAATTTAATTAACCTCTTATAATATAGTTTAATCATGTCACACCCAATTATACAATAAATCAATTATCTATTTAATTTAATTTAAATAAAATATAATAATTTCTCATTAATTCACAAAGTCATAAAAATTAAATTTCTCATTCATTAATTATGTCAAATTATTAAATCTCTAATTAATTATTAAATTAATTAAAATAACATTATGCTTATTAAATATTTCATTTAATTCAATAAGCTCACATAAATACATATTTTGAATAATAAAAATTCTCCACATTAATTTAATAAATATAACACATATAATTAAATTAATCTACCACAATTTCATCAATTAATTATTTAATCCAATAATTAAATCATCAAAAAATATTTATTTAATTCAATAAATATTCAATGTAAATTACAAAATCTCGTTCGTCACAATCCTTGACTTCAAAGGAAGTTGGGACAAGTTCTTGCCATTGGTGGAATTTTCTTACAACAACAGTTATCAAGCAAGTATTGGCATGGCTCCATTTGAGGCGCCAGATGGACGCAAATGTCGCTTCAAAGTATGTTGGGACGAGGTGGGTGAAGAAACGTTGTTGGGACCGGAGTTGGTAATGCATGACTACGAAAAAGATTCAAATGATCCCAAGAACGATATAAAACCCTCACAAGATCTAAGAAAAGAGTTATGTTGATCTTCATCGAAAAAGACGTGGAATTCAATATTGGAGAGCATGTGTTGTTACGTATTGCTCCATGGAAAGGAGTTATAAGATTTGGAAAGAGACGAAAGCTCAATCCTTGATTCATTGGCCCATTTGAAATCCTTGATCGAGTAGGAACTGTGGCCTATAGACTCTCCTTATCGCCAAGTATGTCTCGTGTTCATAACGTTTTTCACATATCCATGTTACATAAATATGTGGATGACCCGAACCATATTATTTACTTAGAACCGAATGAAATAGCGAAAGATTTAACGTATGAAAAGATACCTGTTAAAATCTTAGATAAGAATGAACATATTCTACGCTCCAAGGTTATACCTCAAGTTAAAGTTTTGTGGAGAAACCACTATGTTGAGGAAATGACCTGGGAGTTAGAATTCGAAATGAAATCAAGGTATTCTCATGTCTTCGACATACCATGTATGTACCCTAATTTCGAGGGCGAAATTTCATAAGAAGGGGAGATTGTAAGACCCCAACTTTTATGAATAAAGATGAATTTTCTCACTACAAAAAATGGGGCTTCAGCAACAACCGATTTTCATTGTTAAAGGTGCCAAATTTCGTTGCTAAATGGTTTTGGTAACGACTTTACTGTCGTTGTGTCTTTCGTTGCGCAATGAGCGTTGCTAATTGTTCCGCAACGAACGTATTTTTTTCGTTGCCAAAAATAATACATTTTGCAACGAAATTTGGCTTTCGTACAGAGACATCGACCCTTTAGCAACAAAATGTATTGTTGCAGAATAATTAAAATGTCGTTGCTAAAAACCCCATTTCGTTGCAAAAGCCTGCTAATTGGCAACGAAATGAACTCTTTTTTTTTTTTGCAACGACCATGTATTTTCGTTGCAATTGACACAATTTTGCAACGACATTTTTCGTTGCAGTAAATTATGAAAATTGTTGCCTAAGCTTGCTTTCGTTGCGGAATGTAAACTTTTTAGCAACGATTTTAGTTGCTGATTATATTATTTGGCAACGACATTATGCTGAATCAGCAATGAAAATGTTTGTTGCTGGTTATTTTTCAATAGCAACGAAAGTCGTCGATTAGCAAAGACATTATTTGTTGCCGTTTCTTTATATGTGCAACGAAAGTTGGTATGATTTGCAACGATAAAAAATGTTGCCTTTTATTTTAGTATTAACAACAATATCCTCTCCGTTGTTATTAGGTTAATTTTTCGTTGCCAAATATTATATTTTTAATGCCATTAGCAACAAAAATTTATTGCTAAATGTATAAAAAATTGTTGCTATATTAAAACTTGTTCAATGCTTTGATAAAGAATTATATTGTTGCCAAATCAAAATTTGACATTCTTTTTGTGTAACTGACTAGCTCAATTTCCCCATAACAAATAATGGCAAAAATACAAAAAAAACTAAAATATTATTAACTTAATAAAATCATCCACTACATAATCATTCATTATCTTTACAATTAACCATCTAAAGCTACCACGGTTCTTCAATCAAAGTATATATCTACATATATAGAGAGAGTACACTTCATAATTTCGTCTCTGAACTACAGGGAGAGAATGCTTGCACTTCTCCAACATGCTCACTATCAAATCTTCCTGCAATTACACATGAATTCGTATTGATTGCTATTATATTATTTATAATCCATGAACAGGCCTATTAACTTAATTAGAAATTAATAAATAATAGACTTTCAGGACAAAATCTAGAAACAAACCAATACAAGCTTTATTGTTCACCTAAACTGTTTAAACTTTTACCCTATCTCGTGACAATGTTTTAAATCCATATATTAAAGTCTGAATAATATTGGAAATTACATCAGTTTATATAGAATGGAGAAAATCTTAATTCTATTTAAACAACTTTGAAAACTAACCTAAAACAACTTGCTACTATAATTGAAAGATATCAATTAACTACAATAGGTTTAACTATAAATAAAATTATTATTATTATTATGTAATCAACAGAACAAAATAAAATTAGATTGGTCACAAAAAATATTATGACAATGAAAAACAGCAGAGCAGGAAACAATTAAAACAAAAAAGTAAAATATCCATGATAATATTCAAAACACAACCTTTAAGGGGCTTCTTATCATTGGAAAGCTGTCACAATGTAGATAACTGCTGCAGCAATAGATATAGGGCTCCTCCTACAATAACAAATGAATAAAATTTTACCGAGTCAAAAAGCTAGTGGTAAATTTTACTAAATTTTCCTGGCACATAATCTGTGGCCGCTAGTGGTAAAGGGCATGCTATTTGCATGTCTCTCCATGTTTTTAGGCTTTAATCTAAGCATCAGTGATCAGCCCTTCTACAAATAAGGGAGGTCTTTTAAACAATAGATGAGAGGCTCAGAACTCATAAGTAGTTGGCATTGAGTGCTAATATTCAAGATGGTTGCTAATCTTCCTCCCCTTTAGTTGCATACCACCTCAGTCTGCATCAGTAACAAAAAGAGAAATTAAGAAATTAGAAGAAATCTAAAAATGTGGTGTGTGAGAGAGAGAGAGATTCACAATCATGATTGTGATCTAATTTTTGAATGCATAGCGAAATTGAAACAAGATGGTGTGACAAAATCACAATTGTTATGTAACTATAACATCTAAATTTTCAAGACTTGAGAACACTAAAGGTGAGGGAAACCAGCCTTGTGAACATATAAGTTTTAAATATTTTCTTTTCCTTAGCTTTAGTCTTTAGACATAATATTGCAAGAATTAAGTAAAATGATGCCATATGACAGTGATAATGCTTACCTTTATTTATTTCTTTGAAAGAGGATCACAGTGCCTCAGCTTCTTCTTTTCCATAGTCATACACAATCTCAATCTGCATCAGCAATCAGGAAGTTTCACTTGAGCAAGAATTAAGAAGCACAAAAGCCGATCATAGAGCAAAACTTGAAAGATTGACCAACAACATTACTACTTCAAAAACTGAATGCATGCTTATATATGTAAATCCATATTACAGATCTATATTTCAGAACAAAAGAAAGGAGCTTCACATAAATGAGGATCATAACAAAACCACAATAAACACTTGTAGCTTGCAACAATTTTATTAAGGAAGGCATATGGTAAACTATCAAAAATGACAAACAGCATAAACTATTTCCAAAATTGAATGCATGCTCATGTATGTACATGCATATTACATATCTATATTTCAGAACGAAAGCCAGGAAAGAGGCTCCTACTTTCCGTCTTCTTTGAGAGTATTGTTACTGTTTAACTACTTTGGTTATATTACTCTCCTTACATCTTCTTGCCAACCAAAAGGTGAACACATACCCTTTTAAACCATTATTATACAAGAACAAAGCTAAAAGGATAGTTTTCCAGGTTAACAATATATATGAATTCAAATAATCATAGATTTATGTCATTTTTTCTGTTATCAATTGTACCCTCCAATAGCTCAACTGGAACAGCACTTTTCGTGTGTGTTTAAAATGGTAGCTTGTGTCAATAAACACATTTGGGAGGCTACGACCCATAAATTAGATGGAAATCTTAAATTCCAAGAGCAGACAATAAGTCCACTAAATTCATTAATTATCTCAAACTAAAGATAATACATACTTTTTCCTAGATGGCCTACGAAGTGGAGCCCTCTCATCATCAAAGTTCCGCATGTCCTCAAACCTTGTGCTCGTATTAAATATTGGTCGACTCTGCATCAAAAAAATTCAAAACTGCAAGACCACTCTTCTTCAGTTGCTCTCTTCTATCATACTGCTCTAAATCAATTGGAAACTGCAAGGTAAAGAAAACTTTGTGAGTCAACACTTTTGCTAGTTAGAGGCAACAATCATGTCAAGACCTCCACATTCTGAGCATTATCCTGACCTCAAATATGTAACAATTTTCGAATTCCATCCTAGTTGTTAACATAAGGTACATTCTATGATTTCTATCCAACCAATATGTGTTCAATTAAGAACTAAATTTCAGCTCATATTCAAATTTCCAACACCTAACCAGTAACACTAACCCCTGCATTTACATACAAAAATTTACTGTTGTAGATACAAGCCTGGCTAATGGGAAAATATTCAAGTTCAGAGAATTGAGAACCCTGCCAACAAAAATTTTGGGAAAAAGAAGTCTTTCTGAAGACGATGATCAGGGTACTTCTGAGGTTTTAGCTAATGAATCAGACTGTGATTATATCATGTTAGTGGATAAGGAGGAGAGAAATTACATCTTGCACACTAAGATTATCTCTGATAGAGGAATTATTTTTGACAGGAAAGATCTTGACATTAGTTCTTCAGACCAAGGGGTCCCGATCAATTATCCAGATTCAACAAAACCTGTGAAAAAAGCCAAGAAACACAATAGTTTGTACAAAGACAAGGAGACAGGAAAGGATGTAAAGAGTCACTTGAGCCGGAAGCTGAAACGCAAAAGACTTGGATTATTTAGCTTCAGTCACAAAACGGCACAGGACATTAACTGTTTGTACTAACGCAGAGGCGAGTTCCAGAATGAACAGTTTCCCATTGAATCCCATATTTGGAGAAAATGTGCATGGTTGCTATTCAGACAATCCTCATCTAAACAAGGCTCCGTATGATGATTATCATGACCAAGAACATCCTATAAATAATCCTCAACCCCAGACAATGATCGACTTAAACTTACCTCAACTCCCGCTAGATTATGAAAATGGTGTATTCATGACTGATTCGACAAACAGGCAATATGATATGACAAGTAAACAGCGTGATGCTCTATATGCACCGAAAACCTCTGTAAAAATGACTAATTCTGAAATTAGCAATTAGCAGATTGAATCATTGAAATTAATAACAAGCCTGCACCCAAATCTATAAAAATCCAAAATTTTAGGTAGTGAAGTGATAGAAGCAAGTTTTAGATCAAAAGGCCGCCGGAGCCGATGAGGCGATGCGCCGATGGCAGTCGACCGATGAGAGTCGAGAGATTGAGACGAGTTCGAGATCTGGTTTTGGCCGATGGCCGTCGGCCGATGAGAGTCGAGAGATTGAGACGAGTTTGAGATCTGAGTTTGGCCGTTTGGGACGAGAGATTGAGACTCGAGAGATTTCGACTGTTCGAGATCTGGGTTTGGGAATTGAGATTTGAGGGTTACAGACTTCAGTTCAGAGTCTGGGCTAGTAGCTGGCTGAGTATTACATATTTACATCATATTTACATCATATTTACATCACAACATATTATACCAATTATAGTAAATGATGTAAATATGATAATATGTTATGTTATGATGTAAATATGTTAATGTTTTAGTATTTTAATGATGTAATTTGAATTTTTGTTATTTTGATTAATTAATAAAATAATTTGAATTATAGTATTTTATTATTTTTGAATTTTAGTATTTTTAATTTGATTTTTTTAGTATTATAGTATTTTTTTTAGTATTTTTAGTATTTGATGTAAATATGTAATTAGTATTTTAGTGTTGGGTAAGTGACTTTTAGTATTTTGATATGTTATACAACTATGGTAAAATTTTAGTATTTTGATATGTTATACAACTATGGTAAATTTTAGTATTTGAGTAAAATTTTAGTATTTGAATTATAGTATTTTGATTAAATGATGTAAATAATGTAAATATGATAATATGTTATGTTATGATGTAAATATGTTATGATTTTAGTATTTTAATGATGTAATTTGAATTTTTGTTGTTTTGATTAATTAACAAAATAATTTGAGTTTTAGTTTTTTTTTTTTAATTTTAGTATTTTTTAATTTGATTTTTTTTAGTATTTTTTAATTAGTATTTTTAGTATTTGATGTAAATATGTAATTAGTATTTTAATGTCTGTAAGTGACTTTTAGTATTTTGATATGTTATACAACTATGGTAAAATTTTAGTATTTTGATATGTTATACAACTATGGTAAAATTTTAGTATTTGAGTAAAATTTTAGTATTTTAGTATTCTAATTTTAGTATTTTGATTAAATGATGTAAATATGTAATGATGTAAATATGATAATATATTATGTTATGATGTAAATGATGTAAATATGTTATGATTTTTGTGATTTAATGATATAATTTGAATTTATGTTGTTTTGATTAATTAACAAAATAATTTCAATTTTATTATTTTTTGAATTTTAGTATTTTTGAATTTGATTTTTTAGTATTTTAGTATTTTTTTTAATTAGTATTTTTAGTATTTGATGTAAATATGTAATTAGTTTTTTAGTGTTGGGTAAGTTGACTTTTAGTATTTTGATATATTATACAACTATGGTAAAATTTTAGTATTTTGATATGTTATACAACTATGGTAAAATTTTAGTATTTGAGTAAAATTTTAGTATTTTAGTATTTAAATTTTAGTATTTTGATTAAATGATGTACATACGTTATAATGTAAATGATGTAAATATGATAATATGTTATGTTATGATGTAAATGATGTAAATATGTTATGATTTTTGTATTTTAATAATGTAATTTGAATTTTGTTGTTTTGATTAATTAACAAAATAATTTGAATTTTATTATTTTTTTGAATTTTAGTATTTTTGAATTTGATTTTTTAGTATTTTAGTATTTTTTTAATTAGTATTTTTAGTATTTGATGTAAATATGTAATTAGTATTTTAGTGTTGGGTAAGTGACATTTAGTATTTTGATATGTTATACAACCTATGGTAAAATTTTAGTATTTTGATATATTATACAACTATGGTAAAATTTTAATATTTGAGTAAAATTTTAGTATTTTAGTATTTAAATTTTAGTATTTTGATTAAATGATGTAAATATGTTATGATGTAAATATGATGTAAATATGTAAATATGATAATATGTTATGTTATGATGTAAATTATGTAAATATGTTATGATTTTAGTATTTTAATGATGTAATTTGAATTTTTGTTGTTTTGATTAATTAACAAATTAATTTGAATTTTTAGTATTTTTTGAATTTTAGAATTTTTTAATTTGATTTTTTAGTATTTTTTAATTAGTATTTTTATTATTTGATGTAAATATGTAATTAGTATTTTAATGCTTCTGTAAGTGACCTTTAGTATTTTGATATGTTATACAACTATGGTAAAATTTTAGTATTTTGATATGTTATACAACTATGGTAAAATTTTAGTATTTGAGTAAAATTTTAGTATTTTAGTATTTGAATTTTAGTATTTTGATTAAATTGTGAGACCCAGATTTTATCAATAAAGATTTAAATTTTATCGAAATAATTTTTAATATTATGGTGTGAATTTGAGATAATATTATTATAGTTGTGGGTAGTATTTATAAATTTTGCAAAGTATGCAAGTGGTTATATTATATTCGATTGGTTTAGAATATTAGGTTTAGCAGGAATATTCGCATAACTACCAATCATCGTGGGACTTCACAATGTAATTATCATTTGATCGAGAAAACGACAAAATATTTTATTGAAATAACGCTTCTAAGTTTTACCGTTGATCTTGTTGAACTACTCTAAGTAGTAAAAGAAACAAGAATACGCATGTGGTTGCATAGAAAGACACCAGATCGATTATCGACGCTTTATGGAAGTTTCACTAGGTTTGATTCCATTATCATTTATTAATAATATGAATTATTATAATGATAATGACGCGTTTTTGTTTTATTCAGATTATTAACGTAATAAAATGTAAACATCTTTTATATAAAATGTAATACTTTATTAAAGTTATTCTATAAATAGTAATATATTATATTTTATTACGATAGTGTAAAATAGTGTTACAGATAAATGTTTTGCATAGTGTTGCATAATATTTGCATACAAGTAAAATGTTTTTATATAAATAGAATATATTATATTTTATTTAAAAGATTTTGCTTTAAATATGGACCGTCGATTAAAGTAAATCAATCTGGACCGCTCATGGATTAATTACTACGCATTCTATTTTCCTATAAATAAGTTTCATTCCTTCATTATTTTCTTACTTAATTCATTGAAACTCTGTAGAGAGAAACTATAGAGAGAAAGAAGAAAAGTATTCGCTACTTCACTTTTCTAATATTCAGTTCTTCTAAGGTAAGGGGTATTATTTGTTGTTCTGTAAGGGTGTTATTCTTTCTTATTCATGAAGAAAACTTCGTTATTCCATTCTTTATTATTCTCATTGAATAACTCAGATACGCCAGACATACCCTATACTTGGTGAAATCCTCTCGTTATTCCATTCTTTATTATTTTGTTGGAATAACTCAGATACGCCAGATACCCTATACATAATCAGATACACGTGGTTTACCCTATACTTGGTGACATTCTTCTATTATTCATTGGAACATCCATACGTGTTTTACACCGGACCGGTTAAAATCTTTATTATTCTGTTGGAACATCCCATCGCATGTGTTTTACACCGGACCGGTTCCGCCTTCTCTTTTATCATTCTATTGGAATATCCTATCTCATGTTTTACACCGGATCCGGGTTCCATCTTTATTATTCATTGGAACATCCCGCTTGTGAATTTCACCGACTCGGTTCTCATTATTATTATTTCATTGAATAACTCGCCTATGCGAAGTACCGCATGCACGGTGATTTCCTTTGTTATTCCATTCTTTATTATACCCAGTTAAGTTAAAACTTTGACTTATACTCCATGAAATTAGTAGAATATTCTTCGATATTTGCGTTTCATCCAAAGATCTTTTCATGGAAATATTCTTCCGATCATTCTTGAATTTTACTCTACAAAACAAAGATCTTGTTGACAATTTGGACGTTAATAATTCCGGATAAAATAATTCTTGAACTTGTTTTATTGAATTATTATGTCATTGTCATCATCCTCATGTTATATTATGTTATCTTTCGCTTACGTGCATAGATGAACTTAGTATGATTATGACTGAGGATCATTCGGTATAATCATGGCTTGATATAAATGAGGTGACAAAAGTCCTCAATGGTCTGTAGAATGCAAGAATGGATAGTTTTTGGTATGATTATAACCTGGGGTGATTCTAAGATAGTCATTACGACCATCGATAATTTGATGAAAATCCTCGACCGGTGGTGCGGGGATGATTAGATATTGTGGTTTATTCATTGTCGAGTCTCGTTGATAAAATTGATGAAAACCTTTTAAATTATAAAAGATAGTAGACTTTTATTCTCTACTGACTCTTTTTAATGGATCAGATATTCACCGCAGCTTAAACCTGGTTGTCTATCAGTATTTTATCGTTTAACATTGTTGAAGACTATTGATAATTTATTCTCGCATTATCTTAGTCATAATATTTCTTCTTTGGGCTAGTTGAGCTTTCACCCTTTCTTTCACCGTTTCTTCGTGAAATGAGAATATAATCGGGACGAGTCTGGGAAAAGAGTGATGGTCCAGAAGATAGCATTAGTAGTCCTCACTATTCGTGAAATAGTGTGATAATAATTGTAATGAGGACTCCTTGAGTATGGATATTGTCTAAATGACAATATTCCTATTAGAACTCTCGATTTATGTATTGTAAGTATGTTACTGCATTGTGTGTATAATTAAGTTTGTATTTGAATTTATGTACCATATAAGTGGCGACCCAAGATGGGTGACGTATACCTAATTTTGGGGGCGTCACATAAATGATGAAATATGTTATGATGTAAATGATGTAAATATGATAATATGTTATGTTATGATGTAAATGATGTAAATATGTTATGATTTTTGTATTTTAATAATGTAATTTGAATTTTTGTTTTGATTAATTAACAAAATAATTTGAATTTTATTATTTTTGAATTTTAGTATTTTTTTAATTTGGTTTTTTAGTATTTTAGTATTATTTTTTTAATTAGTATTTTTAGTATTTGATGTAAATATGTAATTAGTATTTTAATGTCGTAAAGTGACTTTTAGTATTTTGATATATTATACATGTTAGGTTTGTAATATTCATAACGAATCAAATTGCATAAAAAGCTTAAGCGTGGTAAAATCGAGTTTAAAAATTTACAAACCATATACCCGGATCACCCTTTATGCATAATTATTAATTAAACGAAAAGATAAAGAATAAATCATACCCTCAAGATCAAGCTTCCTCAGTACAAGTTCACCTCCAAATCCTTTCAAGCGCTCAATCTTGAATCCACGGGTTTGGTTCCTTCCTTCGATCAACGTTAGCCACCCAAATGTTTGGCCTCTCAGAGGTGATCTACCAAGGAAGAATAAAATTCAAGAAGATGGGTGGTTGGCTAAACCCTAGTTTTTCTATCTCTATAGAAAAGGTGTACTCCCAACAACTTGGAATTATTACGTATGTTGAAAAAGTCAACAACCCCTCCCCACCCATAATAAGACTCCTCTTATTTATAGATGTGGGCAACCCACCTTAACAATTAAGGAATTGGGTTTTATTTAATTAATTAAATTCTTTTAATTAATTAAGCTCCCTAATCTTATTAGGGATAATTAATTAAACTCTTTTAATTAATTTAACCTCCTAATCTTATTAGGAATAAATGAGAGTACTTATATTAAATTAATTCCTAAACTTTTTAGAAATTAAAATAATAATAATTGTAATAATATTAATAAGACTCCTCTTATTAATTTATATTTAATATTTCTAAAATATTAAATAATAATATTAAGCTATTTAATTTATTCTATCACCATAGATTAAATTAAATATACATAACATATTATTACGATTATGCCATTAACTTCTTAAATAATTATTCTTCCTTTTATGGTGTGACCCTTTAGGTTCTCCATATTAAACCTATTGTGAATAAATCAATTGAACAATTCTAATCTTATTTAAATAAATAAATTAAACAATTAATTTATTTAAATAATATTTATTCTATAATGTGGATAAGTTCTCCCCAATGATCAACGACTTTCCAGATAATATAGATTTCAACATTAATCATAAAAGAACCTTTGAGTAAATAGTTACCGTATAATTCAATCCTTCCACCATACAATGTCCCAATTAAATATAAGACATGGAATTATCACAAGTCTTATTTTATTTAATTATATGTATTTTCGATCCTTAAATGCACAACTCCAAATAATGCAAATTAGAAACTCCTTTCTAATTTCATTCTCGCCGCCAAGGACTACTTGGGTCATCATTTATCGAATCACATAGACATTTTCTTCTTTATTGAAGTGGTAGATTCTTTATCGATCATACATTATCTCCATGTACAACTTATTATACCCAAGCATACCCTTTGATATACCCTAAGGGTCTTAAGGAATAAGTCAAAGTATAACTCATCATACACAAGATACTATGATGATCTCAAGTCCAAGGATTACTTCAGTACTACTATCACTACAGTGAATTCCTATCGACAGCAAATAAAACTCCATTAGGTATTCCTTAATGAGCCAATGCGTTCGGTGAACTTATTCTCTAATAAGCACCTACATACTTGCTTTTAGTGTCTCCACACAAATGATCATGAGATCAATCATCCTCATCCAACGAAAGCAAGTTAAACGATGTACTCAATCTATCCGGATTCACTAATCCCCAATTTAGTAATCCAATGATTGGGAACTATTGTAGTTTTAAGCTTTCTAAGAATTTAGATCTCATTAGAATGATCATCATCATTATTCTAAAAGCATTGCTTAAAACTATAGGTTTATCACATATTATAAAACAACATCACGTAGATAATTAAAAGCCTTTAATAAATTAATACTTTTATTAATAAATGAATAAGATTGTTACAAAGTATATGCTTTATCATCAAACATGATTGGCTTGTGTGCATACTACTTTCAATACAACTATGGTAAAATTTTAGTATTTGAGTAAAATTTTAGTATTTTAGTATTTGAATTTTAGTATTTTGATTAGATGATGAAATATGTTATGATGTAAATATGATAATATGTTATGTTATGATGTAAATGATGTAAATATGTTATGATTTTTGTATTTTAATAATGTAATTTGAATTTTTGTTGTTTTGATTAATTAACAAAATAATTTGAATTTTATTATTTTTTGAATTTTAGTATTTTTTGAATTTTAGTATTTTTTTAAATTAGTATTTTTAGTATTTGATGTAAACATGTAATTAGTATTTTAATGCGGGTAAGTGACTTTTAGTATTTTGATATGTTATACAACCCTGCTAAAATTTTAGTATTTTGATATGTTATACAAATATGGTTAAATTTTAGTATTTGAATTTTAGTATTGTGATTAAATGATGTAAATATGTTATGATATAAATATGATGTAAATATGTAAATATGATAATATGTTATGTTATGATGTAAATATGTTATTTAGTATTTTAATGATGTAATTTGAATTTTTGTTGTTCGATTAATTAATAAAATAATTTGAATTATAGTGTTTTATTATTTTTGAATTTTAGTATTTTGAATTTAATTTTTTTAGTATTTTAGTATTTTTTTTAATTAGTATTTTTAGTATTTGATGTAAATATGTAATTAGTATTTTAGTGTTGGGTAAGTGACTTTTAGTATTTTGATATGTTATACAACTATGGTAAAATTTTAGTATTTGAGTAAAATTTTATTATTTTAGTATTTGAATTTTAGTATTTTGATAAAATGATTTATATATGTTATGATGTAAATATGATAATATGTTATGTTATGATGTAAATGATGTAAATATGTTATGATTTTAGTATTTTAATGTTGTAATTTGAATTTTTTTTTGATTAATTAACAAAATAATTTGAATTTTAGTATTTTTTAATTTAAATTTTTTTTAGTATTTTAGTATTTTTTAATTAGTATTTTTAGTATTTGATGTAAATATGTAATTAGTATTTTTAGTATTTTAGTGCCGGATAACTGATTTTATAATAAAAAAATTCTTGTAGCTTAGTTGGTTTGAACATTTGTTTAAGGAGAGTGGGAGATCTAGAGTTCAGTTTTCAAGGAGAGCATTATTTTATTTTATTTTTTAAAAAGTCCGCGGGTCGGGCCAGGTTTTTTTTATTATTAGTACTATTATAATTATTGTAATAATAATAATAATAATAATAATAATTAATAATAATAATAGTAATAGGAATAATAATAGTAATTATAATAATGATTAATAATAACAACAACAATAATAATAGTAGTTATAATAATAGTAATAGTAATAGTAATAATAATTATAATTAATAATAACAATTATAATAATTATTATAATTATAATAATAATAATAATAATTATTATTATTGTAATAATAATAACAATAATAATAGTAACAATAATAATTATTATAATAATATTAACAATAATAATAATAACAACAACAATAATAATAATAATATAAATTATAATAATAGTAATAATTATATTTATTATAATAATAAAATAATAATTATAAGATTAGTAATGATTATTCTAATAATAATAAAAAAATTAATAATAATAGTAATAGTAAATATAATAATAATTATAATAATAGTAATATTAATAGTAATAATAATAAAAAATATATAATACATGAAGCATGAATTTTTTTTTAATAATGACTTATAAGTAAAAAAAGTTAAAATTTAAGTTATTGTCAAACACTAAATAATAACAAATGACTTATAACTTAGTTTAACCAACTTATAAGTAATTGTCAAACACCCTCTAATTCAAGATATAAAGAGAAATTAATATTTGATTAGAAAAAAATTACAAGTTAAGAAAATGAGAATTTGAAAATGGGAGTTAAAAAAACTTACACACCATTGGTCCAACTTTATTGTTATTGTTGTTGTTATTATTATTATTATTATTATTATTATTATTATTATTATTATTATTATTATTATTATTATTATTGTTGTTGTTGTTGTTGTTATTATTGTTATTAGTACTATTATTATTATTATTATTATTATTATTATTATTATTATTATTATTATTATTATTATTATTGTTATTATTATTATTATTAGTATTATTATTGTAATATATAACTTTTGAGATTATATTAATGGTATGTAGTGAATGAGAAGAAATTAAAGGAATATATGGGAAAATCTCATGTTTTGATATAAATATTAATCCTCGTAAAGATATTAATGATAACTCATGTTACTCCAAATGATCAAATGACCAAAGTTCCAAATGATATGTCACAGGTTCAAATATGTTTTATATTTGGACATAATTTTTAAATACTAAATACGAATATTTTTTGACAATTCTCCGAATACCGAATATGGTTTTACAAAAACCTGCTTATTGAGATTATCTTAATTTAAGGCAACATTTTAATAGTCGTTGCAAAAAGCTGTATAAGATATATAACGAAAATAAAAAATTATTGCTAATGAATGTGGTCTATATTAGGCAACGGAATATAGCAACAAAAAACTTTCGTTGCCCACGATGAGGAGAAATCAAGTGGTTAGAAATTTTGCAACGAATTTTGTTTCCAAAATTTTGCCACGACTTATGAATTTCGTTGCAAAAAGTGAAAGCCTGACACAATCTGTAACGAAGGACAAGTTTCGTTGCTAAACATACACTTTTAGCAACAACTTATAAAGCTATTGCTTGAAAAATCGTTGCTAAAGCCCCATTTTTAGCAACAAAAAAACTTTCGTTGCCCACGATGACGGGAAACCAAGTGATCGAAAATTTTGCAACGAATTTCTAACGAAATTTTTTTTCGCCAATGAATTAGCAACGAAATTTTGCAACGACTTATGAATTTTATTATAAAAAGTGAAAGCCTGACACAATATGCAACGAAGGACAAATTTCGTTGCTAAACATATACTTTTAGCAACGACTTATAAAGTCGTTGCCCGAAAAATCGTTCCTAAAGGCCCATTTTTTTGTAGTGTCTATAAATATCATTTTTGAATATTAAGGACTGAATTTGATATAATGTAATAATTGTGGGTAATATTTATAAATTTTACAAAATACGCAAGTTGTTATATTATATTCGATTAGTCGGGGAATATTCGTTTTAACAGGAATATCGCAATGACTATTTACACAATCATGGTGGACCCTACAACGGATTTATTGCTGTAATAAGAAAACGACAAAAATATCTTTTTATAAAAATAACGGCTAAAGTTTTTGTAATAACCCGATATTTTCTATATAATTAAATTAGGAATTTTATGATAAATTTTTTTTTTTTTATTATTTTAAAGGTGAGAATAAGTGCAAGGTAAATTATATGTATTTATGTGATAAATAAAATATATTTATTACATGAATAATTATAAATAATTTTATTTTAGAATTATTGATCATTATAAACTATATTTTATAATAATTAATTTTATAGTAGAAATATTTTTATTAATTATTTTCCATGAAAATATGATTATATATTA
Source organism: Panax quinquefolius (assembly GCA_020205615.1). Taxonomy (NCBI): domain Eukaryota; kingdom Viridiplantae; phylum Streptophyta; class Magnoliopsida; order Apiales; family Araliaceae; genus Panax; species Panax quinquefolius. The sequence continues at coordinate 41,138,426 of CM035162.1, read as the reverse complement.
TTTAAATAATATATGAAATGATTATAGAATTATTATAATAATTATTTTATTTTATTATGAGAATTTATTTCAGATTAGTTAAGTTAATTATTTTAACTTAGTTGATAATGCTATTTATGCAAGATAAATCAGATATGGAATCCAAACCCTAATTTTGAATTTCGATCAAGGAAAGAGAATATTAATATAATATTATTTTTATTTCGATTTTATAAATATGTACTGTATATGTATACACTGCTAATGGTTGGTCAATTATGGTACAATATTACAAAACCCTAGTATTATTTTAATAAACCCTAATTCGATAGTCAAATAAGACTGTAAGATTTTCAAGTAATTGTGTTAGGTTATGAATGACATGTTTTATTGATTTTAAACCTAATTATGGAAAACCTTAATGGGGAACCCTAATTAATTGAGAACCCTAATTACTAAATTAGGAAACCTAATTTCTAAATTTGGAAACCCTAATTTGAAACTCAATTATAAGTTTGAGACTGTTATGAAGCGGTGTTATTATGATTAAGATTAAGTATTATAGAATTCAATGTTAATTAGAGACCCTAATTCATATTTAGAAATCCTAAAATTTAGAAACCCTAATTACTAAAATTAGAAATCCTAATTAGTAATTAGGAACCCTAATTGCTAAATAAGAACCCTAATCACTAATTAAGGAAAGCTTTATGTTAATTAGTGAATTAGTAAAACTAATTTCCAAGTTCAAGGTAATTAGAAAACCTAAACCAACTAAGAAACCCTAATTATAATTTAGGAAGCTAAATTTTTATTTTTTGCCCTAATTGGAAATTTCTAGAAAAACAAATTATAGAACCTTAGGGTTAAACCCTAAGGGTTAGCCAAATGTCATGAATACCATTAAATTTGTAAGCTTATTGACCATTTTGCCCTTCTTGGATTTTTATTAGGTTGCTTGTGAAAATTACCAACACTTTAGTTGTTAACCAACTCTAACCAACCCTTGTGACCAAAATCTCCAGCAAATCAAGCAACATCAGCCAATCCATGCATCTAAGATTTATATATATAGGATTAGAGAGAGAAAGTGTCACAATTAAGCTCATTTTTGCACAAACACTTAACCAATTCTCTCTCTCTCAAATCCTACGAAATTTATATGTATTTCAGTCCTAAAACAAAGCCCTACTATCATCTATAACAAAATCAGAAGCTCAGAATCAGAATTGTTCAAAGTGAGGTATAAAGTTGACCCTAGAATCTGATCTTGGTAGATGTGTTAGATGTTAGTTTTTTTGTGTGTTAAACATGTTGAATATAGTGTTATTAGTTTATCTGGGTTGGTATCTTGTAGATCCATAACATCTAAGTACTCGAAATTAAGGTTTTTCAAAATCTGGAAAAAAATTATTTTGTTGTCTGACAACCATATGTCAGTGGTCGTAGATCGTTGTCTATTAATGTTTTGTGTTGTTTTAAGCATTGGATCGATTTGTAGTATTCCATGAGTACTTTGATCTGGAGCAGGAATCATAACTATTGGATGTCCAGATTGTGAATTATAATCGGTCAAAACCCGTTGACTGGGCATGACCAGACGAGTTCTGGGTAACCCAGAAAGCATTTTCCAGCGTCTGACAAGCTTTTGTAACATCTAGATCTGTTAGGTTTTAGGTGTTTTGATTATGTGTTTGTATCCAGTTTGTAGCCTATAATGTGGACTTTAGATCCATGGTTATAGATATTTCAAATCATCAACGTATCAAATGGAGAGGCTGGTCAAACTAGCCTACTCTAACTAAATGTCTGTTTTCTGGAATTTCCAGAAAAGGGTATGAACAACTTTCTGACCATGTTTGACCGAACTGTATATTGTGATTCTGTTGTTGTTGGACCGATCTGTTGCTTTAGTAATATTCTTTGATATATATGGACTATAAATTTGAACCATTAAACAAAATGAATTATGACCAGAAAACTATAATAATCGAGCCACAATAAGGCACCACGAACTGCCTGGGTTTCTGGAAAACCCAGGAACACTCTGACAGTATCTTTAGAAGCTCAGATCTCTTTGTTTGTTTGTTGTATGACCAAGATGTTGGTTGTATATTGTAGTGTTACATTTCTACTACACGATCAGAGTTTATGTTAGCCCAAATCATTTCTAGACTGAAAATCATATATAAGCGGTCAAAGTTGACCCCTTGCTTAGCCGGCTGTCAGTGTTCTTGCGCTCAAAAACACCAACAGCGACATAAAGTGTCGCTATAGCTTATAGCGACGATTCTGATAATTTTTATTTTCTGAATTTCTGACAAATAATTAAAAATAGAAAATAAATTATAAAAATAACCAAAAATGGTTTTAAAAATTATTTTAAATTATGAAAAATAACTTTTGACAAATTGGGATATTTTCATTAATGTTTATAATTATTTAGATATTAATGATATTTAATTTATTTAATTAGTGTATTAACTAAATTAGAGAAAATGATTTTTATATTATAAAAATTATTTTTAATAAGAATAAAGTGTTTAAAATATTTTGAATTATAAAATGTAATTTTTAATATTTTGGAGAATTCTCATGAATAAATTATTATTAATGTTATCAAATTTATTTAATAATTATATTAAATAGATTAATTTAAAATGATTTTAATATTAGAAAAATCATTTTATATGAAAATAAAGAGTTTAAAAATATTTGAAGTTATAAAATATAACTTTCAATATTTAAAGGTAAATTTCATTAATTATTTAATATTAATGATATTAGAATTATTTAATAATTATATTAAATAAATTAATTTAAAATGATTTTAATATTAGAAAATCATTTTAAATGAAAATAAAGTGTTTAAATTCGCTTTAAGAGAGAACCCGAAAGACAATCCAAATCCCACCTTTTAAGAGAGAACCCGAAAGACAATCCAAATCCACCCGGATACCACCTAAGTTCAAAGATTAACCCCTGATCGTAACTGGGAGTAACTGGTTTCAACCTCTGATTTAACCCTCGAGACTCGCAGATACAATAATACCGAACACACACCGAGAAGACCGATTAATCTTGAGATAACCCCGAGGTATCCGGGCCTCAGCCCCAACCATGGAATAGCCACCAACCTCGTGTGATAACCCCAAGGAATGTAGTTTTTGAGATAACCCTCAAAATGCTTGTTTCAAATGCCATCACTTCAATCTCTAAGACTCACAACGAAATACACCGTACAACACTACAATCGTGATCGGAAGACAGCACACCTCAAAGATGACAATGAGATCTTCAACAAATGCAAGCAATCCAATCTCTCAAGTCTCGAGTAACGCTCATGATATCGCCCAATCCAAGAAGAATACCCCGGTGAGGGGCAACATCGCCATCTCATCCAACACGATGCCACGCCTCGCCTCTACGCAACAATGTCCCACAAGGCTAACCAATCCCGAGTGACTATCAGGCGGGTAACGGATGAAAGTTGAAGTCAAGACCGGAGGGCATCGCCCCATCTTCAAAGACTTCAGACAAACTCTAATCCCATGCCATCGCAGACAACTCTCGACAACCATGGTCCAAAATAGGTCCCGAATACCTCAAAACGGATGCCCTGATTGCACTTCTCAAAATCCGAGTGGACATTACAAAGGCTCGAGTGCACGATTTCGAGACGACCCGACCCGACAGTAACCGGCCGACCTGACCCCGCCTGGTATACACTGCTGGCCGAGCCAGCAGTACACTTCTGCACCTTTTGCCTATAAATAAGAGGTTTGGGGTGCTGATTTTTAAGAGAAAAAGATGGGGAAACCCCGCACAATTTGCTCAGACTCGCCATACAATGTTGTATTTTCCCACTTTCAAACACCTGTGAGCTCATATATAGCCTCTTTTGTACCCACAAAAGCCCAAAGGTTTACCCACTCTAAAGATATAGAAGCCCTTTTTATCACCATTGTAAGCCTTCTCACACACTTTAGTAGTCTTTTCTTCATCTTTGCACACACCCTTCTACACGCTGAGAGTCGTGTTACTTGCTTTTTGCCTTGACTTCTATCCGTGTTTTTCTTCAGATATATATATATATATATATATATATATATATATTATATATATATATTGACTAACATTATCGAAGTTATGCCTCGATTGAGCTTCTGATTCTGGCCTCGAGCGTTGCCATCGCTTAATTTATATATATATATATATATATATATATATATTAATTATATTTGGACTTTGTTCGATGAGCCTAGATTTTATTCGCAGTGCGTTTATTCGCTTTTATATATATATATATATACTTATATATATCAAACTGTGTGTCGGACTTTGTTCGATGAGCCTAGATTTGAGCTGTGCGTTTATTCGCTTTTATATATATATACTTATATATATCAACCTGTGGCTCGGACTTTGTTCGATGAGCCTAGATTTTATATATATGCGTTTACTCGCTTTTATATATATATACTTATATATATGAATTGTGGTCTAACTATCTTCGATGAGCCCGGATTTTACATCCCATATTTATTGCTTTATATATATATATATATATATATATATATATTTTTTTGTCCTCGCCTCGAGTTTCTTCGGCGCTTGATAGTTTTTTATGCAAACTTTCTTTACATTTCGTCCTCATTTCTAGAGTTTACTTCGTGGCAATTGATCGATTTATAGCTTTATTTACATTTCATTCCTTACCGAGTTTCCTTCGTATATTCAATCGTATCTATACTTTTATTTATATTTCGATCCCCATGGAGGTGCTTCGTGGTTGGTGATCCCGTCTCAGATATATATATATTTACCGCTTTTATATATATACCGCTTATTGCTTTTATACAAATTGCAATATTATTCAGGCGCCTAGAATCATGTGATCACAGATTCATCTCATCGATCTAGATTCGTTGCCTCGTGATGGACATTTTCAATTAAGAAGTAGCTTGTAAATTATTCTCGCGATGTCTCAGATTTTCTCGATGGTTTCCATACCCACGAGGAAGTCATTATTATTTTTATATATATTATTTTATATTGATGATGCTTCAGATTCACAAATAAAATCAATCCAAATTATCACTTAATAAAAATGGGAGTGTAAAAGGTCTCAATTCCTATTGAGCATCGTGGTTTGAAAAAACCTCTTTTATAAAAACATCATTGCTATATCTTGCTAAAACATAATTTTTACATAAATTCAAATCTGTGTATATAGGTTCGAAAGAGGCCTCGCACAACTTTCATATAACAAAGACATCGACCCCACACACACACACACACACACACTCAGATAATAGTTTCTTGAAAAGAGGCTGGCCACCGTGGTAACATGGATGCCTGGGGTGCCTAACACCTTCCCCCAAGATAACCAAGTCCCCCTGACCCTAAATGAATCTCTTGGTTTCACCGACCAGATATCGCTGTCACATCATCGGGTCAATGTGCAAACCTTTTCTCATTCAGGTTGGTACAACCATTTAAAAACCAATCTGGCGACTCTTATCAATTCCCATCATCGACATTATACATGTTTGACCTTTTTCACTTGTTTTTTCAAACAAATCTCACCTAAAATGAGAACACCAAAGAACAAGTAACTGAAAGGGACATCCAAAAATCCCGACGCCGACATGTGTGGCGATCATTGGGGACTCCAAAGAAGAGGACTTAAGCCGCTACTACAATCTTTTTCAAAACCGATTATATGCATGTGTGTGGATGTTGCATTTACATGGATGAATGTGTATGAATGCATGTCTTGTTTGAGCTTAGTGCTTCGTGATCATATCTCTGCAGGCAGGATGTTAGTGCTTCGCACTATAAACCGCTTATGATATTAGTGTTTCGCATATGTCATCATTTTCATACGGTGAGAGACGCGATGTATGTGAATGTATGTTGTGTGGTCCTCCACCAGAGGCTATCCCGCTTGGTGTTTGATTATCGGACTCGTGAGAAGACTAATTCTCCGAGGCTCGTGAAAGGCACCACCCAAATTCGCTCCAGCTTGAAAGACCGGATTAACTTCCCGCCTAGTAGATCATGATGATTTGGGAACCTTCATGCCAAAAAGCCATGAGAGTAACCTAAGATAGGTCAGTCACCACCGATAAACCCAAAACGAAGGAAAGTCTCTTCATGCTCTCATTTCAATTACTTGTAAACACAATTACTTGTAATTTCATTCCATATCTATCTCCATGTAATGAGAAATATGAAGCAATATGTCCACATACATGCTACAAACAAATGACACCCATTTTGCAGATAAAATTCCTAAAATGGACACATCACATAGCATGTCATTATACACCTTCCCTAAGGACTAAACTATGCCAGTTTTTCAGTAGGAATCAATCGGACCTACTACCCCATCAAAGTCCAAAAGGCAACAGCCTACAAATAATCATGTCATCATCCGACCAGATCGAACTTAATCCAGTTTCTCGCAAAGAGTTCGACTTGATTAACAAACAGACATGATTTGGTCGTTTCTATTAAAAGAATTACACTACCACACAGTGGTCGTAAAATACCAGACATACCGAGCCCTCCACACAAGGAGGAATTTTGGCCATTACCATACCAGAGCCACAATTGGATACGACCAACAAAATGCAGGATGTCGCCCATTCCACCTGGAGATCCGCATAATGGTGACATCAAAAAGAAAGTCCTCCAAATGGAAGAGACCCTTCGCTATCAAAGGAAATGGAACACACGGAGTGTTTTATATGTCGATCTATGTATTTTTCCCGTGTTCACTATCCAAAAAATTTAAAACTCCCGACTTTGAAAAATACGACAAGTTAGGGATCCTTATACACATTTAAAAGTCTTTATGGAGAACGGGATCCTATGCAGAGGATGAAAACTCGTAATGCAATTGTTCCAAAAGAGTCTAATCGAGAAGCCCGCTCGTGGTACACAAGATTAGACAACTCCAAAATTCACAATTGGGAAGAGCTAGCACATGCCTTCCTCACTCAATACAGCTTTTCAAACTCAGATGGCTCCCGATCGGTATCAAATTACCAAGATCAAAAAATAGTCTAATGAGTCTTTCAGAGAGTATGCCCAAAGGTGGAGACGCCTGGCTGCCCAAGTTAGTCCTTCGCCATGTAGTAATCGTAAATGGTCATGACATTCATAGACATACAAGAAGCCCTTCTATGAGAGAGTTTTAGTCGACATCGGCAAACCATTTTTTGAAATGGTTAAACATGGGGAGATGGCTGAAATGGGGTTGAAGTCAGGAAAGATTCAAGACCTAGCCGCACTCAAAGCTGTTGCTGATCACATCCAATCTGGAAATTATGGGAACAACCCTCGGAGGGTCCATAAAAGAAAGAGGAAGATGTTTTCGATACTACAGGACAAAAAGGCAATCAAAGTATGCCCATTCAAAGGAGAAACTACACTCCCTTTCCAAAGACAAACAGCAAACCCTCCAAGACTAAAAGGTGGAGAAGTCAAACGCCATCGAAGTGTTTACACCCTTAGGGGATACCTCGAGAATATTCTTAATCTTCCGACAACACGTAAGAAAATTACGATCTTCCACCACCAAATTTCTAATGGACGGGGGTTTCAATGTCGCTAGAAATGTGCTTATCATGCCGGGGCACCGGACATGATACTCTGGATTGTTGGGCCTTGAAACACAAGATCCGTGACCTAATAGATAATGGAGAGATCATAGTCACCAAACCCGATCAAATTTCACGTGACAAGACAACCCTCTTCCTCAACACAAAGAAGAAGAGGTCAACATGATTAATTGGAGCAAATGGATGAGTTCCAACTTCAATTGTGATTTCCCTGCACCATCAAAGACGGTGATGACAGATGGGATTATGCTAAGTTCCAATTCACAATGGAACGAAAGATGAAAGCTCTCGCAAACAAATTGAGTAATCATGAATCGGTGACTTATCAAGATCAAGTGACTCTAAGAATTAATCACCAGAGCATGCCGCCTCCTACCAATCGTCATGAATATTCCCTCGTCACTTTCAGAAAATGAAATGCTGGAAGACAAAGTGACAAAGAGAGCAAATGCCAAAGCCCATCGGGATTTCTCCAACAAACGGGAATTCACTTATTTGGGCCAACCCATGGAGGAAATCCTTCACATGTTAATCAATGAAGGAAGGATCAGTTCCTTCTACCTCCAATCAACCCCGCTCAGACAGCATAACTCGATGGAGTATGTCAATACCACTCCCTAGCCTCATGGTCACAAAGATGTAAGAATGCCGGGCACTCCGCCACCTTATTCAAAATCTAATCGACAGTGGTGTATCGCAAGGCCAAGACAGATAATGACATCGTGTTACGAAAGCAAGTGAGAATGCAGCCCTACTAAATGGAAAAGTGTGGTAATTATATATATATCATCGAAGGTGAAGGGATTAATACTGTTCTCACAACACCGATAATTCAGCTCAAAGGAGGAAGCAATCCTTTGAAAGTGGCCGCTCCCGAGCCAATCAACTTGCCATGCAGAGCACAATATCCTATTGTTATCTTGTGCAAGGTTCCGTGGAATTATGGAGAAGGTGAAGGATCCACCTCACATACCACTGCTGCAGTGTCAAAGGAAAATCCACTGTATCTTCCCCATCGGGTGATGAACCCCACCACCAAATTAAAGGAAGCTCCACCACAAATATCAATTTTGGACCGCCGTAACTCGGTTGGAGTAATTGAGCTGCCAATTGAAATTGGCACTCATACATTCTGCGTATCCTTCCATGTGCTCAAGATAGATTCAGGATACAACCTGCTTTTGGGACGACCATGGATCCACATGGCAGGGTAAACCCCTCCACCCTTCACCAACAACTAAAGTACATTATCAATAATAGCCCTTTTCAATACCGCCGAACCGTAGATTCCTCAAGACGGGATATACCATTCATCAATGCCAATGCATACATAGAACCAACCGGGCCATGCTTTGATAAGCAACACTCAATACCACGCGCTATTGGAGCACTATCGTCAACGAACCCACATTTCGCCGAGGTGATGTCACCACTCAAGAAAAATGATGTTGGGTCATAAAGCCGGGACAAGGGTTGGGTAAAGATGGCCTGGTATCTTAACTGAATAAGCAACACCCAATACCACGCTATTGGAGCACTATTGCTCGAACCCCACATTTCGACGAGGTGATGTCACCACTCAAGAAATGATGTCATGCCACCTTGGTGAAGATGGGTTATAAAGCAATTTGACAAGGGTATCATCAAAGATGGCTAGGTATCCAAAGACCCCATTCCTGATTATCCTTCCATGTGCTCAAGAAGAAGTGGGACGCACCATGGATCCATATGGTATTTGGGGACAATCAAGTACATTATCAATTCGGTCACATTTGGCCAACCGAACCGTAGATTCCTCAAAGATGGGGATATATCATCAATGCCATGCACGTAGAACCGCCGGCCATGCTTTGAATAAGCAACACCCAATACCACATTGGAGCACCATCGCCTAACCCCCACATTTTCACGAGGTGATCACCACTCAAGAAATGATGTCGTGGGTCATAGCCAGACAAGAAGATGGCTGTGGTATCCTGATTAACCAAGCAAGTTGGAACAATTTGGACTAGGCTATTCTCGCCACCTCTAGTCATAGAATCCTCATAAGCATCAACAGATTCCTTTCGCTTCAACCATGTGGGCGCTTGGCTTCGCCTTCAAACTCCGAAGTCCGCACAACCTCCAAAGTAAAGGTGCCCACCAATGTCATGGCCATGTTATTTCCTAAGCCAAACCGTGGAGGAAAAGAAAATCGTTATTCCGCATCCCGCAATCAAGAAGAAGAGGAGCGGAGAATCAAGGAAAATGTTGTCTCGAATAATGTTCTGCATGCGATCATCGTCCATGATGAACATACCAATGAGATACACCCCATGATGATTGCTCGACGTAATGGCCATCATTCGTGACAAGGAGGATGATGACAATCCCTCCATCATCGTGGTCCACCCGGACTTTACCTTACCAATTGGAACAACATTCCTCGCTTTGGTCGAGGAGGTAAAAGGCGTAAATTTTTTTCGCCTCAGAGATACAATAACCGCTTACTTTTTCTCAGACAAGATAGCAGCTTTATTTTGCCAAGATATGCTAACACTATGTATGATCAACGATTTCATATATACTAAGTGAAAGCATATTTTGTTTCAGGACTCAATTTAGATGTGCTCAGATTTATGATACGATGCCTCTCCTACACAAGGATTGTACTTTGATGTAGAGATGAATTCACCTTGATGGATCCCCGTGGATGACATTGAGGTGCCTCCAAAATTCAAGAATGGGTCAAAGACAAACCCAAACCCAACCTCGATCAAACCACTTCTTTCAATCTCTAACCTTAGAAAGCCCTAAGTTAATCCAGATTGGTTCAGACTTACCCCAAACCAACGGAATGACATGGTTACGCTATTAACACAATTCCGTGGATGTGTTTGCATGGTCTCATGAAGACATGGTGGGTTTATCCATCGACATTGTCCTTCATCGCCTTCCCATTAAAGAGGGATTTAAGCGATCACAAAAGCTCAAAGCGATTGAAACCCGAGTGGAGTTTAAAGGTGAAAGAAGAGATTGTGAAACAATTTCAAGTCCGCATCATCATGGTGTCTACATATCCCGAGTGGATATCCAACATCATGCCCTGCATTCTAAACCCGGAGGGAAGGTGCGAGTTTCATGTGGATTACGTGGACTTGAACAAAGCTTGCTTAAAAGATAGCTTTCCCGTGCCATTTATCCACATTCTCATTGACAACATCGCTTCAATACGACATGTACTTTTGTCGATTGCTTTCATGGGTACCATCGATCATGGTTGCCGAGGAAGATCGTGAGAAGACCGCTTTCATCACTCCTCGGGGAACTTTTTGCTATAAGACGGTTGTCATTCGGCCTCATCAATGCCGGAGCTACCTATCAACGAGCTATGATGGCTCTTTTCCATGACTTAATGCATAAAGAGATTGAGATCTACGTGGATGACATCATTGTCAAGTCCCTAAGGAGGATGACCATCTAGACCATCTCGTAAAGTTGTTTCAACAGTTACGTAAGTACAACTTGAAGTTGAATCCATTTATGCGCTTTCAAGGCCAAGTCGCAAGTTGCTAGGATTTCTAGTCACCACAAAGGGATTGAATGGATCCTACCAAAATCCAAGCCATCACAAAATGCCCATTCCTCGTACATGCAGAAGGAAAAATACGGATTTTTGGGAAGGATCAACTTCATCAAGAGGTTTATCTCCCAACTCACAAAGAACTCCGTGAGCCAATCTTCAAGTTATTAAGGAAGAACTCCTCCATGAAATGGAATGATGAGTGCGTAATGCCTTCCTTACAATCAAGAAAACAAATGCTAGTCAAAGCTCCTATCTTGGTACCACCTGTGATGATGTTCGCCCCTGCTCATAAAGGACGAGTCGATCCTACCAAAATCCCATAAGTGATAATGCTTCATCGAGGTTTATCTCCCAACTCAAGAACCGTGAGCCAATCTTCAAGATGAAGAAAAGACGACAAGAAAGAGGCCAAGAACGATATTCCCTATCTATTACCTGGGTCAGATGTGGGAAGAAAAGGTTCGAAGCTATCTAAGAAAAGGTTCAAAGAAGAAGTGAACACAAGTACACTCGATCGAGAAGACGTGTTATGCTTTAGCATGGGCTTCCATGAGGTTACAAGATTACCTCCATGGTCACACAACCCATCTCATATCCCGCGTGGATCCTCTCAAGCACGTGTTCAACAAACCCATGTTGAATCGCCTTATCTATCCAGATGGCGCTTGATCCTACAACAATTTGACATCAGATATGTGACTCAAAAGTCCATCAAAGGTCAAGGAATCGCAGATCAATCGGCCGCCGCACCTTCAGGGGATTTCAAACCCTCGAAACATATTTCCTCGATGAAGGAGTAATGACAAAGGCAAAGAACACCATCGCATAATACACGCCAATCATGGAAGATGTATTTTGATGGAGTCGTTAACATGGAAGGTTCTCGAGTCGAGCAATTCTAGTATCCGATACGGGAGCAAAGATCCCGCTGTCGCCAAATTACAGTTTGTCGCAGCACCAACAATACTACCGAGTAGTATGAAGGTCGCCTCATGGGGCTAAAAACTTGCCTGCTCAATGGGCATCAAGTTTGTTAATCGTCCTCGAGATTCGGAGTTGGTAATCGACAATCCACCGAGTCTATCAAACCAAGGAACTACATTTGTCGCCTTTACCATCAAGCAGTTTTGAAGATGGCTTTGAGTTCAAGAAATCTCTTTCTACACATTCCTCGTAATAGGAATGATTTCATGGACGCATTAGCAACTTTGGCCTCCTCGATTCGCAGATATCGCATAAGGAACACTTGCAAGCGTCACAATTTCCGCACAAGGCCCCCAACTTATGGGAATTACGTTGAGAAGTATCGGATGAGCTACCTCCCATCCAACCTCCTTGGTATCAAGATATCAAGGAATATCTCGCGAGATGGATCTACACCACCACGAGGCGAGCCCGACCGAGAAAAGGCGGATCCATCGACTCACATGAAGTTCTACTTGAGAGGAGATGCGCCTATAAAAAGAGATGCAGGACTAGGTCTCCTCGTGTGTCTAGACAAAGATCAAGCCCAAAGGCTTATGGATGAAATCCATGGTGGAGTCTGTGGGCCCCTACATGAGTGGCCCCTCCTTGTCAAGAAAGTCCTCAGGATGGGACATTATGGCTATCTCTCAAGGTCGATTGCCACGACCACGCCAAAAGATGCTATCATGCCAGATTCATGGGAATGCTATACACGCCCTCCACGGAGCTCCACAATACGAAGTTCGCCGCCCTTCTCAATGTGGGAATGGACGTTATGGGCCCATCGAGCCTAAAGCCAAGAATGGTCACCGATTTATCTTCACCACGATCGACTACTTCACCAAGTGGGTAGAAGCAGCCTCCTTCCCTGTGGTCACTAAAGAAGTCATCATTGCTTTCATCGTAAACAATGTCGTTTGTCGATATGGACAACCAGAGGTGATCAGGTCGACAATGCCAAAAACCTCAACAACAAAATGATGGAGGAGTTATGCAAGAAATTCCACATCAAACATCTTAACTCACATCTATCGTCTCAAGATGAACGGTGGCTGTTGAAGCTGCTAACAAAAATATCAAGAAGATTATGCAAAAGATGTCACCAACCACAAAGATTGGCCTAACCTATTGTTTCTTACTGTTAGCCTACGTAACCACAATGCGATTTCAACCTGGGGCAACCCTCACGCTTTAACCTATGGGATGGAAGCAAAGGTTCCCATAGAAGTTGAGATGGAATCTCTCGTAGTGTCGATCGACGCCACCGGATGAAAACCAATGGGTACAAGACAGTATCACCAATTGTCTCTCGATAGACGAAAGGCGTAACCGCATGCTATCTTCCATGGTCACTATATCAAGAAAGGATCGCCAGATCCTACAACAAAAAGTCCGGCTACTAAATTTAAAAACAATACGACTTGGTTTTCAAGAAGATTCTTCGACAACCAAGATCGTGCCAAAGGAAAATTCGCCCTAACTGGAAGGCCCGCTTATTGTCAAAGAAGTATCGACAGAGGCGCCTCAGATTACAAGAAATGGACTACGATGAATTTCCACAACTCATCAACTCGCATACACCGTGAAATGGTATTATGTCCCAAGTAACCAAAGAAACACCCGTGTGCATCATCATCAGTCACCACCATTCCGATTCTTTAACCCTTTACCACCTACAACTTGCTACACTTTGCCCCTCGTGGAAACATACTCTTCAAGCCGCCACAAAACTGGCTTTCTCTTTCATACCATACAACTTAGGTCATCCCACCGCATGGATTGAACCTCTTCATGTCATAGCTTGGCTACCCATACATGGGATCAAACTTCTCTCCGCCCGCAGCTTTATCCTCAACCTAGATTAAACTTTCTCCTCCCCGCACTCGACCGCACATGGATTACGCTTTTTTCTCGCCCGAGGGGCTTAACTACGCCGACCGATCTCCTCTTCAATAGAGTACGAGGCAACCATGTTATATGGCCCGGCCGCAATAAAACAAAAACAACAAAAACATTTCTACCTCTTCTCCTTACAAAAACAAAAACAACCAAAAACATTCCTACACCATATCACCCATATATACAACGTTGAACCTCTTACACCTGTGTTCGAACTACGCAGACCGATCTCCTCTTCAATAGAGTACGTAGGAAGCCATTCATGAAAGCGGTCTCACCCCTACCAAAACACAAACCATTGTCACGGTATTGGGATTCTCTTTCAATCCACTACATTTCATTCTTGGCTTTGCACCAAAGGGATGGAATTACCCGAACTCCTCCCAAATAGAGATTCTACGACCATCTAAGTCATGCATCATACCTCAAGAGCAATACTAAACCATAAGAGGTGGAATTAACTAGGCTTCTCCTAAATAGAAGTATCGGCAACCATCCGTGGGTGCGGTCAATCTCAGAGAGGAAAGCACACTCTCTCCACATTTCCATTCGTAAACAAGTCCCAAGACACCAAAGATGGTAGGATATACATAGATCGATGATCCATTCGAACTATCCAAAGACAAATTCTCAATGTCCATCCACCAAGGAAGAATTCGTAATTCATCAAGATCACAAGCCCTCAAGCAAAGCAGTAAAATATCAAGCAAATAGCAAGGCATATCTAAAAGGGAAGTGATCCAAAAATATATTTCCTATCATATATAAATGTTTGATATATATACAATGTGAAATCGTATACATGACAAAATGGCTGTTTAGTCTGCAGTGTAAATACAAGATCATCTACTTAATCGTGGTACATGCGAAGCTAGCAAGACCAACATGGCATCCCTCTCGATGAAGGAGGTAAAGTCAGTAGTCTCTCGGATAAGAATATCCACACGACCCAACAGATCAGAGCTATCCGCATGACGACCATATGCTCATCGATATAAGCACTCATCTCTCGCGATCATACCAAAGTGGTAAGGGACCTCGCCGTAAAGATTATCTCGTGATGCCCACATCCCGGCAGATATAAGCACTATCCCGCTTAACTATCATCGCGTCTCTCGTCTCGACCGCCTCATCCCGCCAACAACAATGCAGCATCTCTACGAAGCTAATGCCTCGCTCTCTCTCTAATAGTATAAGGCCCTCACATCAAGAGCAAATGACATCATAGATCGAATCTGGTCTCTCTCAAAGGTCATCGATGAAGACTCGCTTCTAAATATCGTAGGCCGAGGTCGGATCACAAAAGTATCGGTACTAGGAGAATCCGGAAGAAATGCCGGCAACCCAACAAAGCAGATCCTCCTCGATGTAGGTATCAATGTCCTCTATAGGCTCTACATCGCCTAACTCAATCTCCCAGATCGCAAATACCGCCGCACCGATAAAACCTCCGCTCCATCCATGCGAGTACTCATGAATAACCGGACGATCGGGTGAAAAAGTTTAGCTCACGCCGATCCCAAAGAAGCGATACACTAGATCGATCCTCTACCGAGAGGTATCGAGAAGTCGAAGGCCGACCGCCGCCTCGAAAAGGATGAAAACTCGAATCGGTCAAATCGCGACATCACTACCAATGGATGATATAAGTCACGCCTCAAGCCGCCCAAAGGGAGGAAATCCATGCCCGAGTATGAGTAATGAAGTCAGATGGTGAGCAAAGCCCCGAGCACAACAATATGCTAAATGGATCTCTTGATATCCGCCAAAAATGCGACCAGATCGAGCATCTACACACCGATGGGTCGAAAAGGAATACGACATAGCCACCTCATGGGAGAAACAATACCGTGTTGCCTAAAGGTACCAATCGGTCGTAAATGTGACATAAACCACACATACAAAGATGATCAACTCCCAAATAAAACACACCGACGGGTAAGGTAAGTACGGCAGAAGTAGGACGCCGATCGCAAAGTCTCTCGCCACGATCATAGGTACAATGGTACGACCTCCCCGAGAGCTCTCACCGCCATGATAACGCCTATATCTATCTCATCCATGTACCGCGCGACATGTACACGTATGACAAGACACATAGTATCAAGACATCAACTCGCCAACGCCAATGATCCTCCGACATAGTGAAATCCTCGAATGTCGTGGAGTAGCTATCCTCCGCACCAAATCTGGCCACACGTAAAACGCCGAGAGATCACACGGCTGATGTCACCATCCCGCACCACTCGCGCCTCAATCCCGTGAGAGTCATGAATCGCTCACTCATGTCTCCCAAAGCCATGTACGCAAGGCTCATCTAGGGCAAGATCGTCAAACGGGCATACCTCTCAGAGTAGAGTCAACTCATGGGTGCCAAAGCGTTAAATACCGCCTATCGCCTATAGCCAATGCTCTAGCATCCCATCTACAAATCTCGCAGAACCCGAAATGCCAAAAGGGTCAGCGGTATGTCGTAATAATAACAGATCTACAGGGCCACCCTATCGGTGGTGACATGCTATCGTATTCACGAAGCAAGATACCCAATACCACCACCGACGACGCTGGGTATGATCTATACGGCTAAACTAATCGTCAAGAAGACATCCGTAAGGGGCCGTGTCATAAGACCATTGTGGGTCAATACCGAAGTAGTATCTCTCGACATACATACATATGCATAATACGATACATGCATAACAGATAATGGATGGCAATATGATATAGGGAAAAAAAAAATGGTGCATACATTCCTAAATATATCATCATCTAATACATCACTCTATACAACTACCAATACATGAAAATGGGGCACAAACGCCCCTACTACTAACAGAGGCCTATCTAAAGATATAGCGAGAATGGGGAACAGCCACCCAATATCTAACAGAGGCCTATCAAAAGATATAGCGAGAATACACATCAGAAGAAGACAATGGTCTCGATGTCCACATCCTCAATCTTGTCCACCTGATGTAATTCCTCCTGAGTCACTGGATCTCTATCAACAGGGATGTCAGGCCTATAAAGGGGAGGATCTCTACGCAAAAACCAAATGGGTCGTCTCGAGGGGCCAAAGACCGAAATGGAAGGAACAAATGTCTCTCTCTCACCGGATCTCTCCCAAATGCCGAATAAATATCTCGTGCTCGATCCAACCGCCGGGTCAAGTTATCAACTGGGTCGTCGATGAGTTTGAGCTCGGACACAAGCCACCCAATCCGTCATCATCAAAGATCCGGAACCATGTCCCCCATAAACCGTGGTGGCACGGATCGGGCACCAATAGTGCGTAGGGAGCCACCAAATACCGGAATATCTCCCGAGTACATGGACCTCGAACAAATCAAAACCGCTCAACTCCCAACAATGGAATATCAATGGCGGGTGATCGTGATATGTGCCAACGACGCCTAACAGAGGCAAGATCAGATACTTAATCTCCCTTGTGGTGCTCCTAATAGCACGCCTCCTAAATAGAGCTCCCACCTCCATCGGTGAAAAGAGGAAATCTCCGGTGGAAATCAAATACTCTACTCCAAAGAGGGTGTCCATCCTCAAAACCGATGATCAAATGATCCCCTCGAATATGGAAGCCATGTGATGGCGCTTACCGTCAAGAACTCCAACCAGATACTAAGAATGAGCTTAAGCCCTCGACATGTGGACCTCTCGCAAAATAGAATGATGCCATCGCTGTCCTCGTGGATAGGTATCTAAGCCTCAACACACTCACAGACGCAAAACATGGAAGCCTCTCATAGGCCCAAAATCGCCAACACAATGGCAAAACATCCGCTATCAAGAAACACTCTTAACCCGTGAAAGGAAAAGACAAGAGAAATACTCACAAACAGTAAACGGTAAAAATCCTAGCCAAGCCTCATTAAACCCCCGTGAGCGCAGACGCATGCCCGGAGGAAATAGGCAAAGGTGTAAGAGCCCCAATCGCATTTCTCCTATACGGTCCACATCGCGTGGGCGCCGACCAGAGCGTAAAGATACCGTAGAAGAGTTATCTGCCATGGCGCCTCAATGATTATTAGAACAATCGCCGCAGAACGCGATCCCCGATCCTCGACATCATCGTGCATGGGCTCACCAATAGCCCGCTTATAACATCTACGCCAAAGGACCCGAACGGACAGCCCTACCTTTGAGCGCACCCCACCGGAACTCCTAACAAGGACCGGATTACAAGAGGGGTGATATTCGCCATGCAAGGAACTCGCCCTCCAAACTCCATACCGTGATAAATCGCCAATCCATAAAGGCCATCATCACCTCGCAATCCAAAGCAGTGGAGGACCGAAGTCCGATGAAACCATCGCCAAATAATGCCCCGAGGTAACCCTGTGGACAACGACGGGAAGGATAGAGAAAATGCCCCAAATCCCCACTCACGCACTATCGCTTCTATAATCGTGGATGAAGTTACCGGTACATGGAGTGGATGCTAAACCGCCCCCGAGGTCGCAGGTAAAACCCGAACCCGCATGAAGCACGATCAACATCGGGACCCTTTTAATCCTCATCAATAGGAAAGAAGGAAGATAAAGTCTAACGCCATACCTCGTTAGCATGCAAGTACATCGATGGGTGTCTACCCAAATCACCTAGCAAACTCCGGGTTCACCACCGGATGCTCTAAGCTCCTCGCGAGGGATATGTACAAGCAGAGCGGATCCTCAATATCCACCTCCTCGCCCTCAACGCCCCGAACCTCTACCTGGACGGGACGAATCACAGCCTCCACCAACCGACGAGGGCCGTCTCGATGTAATCTGGGGGACGAGGCACTTTAGAAGCTCCTCCGCCAGACGCCAGAAGGCCCCTGTAAGAACCGCTTCATTGATCCGGATCCATAATATTTGGACAACAAGTCTCCAAATCACCTCGTAAAGGGTGTGGTATCGCCTTTACTCGAGCTTTCTAAAATGCATTATATGACTATATGCATGCATGCATTTACTTTTTATATATATAATAGAGTTAGAATGTATGACTACCCAATGCCTACATTTGAAAAAATTTCGCCATAGTCCCCTTTGAAAATAGGACTATCCACATGCGCATTGTGAATGTCTAGGTGGCCATTCAAGAAGACACCGCCCCCAAAGTCATATACATAATATATGCATTAAAAATCAAACTCAACATACATAAGGCCAACCTCAATGCTAGGAGTATCTTGCCTTTCTACCTTTTGCTCATTGGACCTCAAATAAGACAAAAAATAGCAGAAAAAAGGTGCCAATTGATCGTCTTAGAAGTCAAATTTTTCACATCATTATGTTCAAAGATGGTTTAATACTAACATTTACTATGTTGAATATTTTTATTAAGTCATTTGTGCATACATAATCACTACTATGTGTTTAGATGCATTTCGTGCAATATCTCACAATCTAACTGGATGTAAACCGAAAAAAAAATACATGCATACGCTACTGTAATAGTGTAGAACACTCAGACGGTGATGATGAATTTGTAGAAAAAATTTTAACTCAACAAACTGGAAGTGGCTCACGGTTTTTCTAAAGTGAAACAAGTTGAAAGTGACTTGTGAAGTGAAGCTCTTGGGATTTATCATCCACGCTCGTCAGCAGCTCCACTGCTATCGCAAAGTAGTGCACCTCGCGGCCTCTATGTGGGTCCCACCCTCCCTCCTTGGTCCATTCGAGTTGAAAACGGAGTTCTTACGCTAGAAAGGTCAAATCGGAAATAAAATGCCATGCGATCGAGCAAAAAAAATATATACAATCCGGGTCTTCTCGATGAGACTTTGAATCAAGACATCACTCATTGGTAGTCGCCAACACAAGGTATACTCGCCAATGACCTCGATCGTCGCAAATCACATTCGCAATACCTTATATAGGTCCGATGTCGCCGACCCGGTCGTTACATCACATGAGTCCTCGACGGGGTTACAACGTGAATCCTCGGACGGGGTTATATGCTCATCCGCCCTCAAACGGGGTTATAACGTAGATCCGGGTTTGGGGTTACAACGATATCCCCAATAGGTCCTCGACGGGGTTATAACACGCTCATCCATTGACAATTATCATCAACGAAGGTCAACGAAGGTCAACTTGACATCATTTCAACCGATAGCATTTAAAAACTCGCCGAGCTATAGAGCCGTTTCGAGGTTCTCATACCCAGATGCTCATATTCCCCAAATGGATCCTATGGGGTCAATGCAATGCAATGATTGATTGATCTGACATCATCAAGAAATGTCAAGCAACCTCGACGATCTCCTCCTCATATTCTCAAAGTTTCAAATTGGTTGATTCACACATCAAGAAAGGCAAGCAAGCAACCTCGACAAAGATATCCCATGATGTTAAAGATATCCCATGCCATTGTTGGTTCACAAGTCAACGAAGGTCGCATCCTCGACAAAGATTTGTTGTCGGCAAGAATCCAATGTAATCATGACATATTCTGGCGATACTAACCAGGAGAGGTCAACATTATCCAAGAGGATAGATGATGGAATATGTTATACACATCCTCAAATAGATCAAGCTTTATCCCCACAGATCTCTTACACATAAGAGATACCCCTTCAGCATCAAGTCGTTATCAAGAACACAGGAATTTGGTGATAACTCCAACACCAATATCCTAACAGATTTGGCTTGCACATCAGATCTGGTCAGTATTACCAATCCCCAGTTGAAGCAACAGGGAACCAGCAATCATCCCCAGCATGTTGGGCCACAACCCCGTACACATGCATCATACATTTGCATCATGTTGCTACCCTTAGCACCATGTTTATCTTGTTGCGTTTCAAGTGTCTAGGATTCTTTATCCTACCCATGCATCGCCATGCATGAGTATGATAAAGAGGGCATCCGAGACACTCAAAATTTTTTCTCATCACATTACTCATTACAGGAGGATGATTCGCTTTTAAGAGAGAACCCTAAAAGACAATCCAAATCCACACCGGATACTACCCGAAAGTTCAAAGATTAACCCGGATCGTAACTGGGAGTAACGGTTTCAACTGATTTAACCCCGAGAGACCGCAGATACAATACCGAACACACACCGAGAAGACCGATTAATCTCTTGAGATAACCCCGAGGTATCGGGCCTCGCCCCAACCATGGAATAGCCACCAACCTTGGTGATAACCCCAAGGAATGCGTTTTGGAGATAACCCCTAAATGCTTGTTTCAAATGCCATCGCCTTCAATCTCAAGACTCACAACGAAATACACGTGCCAACACGATAATCACATCGGAAGACAGCACACCTCAAAGATGACAATGAGGATCTTCAACAAATGCAAGCAAATCCAATCTCAAATAAGTCTCGAGTAACGCTCGCATTATCGCCCAATCCGGCAAGAATACCCCGGTGAGGGCAACATCGCCATCTCGTCCAACACGATGCCACGTCTCGCGCCTCTACGCAACAATGTCCCACAAGGCTAACCAATCTCGAGTGACTATTAAAGGGTAACGGATGAAAGTTGAAGCTTCAAGACCGGAGGGCATCGCCCCATCTTCAAAGACTTCAGACAAACTCTAATCCCATGCCATCGACAACTCTCGACAACCGGCGGTCCAAAATAGGTCCCGAATACTCAAAACGGATGCCCGGATTGCACTTCTCAAAATCGAGAAAGGGGACATTACAAAGGTTCGAGTGCACGATTTGAGAGACCGACCCGACTGTAATCAAGCCGACCCGACCCGGGCCTGGTACACCTCTAATGAGCCACAGTACACACTGCAAGCACCTTTTGCCTATAAATAAGAGGCTTGGGGTGCTGATTTTTAAGAAAAAAAGACGGGAAACCCCGCACAATTTGCTCAGACTCGCCATACAAAGTTGTATTTTCCCACTTTCAAACACCGTGAGCTCATATATAGCCCTTTTGTACCCACAAAAGCCCAAGTGTTTACCCACTCTAAAGATATAGAAGCCCTTTTATCACCACCGTAAGCCTTCTCACACACTTTAGAGTCTTTTTTCTTCATCTTTGCACACACCCCTTCTACACGCTGAGAGTCGTGGTTGCTTGCTTTTGCCCGGACTTCTATCCGTGGTTTCCTTCCAATCAGATATATATATATATATATATATATATATATATATATATATATATATATATATTGACTAACATTATCGAAGTTATGCCTCGATTGAGCCTAGACTTTTGGTCTCGAGGCGTTTATCGCTTTATATATATATATATATATATATATATATATATATATTAATTGTTCTGTCGGACTTTGTTTGATGAGCCTAGATTTTACTTATTCGCTTAAGCGCTTATTATATATATATATATATATATATATATATATATATATATATATATACGTGTTGACTTTGTTCGATGAGCCTATACTTATATTAGTGCGTTTATTCGCTTTTATATATATATATATACTTATATATATCAACCGTGTGTTGGACTTTGTTCGATGAGCCTAGACTTTATTCTGCATATTTACTCATTTTTATATATATATATACTTATATATATGAATTGTGGTTAACTATGTTCGATGAGCCCGGATTTTACATCCGGTATGTTTATTGCTATATATATATATATATATATATATATATATTTATTTGTCCCGCTCGAGTTCCCTTCGTGGCGCTTGATAGTTTTTATGACTTTCTTTACATTTCGTCCCGCTCGAGTTTACTTCGTGGAAGTTGATCGTGATTTATGACTTTTATTTACATTCTCGTCTCCGCCTGAGTTTCCTTCGTGGCGGTTGACCGTATCTATGACTTTTTATTTATATTTTCGATCCCCATGGAGGTGCTTCGTGGTTGGTGATCCCGTCTCAGATATATATATTTACCGCTTTTATATATATATACCGCTTATTGCTTTTATACAAATTGCAATATTCTCAGGCGCCTAGGAATCATGTGATCACAGATTCATCTCATCGATCTAGATTCTTGGTTCCGTGATGGACATTTTCAAATGAAGCGCTTTGTAAATTATTCTGCGATGTCTCAGATTTCTCGATGGTTTCCATACCCACGAGGAAGTCAAGCATTATTTTTTATATATATTATTATTTTTCATACGGATGCTTCAGATTCGTTAAATAAAATCAATCCAAAGCCATCACTTAATAAAAATGGGAGTGTAAAAGGTCTCAATTCCTATTAAGCATCGTGGTTTGAAAACCTCTTTATAAAACATCATTGCCATATCTTCGCTAAAAACGAATTTTTACATAAATTCAAACTCTCGTATATAGGTTCGAAAGAGGCCTCGCACAACTTTCATATATAACAAAGACATCACCCCACACACACACACACACACACACTCGATAATAGTTTCTTGAAAAGAGGCGGTCACCGTGGTAACATTGGATGTCTGGGGTGCCTAACACATTCCCCTCAAGATAACCAAGTCCCTGACCCTAAATGAATCTTCGCTTTCACCGACCCAGATATCGTTGTCACATCATCGGGTCAATTTAAAAAACCAACCTTTTCATCACATACATTATATTGTTATATTTTTGACCTTTTTACAACCATTTAAAATGAGAAACCAAAGAACAAGTAACGGAAAGACTCATCCAAAAATCAAAGCGTTACATCATTAATAATTTATATTAATGATATTAATTTAATATTAAGTTTATTAAGTTTATTTTTCACTAGTTTAATTTTTCAAACAAATTCAAATTTTATTAAATTTTAAAAAATAAAAATATTTTAAGTTATAATTAATGACTTTTAATAAGATAAATAGTGCATTACTATTTAAGTATTAATAATTATTTAAAAATGATTTCAATTGTTTTAAAAATCATTTAAGGGTAATAAAAATGTTTTAAAAATATTTTGAGTTATTATAAATAACTTTAATATTTTGGCAATGGTTTCATTAATAATTTAATATTAATTAAATATTAATAATTATAGAATTATTTAATATTTAAATCTTTTAATAATGATTCCAGTGTTTGAAAAATTATTATAAATTATAATAATTATTTAAAAATTATTATAAGGCTATGAAAAATAATACGACTGATATTTAAAATATCTAAAGGAATAATGAACTACACGTTAGAGTTTTAGACTCGATAATTACCCGATAAAGTCGTCGGTACACCAAAATATTTTAGAAATTGATCTAGACTTAGATAATTTGTTTGTATATGTGTTTGTTTGTGATCCAATGACTACTAAACATATGTGACAATGTAATTACGTTATGTGCTGACTGCAAATAGCAGTACTATGTGTTACGATATGTTATTCTAATTGATTGAATGATCTTATTAATGATAGGTAGCGGTAGAAAAGATAAAAATAAGTTGCGTATCTGTAAGCAACAGACCAGACAAGTATCCTAACTTTGCATTTCCTTTATGCAATGGACATGAGTAAGAAAATTTCAGAATTATATTATTATTGTGCCATATTATTAACTTTATTATTATTGATTATATATCCAATAAATTGTATTCATACAAGTTCTTAAATTATTTTATCATTATTTATTAACATAGTATTATATTATAATTCAGATATTTATTCTGTTCGTTAATTTCTAAATATTGTTATACAAGTGTCCTCACTTGGATTATCATTGTATTTAATCACATGTTGATACATACTTATTAATTTCCATTATGTAAACCGTAATTAAAAGCCATCTAAGCTATTTAACCTAGCTAGACACAGATTTAGAAATATCATTGAACATGATAAAACTTTATTGTATCCAATCAAATTACTTTGGTTCGGATTCCCGACTAAGTATGAACATCCCTAATTTGGGAAAACTTTTTTGCGCCAAAAGCGGATAAGATAAACGATAATATCGTTCTTGCATGCAGTATTGATCAATGCAGGGCACATTGGGCAGATCACCCTCGTGCTTGTACGTTATGACGGTTTACGGATGAATTTCTGCTAAACCTTATCGAAATTGAAAACAAAGTTCATAGTCTGTCGACTACTCGATCTCCATTTATAGTCATTACGTAGTTTCAAAAATTTGATATAGAATTGTTATGTTATTATTATGGGTTCAGCTTACTTCACAACTATTGATTCGTTGTAGAAGTGTCGTACAAAGAAAATATTTAATCCTTTCAGTTAATATTTATAATTGTTAATACTTGCTGGGCAGTACTCAAATGATCATCCTTGTTTAATTTAAATGTTTTCAGCTAAGTGTGATTAACCAGAAGGTTCAAGCAAGAACGAGGACAAAGGAAAGCAACCAGTATAAGTTTAATGGTATCTTTTGTAATAGTTGATATTATTAAGGCAATGATATTTATTATCTAACATGTAATGAAGTGTAGTAAAGGTCGCGTACCTGGGATTAGACTCTGAAATATGTAAATTAAGTTTGGTATTTATATTATTGTTATTATTATTAGTATTATTCCGCTCATAGACATGGTATCGTAAAGCACCGAGTTCGGGTTTTAAGTACTTGAATTTGGGGGCGTTACAAGTTGGTATTAGAGCTTAGGGTTAGAAACCTTAGGTGGGATAGACCTTAGGCTATAACCTTAGAATAGAGGAAAACGTAAAAAATATAAATAACTCATTTAGATTTTAAAAGGAGATTAATTGAAAAAATTCATCGTTAAACAAAATAAAAGATAACTGGTATAAAATTATTATTTTTTGTGTATATATACTACGTGATAATCAAGATAGTTTTGTGTAGATATTAGGTGGGAAAATTTGGTTACCCTCAGATCATAAAGAAGGGGCCAATCTCCATAACCTAGCCAATATCAAAGCCAATCGTTGAAATAGAGGCTCACAGTCCTAGCAACCCTGATAAGTTGGTTATTGTGGAAAATGTATTATCGGACCCAGAAACGATAGAATAACAGATGGGTAGAATATAGTTAAAGAATATAAGGTTAAGTTCGAGTTCTTAAAACTCATACTTATGGTACGTTCATGACTTATAATTATATGAAATTTTGAACCCCTCAACGAATGGACGCCAAAGGTCTGACTAGGATAAGTTCTTAAACTCATATGATTGTGGTAAGTTCCTGAACTCATAATGTGTGGTAAGTTTGACGAACTTGGTATAGTTAAGTGTGAATGGATTATTGAAGATAATATGAAAATATAGATTACTAAGCAATTGATCCTTAATGAAGGCGTAAGAAATAAGTAGTATTAGTGTTACTTGAATGTGTGTGATTCTATGATATGTATAAGATAAGTATGTAACTGTAATGTAATATTCTCAACTTGTATATAAGTTGTGGCAGCGATTCCTGACTTTTGAGTCACAAAGGGATAACGTATGTCTAAAGCAGTATGTGTTATGGTATGTCAAGTGCTATGAATATGAATCTATGTTAGATTAATGAAATAAGTTGATATAAAGATAGTAATTATTTATCTGAACCATGGTTAATACAGTAAACCAAGTTTTAACAATCTAATATTGTGAATACATGATTATTTGAGTAGAAAATTTTGTGTTATATGTTAAACGTATACGATAAGGCTTGGAATGTAAGTTAATAAGGAATAATTTATGATAATGTCGCCAAGATGAAAGCTAAACCAAAGGACAGAAGAACCTATCAACAAAGCTGGAAGACAACCATACCCGATACAAAATTTTGCGAATTTGTCCGCTCAAGCTATGCAGAATGGAATACCAGCCGCGAAAAATCAGCCAAATAATCGATCGACAAACTTCAAAGACTTAAAGGTAGTCGTACTGCCAGGATTTAGTGGATCAACAGAGCATAAGGTGAAGGACTGTCCGAAAAGGAGAATGGAGGCAAGGAATGTGAATACGGGAAAAGGCAGCAGGACATTGGCGACAACAGAACCAACTTCAACAAACAATCCAATAGAATCAACCGCAAGAGTCTTCAACATGACCGTTCAAGATACCGTGGCAGTTGGGGATGCAACTCCAGGTATTATTCATATAACTTTTATTTTCTTATATATGATTCTCTTATATATATAATAAATTATTTTATAAAGAAATTTTGAAGGAGGAATTTGAGTTCTATTAGAAATCAATTTTTCGTTTAATCAGATAGACAAGCTTTCTGCTGAATAGTTAAAGATCGATTCGATCAATTATGGTCGAGATCTACTTGCAATAACTGAGTATGATATGTACCCTTGTGTGTATAAATTTTAAAACGGTGATTCTGGGGACGGAATCTTTATAAGGGAGGGTGAATGTAATAACCCGATACTTTCTATATAATTAAATCAGGAATTTTCTGTATAAATTTTTATTATTATTATTTTAAAGGCGAGAATAAGTGCAAGGTAAAGTATATGTATTTATGTAATAAATAAAAATATATTTATTACATGAATAATTATAAATAATTTTATTTTAGAATTATTGATCATTATAAACTATATTCTTATAATAATTAATTTTATAGTAGAAATATTTTTATTAATTATTTTCCATGAAAATATGATTATATATTATTTAAATAATATATGAAATGATTATAGAATTATTATAATAATTATTTTATTTTATTATGAGAATTTATTTTGATTAGTTAAGTCAATTATTTTAACTTAGTTGATAATGTTATTTATGCAAGATAAATCGGATATGGAATCCAATCCCTAATCTTGGATTTTGATCAAGGAAAGAGAATATTAATATAATATTATTTTTATTTCGGTGCTATGAATATGTACTTATATGTGTACAATATTAATGGTTCGTCAATTATGCTACAGTATTACAAAACCCTAGTATTATTTTAATAAACCCTAATTCGATAGTCAAATAAGACTGTAAGATTTTCAAGTAATTACGTTAGGTTATGAATGTCATGTATTATTGATTTTAACCCTAATTATGGAAAACCTTAATGGGGAACCCTAATTAATTGCGAACCCTAATCACTAAATTAGGAAACCTAATTTCTAAATTTGGAAACCCTAATTTGAAACTCAATTATGACTTTGAGATTGTTATGTAGTGGTGTTATTATGATTAAGATTAAGTACAATAGAATTCAATGTTAATTAGAGAAACCCTAATTCATATTTAGAAATCCTAAAATTTAGAAACCCTAATTTTTAAAATTAGAAAACCTAATTAGTAATTAGGAACCCTAATTGCTAAATAGGAACCCTAATCACTAATTAAGGAAAGCTTTATGTTAATTAGTGAATTAGTAAAACTAATTTCCAAGTTCAAGGTAATTAGAAAACCTAAACTAACTAAGAAACCCTAATTATAATTTAGGAAGCTAAATTTTTAGTTTTTGCCCTAATTAAAAATTTCTAGAAAAGCAAATTATCGAACCATAGGGTTAAACCCTAAGGGCCAAACCCTATGGGTTAGCCAAATATCATGAATACCAGTAAATTTGCAAGCTTATTGACCATTTTGCCCTTCTTGGATTTTTATTAGGTTGCTTGTGAATATTGTCAACACTTTAGTTGTTTACCACTACAAAAAATAGGTCATTGGGAACGGCCTCATTAGCAACGGCAGTATCCCCGTCGAGAATGACCTCGTTAGCAATGTAGCCTGTCGAGAATGACCATTCCCGTGTCCAAATTTGGTGGGAAATTTTTCGCGTGCATGGGAAAAGGTCATAGCCGACAACACGACTGTTGCTATTGAGTCATATCTTATTGCCGTCGAGAATGATGCTATATTTAATCCCTAAAATTTTTTTTTCTTCTTCAGTTCTCTTTCTCTCTTTCTCCGCTCGACTCCTTGCACCTCGCCGTCGCCTCTGCACCTCTGTCGTCGCCTCTGCACCATCCCTACCATTGTCGGTCACCGGCGCCATCAACGTTGCCGTCCACCTCTCCATTTCTTGCTCCCGCCGACTGGCTTTTTTCTTTCTCCCCTTTCCTTGGCCTGTGACCTGTTGCCTCCACTAAGTCCCTCTTGGTTTCGGCTGGTTCTCCATTTCTCATAGAACAATTAGTAAGTTAATTTTTTTTCTTATGCTTTAATTTGTAAGTTCCAATTTATTTATATATGTTAGGGTTTAATTGGGTCTTCTATTTTCTTATGTTTTCAGGCTTCTATTATTGTCTTTGCTGATAAGTAGTATATATTCTACCTTTTTTGAGCATTATCCATCTCTATTATATGTTAGCTTACAATATATACTAGTGTAGAATTAATTATGTGTCAGAAATTTGAAATTTGTGCTGTGTAAAATGGTTCTACAATTTATAAATACATCAGCTGCAATTTATGGAGGATATATAGACTCTCTACTGTCTAAATACATCAGCTGCAAAAAATTGCTAAAATAGCTCATATTTAGGCATAGTTTTAGCTATAACTTCCTAAAACAGTCCACATGTAGTTAAAAGAAACCTTTAGATACGCAAAAAAATCTTAAAACATGATTATAACATAACATTATATCTATAAACATGCTTGCACTAGTTAGTTAACTTTCTAATATTAAAATAGTCTATTCAAGGCATTTTGGGCATAGTTTAACACTAAATCACCATAACAACCTTCAATCTTACAAACACAAGGGTTACCACAACATGTACTTGTTATATCTATGTGTTCATGGTTTAAAACATATGGATGCAATGCCTTAAGATTTTTGTTCAAAACAGCCTTCAATAGGCTTTAAACTCACATGAAAACATGGTTTGATAACCTAGTTAACAAAATAGTATGGTTAGGCAACATATGAGCTTTGAGTAATCTCTTACACAACATTTAACATGCATAACATATATCCGAATGGCACAAAATAGACTACAAATTAACATATCTCAAGTCATTTAAGCTAGTCATTCAAGCTCTCAAAATAGTGGGCTGGTCTGGCCTGTTTCAAATAGGCACAGACTACCCTATTTTAAGTCATTTACCAATTTGAGAATGCTATCTTAGAATTTGTATACTTAGCCTTCAAGTTCTAGTACATTAGACCCCATGCTTTAGCATATAAACCATATTAATATCAAGGAAATCAGTCATTACCTAGCTTGCTAACACAATCATCTTCTAATTAATTTAGCTCACACATGGAACCATAAAACTTCCAGATTACTCACACTATATCATGTCATATATAGCCTATAAGTATTCATGTCTTTATTCGATTATTAGCATGATAAAATAGCCTTTGGTATTAACTGCACAGTTAGTACCTCATCATCTCAAATCAGTTCTAACGTAAACATTTACTCAAACAGTTGGAGAGCATGATTTTTGGTTTATATGAAACACTCATTTTCTTAACTTTGCTATACTTTTAGAGTTTTGATGCTAAATTCTTTTTGTCCCTTTTAGACGAGCCCTTCCCCTATGTCTATCTAATTATTTGCTATTGTATTTTTAGAACTCAATTAAACATAAAACTTCACTGATTTTCAGACATAAGCTTGGCCATTTATGGTTGAGCTTCTATTAGCAATCATTAGCTCTACTAATTACTCTCTACCCGACCCCTACATATATTTCACTATTAAGCCTATTTAGCTTCTATAATAGCTTATTTGGTTTTGGCTAAAAATTGTATCTTTCTGGTTGAAATTGAAATATGTTTTTGCATCTATATCTACATGCCCTCTCTTGACATACATACGAATATTAGTTTGTTGTGGAGAGACCTCTCTTGAGTTTAACTGATTTATATGTAACATGTAATATATAGATGGTCCATTAAACTGCAAGCATATTCAAATTCTCAATTTATTTGTTTTTTTCCTATTTGAGGGTGGGTTAAGAAATTTACCAGCTCATTATACTTTCATACGTGCATATTTTTATATAGTTTAGGAAGCTTAGAAACCCGTTTGAGATTCACTTAGTAGGAGTGAATCTCAAATAGTCTCCATTTTGGGACTGTTCTTGTATGTTTCGATCTAACTTGGGTCGGTGTTAACGACTTGAGCATGTCTTTATATTTTTTGAATTTCCGGTCAGTATATATCTCTTGATGTTCTTCGGGTGCATATTTTGACTACGATGTGTTAGTCTATTTCGTGTACTTGAAGACCATGGGAGGTCTTCTTGAAATTTCGAAAAATATAAAGATGTGTTCAAGTTGTTGGCATCAGTGAGGCGACACATCCGGGAATGGGATAGAAGTCTGACCCGTTAGAGTGGGAGATGAAGTTAGGAAATGTATAAGCTTGCATATACATTAACGTGGAGACTTGATTGTGTTTGTCTAACTTTCCATATATATAGCAGACAGTTGTCCGAGATGTCTATTGATCGAAGTTGGATGGAACGTAAGGTAGCCACTGATAGGAGTGGGCTTAGCTCTGAGTATCGTAGTGGGGTTGAACAGTTTCTCAACTTCGCGTTTGAGCAAGTCAGCGGCGATGAGATCAGATGTCCTTGTAAGAGGTGTGTGAATGAAGTGTGGAAGGAAAGGAGTGATGTCTTGTGCGACTTATTTGCGTATGGGTTCAAGCAGGGTTATACGACATGGATCTATCATGGGGAAACCTGGTTGGATGAACATGAATTAGAACTGGAATCCGGAGGTGACGAAACCTTTGACTGTACTAACATGATAGTCGAAGTCATTGGTTCATACTTCTGCGGAATCTGAGACAGGGATGGCAGATGGCGTTGAGCAAGAGCCGAATGATAGGGCTAAGGGTTCTATGATGAGTTATTGCATGAAGCAAAGAATGCCATCGTATATATCAGAACACGAAAAAGCACACCGTCTTATCTGTCGTGACTAAGTTTTTACACTTCAAGAACTAGCATGACTGTAGCGAGAGAGGTTTTAATGAACTGTTAAGAATTGTGAAGGAGTGCTTACCTGCAGGCAATAAGTTACCGGAGTCGTACTATGATGTGAAGAAAATGGTCAAAAGGCTCAATTTAGGGTATAAGAAGATTGATGCTTGTGAGAATGACTGTATGTTGTATTACGGTGATGTCGATAAAGATAAGAGGTCATGTGATATTTGTGGTACAAGTAGATACTGTGAACAGCGCAAGAAAAAGGGAAAAGACGTGCCGAGAAAGATCTTACGTTACTTTCCCATTGCCCCGAGGCTTCAGCAATTGTTCATATCAACACATACCACCGAGGATATAAGGTGGCACTCTACATGGAACATAGTCGAAGGTTAACTGACGCACTCGGCAGATGGGCTTGAGTGGAAAATTTTTGATAACAAGCACCCCTCGTTTGCTGAAGAGGTTCGCAATGTTAGGCTTGGACTTGCTACGGATGGGTTAAATCCGTTTAACGGGCCTTACACAAAGCCCTACTCAACTTGGACGGTGATTATTGTGGTGTATAACCTTCCGCCTTCGATATGCATGAAAGATCCCTACATGTTCATGCCTTTACTGATTCCGGGTGATAAGAGTCTGAGTAAAGACATCAATGTATACCTCAGGCCGTTAGTTGATGAGTTGAAGATGTTGTGGGAAAAAGGGGTTCAAACTTATGATCTATCTCTTAAGCAGAACTTTGACATGAGGGCAGCTTTACTGTGGACAATAAATGACTTCCCAGCGTTAGGAATGATCAGTGGATGGTCGACTCACGGGGGCTTGTCATGTCCCATGTGCATGGGGTCCATTAAAGCTATGTGGCTCAAACATGGGGGGAAAATTAGTTTCTTTGCAACATCCAGATAGTTTTTGCCGATTGAACATCGTTATCAACGGATGAGTAGATAATTCAATCGAAAAATAGAGAAACATCAAGTACCTGGCCGTCTTTCTAGGTCAGCAGTGTTGAGTTGGATTAGTCATTTGAAGTTTCCACCTCCAGGGAAGAATCACAGATTCGAGCGAGCTTTTGGTTACGTCAAGGTTCACAACTGGACACACAGATCCATGTTCTTTGACCTGCCTTATTGGGCTACACTATGCATCCGTCATTGTTTAGATCCGATGCATACTGAGAAGAACGTATTTGATAACATTTTTTATACGATCCTAGATGCCGTTGGTAGAAACGAAAAGGACAACAACAAGTCGAGGCTTGATTTGGTAGAAATGAACATTAGGGAAGATTTGTGGTTGTATCAAGAGGGTAGTAAGACGGTAACGCCTAAAGCTGAATATACTTTGACCAGGGAACAGTTGATATTGATATGTAATTGGATCAGTGGACTGAAGCTCCCAGATGGATATTCTTCGAATATAGCAAGGTGTTGTAAAGTCGAAGAGCTGAAGTTTTGGGGTCTCAAAAGTCATGATTGTCACGTATTCATGCAGAAGTTGATTCCTGTGGCATTTATCGACTTGTTACCGAAACGTGTGATTGAAGCATTGACATAGCTTTCTAATTTCTTCAGAGATCTATGCTTGACGGAGCGTTAGCTCAAAGACATAGATAATATGGAGATGCAGATAGTGGAAATAATGTGCAAGTTAGAAATGATCTTCCCTCCATCGTTTTTTGATTCAATGGAGCACTTGCCTATTCATTTGCTATACGAAGCTAAGTTTGGTGGTCCCGTGCAATATAGATGGATGTATCCATTCGAGAGGTAATGACATTAATGTTTTTAATACGGTAATGACATTAATGTTTTTTGCTAATCTATATATGTATCACATAGGTATATGCGACGTCTAAAGCAAAAGGTGAAGAATAGAGCCCGTGTAGAGGGGTCAATTGCTGAAAGTTATGTTATGGAGGAACTTGTTAATTTCTGCTCATTGTACTTTGAGCCGAATGTTCAGACGAAGCACAATCGACGCTCATTCTGTACGCTCATTCGACGATAAAAAAAAGGCGATTATTGGCCGATAGTGAGTATGCAGCTGCCACATTGTATGCACTTGTCAACATGAATGAAGTAATGCCATACATTAAGTAAGTAGTTATAACTATATATGTCTGGTGTAACTGTGTCAAGTTCCATTACAAACACATTAAGTATATAACTGTGTTGCAGTCAATATGATGCTGAAGTACGTGAAGCGAATCCGAGTATATCGGACGGGGATTTGCAAAATTTGAGAAATAGAAAATTTGTGCAATGGTTTAAAGATCATGTAAGTCTAACATTTACAAGTTCAATGAATCTACCATCATAGATTTATTCTTATGGCGTAATTAACTTTAGAATATGTTGTGTTAATGTACATTAGGTCCTCGAGAGGCGAGTTAGTCGACAATCGGCTAAAGCTTTATAATGACTGACCCTAAAAGATCTGTAGATACTTATATATGCTGCATTATTAACGGTTATAGATTTAAGTGTTTTGATATTGGGGAATTCGCTTCTGCTGATTCTGGTGTTGTGGTGAAAGGTAGCTGCTACGATAACATTTGGGATGACTGGTATGGACGTTTCCTAGAAGTTGTCGTTCTCAAATATTGGGGTCATAAAGAATTAGTTTGCTTCAATTGTCATTGGTTTGATGTTGAGAATGGAGTTAAAGTAGATAAAAATCAGGACAGGTGACTGTTAACGTTAAGTCAAAACTAAGACTCATGACTGGTATGGACGAGCCTTTTATTTTAGCAAGCCATGCAACACAGGTGTACTACACGCAGAGTGTTAAGACTCTTGCAAGCCCATGGCATGCTGTTATAACCACCAAAGCCCATGGTTTTCAAGGCACAGCTCCTCGTCCAGACGATGAACCTTTACAAGTCGAGTCTACTAGTGTCACACCTGCTGACGTGACAATTATTAGTGAGTCTAGTGAAGAAGAGGATGATGTTGTCGTTGTCGAAAGTGAAGACGAGGTTGTTGAGGAGGTAGATATAATTGAAGAAATCATTGAGGATGACGAAGATGGTGATGACAACGATAGTGAAGATCTACTGCTCGAAGATGATGATTCTGATATTGATGGCTTTGATGATATAAATGATTAGGAGTATGTACTCTTTATGTCCTTTTAGTTGTATTCAAATGTAATAGTTGTCTCATTTTAGTTATATATGCATGTTGTATCCTTTTAGTTGTATGTGCGTGATGATTCTGATATTTATGTTGTATCCTTTTAGTTGTTTCTGCATGTTATCCTCTTGATGATGATTTGAAAGTATATATACAGATATGGCGCGTACACCACACGACGATCGTTGTGGGCGTGCTGGTAGTTCAGGCCGTGAAGGTAGTGCTGGTGATGATCAGGCTGGATCATCAGGCATAATTACTTGTTTTGTTGTTATACATCTTATTGTTTTTAATTTTATATAATATTGACATTATATTCGTTTATATAAATATCGTTGTATTTTACTACATAGGTGATCGACGTAGGCCTCCACGGGGACTAGCACGTGGATTGCTAGGGAATCCCCCCAGGCGCCGCTTATATGTCGTGTTGGGACTACTAGGTAATTTCATTTTTAACATTATGTTTGTATTAATTATTTAGTTCTTATATATTCTTTGTAATTTGCAAATTTAATAATTTCAATTTTAGTATCCTTGACGCGACGCCAAGGAACACATTGCTTGGGATCATCCGCAACCAATTCTACAGCCCGTGGATGAGGTGGGCAGATGTGGATGACCGCACACGTGGTCTGATTATTGCTGAGTTTAGGGTAAGAAGTCATTCAATCATATGTTAGTTTTAATTTATGTTTTAGTCATTCATTTATTTACCGCTTTGCTTTATGTTGTCTACTAAGTAACTATTGTTATTCATATGTTGAACTGCAGAGATATTATCACTTCGAGGACGGGCAAGAAGCCCTCGACAGCACTGTTCTCGGGAAGTATCTCGAGATAAATTGACACAAGTGGGTCTACGACTGGAAGAAGAAAGCCCAGACCAAGATGGCGGATGGACAGACACTTAGAGATGTCCGGCCAGATTTCATTGGTGTCGCGGTGTGGGAGCCGATGTGCCTTATTTGGGAGGGCGAGGCGTTCAAGAAGATGTCGGCACAGCATACAGCTGCTCGACAGCAGAGTCATCTCCCACACTATACTGGGAGTCAATTGTAATACTTGTTTTTCACCTATTTATGTATTTTTTCAGACACGGTTCGAGGACCTTTCTGTGGTCCGGAGCATCCAGAGAGGTGACACTCAAGTGGTTGAGGATGAGCGTGAGGACGAGGAGATAGAGGACTGGCTGTAGGCTACAGAGGGGCCGAAGAAGGGTAGAGTTGTGGGCATTCCCCGTGTCCCAGCCTACACTATAGTTCCTGCTGCGAGATCTCGACGTCGCCCACCAAACGGAGGTAGTGGTGCGAGTGGATTAGGCGTTGGCCCTTCATTATCTGACGACTTCTTCAGGTAGATCATAGAGGGGTGCATGGCAGGCAGTGTCGTGTAGTCAGGCGCACCATCACGCGAGCGAGTCTACCAGCTTGCTTAGGAGGTTGTCCATGGCTCCATAGATCCTACAGCTGCCGCTGATGACCTCATGGGTGTAGTCTGGGAGGAGGCCATCCATGTATGTGCAATTGTCTTGGCCAACATCTTTCCTCCACATATTCGACAGGTAAAACTTATTATTGATGTATTTCTTTATTTGTAATTATATTGCTTATATAAATTGTCAAATAGGAAACCTTGAGAAAACATAGGAAAATAGTCGGAAAAAAAGACCAAAACCCGCCTCGGTCGTCCAGTTAACACACAAACATAGGAAATAGCACCGCATAGGCAATAGACACGTGTTACAACCGACGGAACTCGATTCCGATATACGAAGCCCGAGTTCGAGCCCTGTACGTCTTACTTGAGAAAACTTAGGAAAATAGTCGAAAAAGAGACCAAAACCCGCCTCGATCGTCCAGTTAACACGCAAACACATGCAATAGCACCGTGTAGGCAATAGACACACGTTACAACTGATGGGACTCGATTTCGATCTACGGAGCCCGAGTTCGAGCCCCGTATGCCTTACTTGAGAAAACTTAGGAAAATAGTTGAAAAAGAGACCAAAACCCGTCTTGGTCGTCCAGTTAACACGCAAACACAGGTAATAGCACCGCGTAGGCAATAGACATGTGTTACAACTGACAGGACTTGATTCTGATATATGGAGCCTGAGTTCGAGCCTCGTACGCCTTACTTGAGAAAACTTAGGAAAATAATCGAAAAAGAGACCAAAACCCGCCTCGGTCGTCCAGTTAACACGCAAACATAGGCAATAGCACCACGTAGGCAATAGACACGTGTTACAAGTGAGCGACAGACTCGATTAGATCTACTGAACCGATTTCGAGCCGTCGCCTTACTTGAGAAAACTTAGGAAACTGTTGAAAAAGAGACCAAAACCCGCCTCGTTCGTCCAGTTAACACGCAAACACAGGTAATAGCACCGCGTAGGCAATAGATACACGTTACAACTGACGGGACTCCATTCCGATCTACGGTACCCGAGTTCGAGCCCCGTACGCCTTACTTGAAAAACACAAACTAAAATAATGTAAATATGTTTTCATTTCGAATTTGTTATTAATATTTTAATTTTGTAGGGTCTTGTTGACGACACTCGTGGAGGTGGAGGTGGAGACACTGGTCATTTACAAATATAAACATACATATGTTATAAACTAATAACAACCATCAAATAACAAGCCAATATCATACAATTCACCATTCAAATAGTAATCCAAATCAAATATATAGATCAAAAATATAATGGTCGTCGGTAAAACTCAAAAAATGTACAAGTACATACATGAAACTCAGAATATAACATAAACTAACTACAATCTGTCGCATGTCTCCTCGTCATCGACTCGTCGGTCATCACCCTGTACTAGAGGAGGCTGCTTGTCATCAACTCGACTTCGGCCATCAATCACCACATACTTTGAGGGTGCTGTCATCATCACTGACCGGTCATTACAAAGTGCCTCCACCTCCACGAGTCTCGTCAACAAGACCCTACAAAATTAAAATATTAATAACAAAGTCAAAATGAAAACATATTTACATTATTTTAGTTTGTGTTCTTTAAGCTAAGCGTACGGGGCTCGAACTCGGGCTCCGTATATCGGAATCGAGTCTCGTCAATTGTAACGTGTGTCTATTGCATATGCATTGCTATTGTCTATGTTTGTGTGTCTTTTCGACGACGGGGGCGGGTTTTGGTCTCTTTTTTGACTATTTTCCTAAGTTTTCTCAAGTTTGGCGAACGAGACTCGAATTTGGGCTCCGTATATCGAAATTGAGTCCTATCAGTTATAACGCATGTCTATTGCCTATGCGGTGCTATTGCATGTGTTTGTGTGCCGTTTGAACGACCGAGGTGGGTTTTGGTCTCTTTTTTGACTATTACTATAAGTTTTCTCAAGTTAGGCGTACGGGGCTCGAACTCGGGCTCCGTATATCGGAATTGAATCCCGTCAGTTGTAACGCGTGTCTATTGCCTACTTGGTGCTATTGTCTGTGTTTGCGTGTTGTTTCAACGACCGGGGCGGGTTTTGGTCTCTTTTTTGACTATTTTCCTAAGTTTTCTCAAGTTAGGCGGACGGGATTCGAACTCGGGCTACGTATATCGAAATCAAGTTCCGTTAGTTGTAACGCATGTCTATTGCCTACGCGGTGCTATTGTCTATGTTTGCGTGCCGTTTGGAAGACCGAGGCGGGTTTTGGTCTCTTTTTCGACTATTACTCTAAGTTTTCTCAAGTTAGGCGTATGGCGCTCGAACTCGGGCTCCGTATATCGGAATCTAGTCCTGTTAGTTGTAACAGATTTCTATTGCCTACGCGGTGCTATTGTCTGTGTTTGCGTGTCTTTTCGACGACATGGGCGGGTTTTGGTCTCTTTTCGACTATTTTCCTAAGTTTTCTCAAGTTTGGCGGACGGGACTCGAACTCGGGCTCTGTATATCGGAATCGAGTCCCGTCAATTATAACGCATGTCTATTGCCTATGCGGTGCTATTACATGTCATTTTGATGACCGAGGCGGGTTTTGGTCTCTTTTTCGACTATTACTCTAAGTTTTCTCAAGTTAGGCGTACGGGGCTCGAACTCGGGCTCCGTATATCAAAATCGAGTCCTATCAGTTTTAACACATGTCTATTGCCTACGCGGTGCTATTGTCTATGTTTGGGTGTCTTTTTGACGACCAGGGTGGGTTTTGGTCTCTTTTTCGACTATTTTCCTAAGTTTTCTCAAGTTAGGCGGACGGGACTCGAACTCGCGCTCTATATATCAAAATCGAATCCCGTCAGTTGTAACGCGTGTCTATTGCCTATGCGGTGCTGTTGCTTGTGTTTGCATGCCATTTGGAAGAGCGAGGCGGGTTTTGGTCTCTTTTTCAACTATTACTAAAAGTTTTCTCAAGTTAGGCGTACGGGGCTCGAACTCGGGCTCCGTATATCGGAATCGAGTCCCGTCAATTGTAACACTTTTCTATTGCCTACGCGTTGCTATTTTTTGTGTTTGCGTATCGTTTCGATGACCGGGGTGGGTTTTGGTCTCTTTTTCGACTATTTTCCTAAGTTTTCTCAAGTTAAGCGGATGTGACTCGAACTCAGCCTCTGTATATCGAAATCGACTCCCGTCAGTTGTAACGCGTGTCTATTGCCTCTAAGTTTTCTCAAGTTAGGCATGTTAACTAGTTATTTTACAATTTATATAAGCAATATAATTACGAATAAGGAAATACATCAATAATAAGTTTTACATGTCGAATATGTGGAGGAAAGATGTTGGCCAAGACAACTGCACATACACGGTTGGCCTTTTCCCAAACGACACCCATAAGGTCGTCAATGGCAGCTGTAGGATCTATGGAGCCGTGGACAACCTCCTGAGCAAGCTGGTAGACTCGCTCGCGTGATGGTGCACCTGAATGCATGACACTGCTCGCCATGCACCCCTCTATGATCCGCCTGAAGAAGACGTCAGATAATGAAGGGCCGACGCCTGATCCACTCGCACCGCTACCTCCGGTGGGTGGGCGACGTCGAGATCTCGCAGCAGGAACTATAGTGTAGGTTGGGACGCGGGGAATGCCCACAACTCTACCCTTCTTCGCCCCCCCTGTAGCCTGCAGCCAGTCCTCCATCACCTCGTCCTCACGCTCATCATCAGCCACTTGAGTGTCACCTCTCTAGCTGCTCCGAACCACAGAAAGGTCCTCGAACCGTGTATGAAAAAACACAGAAATAGATGAAAATCAAGTATTACACAAAAAAATACAAAAGAATTTCAAAGCCATCAAATGCATACTAAATAAAATAATTAAATTATTTACCGCAATGAGCTCTACCTCAGGTGAGATATAACCACCGTCACCTTTCTTCTGGTGAACGTGCCACCAAAACTCAAGGCGGGAAGGTCGGTGCTTTAGACTCACCTCGAGTCTCTCCCTGTAAAGGTTGTACGACTGACTCTCAGTACAGTGTGGGAGATGACTCTGCTGTCGGGTAGCTGTATGTTGTTCCGACATCTTCTTGAACGCCTTGCCCTCTCAAATACGGCACATCTGCTCCCACACCGCAGCACCAATGAAATCTGGTCAGACATCTCTAAGTGTTTATCCATCCGCCATCTTGGTCTGGGCCTTCTTCTTCCAGTCGTAGACCCACTTGTGCCAATTCATCTCGAGATACTTCCCGAGAATAGTGCTGCCGTGGTCTTCTTGCCCATCCTCGAAGCGATAATATCTCTGCAGTACAACATATGAATATCAGCAGTTACTTAGTAGACAACATAAAGCAAAGCGGTAAATAAATGAATGACTAAAACATAAATTAAAACTAACATATGAATGAATGACTTCTTACCCTAAACTCAGCAATAATCAAACAACGTGTGCGGTCATCCACATCTGCCCACCGCATCCACGGGCTGGAGAATCGGTTGCGGACGATCCCAAGCAACGTGTTCCTTGGCGTCGCATCAAGGATACTAAAATTGAAATTATTAAATTTGCAAATTACAAAGAATATATAAGAACTAAATAATTAATACAAACATAATATTAAATATGAAATTACCTAGTAGTCCTGACACGGCATATAAGTGGCGCCTGGGGGGATTCCCTAGCAATCCACGCTTTAGTCCCCATGAAGCCCACGTCGATCACCTATGTAGTGAAATACAACAATATTTATATAAACAAATATAATGTCAATATTATATAAAATTAAAAACAATAAGATGTATAACAACAAAATAAGTAATTATACCTGATGATTCGGCCTGATCATCATCAGCACTACCTCCACTACCGAATAACCAAAGACGCCCACCACGATCGTTGTGTGGTGTATGCGCATATATATCAGTATATATACTTTCAAATCATCATCAAGAGGATAACATGCGAATATAACTAACAGGATACAACATAAATATCAGAATATCATGCACATACAACTAAAAGGATACAACATGCAAATATAACTAAAAGGAGACAACTATTACATTTGAATACAACTAAAAGGACATAAAGAGTACATACTCCTAATCATTTATATCATCAAAGCCATCAATATCAAAATTGTCATCTTCGAGCATTAGATCTTCACTATCGTTGTCATCACCATCTTCATCATCCTCAACGATTTCTTCAATTATATCTACCTCCTCAACAACCTCGTCTTCACTTTCGACAGCGACAACATCATCCTCTTCTTCACTAGACTCACTAATAATTATCACATCAGTAGGTGTGACACTAGTAGAGTTGACTTGTAAAGGTTCATCGTCTGGACGAGGAGTTGTGCTTTGAAAACCACGGGCTTTGGTGGTTATAACAGCATGCCATGGGCTTGCAGGAGTCTTAACACTCCGTGCGTAGTACACCTGTGTTGCTTGACTTGCTAAAATAAAAGGCTCGTCCATACCAGTCATGAGTCTTAGTTTTGACTTAACGTTAACAGTCACCCGTCTTAATTTTTTATCTACTTTAACTCCATTCTCAACATCAAACCAATGACAATTGAAGCAAACTAATTCTTTATGACCCCAATATTTGAGAACGACATCTTCTAGCAAACGTCTATACCAGTCATCCCAAATGTTATCTTAGCAGCTACATTTCACCACAACACCAGAATCAGTAGAAGCGACTTCCCCAATATCACAACACTTGAATCTGTAACCGTTGACAATGTAGCATATATAAGTATCTACAGATCTTTCAGGGCCGTCGGCTATAAGCTTTAGCCGATTGTCAGCTAACTCGTCTGTGAGGACCTAATGTACATTAACACAACATATTCTAAAGTTAATTACGCCATAAGAATAAATCTATGATGGTAGATTCATTGAACTTGTAAAGGTTAGACTTACATGATCTTTAAACCATTACACAAATTATCCATTTCTCAAAATTTTCAAATCCCCGTCCGATATACTCGGATTAGCTTCATGTACTTCAGCATCATATTGACTGCAACACAGTTATATACTTAATGTGTTTGTAAAGGAACTTGACACAGTTACACCAGACATATATAGTTATGACTACTTACTTAATATATGGCGCTACTTCATTCATGTTGACAAGTGCATACAATGTGGCAGCTGCATACTCACTATCGGTTAAGAATCACCTTTTTTTACCGCCGAATGAGCGTACAGGATGACTAAAGGCCGTTAATTCTCCATTTTCCTTGTGCGTAACAGCCTCATTCCGACGTAAGCGATTGTGCTTCGTCTGAACATTCGGCTCAAAGTACAACGAGCAGAAATTAATAAGTTCCTCCATAACATAACTTTCAGTAATTGACCCCTCTATATGGGCTCTATTCTTTACCTTTTACTTTAGACGTGGCATATACCTATGTGATATACAGATAGCAAACAAGAATGAACATTTTACCATATTAAAAACATTAATGTCATTACCTCTCGAATAGATACATCCATCTATATTGCACGGGACCGCTAAACTTAGCTTCATATGGCAAGTGAATAGGCAAATGCTCCATTGAATCAAAAATAGATGGAGGGAAGATCATTTCTAACTTGCACATTATTTCCACTATCTGCATCTCCATTTTATCTATGTCTTTGAGCTGGAGCTCCGTCAAACATAGATCTCTAAAGAAATTAGAAAGCTCTGTCAGTGCTTCAATGACACGTTTCGGTAACAAGT
Organism: Panax quinquefolius; assembly: GCA_020205615.1. Taxonomy (NCBI): domain Eukaryota; kingdom Viridiplantae; phylum Streptophyta; class Magnoliopsida; order Apiales; family Araliaceae; genus Panax; species Panax quinquefolius. Next base: position 41,095,396 of record CM035162.1, on the reverse strand, counting down.
TGATAAATTCCACAGGGATCAACTTCTGCATGAACACGTGACAATCATGACTTTTGAGACCCCGAAACTTCAGCTCTTCGACTTTACAACACCTTGCTATATTCGAAGAATATCCATCTGGGAGCTTCATTCCACTGATCCAAATACATATCAATATCAACTATTCCCTGGTCAAAGTATATTCAGCTTTAGGCGTTACCGTCTTACTACCCTTCTGATACAGCCACAGATCTTCCCTAATATTCATTTCTACCCTCCTAATACAACCATGACCTTTCAAATTACAAGGAAAATCTGGAAGAAATTGAGCTATATATAATTATACAAACCTGCATCAACACAAAATGTAACCCTAAAAACCACCTCTATGTTAGTCCTTGCAGATCATTAACATCTACCAAACCAAAGCTAGAAGCACAAATGATAACAAATGTATAACAAAATGAAGTGTTGAATAAAATTTAAAAATTTACCAAAATGAAGTGTAGAACAACTGTAGAATCAACTGAGGGCGAAATAGGGGCGAAATGAAGAACTGGGCGGTGCAAAGGTGGCGGCGAACTAGTGGCAGCTGGCGAACTGGTGGCAATCGGTGAACTGGGCTTGGAACCGGCGATTAACTTGGGCGAAATTGATGAACGAGATTCAATTGGATAAAACGATTGAGCTACTTGAGAATCAATTGAGATATGCTAGCTTATAATCAATTGGGGGAAATGGCCAAAATGTGAGGGAATGAGAAAATTAAGAGGGAAGGAAAAAATATGCTCGTTGCCGTCGAATCAGGGTTTGAAATATAAGACTCATTCTTGACGACGTGTCCATCGTTAATGACCCCGTCGATATTAAGTCATTCCCGACGGCGACCCCGTCGTTAATACCATTAGTGCTATCGCCAATGAGTTTTCCTTCCAGCGGGAAAGTCTGGCGCCAAATAATAGGGTCATTACCGACGGTCTCCATTTGCGACGGCTAGCCCGTCGTCAATGACCTTATTCGCGAAGGGGAGTTTGTTGTCGGTAATGTGCCCGTCGCCAATGCCCCAGTTTTTTGTAGTGTGACTTTTAATATTTTGATAAATAGTGCATTACTATTTAAGTATTAATGGTAATTATTTAAAAATGATTTCAATTGTTTTAAAATCATTTAAAGGTAATAAAAATGTTTTAAAAATATTTTGAGTTATTATAAATAACTTTAATATTTTGGTAATGGTTTTATTAATAGTTTAATATTAATTAAATATTAATGATAATAGAATTATTTAATATTTAAATCATTTAATAATGATTCCAGTGTTTGAAAAATTATAATAAATTATAATAATTATTTAAAAATTATTATAAGGCTATGAAAAATAATACGACTGATATTTAAAATATCTAAAGTAATAATGAACTACACGTTAGAGTTTTAGACTTGATATGTTGACTTATGTCACACTCCATGTTTTGATGATGACTTTATTACTCCTTTAATCTTGCTATATTATATTTCAGGGAAAGATATGAAATTTCAGAAACATCAAGGAGGAAATTACAAAGCCAAGACATCCTTGAAGAAAGCAAAGCAAATTTGATTCCTAGGAATATAGGTAAGATCTTAGCATCTATTACTTTCCAAAATAAGGCTCTAGGACATGTGCATTGCATATATACTCGTATTCATATTTGTTGTCACATGGTAATTAACTAGCTCATAATATGCATGGCCAATATTGCTCAACATAAGTTAAGGAATCAAATCTTATACGATAGAGCAAGAAGATTGATTGAATAAATTACCATAAGTCATGTATCAATCTAAGTTCGCGGTTAATATGGGATAATAGGAGACATGCACCATTGTATTGTCCCACGATTCAAGGAATCTAATTGGGTGTCTCCACCGGCCCAATATATGGTAAGATATATGAATACCGGCCAACAGACATTTTATGGTAAGCACAAAACATGGCATATCATAGATCATGCATCATAAATCATGTTTTGTGAATCAAGGCTCTTAAATCTGAGCAATCAATTAAGGCAACCAGCTAATCTCATATGTTATGAATCAAGGACTTTAATTAAGGTAACTAGCTAATATATAAAAGCATGAGTTAAGGAATATCACTAGATTGTTAAAATTGCATACATGATGGTAATTGATTATATCCGAAACTTACCAAAAAAAAAGTTGTCATTTGACAAGATAGGTATTAAATGCAAAATATATAGTCTCAGGTGATGGGGTCTCTATTAAACAAAATATCATCAGTCATCACCAAAGATTCTCATATAGTATATATCATGACGTATATACAACTATAAGGAGTCTTGATCCTTGGCACAATCTCCGGAGGACAGTCTTTGTATTACATGATTTGTGCATACTATCTCTAACGATTATATCACGCATACACAATAAGCAACGGTAATACTTTTGAAAAGCCTATAAATGGACTGATCCCTTTAACGAGAAAGACACGAAAAACAGATACAGTATATCAAACGCATACAAGCTACAAAATTGTTTTTCACCTTGATTGATATTGATTGCATTAAGAACAGAGGTTCAGCTATGAAGAACGTATAGAATATATTCTGGTAATATTCTTCTTGCATATCATTTCATTTCATACTCGAGCCTTAAGTTGGTGAGTGATATATTGCTTGATCATTAGACCTCTAGTGTGTATCTTATATTTTCATATCTCAATCAATACTTTATTGTGATTAATTCTATTTGAATTGATAACTCATTACAGTCAATTTTGTGGTAAGCATAAGGTGCTTAAGAGTGCATAGGTGCACAGGGAACAAAGGTGTTCAATTTGCTAGAACTTGTACTGTAATTGGAAGAGTTTAATAAAAGTGAATCTCCAATATTAGTTGGTATTGGACGTGGACTAGGCTACTATTCTAGAGGGTAGTAGTTGAACCACGTAAAAAATTCTGGTGTTTGTGTGATTACATTCTATGCTTGACTATTCTGTTATCTATCCAGCAGCCTACATTCTATATCCACTTATATCAGTAAACTGGTTTACTTAATAATATCCTGATTTGATAATCCAGCTTGCTGCATTAAATATCCAACGGAATTTTTATAAGTAATAAAAATTGGACATAGTTTGTGCCTACACTTATTCAACCCCCCCTTCTAAGTGTACCTATTTAAATTTCACGATAATTACCCGATAAAGTCGTCGGTACACCGAAATATTTCAGAAATTGATCTGGACTTAGATAATTTATCTGTATACGTGTTTGTTTGTGATCCAATGACTGCTAAACATATGTGACAATGTGATTAGGTTATGTGATGACTGCAAATAGCAGTACTATGTGTTACGATATGTTATTCTAATTGATAGAATGATCTTATTAATGATAGGTAACGGTATAAAAGATAAAACTTAGTTGTGTATCTGTAAGCAGCAGACCATGCAAGTAACCTAACTTTGTATTTCCTTTATGCAATGGACATGAGTAAGAAAGTTTCATAATTATATTATTATTGTGCCAGATTATTAACTTTATTATTATTGATTATATATCCAATAAATTGTATTTATACAAGTTTTTAAATTATTCGATCATTGTTTATTAACATAATATTATATTATAATTCAGATATTTATTTTGTTCGTTAATTTTTAAATATGGTTATATAAGTGTCCTCACTTGCATAATCATTGTATTTAATCGCATATTGATACATACTTATTAATTTCCATTATGTAAACCGTAATTAAAAGACGTCTAAGTTATTTGACCTAGCTAGACACAAATTTAGAAATATCGTTGAACATGATAAAACTTTATTGTATCCAATCAAATTGCTTTGGTTCAGATTCCCGACTAAGTATGAACATCCCTAATTTGGGAAAACTTTTGTGCGCCAAAGGCGGATAAGATGAACGATAATATCGTTCTTGCATGCAGTATTGATTAATACATGGCACATTGGGCAGATCACCCTCGTGCCTGTAAGTTATGACGGTTTGCAGATGAATTTCTGCTAAACCTTATCGAAAATTGAAAACAAAGTTCATAGTCTGTCGACTACTCGATCTCCATTTATAGTCAATACGTAGTTTCAAAAATTTGATATAGAATTATTATGTTATTATTATGGGTTCAGCTTACTTCACCACTGTTGATTCGTTGTAGAAGTGTCGTACAAATAAAATATTTAATCCTTTCAGCTAATATTTATAATTGTTAATACTTGTTGGGCACTCAAATGCTCATCCTTGTTTAATTTAAGTATTTTCAGCTAAGTGTGATCAACCAGAAGGTTCAAGCAAGAACAAGGACTAAGGAAAGCAAACAGTATAAGTTTAATGGTATCTTTTCTAATGGTTAGATATTATTAAGGCAATGATATTTATTATCTATCATGTAATGAAGTGTAGTAAAGGTCGCGTACCTAGGATTAGACTCTGATATATGTAAATTAAGTTTGGTATTTATATTATTGTTATTATTATTAGTATTATTCCGCTCATTGAAATTGTATCGTAAAGCATCGAGTTCGGGTTTCAAGTACCTAAATTTGGGGGTGTTACAAGTTGGTATCAGAGCTTAGGGTTAGAAACCTTAGGTGGGATAGACCTTAGGCTATAGCCTTAGAATAGAGGAAAACGTTGAAAATATAAATAACTCATTTAGAGTTTAAAAGGAGATTAATTGAATAAATTCATCGTTAAACAAAATAAAAGATAACTGGTATAAAATTATTATTTTTGTGTGTATATACTACGTGATAATCAAGATAGTTTTGTATAGATATTAGGTAGGAAAATTTGGATACCCTCAGATCATAAAGAAGGAGCCAATCTCCATAACCCAGCCAATATCAAAGCCAATCACTGAAATAGAGGCTCACAGTGCAAGCAACCCTGATAAGTTGGTTATTGTGGAAAATGTATTACCGGACCCTGAAATGATAGAATAATAGATGGGTAGAATATAGTTAAAGAATATAAGGTTAAGTTCGAGTTCTTAAAACTCATACTTATGGTGTTCATGACTCATAATTATATAAATTTTTTGAACCCCTCAGTGAATGGACGCCAAAGGTCTGACTAGGATTAGTTCTTAAACTCATATGATTGTGGTAAGTTCCTGAACTCATAATGTGTGGTAAGTTTGACGAACTTGGTATAGTTAAGTGTGAATGGATTATTTAAGATAATATGAAAATATAGATTACTAAGCAATTGATCCTTAATGAAGGCGTACGAAATAAGTAGAATTAGTGTTACTTGAATGTGTGTGATTCTATGATATTTATAAGATAAGTATATAAGTTTAATGTAATATTCTCAACTTTTGTATAAGTTGTGGCAGCGATTCCCGACTTTTGAGTTACAAAGGGATAGCGGATGTCTAAAACAGTATGTGTTTTGGTATGTCAAGTGCTATGAATATGAATCTATGTTAGATTAATGAAATAAGTTGATATAAAGTTAGTAATTATTTATTTGAACCCTGGTTAATACAATAAACCAAGTTTTAACAATCTAATATTGTGAATACATGATTATTTGAGTAGAAAATTCCGTGTTATATGTTAAACGTATACGATAAGGCTTAGAATGTAAGTTAATAAGGAATAATTTATGATAGTGTCGCCAAGATGAAAGCTAAACCAAAGGACAGAAGAACCTGTCAACAAAGCTGGAAGACAACCAGACCCGATACAGAATTTTACGAATTTGTTCGCTCAAGCTATGCAGAATGGAATACCAGCCGCGGGAAATCAGCCAAATAATCGATCGACAAACTTCAAAGACTTCAAGGCAGTCGTACTGCCAGGATTTAGTGGATCAACAGAGCATAAGGTGAAGGACTGTCCGAAAAGGAGAATGGAGGCAAGGAATGTGAATACGGGAAAAGGCAGCAGGACATTGGCGACAACAGAACCAACTTCAACAAACAATCCAATAGAATCAACCGCAAGAGTCTTCAACAGGACCATTCAAGATACCGTGGCAGCTGGGGATGCAACTCCAGGTATTATTCGTATAACTTTTATTTTCATGTAATTACGTTAGGTTATGAATGTCATGTATTATTGATTTTAACCCTAATTATGGAAAACCTTAATGGGGAACCCTAATAAATTGCGAACCCTAATCACTAAATTAGGAAACCTAATTTCTAAATTTGGAAACCCTAATTTAAAACTCAATTATGACTTTGAGGCTGTTATGTAGTGGTGTTATTATGATTAGGATTAAGTACTATAGAATTCAATGTTAATTAGAGAAACCCTAATTCATATTTAGAAATCCTAAAATTTAGTAACCCAAATTTTTAAAATTAGAAAACCTAATTAGTAATTAGGAACCCTAATTGCTAAATAGGAACCCTAATCACTAATTAAGGAAAGCTTTATGTTAATTAGTGAATTAGTAAAACTAATTTCCAAGTTTAAGGTAATTAGAAAACCTAAACTAACTAAGAAACCCTAATTATAATTTAGGAAGCTAAATTTTTATTTTTTGCCCTAATTGGAAATTTCTAGAAAAGCAAATTATAGAACCTTAGGGTTAAACCCTAAGGGTTAGCCAAATGTCATGAATACCATTAAATTTGCAAGCTTATTGACCATTTTGCTCTTCTTGGATTTTTATTAGGTTGCTTGTGAATATTGCCAACACTTTAGTTGTTTACCACTACAAAAAATAGGTCATTGGCAACGGCCTCATTAGCAACGGCAGTATCCCCGTCGAGAATGACCTCGTTAGCGACGGCCTAGCCGTCACCAATGTAGCCCGTCGAGATTGACCATTCCCGGGTCCAAATTTGGTGGGAATTTTTTCGCGCGCTTGGGAAAAGGTCATAGGCGACAGCACGGCCGTCGCTATTGAGTCACATCTTATTGCCGTCGAGAATGATGCTATATTTAATCCCTAAAATTCATTTTTCTTCTTCTGTTCTCTTTCTCTCATTCTCTACTCGACTCCCTGCACCTCGCCGTCGCCTCTGCACCTCTGTTGTCGCCTCTGCACCATCCCTACCGTCGTCGGTCGCCGACGCCATCAACGTTGTCGTCCACCTCTCCATTTCTTGCTCCCGCCGACTGGCCCCTTTCTTGCTCCCCTTTCCTTGGCATGTGACCTGCTGCCTCCACTAAGTCCTTCTTGGTTTCAGCTGGTTCTCCATTTCTCATAGAACAATTAGTAAGTTAATTTTTTTTCTTATGCTTTAATTTGTAAGTTCCAATTTATTTATATATGTTAGGGTTTAATTAGGTCTTCAATTTTCTTATGTTATCAGGCTTCTATTATTTTCTTTGCTGCTAAGTAGTATATATTCTACCTTTTTTGAGCATTATCCATCTCTATTATATGTTAGCTTACAATATATACTAGTGTAGAATTAATTATGAGTTAACAATTTGTAATTTGTGCTGTGTAAAATGGTTCTACAATTTATAAATCATCAGCTGCAATTTATGGAGGATATATAGACTCTCTACTGTCTAAATACATCAGCTGCAAAAAATTGCTAAAATAGCTCATATTTAGGCATAGTTTTAGCTATAACTTCCTAAAACAGTCCACATGTGGTTAAAAGAAACCTTTAGATACGCAAAAATCTTAAAACATGATTATAACATAACATTATATCTATAAACATGCTTGCACTAGTTAGTTAACTTTCTAATATCAAAACAGTCTATTCAAGGCATTTTGGGCATAGTTTAACACTAAATCACCATAACAGCCTTCAATCTTACAAACACAAGGGTTACCACAACATGTACTTGTTATATCTATGTGTTCATGGTTTAAAACATATGGATGCAATGCCTTAAGATTTTTGTTCAAAACAGCCTTCAATAGGCTTTAAACTCACATGAAAACATGGTTTGATAACCTGGTTAACAAAATAGTATGGTTAGGCAACATATGAGCTTTGAGTAATCTCTTATACAACATTTAACATGCATAGCATATATCCGGATTGCACAAAATAGACTACAAATTAACGTATCTCAAGTCATTTAAGCTAGTCATTCAAGCTCTCAAAATAGTGGGCTGGTCTGGCCTGTTTCAAATAGGCACATACTACCCTGTTTTAAGTCATTTACCAATTTGAGAATGCTATCTTAGAATTTGTATAATTAGCCTTCAAGTTCTAGTACATTAGACCCCATGCTTTAGCATATAAACCATATTAATATCAAGGAAATCAGTCATTATCTAGCTTGCTAACATAATCATCTTCTAATTAATTTAGCTCACACATGGAACCATAAACCTTCCAGATTACTCACACTATATCATGTCATAAATAGCCTATAAGTATTCATGTCTTTATTCGATTATTAGCATGATTAAATAGCCTTTGGTATTAATTGTACAGTTAGTACCTCATTATCTCAAATCAGTTCTAACGTAAACATTTACTCAAATAGTTGGAGAGCATGATTTTTGGTTTATATGAAACACTCATTTTCTTAACCTTGCTATACTTTTAGAGATTTGATGCTAAATTCTTTTTTGTCCCTTTTAGACGAGCGCTTCCCCTATGTCTATCTAATTATTTGCTATTGTATTCTTAGAACTCAATTAAACATAAAACTTCACTGATTTTCAGACATAAGCTTGGCCATTTATGGCTGAGCTTATATTAGCAATCATTAGCTCTACTAATTACTCTCTACCCGACCCTACATATATTTCACTATTAAGCCTATTTAGCTTCTATAATAGCTTATTTGGTTTTGGCTAAAAATTGTATCTTTCTGGTTGAAATTGAAATATGTTTTTGCATCTATATCTACATGCCCTCTCTTGACATACAGACGAATATTAGTTTGTTGTGGAGAGACCTCTCTTGAGTTTAACTGATTTATATGTAACATGTAATATATAGATGGTCCATTAAACTGCAAGCATATTCAAATTCTCAATTTATTTGTTTTTTTCCTATTTGAGAGTTGGTTAAGAAATTTACCAGCTCATTATACTTTCATACGTGCATATTTTCATATAGTTTAGGAAGCTTAGAAACCCGTTTGAGATTCACTTAGTAGGATTGAATCTCAAATAGTTTCCGTTTTGGGACTGTTCTTGTATGTTTCGATCTCACTTGGGTCGGTGTTAACGACTTGAGCATGTCTTTATATTTTTTGAATTTCCGGTCAGTATATATCTCTTGATGTTCTTCGGGTGTATATTTAGACTACGATGTGTTAGTCTATTTCGTGTACTTGAAGACCATGGGGAGGTGCTGCCGAAATTTCTGAAGAATATAAAGATGTGTTCAAGTTGTTGGCATCAGTGAGGCGACACATCCGGGAATGGGATAGAAGCCTGACCCGTTAGAGTGGGAGATGAAGTTAGGAAATGTATAAGCTTGCATATACATTAACGTGGAGACTTGATTGTGTTTGTCAAACTTTCCATATATATAGCAGACAGTTGTCCGAGATGTCTGTTGATCGGAGTTGGATGGAACGTAGGGTAGCCACTGATAGGAGTGGGCTTAGCTCTGAGTATCGTAGTGGGGTTGAACAGTTTCTCAACTTCACGTTTGAGCAAGTCAACGACAATGAGATCAGATGTCCTTGTAAGAGGCGTGTGAATGAAGTGTGGAAGGAAAGGAGTGATATCATGAGCGACTTATTTGCGTATGGGTTCAAGCAGGGCTATACGACATGGATATCATGGGGAAACCTGGTTGGATGAACATGAATTAGAACCAAAATCCGGAGGTGACGAAACCTTTGACTATACTAACATGATAGTCGAAGCTGCTAGTTCATACTTCATGTAGAATATAGACAGGGATGGCAGTAGCGTCGAGCAAGAGGCGAATGATAGGGCTAAGGGTTTCTATGAGTTATTGCATGAAGTAGCGATGCCACTGTATGACGGGCACGAAAAGCACACCGTCTTATCTGTCGTGACTAAGTTTTTACACTTCAATAACGAGCATGACTGTAGCGAGAGAGGTTTTAATGAACAATTAAGCATTGTGAAGGAGTGCTTACCTGCAGACAATAAGTTACCGGAGTCGTACTATGATGTGAAGAAAATGGTCAAAAGGCTCAATCTAGGGTATGAGAAGATTGATGCTTGTGAGAATGACTGTATGTTGTATTACGGTGATGTCAATAAAGATAAGAGGTCATATGATATTTTTGGTACAAGTGAATCATCGTGAACAGTAGCGAGAAAAGGGAAAAGACATGCCGAGAAAGATCTTACGTTACTTTCCCATTGCCCCGAGGCTTCAACAGTTGTTCATGTCAACACATATCACCGAGGATATAAGGTGGCACTCTACATGGAACATAGTCGAAGGTCAACTGATGCACTCGGCAGATGGGCTTGAGTGGAAAAATTTTGATAACAAGCACCCCTCATTTGCTGAAGAGGTTCGCAATGTTAGGCTTGGACTTGCTACGGATGGGTTTAATCCGTTTAACGGGCCTTACACAAAGCCTTACTCAACTTGGACGGTGATTATTATGGTGTATAACCTTCCACCTTCGATGTGCATGAAAGATCCCTACATGTTCATGCCTTGACTGATTTCGGGTGATAAGAGTCCGAGTAAAGACATCAATGTATACCTCAGGTCGTTAGTTGATGAGTTGAAGATGTTATGGGAAAAAGGGGTTCAAACTTATGATGTATCTCTTAAGCAGAACTTTGATATGAGGGCAGCTTTACTGTGGACAATAAATGACTTCCCGGCGTTAGGAATGATCAGTGGATGGTCGACTCACGGGGGCTTGTCATGTCCCGTGTGCATGGGGTCAATTAAAGCTATGTGGCTCAAACATGGGGGGAAAATGAGTTTCTTTGCAACATCCAGACAGTTTTTGCCGATTGAACATTGTTATCAACGGATGAGTAGACAATTCAATCGAAAAATAGAGAAACGTCAAGTACCTGGCCGTCTTTCTGGGTCAGCAGTGTTGAGTTGGATTAGTCATTTGAAGTTTCCACCTCCAGGGAAGAATCACAGATTGGAGTGAGGTTTTGGTTACGGCAAGGTTCACAACTGGACACACAGATCCATGTTCTTTGACCTGCCTTATTGGGCTACACTCTGCATCCGTCATTGTTTAGATCCGATGCATCCGAGAAGAACGATTTGATAACATTTTTATACAAACCCTAGATGCCAGTGGTAGAACAAAGGACAACAACAAGTCGAGGCTTGATTTGGTAGAAATGAACATTAGGGAAGATTTGTTGTTGTATCAGGAGGGTAGTAAGACGGTAACGCCTAAAGCTGAATATACTTTGACGGAAGAGCAGTTGATATTGATATATAATTGGATCGATGGATTTGAAGCTCCCGGATGGATATTCTTGAATATAGCAAGGTGTTCAAAGTCAAGAGTGAAGTTTTGGGGTCTCAAAAGTCATGATTATCACGTATTCATGTAGAAGTTGATCCCTGTGGCATTTATCGACTTGTTACCGAAACGTGTGATTGAAGCACTGACAGAGCTTTCTAATTTCTTCAGAGATCTATGCTGATTTTGAGCTTCAAATTTCAAAGACATAGATAAAATGGAGATGCAGATAGTGGAAATAATGTGCAAGTTAGAAATGATCTTCCCTCCATCGTTTTTTGATTCAATGAAGCACTTGCCTATTCATTTGCCATACGAAGCTAAGTTTGGCGGTCCCGTGCAATATGGATGGATGTATCCATTCGAGAGGTAATGACATTAATGTTTTTAATATGGTAACTACATTAATGTTTTTTGCTAATCTATATATGTATCACATAGGTATATGCGACGTCTAAAGAAAAAGGTGAAGAATAGAGCCCGTGTAGAGGGGTCAATTGCTGAAAGTTATGTTATGGAGGAACTTGTTAATTTCTGCTCATTATACTTTGAGCCGAATGTTCAGAAGAAGCACAATCTCTTACGTCGGAATGAGGCTGTTGCGCACGAGGAAAATGGAGAATTAACGGCCTTTAGTCATCCTGTACGCTCATTCGACGGTAAAAAATGCGATTATTGGCCGATAGTGAGTATGCAGCTGCCACATTGTATGCACTTGTCGACATGAATGAAGTAACGCTATACATTAAGTAAGTTGTCATAACTATATATGTCTGGTGTAACTGTGTCAAGTTCCTTTACAAACACATTAAGTATATAAAGCGTTGCGTATCAATATGATCTTTCAAGTACGTGAAGCGAATCCGAGTATATCGGACGGGGATTTGCAAAATTTGATAAATGGACAATTTGTGCAATGGTTTAAAGATCATGTAAGTCTAACATTTACAAGTTCAATGAATCTACCATCATAGATTTATTCTTATGGCGTAATTAACTTTAGAATATGTTGTGTTAATGTACATTAGTTCCTCACAGACGAGTTAGCTGACAATCGGCTAAAGCTTATAGCCGACGGCCCTGAAAGATCTGTAGATACTTATATATGCTGCATTGTCAACGGTTATAGATTTAAGTGTTGTGATATTGGGGAAGTCGCTTCTGCTGATTTTGGTGTTGTGGTGAAAGGTAGCTTCTACGATAACATTTGGGATGACTGGTATGGATGTTTGCTAGAAGTTGTCGTTCTTAAATATTGGGGTCATAAAGAATTAGTTTGCTTCAATTGTCATTGGTTTGATGTTGAAAATGGAGTTAAAGTATATAAAAATTAGGACGGGTGACTGTTAACGTTAAGTCAAAACTAAGACTCATGACTGGTATGGACGAGCCTTTTATTTTAGCAAGCCAAGTAACACAGGTGTACTATACGCAGAGTGTTAAGACTCCTGCAAGCCCATGGCATGCTGTTATAACCACCAAAGCCCGTGGTTTTCAAGGCACAGCTCCTCGTCCAGACGATGAACCTTTACAAGTTGAGTCTACTAGTGTCACACTTGCTGATGTGACAATTATTAGTGAGTCTAGTGAAGAAGAGGATGATGTTATCGCTGTCGAAAGTGAAGACAAGGTTGTTGAGGAGGTAGATATAATTGAAGAAATCATTGAGGATGACGAAGATAGTGATGACAACAATAGTGAAGATCTACTGCTCAAAGATGATGATTCTGATATTGATGGCTTTGATGATATAAATGATTAGGAGTATGTACTCTTTATGTCCTTTTAGTTGTATTCAAATTTAATAGTTGTCTCATTTTAGTTATATCTGCATGTTGTATCCTTTTAGTTGTATGTGCGTGATGATTCTGATATTTATGTTGTATCCTTTTAGTTGTTTCCGCATGTTATCCTCTTGATGATGATTTGAAAGTATATATACAAATATGGCGCGTACACCACACGGCGATCGTGGTGGGCGTGTTAGTAGTTCAGGCCGTGGAGGTAGTGCTGGTGATGATCAGGCCGGATCATCAGGCATAATTACTTGTTTTATTGTTATACATCTTATTGTTTTTAATTTTATATAATATTGACATTATATTCGTTTATATAAATATTGTTGTATTTCGCTACATAGGTGATCGACGTAGGCCTCCACGGGGACTAGCACGTGGATTGCTAGGGAATCTCCCCCCAGGCGCCGCTTATATGCCGTGCCGAGACTACTAGGTAATTTCATATTTAACATTATGTTTGTATTAATTATTTAGTTCTTATATATTCTTTGTAATTTGCAAATTTAATAATTTCAATTTTAGTATCCTTGACGCGACGCCAAGGAACACGTTGCTTGGGATCATCTGCAACCAATTCTACAGCCCGTGGATGAGGTGGGCAAATGTGGATGACCGCACACGTGGTCTGATTATTGCTGAGTTTAGGGTAAGAAGTTATTCATTCATATATTAGTTTTAATTTGTGTTTTAGTCATTCATTTATTTACCGCTTTGCTTTATGTTGTCTACTAAGTAACTAATGATATTCATATGTTGTACTGTAGAGATATTATCATTTCGAGGACGGGCAAGAAGCCCTCAGCAGCACTGTTCTCGGGAAGTATCTCGAGATGAATTGACACAAGTGGGTCTACGACTGGAAGAATAAGGCCTAGACCAAGATGGCGGATGGACAGACACTTAGAGATGTCCGGCCAGATTTCATAGGTGTTGCGGTGTAGGAGCAGATGTGCCTTATTTGGGAGGGCGAGGCGTTCAAGAAGATGTCGGCACAACATATAGCTGCCCGACAGCAGAGTCATCTCCCACACTACACTGGGAGTCAGTCGTAATACTTGCTTTTCACCTATTTTTGTGTTTTTTCGGACACGGTTCGAGGACCTTTCTGTGGTCCGGAGCAGCCAGAGAGGCGACACTCAAGTGGCCGAGGATAAGCGTGAGGACGAGGAGATGGAGGACTGGCTGCAGGCTACAGAGGTACCGAAGAAGGGTAGAGTTGTGGGAATTCCCCGTGTCCTAGCCTACACTATAGTTCCTGCTGCGAGATCTCGATGTCACCCACCCAACGGAGGTAGTGGTGCGAGTGGATCAGGCGTTGGCCCTTCATTATCTGACGACTTCTTTAGGCGGATCATAGAGGGGTGCATGGCAAGCAGTGTCGTGCAGTCAGGCGCACCATCACGCGAGCGAGTCTACCAACTTGCTTAGGAGGTTGTCCACGGCACCATAGATCCTACAGCTGTCGCTGATGACCTAATGGGTATAGTTCGGGAGGAGGCCATCCGTGTATGTGCAATTATCTTGGCCAACATCTTTCCTCCACATATTCGACAGGTAAAACTTATTATTGATGTATTTCCTTATTTGTAATTATATTGCTTATATAAACTGTCAAATTGGAAACCTTGAGAAAACTTAGGAAAATAGTCAAAAAAGAGACCAAAACCCGCCTTGGTTATCTAGTTAACACACAAACACAGGCAATAGTACCGCGTAGACAATAGACACGTGTTACAATTGACGGGACTCGATTCCAATATACGGAGCCCGAGTTCGAGCCCAGTACGCCTTACTTGAGAAAACTTAGGAAAATAGTCGAAAAAGAGACCAAAACCCGCCTCAGTCGTCCAGTTAACACGCAAACACAGGCAATATCACCGCGTAGGCAATAGACATGCGTTACAACTGCGGGACTCGATTCTGATATACGGAGTCTGAGTTCGAGCCCCGTACGCCTTACTTGAGAAAACTTAGGAAAATAGTCGAAAAAGAGACCAAAACCCGCCTCAATCGTCCAGTTAACATGCAAACACATGTAATAGCACCGTGTAGGCAATAGACACGTGTTACAACTGATGGGACTCGATTCCGATCTATGGAGCCTGAGTTCGAGCCCCGTACGCCTTACTTGAGAAAACTTAGGAAAATAGTTGAAAAAGAGACCAAAACCCGTCTCGGTCGTCCAGTTAACACGCAAACACAGGTAGTAGCACCGCGTAGGTAATAGACACGCGTTACAACTGACGGGACTCGATTCTGATCTATGGAGCCCGAGTTCGAGCCCCGTACGCCTTACTTGAGAAAACTTAGGAAACTAATCGAAAAAGAGACCAAAACCCGCCACGGTCGTCCAGTTAACACGTAAACATAGGCAATAGCACCGCGTAGGCAATAGACATGCGTTACAACTGACAGGACTCGATTCTGATCTACGGAGCCCGATTTCATGCCCCGTACGCCTTACTTGAGAAAACTTGGGAAAATAGTTGAAAAAGAGACCAAAACCCACCTCGTTCGTCTAGTTAACACGCAAACACAGGCAATAGCACCGCGTAGGCAATAGACACACGTTACAACTAACGAGACTCCATTTCGATCTACGGAGCCCAAGTTCGAGCCCCGTACGCCTTACTTGAAAAACACAAACTAAAATAATATAAATATGTTTTCATTTTGACTTTGTTATTAATATTTTAATTTTGTAGGGTCTTGTTGACGACACTCGTAGAGGTGGAGATGGAGACACTGGTCATTTACAAATATAAACATAAACATGTTATAAACTAATAACAACCATCAAATAACAAGCCAATATCATACAATTCACCATTCAAATAGTAATCCAAATCAAATATATAGATCAAAAATATAATGGTCGTCGGTACAACTCAAAAATTGTACAAATACATACATGAAACTCAGAATATAACATAAACTAACTACAACCCGTCGCATGTCTCCTCGTCATCGACTCGTCGATCATCACCTCAGACTAGTAGGAGGTCGCTTGACATCAACTCGACTCATCATCACCTCAGACTTGAGGAAGTCGTCGTCATCAACTCAACGGTCATTACCAGTGCCTCCACCTCCACGAGTCTCGTCAACAAGACCCTACAAAATTAAAATATTAATAACAAAGTCAAAATGAAAACATATTTACATTATTTTAGTTTGTGTTCTTTAAGTTAGGCGTACGGGGCTCGAACTCGGGCTCCATATATCGGAATCGAGTCTCGTCAATTGTAACGTGTGTCTATTTCCTATGCATTGCTATTGTCTATGTTTGTGTGTCGTTTCGACGACGGGGGCGGGTTTTGGTCTCTTTTTCGACTATTTTCCTAAGTTTTCTCAAGTTTGGCGGACGGGACTCGAACTCGGGCTCCGTATATCAGAATCGAGTCCCGTCAGTTATAATGCGTGTCTATTTCCTATGCGGTGCTATTGCATGTATTTGTGTGCCTTTTGGACGACCGAGGTGGGTTTTGGTCTCTTTTTTGACTATTACTATAAGCTTTCTCAGGTTAGGCGTACGGGGCTCGAACTCGGGCTCCGTATATCAGAATTGAATCCTGTCAATTGTAACGCGTGACTATTGCCTACGCGGTTCTATTGTCTGTGTTTGCATGTCGTTTCGACGACCGGGGCGGGTTTTGGTCTCTTTTTCGACTATTTTCCTAAGTTTTCTCAAGTTAGGCGAACGGGACTCGAACTCGGGCTACGTATATTGAAATCAAGTCCCGTCAGTTGTAACGTGTGTCTATTTCCTACGCGGTGCTATTGTCTGTGTTTGCGTGCCTTTTGGACAAACGAGGCGGGTTTTGGTCTCTTTTTCGACTATTACTCTAAGTTTTCTCCAGTTAGGCGTACGACGCTCGAACTCGGGCTCTGTATATCGGAATCTAGTCCCGTTAGTTGTAACGCGTGTCTATTGCCTACACGGTGTTATTGTTTGTTTTTGCGTGTCTTTTCGACGACATGGGCGGGTTTTGGTCTCTTTTTCGACTATTTTCCTAAGTTTTTTCAAGTTTGGCGGACGGGACTCGAACTCGGGCTCTGTATATCAAAATTGAGTCTCGTCAGTTATAACGAGTATCTATTGCCTATGCGGTGCTATTGCACGTGTTTGCATGTCGTTTGGACGACCGAGGCAGGTTTTGGTCTCTTTTTCGACTATTACTCTAAGTTTTCTCAAGTTAGGCGTACGGGGCTCGAACTCGGGCTCCGTATATCAAAATAGAGTCCCATCAGTTTTAACACGTGTCTATTGCCTACGCAGTGCTATTGTCAGTGTTTGCATGTCTTTTCGATGACCAGGGCGGGTTTTGGTCTCTCTTTCGACTATTTTCCTAAGTTTTCTCAAGTTAGGCGGACGGGACTCGAACTCAGGCTGTGTATATCGAAATCTAGTCTCGTCAGTTATAACGCGTGTCTATTGCCTACGTAATGTTATTGTCTGTGTTTGCGTGTCATTTCGACGACCGTGGCGGGTTTTGGTCTCTTTTTCGACTATTTTCCTAAGTTTTCTCAAGTTAGGCGTACGAGGCTCGAACTCGGGCTCCGTATATTAGAATAGAGTCCCGTTAGTTTTAACGCATGTCTATTGCCTATGCGGTGCTATTTCATGTGTTTGCGTGCCGTTTGGACGGCTGAAGTGGGTTTTGATCTCTTTTTTGACTATTACTCTAAGTTTTCTCAAGTTAGCCGGATGAGACTTGAACTCAGGCTTCGTATATCAAAATTGAGTCCCGTCAGTTATAACGCGTGTCTATTGCCTACGCGGTGCTATTGCATGTGTTTGCGTGACGTTTGGACGACCGATGCGGGTTTTGGTCTATTTTTTGACTATTACTTTAAGTTTTCTCAAGTTAGGCGTACGGGGCTCGAACTCAGGCTCCTATATCGGAATTAAGTCCCATCAGTTGTAACGTGTGTCTATTGCCTACGCGGTGCTATTGTCTGTGTTTGTGTGTCATTTCGACGACCGAGGCGGGTTTTGGTCTCTTTTTTGACTATTTTCCTATGTTTTCTCAAGTTAGGAGGACGGGACTCAAACTCGGGCTCCATATATTGGAATTGAGTCCCGTCAGTTATAACGTGTGTCTATTGCCTACGCGGTGCTATTGTCTATGTTTGTGTGTCATTTCGACGATCGGGGCGGGTTTTGGTCTCTTTTTCGACTATTTTCCTAAGTTTTCTCAAGTTAGGCGTACGGGACTCGAACTCGCGCTCCGTATATTGGAATCGAGTCCCGTCAGTTGTAACGCATGTCTATTGCCTATGCGGTGCTATTGCTTATGTTTGCATGCCATTTGGAAGACCGAGGAGGGTTTTGGTCTCTTTTTCGATTATTACTCTAAGTTTTCTCAAGTTAGGCGTATGGGGCTCGAACTCAGGCTCCATATATCGGAATCGAGTCCCGTCAGTTGTAACACTTTTCTATTGCCTACGCGTTGCTATTGTATGTGTTTGTGTGTCATTTCGACGACCGGGGTGGGTTTTATTCTCTTTTTTGACTATTTTCCTAAGTTTTCTCAAGTTAGGCGGATGAGACTCGAACTCGGCCTTTGTATATCGGAATCGAGTCCCGTCAGTTATAACGCGTGTCTATTGCCTACGCGGTGCTATTTCCTATGTTTGTGTGCCGTTTGGACGACCGAGGCGGGTTTTGGTCTCTTTTTCGACTATTACTCTAAGTTTTCTCAAGTTAGGCGTGTGAACTAGTTATTTTACAATTTATATAAGCAATATAATTACGAATAAGGAAATACATCAATAATAAGTTTTACCTGTCGAATATGTGGAGGAAAGATGTTGGCCAAGGCAACTGCACATACACGGTTGGCCTCTTCCTGGATCTATGGAGCCGTGGACAACCTCCTGAGCAAGCTGGTAGACTCGCTCGCGTGATGGTGCGCCTGAATGCACGACACTACTCGCCATGCACCCCTCTATGATCCGCCTGAAGAAGACGTCAGATAATGAAGGACCGACGCCTGATCCACTCGCACCGCTACCTCCAGTGGGTGGGCGACGTCAAGATCTCGCAGCAGGAACTATAGAGTAGGCTGGGACGTGGGGAATGCTCATAACTCTACCCTTCTTCAGCCCCCCTGTAGCCTGCAGCCAGTCCTCCATCACCTCGTCCTCACGCTCATCATCAATCACTTGAGTGTCACCTCTTTGGCTGCTCCGGACCACAGAAAGGTCCTCGAACCGTGTGTGAAAAAACACAAAAATATATGAAAAGCAAGTATTACACAAAAAAAATACAAAAGAATTTCAAAGCCATCAAATGCATACTAAATAAAATAATTAAATTATTTGCCGCAATGCGCTCTACCTCAGGTGAGATATAACCACCGTCACCTTTCTTCTGGTGAGCATGCCACCAAAACTCAAGGCGGGAAGGTCGGTGCTTTAGACTCACCTCGAGTCTCTCCCTATAGAGGTTGTACGATTGACTCCCAATGCAGTGTGGGAGATGACTCTGCTGTCGGGTAGCTGTATGTTGTGCCGACATCTTCTTGAACGCCTCGCCCTCCCAAACACGCAAGACATCTCGCTCCCACACCGATGACCAATCTGGCGGACATTTCTAAGTGTTTGTCCATCCGCCATCTTGGTCTGGGCCTTCTTCTTCCAGTCGTAGACCCACTTGTGCCAATTCATCTCGAGATACTTCCTGAGAATAGTGCTGCCGTGGGCTTCTTGCCCGTCCTTGAAGCGATAATATCTCTACAGTACAACATATGAATATCAGCAGTTACTTAGTAGACAACATAAAGCAAAGCGGTAAATAAATGAATGACTAAAACACAAATTAAAACTAACATATGAATGAATGACTTCTTACCCTAAACTCAGAAATAATCAGACCACGTGTGCGGTCATCCACATCCGCCCACCTCATCCACGGGCTGGAGAATCGGTTGCGGATGATCCCAAGCAACGTGTTCCTTGGCGTCACATAAAGGATACTAAAATTGAAATTATTAAATTTGCAAATTACAAAGAATATATAAGAACTAAATAATTAATACAAACATAATATTAAATATAAAATTACCTAGTAGTCCTGACACGGCATATAAGCGGCGCCTGTGGGGATTCCCTAGCAATCCACGTCTATAGTCCCATGAAGGCCTACGTCGATCACCTATGTAGTGAAATACAACAATATTTATATAAACGAATATAATGTCAATATTATATAAAATTAAAAACAATAAGATGTATAACAACAAAATAAGTAATTATACCTGATGATTCGGCCTGATCATCACCAGCACTACCTCTACGGCCTGAACTACCAGCACGCCCACCACGATCGTTGTGTGGTGTACGCGCCATATCTGTATATATACTTTTAAATCATCATCAAGAGGATAACATACGGATATAACTAACAGGATACAACATAAATATCAGAATCATCATGCACATACAACTAAAAGGATACAACATGCAAATATAACTAAAAGGAGACAACTATTACATTTGAATACAACTAAAAGGACATAAAGAGTACATACTCCTAATCATTTATATCATCAAAGCCATCAAT
The DNA here is from genome assembly GCA_020205615.1 of Panax quinquefolius. Classification (NCBI taxonomy): domain Eukaryota; kingdom Viridiplantae; phylum Streptophyta; class Magnoliopsida; order Apiales; family Araliaceae; genus Panax; species Panax quinquefolius. The sequence continues at coordinate 41,074,711 of CM035162.1, read as the reverse complement.
ATCAAAATTGTCATCTTCGAGCAGTAGATCTTCACTATCGTTGTCATCACCATCTTCATCATCCTCAACGATTTCTTTAATTATATCTACCTCCTCAACAACCTCGTCTTCACTTTCGACAGCGACAACATCATCCTCTTCTTCACTAGACTCACTAATAATTGTCACATCAGTAGGTGTGACACTAGTAGAGTTGACTTGTAAAGGTTCATCGTCTGGACGAGGAGTTGTGCCTTGAAAACCACGGGCTTTGGTGGTTATAACAGCATGTCATGGGTTTGCAGGAGTCTTAACACTCCATGCGTAGTACACCTGTGTTGCTTGACTTTCTAAAATAAAAGGCTCGTCCATACCAGTCATGAGTCTTAGTTTTGACTTAACGTTAACGATCATTGATCTCCGATTTTTTATCTACTTTAACTCCATTCTCAACATCAAACCAATGACAATTGAAGCAAACTAATTCTTTATGACCCCAATATTTGAGAACGACATCTTCTACCAAACGTCCATACCAGTCATCCCAAATGTTATCGTAGCAGCTACATTTCACCACAACACCAGAATCAATAGAAACGACTTCCCCAATATCACAACACTTAAATCTATAACCGTTGACAATGCAAAGATATATAAGTATCTCTCGGATCTTTCGTGGTCGCTCATTATAAGCTTTAGCCGATTGTCAGCTAACTCATCTGTGAGGACCTAATGTACATTAACACAACATATTCTAAAGTTAATTACGCCATAAGAATAAATCTATGATGGTAGATTCATTGAACTTGTAAAGGTTAGACTTACATGTTCTTTAAACCATTGCATAAATTGTCCATTTCAAAAATTTTGCAAATCCCCGTCCGATATACTCGGATTCGCTTCACGTACTTCAGCATCATATTGACTGCAACACAGTTATATACTTAATGTGTTTGTAAAGGAACTTGACACAATTACACCAGACATATATAGTTATGACTACATACTTAATGTATGGCGCTACTTCATTCATGTTGACAAGTGCATACAATGTGGCAGCTGCATACTCACTATCGGTCAAGAATCTCCTTTTTTACCGCCGAATGAGCGTACAGGATGACTAAAGGTCGTTAATTCTCCATTTCTTTGTGCGTAACAGCCTCATTCCAAAGTAAGCGATTGTGCTTCGTCTGAACATTCGGCTCAAAGTACAACAAGCAGAAATTAACAAGTTCCTCCATAACATAACTTTCAGTAATTGACCCCTCTACATGGGCTTTATTCTTTACCTTTTGCTTTAGACGTGGCATATACCTATGTGATATACAGATTAGCAAACAAGAATGAACATTTTACCATATTAAAAACATTAATGTCATTACCTCTCGAATAGATACATCCATCTATATTGCACGGGACCGCTAAACTTAGCTTCATATGGCAAGTGAATAGGCAAATGCTCAATTGAATCAAAAAATGATGGAGGGAAGATCATTTCTAACTTGCACATTATTTCCACTATCTGCATCTCCATTTTATCTATGTCTTTGAGCTGGAGCTCCGTCAAACATAGATCTCTAAAGAAATTAAAAAGCTCTGTCAGTGCTTCAATGACACGTTTCGGTAACAAGTTGATAAATTCCACGGAGGATCAACTTCGCATGAACACGTGACAATCATGACTTTTGAGACCGAAACTTGACTCTTCGACTTTTTACAACACCTTGCTATATTCAAGAATATCCATCTAGGAGCTTCATTCCACTGATCCAATTACATATCAATATCAACTGTTCCCTGGTCAAAGTATATTCAGCTTTAGGCGTTACCGTCTTACTACCCTCCTGATACAGCCACAGATCTTCCCTAATATTCATTTCTACCCTCCTACCGTCTTACTACCCTCCTAATACAGCCATGACCTTTCAAATTACAAGGAAAATCTGGAAGAAATTGAGCTATATATAATTATACAAACCTGCATCAACACAAAATGTAACCCTAAAAACCACCTCTATGTTAGTCCTTGCAGATCATTAACATCTACCAAACCAAAGCTAGAAGCACAAATGATAACAAATGTATAACAAAATGAAGTGTTGAATAAAATTTAAAAATTTACCAAAATGAAGTGTAGAACAACTGTAGAATCAATCGAGGCTGAAATGGGGTGAAATAAAGAATCTGGCAAAGGTAAAGGTGGGCGAAACCGGTGGCGGTGGCCAAGCTTAACCGGTGGCAATCGGTGAACTGGGCTTGGAACCGGCCATTAACTTGGGCAAAATTGATGAACGAGATTCAATTGGATAAAACGATTGAGCTACTTGAGAATCAATTGAGATATGCTAGCTTAGAATCAATTGGGGGAAATGGCCAAAATATGAGGGAATGAGAAAATTAAGAGGGAAGGAAAAAATATGCTCGTTGCCGTCGAACCAGGGTTTGAAATATAAGACTCATTCTTGATGGCGTGTCCGTCGTTAATGACCCCGTCGATATTAAGTCATTCCCGACGGCGACCTCGTCGTTAATTCCATTAGTGCTATCGCCAATGAGTTTTCCCTCCAGCGGGAAAGTCTGGCGCCAAATAATAGGGTCATTACCGACGGTCTCCATTTGCGATGGCTAGCCCGTCGTCAATGACCTTATTCGCGATTATTGGTATGATCGTGACTATAGGTTCTCTTTGGCCAGTAGTGCAAAAGTTGAATTGTTGACTGGTATGATCATGACCATTGAATTTACAATTGAATATTTTTAGCTTAAGTGCAAAGGTGAATTGATCAACATGGTTATAATTATTGTTATATAACTTCGAAATGATTATGTATTTATTTGAGATATGAATATCTTTGGCCCGTAGTGCAAAAAGATGGCTTGTTGATGAATATCTTAGCTTTGTGTAGTGCAAAGATGAATTATTGATGAATATCTTTGGCTCGTAATGCAAAGATGACTGTTGTTGAATATCTTTTGCTTTGTAGTGCAAAAGATGAATATTTGATTCGGATGTATATTGATTGATGTTCTGGGGATAAAATATTGATGATGATGCTGTTAAATTCATAGATTATAGTAGATTTCATTCTCTACGTAACTCTTCTATGAATTATTATTTCCATTGCGAATATTGATACGAAACTTGTCATCTATTGTATTCTATCGATTTTTCCTGTTGAAGACTAACGATAATTTGTTGTATATTATCTTAGTCATAATATTCTTTCTTTGGGCTAGTTGAGCTCACCCTTTTCCTTGTTGTTCCATTTTTTCTTCTCGGGAGGCGAGAATGTAGCAGTACTACTAGTCGGGGTATGGAATGAAGGTTACAGAGAGAGTTGTTTAGTAGTCCTCACCATTTTGTAAAATAATGAATCAATAATTATGATGGGGATTTATTTGCATGTGGATATTGTCTAGAAGACAATATTATATTTAAACTCACATTATATATTGTCGTATTTCACACGACATTTGTATTATTGAAGTTGTAGTTTGCTTTTTGTACCATGTATTTGGCGACTCGAGAATGGGTGTTGTGTATACCTATTTTGGGGGCGTCACAGATAATATCGAGCTTAGGATATGATCTCTGGCGGAGATCGGGATTAGAACTAGGAGGAGAGATGAGTAAATCCTTATTTAGTGTGTCCTACCTAAGCTTTTTGTTGGTCGTCACCATAATATCGGAATATTATGTGATATGTTAATTTGTTAAATTAACCCTTGTTTTGAAGTTGTATTCTAGAATGATATCTCGAAATACGGGGAGATGAGCAATGGAGAAATCATGATGACGGGGAGATAGAATCGAAATGAAAACAAGGTATTCTCAACTCTTTGAAATACAGTGCGTAAATTTCGGGGACGAAATTTCATAAGGAGGGTGATTGTAAGACCCCGAATTTTATGAAATAAAAGTATTCAATTTTTTTTAATTACTATTCATGAGTTACTATTTACGAGTTACTATTCACGAGTTCTTATTCATGAGTTACTATTCACGAGTTCTTATTCATGAGTTACTATTCACGAGTTACTATTCACGAAAGTACTATTCATGAAGCATGATAATTTTTTTTTCGTGAAGAAGGCATTACTCAATAATTGTTACGGTAATTCTTTGCTCAATATTTTATTTTATTGATTCAATAATTGCTACGTTGATATTTTATATTATTGTTGTTTTGATAATTGTCACAGTACTGATATTTTCCATTTATCGAGCAATAATTCATATTATCTGAATAATATTATTGGATAACATTATTGGCAATGCCTAGAAAGTTCGTCTAAGGAGAGGTTTGGTCACCTAATTGCGGCGCCAAGAAGGAGAAATTCTTATTGAAAGCCCCTCTTTCTGAGGGCCGCACGGTTGTTAATATTGTGATTATGTAATATTATTTGTGAATAATTAATTATTGATTTTTATGATGAGAAAATATTTATTTTATGTGGATATAGATGGAGAAAATTTTTAAAGTGACAATTGTTGAAAATTAATATTTTATCTTTTTACGATAAAATAATTCATTTAAATATATTATTTTAATAATATAATAATGGTGATATTTTTACGATTGAATGTGGAATATATGAGTATATGAGGAGGAAGAATATTTTTGTTACAATAAATGTTTAAAACATGTTAAACATGTCGGTGGACCCCATTTCTTGGTCGAAATTTGATTATGATCGTAAAATTATGCATTTGTGGATTTCGGTCAATTTCTGTTTGGAATTTGGAAAACTTTCTTACGCAAAGTTGTAGAGAATTGAATTTCCTATAAAAACTCATGAGATTCGAATTTTCTGATAAAAGGCATATTTATTATGAATTATTGAAGTTAGAAGTTAGAAATAATTGATTTTGAAAGTTTTAATTAATTTTAATAACAAAAATGTTTTTTTTTTTTGTCATTATTAGTGGCTGAATTCAGATGGTCAGATGGTCGAGTGGGCATAGGAATTTAATATATATTATATTAATATTTTATTAAATTTTCTACTTTGGTGTTCTAAGCATTTTCCTATAAATAGGGTCTTGGGTTAGAATTGAAAATCACACCGTAAAGCTGAAGTTTTTCTCTCTATATTATTGAGCGTATTCTTGTGAGTATTTTGAGTATACTTTGAGTATTGCTATACGGTGCAAGTTCGTTTCAATTATTATTCCAAATCTTGCGCTCTTTTGAGGTAAGGGATAGTAAAGGATTTTAAGGGTTATTATGTTTTTAGTTTGAAATTTTTTTGAACCTTCAAAATTCTGGAAAAATTTGAAATGATATTTTGATGAGTTTTGTAGAGTGTGTCCAAAATGGCGATTTTTGGATGTATAGATTAGAAGTTATGGATTTTATGAGAAAAGACTATTTTAAAAGTAACTATTTATAACTCCTTGTGATTAACTCCAAAATTGATGAAATTTTATTGGGACTACATCTATATAATATCAGTATGCCGTGTAAATTTCAGAATTTTTTGGACACAAGTACAATTTATGATAAATGTTTAAATATTCGGTGGTTTTGGCCATGTGAAATATGGTAAATGAATTTTAAAAATTTGAGAAAATATATATTCAATATGGGACTATATTCTTCTAAATCCCAGAAAATAAATATTTTTGGAACTGATTTGGTATTTTTCATGAAAATGTTCTAGTTATGAGTAAATGAATTAAATATGTTATGTGAACTAAGAAAATTAGAAAATATGATTTTATGGCTTGAGAATCATATATGAGGTATATGCAGATTTTTGATGAGGGTTTTGGTTATTGGTGATGAAATCTTATGAGTTTGGCATTTTATGATGATTAAATGCATTAATTAGTAAAGTGTAAACAATTTAATTAAATTGTTTATAAGTTTTAGAAATGATTAAAATATTATTATAATATTAATAATATTAGATTATGAGATTTCTAAGTGATTTATAACATTTGGATTAAGGTGTTATAAATATGGATATGAATTTTATTATGAAACTTTATCTTTTTTCGTATCGAGGTTCTTACTATGCATTATACGGTGATTATATGTACAAATCACGGGTACTATTTCATGACAAATTGGTTTCTTCTTTGACCAAATTATCGTTGATTTATGAATCTTACTCTTGAAATTAAAACTATGTTTTGATTATATTATTTTTATATAACATTCTTATAACCCTAATGATGATATTTCTCTTTGACTTAAGTGTAAAGATGGGTAGATTATTGGTATGATCGTGACCATAGGTTCTCTTTGGCCGATGGTGCAAAAGTTGAATTGTTGGTGGTATGATCATGACCATTGAATTTACAATTGAATATTTTTAGCTTAAGTGCAAAGGTGAATTGATCAACATGGTTATAATTATTGTTATATAACCACGAAATGATTATGTATTTATTTGAGATATGAATATCTTTGGCCGTAGTGCAAAGATGGCTTGTTGATGAATATCTTAGCTTTGTAGTGCAAAGATGAATTATTGATGAATATCTTTGGCTCGTAATGCAAAGATGACTGTTGTTGAATATCTTTTGCTTTGTAGTGCAAAGATGAATATTTGATTCCGGATGTATATTGATTGATGTTACTGAGGATAAAATATTGATGATGGTATTAAATTCATAGATTATAGTAGATTTCATTCTCTCACGTAACTCTTCTATGAATTATTATTTCATGCGAATATTGATCCGAAACTTGTTGTCTATTGTATTCTATCAGATTTTTCCCTGTTAAAGACTAACGATAATTTATTGTATATTATCTTAGTCATAATATTCTTTACTGGGCTAGTTGAGCTCACCCTTTTCCTTGTTGTTCCATTTTTTTTCTCGGGAGGCGAGAATGTAGCGAGTAGTACTAGTGGGGTATGGAATGAAGGTTAGAGAGAGTTGTTTAGTAGTCCTCACCATTTTGTAAAATAATGAATCAATAATTATGATGGGGATTTATTTGCATGTGGATATTGTCTAGAAGACAATATTATATTTAAACTCACAGTATATATTGTCGTATTTCACACGACATTTGTATTATTGAAGTTGTAGTTTGCTTTTTGTACCATGTATTTGGCGACTCAGAATGGGTGTTGTGTATACCTATTTTGGGGGCGTCACATATGGTACAGAAACAAATAAACCTTTAGTAATACAATTATCGTGCAAAATACGACAACACATATACTGTAAGTTTGAATACAAATATTGTCTAATAGACAGTATACAAACTCAAAAGGGGTCCTCATTACAATTATTGGTACACTATTTTACAAAATAGCGAGGACTACTAAAATAACTATCCTGAACCATCACTCCATACCCTGACTAGTTCTTGCTATGTTCTCACCTCCTGAAAAGAAAAATGGAACAAGAAGAAAAAGGGTGAGCTAAACTAGCCCAGTAAAGAATATTATGACTAAGATAATATACAATAAATTATCATTAGTCTTCAATAGGGAAGAATCTGATAGAACATAGTAGATAACAAGTTTTATAGATCAACAACTGCAGCGGAAACAGCAATCCATTAGAAGAGTCAAGTAGAGAATGAATTATACTATCTTCTAAGATTTAAAAGTCCATCATCAATATTTTATCCTAGTAACATCAATCAATATACATCTTGAATCAAATATTCATCTTTGCACTACAGGCCAAAGATATTCATTTGTATCACCAGTTGGTCATGTTCATCTCAACACCTATTCATCTTTGCACTACGGGCCAAAGATATTCATCAGTTAATCATTCATCTTTCCACTACAGGCCAAAGATATTCAGTAATATCATCATTTAGGACTGAGTATGATGAAAAATATCTTAAAGAAAATGAATCCAGTGAGACAAGAGGACAAATATTAGGGATTCGTATTACAATTTATCCAAGTTCAATAATACTCCATAATAACCAATTGTGGAGCAAAATTCAGGAATAAAGATCAAAACATGGATACAATCAAAGATAGTAACCACAATAGACAACTTGGACAAAGAAAGAAAAAATTTATTTTTCTGTAAATAGTGTCGTATTCGTGAATAGTGCCGTATACGTGAATAGTGATGTATACGTGAATAGTAACCCTAATATGAAAAAGGTAGAAATTCCACAATAAAATCCATACCAATATTTCGGTATAACGATATTGAAAGAATAACATCATTATGAAGAAAATATCATCCCTTACCTCAAAAAACGATGATTCTATTTGAAATATCGTATAAAAGGTGAAGGAAACTTGCACTGATGAATAGCAACTCACAAAGTATCTAAATACTCATAAAATACGCTCGATGATATAGAGAGGAAAAAAAACTTGTTTCTGGTATGATTTTCAATTCTAACTAAGCACCATATTTTTAGGAAAATGCTTAGAACGACATAGCAGACTAACCTGTTACCTGATGGCTTTACCTGCTACTATTCATGCCCGCCACTTTTGAAAATAAATTCAAGCACATTTCATTTCTCACCAACCAAAAGTGGGGACCACCATATTTTTAAAAAAATATTTATTTTTAAAACTTCAATAATTCATAATAAATAACCCTTTTATCAGAAAAATACGAATTTTATGTCCATTCCATAGGAAATTGAATTCTCTACAACTTTGTGCAAGAAAGTTTTTCCAAATTCCAAACAGAAAATTCCTGAAATCCACATACGAACGATTTTTAATACATCCATTCAGACAAAATACTGATAAAACACCTCAACATTTATTCCACCATTTATAACCACAATACATATATCCATCATTTATATCCACATAAAATAAATATTTCCTTATCATATAAATCAATAATTAATTATTCATAAATAATATTACATACTTCATGATTATAATGACGGTGTCGTTCACAGGAAGAGGGGCTTTAGATAAGGATTTCTCCTTCTTGGTAGCAATTAGGTGACCAAACCCTTTCTTGAGCCAGAACTTGTAGACATTGCCAATAATGCTATCTAATAATATTATTCAAATAATATGAATTATTGATCTGATAATGGGAAATACTGTGCAGTGACAATTATTGAAACAACAATAATATAAAATATCAACGTAGTAATTATTGAATCAATAAAATAAAATATTGAACAGTAATTACTGTAACAATTATTGAGTAGTGCCTTCTTATGTAAGAATCAATAATTTAAAAATACTATGCAATACCGTGTCCTACTGTGCAACCACGCGTATTATTGTATTTTAACCACCGGATATTCCAATAGTGTTAACGGTAACAACTACGCCATTATTTATAAAAACTCAAACTTGTCGTTTTCTTCATTCGATCATTTTCCATTATGGGACCCACAAATGGTTGCGTCGTTGTATGAATATTCTCCGACATAAATAAAGAATATTCCACGACCAAATGAATATTTCCCGACACAAAGAATATTTTATAACCACTTGCTTATTTTGCAAAATTTGCACTTTCACTCATAACCAAAGCTTTATATCAAATTAACACCTTATTATTCACAATAATAAATAGAGGAAATTTAATTTTATTTATAATAAGTTGGGGTCTTACAACCTCCCCTCCTTATGAAATTTCATCCTCGAAACTGACGTACGTACCTAATATTTCGAAAAGGTGAGGATACATCGCTTTCATTTCTGATTCCAACTCCCAGGTCATTTCTTTAATGGCATGGTTCCTCCACAAAACCTTAACTTGTTGTGAGATCCAAAAATTTATGAAATGAAAGTATTCAATTTTCTTATAATTATTATTTTATTTCGTAAATGGTTAAATTGATAAAAGGTTAAAGTTAAGGGTGATATTTGAAATTTTTTGCAAAGTAAGCAAGTTGTTATTCGTTGTGCCGGGGAATATTCGATTGGTCGGGGAATATTCGTTTTCATAGGGAATATTCGTACGACGACATAATCATTGGTAGACCCCACAACGGAAGTATTTTCGTATTTAGAAAATGACAGAATTATCTTATTATAAAAATAACGACGAAAGTGTTACCATTAAAACTGCTGAACTACCCGGTAGTAAAAGTATAGTAATGTCTGGCGTGGTTGTAGTAGTACCACGGTATTGATTATTGATGCTTACGTGAGAAGTCACTCGGTTATACTCAATTATTGCTTTAGTAATTAACGCATCATATCTCTTATATTATTGATTCAATTATTGTCACGAGATCATCTGCATAATATGTTATATTATTAAATCAATAATTGAGATGACAAAGTTATTCATATTATTATTTGCAATATTGACAATGTCTAGAAGTTCTGTCAAGGAGAGGTTTGGTCACCTAATTGCGCGCCAATAAGGAGAAATCCTTATCGGAAAGCCCCTCTTTCATGGGAACGACCTGGTTGTTAAATATTGTGAGTTATAATATTAATGATAAATAAATTCGTGTTGATTAAAGATGAAATTGATTGTTCCATTGTGTGGGAATTATTAGTGTTAGTGGAAATCGACATTTATTTCGATAATAATTGATGTCTGGAGGTTATATTGACCAATCGGGTAATTCACCGAATAAATGAGCAATTAATTGCTATTAATTCACATGCTTGTAACTATGTGTTCACATGTATGTACTATTGATTCACGTGATTTACTATTAGGGGAGTTGGTGCAAGATTGATAATACTTGCATGACTAAATTAAAAATTGAGGTATAGATGAAGGTACTATACTGTAATTGTTTTTTCACATGATTAGAACTATTGAGTCACATGATTTACTATTAGGGGAGGTGGTGCAAGTTTGATAATACTTGCAGGACTAAATTAAAAATAAAGAAAAAAGAGGAAGGTATTACACTATAAAATTTTGAGCCCCAAAATGTGTAATTATTGAAACTATATTTTCCTATAAATAGAAGCTCATTCTTCCTTTATTTCTCACAAATTCACTAAAGCTTTAAAGCGATTATTATAGATAGAAATTATAGAGAGAAAGAAGAAGAGAAGTCTGCTACCTCACTATTCCAGTATCCAGTTTTCTTCTAAGGTAAGGGGTATTATTCTTTCGTATTCATGAAGAGAGTTATTTTCTTTCAATACTCGTAAGGGTTGTTATTCCATTCTTTATTATTATGTTGGAATAACTTTTATCTATCTGAAATCTGACATACATGGTGAAATTCTTCATTATTCCATTCTTTATTATTACATTGGAATAACTTTTGTTTGTCTTGATCTATCGCATGCACAGTGAATTCTGTTGTTATTCCATTCTTTATTATTCGGTTGGAATATCACATGCATGCGGATTCGCATGACACAGTTCCATTCTTTATTATTACATTGGAATATCACATGCATGCGGATTATGCATGACCTGGTTCCATTCTTTATTATCCTGTTGGAATAACATGTCTATGCGGTCTATCGCATGCATGGTGAAATCTTCTATTATTCTATTCTTTATTATTTTGTTGGAATAACATGTCTATGTGGATTACCGCATGCATGGTGAATGACCTTTCGTATTCATTCTTTATTAAATTGTGGAAATGATGCATCTCACGTGGATTCTTGCATGGCGAGATGAAAATCCATTCTTGATTTCAGTATATTCTATTATACTCGTATGAGATATCATTTCTTTTGTAATCGTCATGAAATATCATTTTATTTGGTATTTTATTTTATGAGTTACTATTCACGGGTTACTATTCACTCTAGTATTATTCACTCAGGTATTCGGGGCACTTTTCGTGTCAAAGTACTATTTACGAGTTACTATTCATGGGTTACTATTCACCCAAATTACTATTCACGGGGTACTATTTACCCGAAAAATATATTTCTTTTCTGTCCAAATTATTTTTGGTACATGAATATTATTCTTGAATTTTACTCTACAAAGCAGTATCATGTTGACAATTTAGACGTTATTGATTTCTAGATAAATTAAATTATAAATCTTTAAAATTTATCCTTTAACTTGTTTTATTGAATTATTATGTCATTGTCATCATCCTCATGCTTATATTGTGATGAAAGTCATCTTTGGCTTACGTGCAAAGATGGACTATTGATTATTGGTTTTACAGTTGTATATCTTTGGCTTACGTGCAAAGATGGACTGTGGATTATTGGTTTTACAGTTGTATATCTTTGGCTTACGTGCAAAGATGGACTTTTGATTATTGGTTTTACAGTTGTATATCTTTGACTTACGTGCAAAGATGGACTATTGATTAATGAGTATCATTGGCTTATGTGCATAGATGAACTGTTTATTGGTATGATTATGACCAGGGGTCATTCGGTATAATCATGACCCGTAATGTTATAGATGATGTGGTAAAAGTCCTCATTGGCCCTAATTCATTGATTGGCCAGTTATTGGTATGATTATAACCAGGGATTATTCGGTATAATCATGACCATTGATTATTACATGAATATCCTTGGCCGTAGTGCAGGGATGATTCGATGATGTGGATTATTTATTAAGCTGAGTCTCAGCGATAAAATATTGATAATAAACTTTTCATTCGTAGAAGATAGTAGATATAATGCTCTACTTAACTCTTCTAAAATACAGTTGCATGTCTTTGGCCTGTAATGCAAAGATGAACTGTTGATGAATATCTTTGGCCTGTAGTGCAAAGATGAATTTATTAGTATGATTATGAACATGAACTGTGATTTGGTATAACCATGATCTTTGATGTTTCAGGTAAAGACATGTGATGAAAATTATCTTCGTCCTGGATGCGAAGAGGAATTTAGAACCACAATTATGATTATGAGTTATTCACATAATTATGGAAATGAATTGTTGATTTATGTTACAGGGATAAGAAAGTGTTGGTGGACTTTAATCATGGAAAAGATAATAGACTTTATGGTCTATTTGACTCTTCTAATGGATTGCTCGTTCCGCTACAACTATGGTTGAAAAGTTTTATCATCTACCATATGTTCTAAATCTCTGATTTATTACTGATGGAGGCTATTGATGATGTAAATTATCTTTAGTCATGATATTCTTTACTGGGCTAGTTGTGCTCACCCTTTTTTCTTCACAATTCCTTTCAGGTAATAAAAGTGTTGCCTGGTCGAGCGGGGATAACAGGGGAATAGAATGGTGGTCTATAGCTGTTGAGGTTCTCCCTAAATAGTATGGAAATAATTTTGTTAAGAACTTTAGATAAGTGTGGCGTATTGTATACGTCATTTGATATTTAATTTTGGTGAACCGAATATGGTGAGGTGAAAAAAACTTTGGAAGTTGCCACTATCATACAAGATGTCTAATGACATACAACCTCATGTTATCATAAGACATGGTTGTGCACATCCACTTGCTGAGTATATCTATGAGCACTACCTATATGATCTTGGAGTATATTTGAAATATAATTTTTACTTGGAGACAACGGAGATAATTATATGTTAAGAGAAGAATCACCATTGGAAAGAAGATGATAGTAATCTTCTTGTTTTTCTTGGGGACTTTTGGGTTGACCAAGGATAATTACGTGGACATATGATATCTATCATAACTTTGGATGCATGGCCTCCCATGTATACGAAGGTTTCGTTGAGTATTTTCAAAGATTTTATTTTCTAAAAACAATTATTATTTGTACCTTTATGTAAGGTACCATTGTAAGGTCTTGTGGTCAAGGCACCACGAGAGTTATATATATTTGTATTAAAACTCACGACTTATACATTTTGTCGTACTCGCATTTACGGCATTCAACGATTAATATAAATAAAGTTTATATTTGATTTTTATAGTGCTATATATTTGGCGACTCAGAATGGGTCGTGTGGACCTATTTTGGGGGCGTCACACTTGTGGTATAACCTTGGTGCGTAGGACATGTTCTTTCCTATCCAATATACGAGCAAGTACCTCCTCGTGACGTTAAATCTTCGGCTATCTCGTCCGGTTCTAACTCAATAATGTGGTTCGGGTCTTTCACATATTTACGAAGCATAGATATATGAAAAATATTATGAACACGAGACATGCTTGAACGTAATGCGAGTCTATAGGCCACATTTTCTATTCGGTCAAGAATTTCAAATGGACCAACAAATCTTGGATTGAGCTTTACTCTCTTCCCAAATCTTGTAACTCCCTTCCATGGAGCAATACGTAACAATACATGATCCCCAATATTAAATTCCACGTCCTTTCGATGAAGATCCGCATAACTCTTTTGTAAGACCCCAAAAATTTTTTTAAATAAAAAGGAATTTCCTTTATTTATTATTTTGAAATAGTAAGGGTTGATTTGATTAATGTGGATAGTTAAGGGTTAAATATGCAAATATTTTAAAATAAGCAAGTGGTTATAAAATATTCATTGTTTTCGGGAATATTCGTTTGGTCGTGGAATATTAAATGCGGTCGGGAATATTAAATGCGACGGTAGTGACCATGTGTGGGCCCCATAACGAAAGCGATTGGATGAAGAAAGCGACAAATATAAGTTGTTTTTAAATAATCTGGCGTAGTTATTACTGATTATCTTGTTGGAATACCCGGTGGTTAAAACACACTAATCTGGCGTTGTTGAGCGGTAGCACTACGTGATTGCACCAATTATTGATTCTTACGTAAGAAGGCACTACTCAATAATGGTTACGATAATTCTTATTCGAGATTTTATTGAGTTAATAATTCTGCGTTGATATTTTATATTCTTTGTTGTTTGATAATTGTCATTACACGGTATCTTTCATTATCGAAGCAATAATTCATATTATCTGAATAATATTATTAGATAACATTATTGGCAATGTCTAGAAAGTTCTTTCTAAGGGAGGTTTGGTCACCTAATTGCATGATGATGAAGAAATTCTTATTGGAAAGCCCCCCTTTCACTGAGGCTGCTTTGGTTGTCAATATTGTGATTCGTAATATTATTTGTGAATAATTAATTATTGATTTATATGATGAGGAAAATATTGATTTTATGTGGATATAGATGGAGAAAATTTTAAAATGACAATTGTTGAAAATTAATATTTTATCTTTTTACGATAAAATAATTCATTTAAATATATTATTTTAATAATATATTAACGGTGATATTTTTTACAACGAATGTGGGAAATATGAGTATATGAGGAGGAAGAGTATTTTTGTTGCATTAAATGATTAACACATGTTTTGTGTGTCGGTGGACCCCATTTCTTGACTGAAATTTGATTATAGCCTGTAAAATCGCCCGTTTGTGGATTTCGGTCGATTTCTGTTTGGAATTTGGAAAAACTTTCTTCTGCAAAGTTGTAGAGAATTGAATTTCCTATAAAAACTCGCAAGATTCGAATTTTCTGATGAAAGGATATTTATTATGAATTATTGAAGTTACGAAGCTCAAAATAATTAATTTTGGAAGTTTTAATTATTTTTATTATGAAAACGTTTTTGTCATTAAAGGTGGGTCTTGCATGTGATGTAAATGCTGAATTCAGATCCTTAAAAGTGGGCGTAGGAATTTGTAATATTAATATTATTATTTTATTAAATTTTACGCTTTGGTGTTCTAAGCGATTTTCTATAAATAGGTCTTAGGTTAGAATTGAAAATCACACTGTAAGCTGAAGTTTTCTCTCTATATTATCGGCGTATTCTTGTGAGTATTTTGAGTATACTTTGAGTATTGCTATACTGATCTGCAAGTCCAAGTCATAGCTTTATATCCGGTGTTTCTTTTTTAAATCTTGATCTTTCGAGGTAAGGGATATTATTTTTTTTTTTTGTAATGATATTATTTCTTCAATATCATTATCTTTGAAATGTTGATCGAAGTTTTATCAAATTTGGAACTTTTTCATATAAGGGTTACTATTCATGGGTTCTTATTCATGAGTTACTATTCACGAGTTCTTATTCATGAGTTCTTATTCACGAGTTCTTATTCACGAGTACTATTCATGAAGCGTGAAGATGTTTTTGTGGAATTTCTATCTTTTGGTGTCTGAGTTATTATTCACGTATACGGCACTATTCACGATATCTGGCACTATTCACGATATCGGTACTATTCATAGAAAAATAAAATTTCTTCTTTTCGTCAAAAACATCTATTACGGATACTAACTACGATTGTATCCATGTTTTGATCATTCTTGAATTTTACACCACTATGATTATTTTTGAGGTATTTTTGGGCGTGGATAAAACCAAGTACGAATCCTTAATCCTTAATCCTTGTCATTTTGTTTCCTTTGGATTCGTTTCTTAAAAATATTTTCATCATCCTCGATCTTAAATGATGATATTATTGAATATCTTTGGCTTTGTAGTAAAAGATGAATGATTTCTGAAGAATATCTTTGGCTTTGTAGTGCAAAGATGAGCAGTGTTGAGATGAACATGGTGATTGATTAATATCTTTGGCACATAGTGCAAAGATGAGCAGTGTTTAAATGAACACGACCCGGTGATGAATATCTTTGGCTGTAGTGCAAAGATGAATATTTGATTCGGATGTATATTGATTGATGTTCTGGGGATAAAATATTGATGATGGATATTAAATTCATAGATTATAGTAGATTTCATTCTACGTAACTCTTCATGAATTATTATTTCGCTGCGAATATTGATCGATACTTGTTATACTATTGTATTCTATCGATTTTTCCTGTTGAAGACTAACGATAATTTGTTGTATATTATCTTAGTCATAATATTCTTTCTTGGGCTAGTTGAGCTCACCCTTTTCCTTGTTGTTCCATTTTTCTTCTCGGGAGGCGAGAATGTAGCGAAAGTACTTAGTGGGGTATGGAATGAAGGTTTTAGAAAGGATTGTTTAGTAGTCCTCACCATTTTGTAAAATAATGTATCAATAAATGTGATGAGGATTTATTTGAGTATAGATATTGTGCAGAAGATAATATTTGTATTCAAACTCACGATTTCTTGTTGTAATAATAAAGTTGTAGTTATTTCTGTACTATGTATTTGGCGACTCAGAATGGGTGTTGTGTATACCTATTTTGGGGGCGTCACATCTTTTGTCGATCTTGTGCCGTTTGTATACGTTATCGAATATTTTGGATCTTCTCTGTTGTCATTCGTACTAACTCTAGTCCCAACAATGTTGTTTCACCCACCTCATCCCAGCATACTGAAGAATGAAATTTTCTTCCATACAACGCCTCGAATGGAGCCACACCTATACTTGCCTGATAACTGTTGTTGTAGGAGAATTCCACCAATGGTAGGTACTTATCCCAACTCCCTTTGAAATCTAGGACACAGAGTCTTAATACATCTTCAAGAGTTTGAATAGTCCTCTTTGATTGCCCCTCCGTTTGAGGATGGTATGTCGAACTGAATCGTAAATCCGTGCCCATAGCTTTCTGCAAGCTAACCCAAAATCGTGAAGGAAATCTTGGGTCACGATCCGAAACTATGGATACTAGCATGCCATGCAATCTTACAATCTCATTCACGTACATACGAGCAAGACGTTCAAGGGAATAAGTGTGAGGGCCCCGAATCCAGGTCCCAAATCACCTCGGATCCGGTTCGATCATTCTATACAACTATTGCTATTTGCGGAAGATATAAACATATATTGTTTATACAATTAACTTTACACACTATTCCCCAAGGTCGAGTAACCTTAACTTAATACACAATACATAACTTACTTGACTTATAAAACATAAGATACAACACAATTACAAATCTACTGCACGCGTATACTAAAGCTTGAACCGTCTTTAACCTTTCCTTGTATCCGAAGCATTCGCCTTAATCTGCAATATTTTATCATGATATAGCAAGGGTGAGCATAAAATTGCCCAACAAGTTTAAGTTCAATAATATAACGATATATCATGATTGAAATGATTTGAATAATTGGCTGGCTATAATTCAACAATATAATTGTGAACTAGCAGGAACAAACTTTTGACTGAACAAGTATATAACATGAACAAATGTATCTGAACCGAAGGGTAATGAAGGTGACCAGCCTTTCATACCTGACTTATACATGCAATATGTACAAAGTACAAATTCTACATGAAAATCAGCAATGATTAACCATAAGCATATACGAATAAAACAACTCTTAGTAGAGTTAAGTAAAACAAACTTGCCTGAACCGTTGATTACCGCTACGCAATTTATATCGCTTTATCCGGAGACCTAATATTAGTAATATAGATCTCCAATATTAGAATAATATCATCACAATATAATACTATTATATATATATATATATATATATATATATATATATATATATATATATCTGAGAATAACCACATAACACATAACCCTATTAGTTTACAACACACATAGGACTCGGTATCAAGTCAAACTATTGCAGACTGAGTTGAACCCGACACAAATCTGACATCCCGACGGTCTAGTCGGACTTTTATCGAGTCTAAGTTCAATTAAACTCTGCCTAAATACTTAAAATTATTTAAGATAAATTTTTAACAATTAAAATATTTTTCATAAGCTCGTAATAATTTTTAAATAATTATTATCATTTAAACTGATTTTCAATAATTACTATCATATTTATGATTTAAATAGTCTAATCTCATATATTAAAAGTGTTTCTTGAACACATAAGTCAAATACCAATCCAGTAAACCAGATTTGGAATCCAGCAAGCTGGATTCAAAATCCAGTATCTAGATGGCCAATCCAGTAAACTAAAATGCAATCCAGCAAACTGGATTCAATACATTTTCAAAACAGTAAAACTGATATTCAATTCAGCAAGCTGGATTCATCGGATTTTTCAATCCAGCAAGCTGGATTCCATATCCTTTTAACGAAAACACCAAATCAAATTATTATTTTTCCATCCTTTTCCCAAACACATATACATATATTTCATATACAAAAAGTATTTTTCAAAAATTTTCCAACTTCCTTTGGTATTTTTCAAATATCATTTTTAGTACGTAGCTTAAGAAATTAGCCCTATCATGCTCAACTCCAGAAATTCCCATCTCTTGGCACAATCTTATACATGTTAACGTGATGCTCCAGTTTAAATTTGGTGGCCATCGGAGTTATAGAACTCCGGTTATAGTGATTTTCGTCGGAAAATCACAGAAATTGAAATGGTCATAACTTGGTCATTTTAAGCCGGAATGAGCTCATTTTTGGACAGTAGGTACTTAATACCATATATTTTCATGTCCCAAAAGGACGAAATTTATTGCACAATTTAAGTGGCCGAAACAGCCCTTTTAAAATCTTTGGCAGTTTACTTTTGCTATTTGCAGTTTTGGAGTCCTTTGCTAAAACTTAAATAAAATGAGATCTATAACTCCAATTAACGATCCGTCAATTTTTTTGGATTCGTATCTTTCCGATATACAATTTTTAATTTATCACAATCTATATTTGAACATGTTAAGATCCCGGAAATTGGCCCGGAAGTGGCTGGTAAAAACTGTTGTTCTAACAGTTTTCTTAGCTTTGAGTAGTTTGGGATAAATTCCATAACTTGCTGATTTTTCAACTTAATTGAGTGATTCTAAAGGGGTTTTATCCTTAATACATAGATCTAGCATCCCAAGAAAATAAATCACAAATATCCATCATAGATTTCAAAAATCAAAAGCTAGATCACACTTTCAAGTTTAAGCTTTCCAGAAAATTCTAATTTTCTATTCCTTTTGATTCCAACCAAATCAACACCCAATATGGGTAGATCTAAACATGAAATACTCATAAACACATAGATCTAAGGTTTTAAACGTCAATATCATAACTTCATATAATCAAAAATCAAATCAAACAAAATAAAAAGGTTTAAGCTAGTTTAAGTTTTCACCTTGATTTTTGGGCTACTATTCTTTGTCTTCCAAAGTAGAAGATGAATTTATGGAGCATCAATGGTATAGCTCCTTCCCCTCTCTCTCCTTCTCTCCACCGAATTTCTCTCCCTCTCTCTCTCTTTATGCTTTTGTTTTGTTAGCCTAAGAGAAAGTAAGAGGAAGTAAAATAAAAGATGAAAGAGAATGAAATTAGATTTTTGTTGGAGGATATTGTATAGATATAAGATATGTATGTAATAGATATTTTACCAACATCTTCTTATCTCTTTCTCTCACTTTAATCATTACTTATATATATGGAAGATTAGCCATTTAGGTGGCTCCATAAACCAAGTGACACCTAGCTAATTAAGTAGATATCTTTTGGAAGATGTGGAGCATGTAATAAGTATATACATCCCCTTTTCCTCTTCATCATGGAAAATTGCCATGTGGCCACTCATTGAACCAAATTGAATTTCTTTTAATTCTTTATTTAGTAATCCAAAAGTCCAACATGTCCCTCCTTAATTGGGCTTAAAATTTGGGCCACCATACCCATCTTTTGGACTTTCAATAAATAATCTATTGGACTTAAATTTAATTCTTTGGGCTATTGAAAAATTAACATATTCCAATGTCTTTCCAATTTATCCTACACTAATTATTTAATTAGGATTTCAATTCCACACATTTGGAATTTAAATCATTACTCTTGTACATTATTTCCTTAACCCAATTAGACTTGCTATAATTAAGTTATAAAATTAATTAATTGAGACATATAAATTAAATCTCTTAGAATTAGTATATATATTTATATACTAATATTCTTCCATATCATAACCTCTTAGGTTATTTAATTATCACACCCAATACATATATATTAGGTTACATAACTTAACTCTTTTATTTGTTTATATAATAACCAAGTATAAACCATCACATAATATTCATATTCACTTACTCACATAATCTTTTAACCCTTAGGTTTTATACTTAGCATTAGGGTTCTCAAAGAATTCGTTAGGGTTTTCTAACTGAACGTTGACGTTCAAAAATAATATATACTTAGGGTTTGTCACCGATATAGATTATCTGGTCAACCCTTGACCCTTAACCACATACTGTACACATATACACAGAACATATCCACGTATTCACTTAATCCTGAATAATTCACCTAAATCCTTCACAGAATTTTGAAATCCTCAAAATTCCTTCTTAAAAATATCAAATGCATACACTTATTTTCTGTCTAGGTTCTAATATTGAACCTTAAATCAATAAATTAAAATTTTAAAAATATTCAAATTCTCGGGTTGTCACAATAAGTCTCCCGTATAGGCAAGAAATGAGCAGACTTGGTTAATCTATCTACAATGACCCAAATCGCATCTATGCCTTGAGATACCTTGGGAAGACCCGTAACGAAATCCATAGTAATATGTTCCCACTTCCATTTTGGAATCTCAAGTGGTTGCAATGGACCCTTTGGCACTTGATGCTCCGCCTTTACACGTTGACAAGTTAAACACCTCGAGATAAACTCCACGATCTCTCTCTTCATATTGCTCCACCAAAATGTATATCGAAGATCATGATACATTTTGGTACTCCCAAGATGGATTGCAAACAGTGTGTTGTGTGCCTCTATCATGATTCTATGCTTCAAGTCAGAATCGTTAGGAACACAAAGTCTGGAGTTGACTCGAAGTATTCCTTCTTCATCGATTCTTGCTTTTGGAATAGCACTTTTTTTCACTTTCTTCTTTCATCGCGCATCGACTCCATATGCGTAGCTTGAGCGTGCCTTTTAACTTTATCGATTAAAAGTCGGTTCTACTTATATGTTTGATATCATCACGTGGGTACTTGGAGCCTTTACCTTTATCTCCATCCTTTGCAAGTCATACAAAATGGACCTTTGTGTTAACAACATTGCACTCGTACCCGCATATGATCTTCTACTCAATGTGTTAGCTACCACGTTTGCTTTTCCAGGATGATATTGGATGGTATGAACGTAATCTTTCATCATGACTCGAGCCAAGCGTTGTTGCCGCATGTTGAGTTCCTTTTGGTTGAAGAAATATTTGAGGCTTTTATGATCTGTATAGATCTTCACTTTCTCCCCATACAGGTAGTGTCTCCAGATCTTCAATACGAAAACGACTGCTGCCAACTCTAAATCATGAGTAGGATCATTCGTCTTATATTCTTTGAGTTTTCGCGAGGCATAGGCTATGACTTTCCCATGTTGCATGAGAACACATCGTAACCCTTTGCCTGAAGCATCCCTATAGATAACAAATCCATCCGAACCAGATGGTATTGTCAAAACAGGTGCCGAAATGAGTTTCCTTTTGAGTTCTTGAAAACTCTTCTCACAATCCTCGCTTCAACCGAATTTTGTATCTTTACGAGTCAGCTGAGTTAACGGAGTAGCGATTCGAGAAAATCCTTCCATGAATCTCGATAATAACCACCTAAGCCCGTAAAGCTACGTCTTGGTCACAGACTTGGTTGCTCAACTTTGTATTGCTTCAATTTTTGCGAATTCGACATATATACTCCATGTTTGACAGCACGTGCCCAAGGAATGCTACTTCCTCAATCCAGAACTCGAATTTCTTCAGCTTGGCATATAGCATGTTATCACGAAGCCTTTGCAATACCAACTTCAAATGGTGCTCATGATCTTCACGTCTTTTGGAATAGATGAAGATGTAATCAATAAAGACAACAACGAACTGACCCAAATATTCTTTGAACATATGGTTCATCATATCCATGAAAGTAGCAGGAGCATTAGTCAATCCAAAAGACATGACTAAGAATTCATAATGTCTGTACCGAGTTCTGAAGGTAGTCTTCGGGATATCCTCAGTTTTAATCTTCAGCTGATGATATCCAGAACAAAGATCGATCTTTGAAAAGAATTATGCTCCTTGCAACTGGTCGAACAAGTTATCTATGTGAGGTAGCGGATACCTATTCTTGATGGTGACATGATTCAATTCCCGGTAGTCAATACAAAGTCGCATACTCCCGTCTTTCTTCTTTACGAATAAAACAGGAGCACCCCAAGGAGATGTACTAGGACGAATGAAACCGATGTCCAACAACTCTTGTAGTTGGACCTTTAACTCCTGAAGTTCAATAGGAGCCATTCGATATAGAGTTTAAGAAATGGGCTTTGTACCAGGTTCAAGGTCAATAAAGAATTCAACTTCACGTTCTGGGGGTAGACCGGGAAGTTCTTCAAGAAATACGTCAGGAAATTCACTAACAACAGAAATTTTATTCAAATCTGACGTGTTTTTGTTCAAGTCCGTGACATGGGCTAAGAAAGCTTGACATCCATTTTTTAATAAACGAATAGCTTTATGGCTTGATATGACAATGATTGACTTTAGTGGTTTGATTGTTTGAATTCACATAACAGGTTGGTTAGGAATATGAAAACTAACAACCTTACAAAAACAATCAATTTTAGCATGATGCGTGGTTAACCAATCAATCCCTATAATCACATTAAATGCAAGAATCTTTAAAGAGATAAGATCAACAGGTAATGTGATGGTGCCAACTTGAATCAAACAAGATTTATAAACTGTAGATGTAACGAAATTTTCTCCTAACGGAGTCTCCACAGATAAGTCAAGGTCTAATTTCTCTGGAGTCAAGTTCAAACGTTGAGCACAAGCAAGAGAGATAAAAGAATTAGTAGAACTAGTATCTAATAAGGTATAAACTTCGCAAGAGTTTATGATTAGCTTACCCGTGATCACCTCGTTCGGGTTCCTCGCGTTTTGGGCAGTCACGACAAATGCCCTTCCAAGAACCACTGACTTTAACTTGCTTGGGACAGCCTTTGGAGTCACCATCCCCATTAGACTTGGTTTCTCTACAAGACAATCTCTAGCTATATGACCTTCCTTTCCACAGTTATAACACACCTTGGATTATTGTGGGCAGTTTGGGCTGATGTGTCCCTCTTTCCCGCATTTATAACAAACGACCGGTGCTCGTTCTCCTCCCTTAGAAACCGCTGATGTTTGTATTGACGTCTTCACGTTGTCATTGTTGTACATTCTCTTCTTGAAATCACCTCCTGACTCACTTCTTCTATTTTCATGGCCACGATTACCACCAGAGTAGTTATCGCTTTTGTCCGAATGTTTTCCTCCCCGCTGGTTGTCATTGCTCCGATAACTGCTGCCACCGGTATGACCCTGGTTGTAGTCCCTCGGTTGAACATACTCATTATCTCGCTCTAATAATTGAGCCATGTTTACAACATCTGAATATAAAGAAAATTTATGAGAGATAAGATATTGCTGAATCTCGGGTTTTAGACCTCTTAGAAACATCTTTGTCATTCGTTTCTCATTTTCGACCAAATGAGGTGCAAACCTGGATAACTCTGCAAACTTCGCCTCATACTGGGACACTGTCATGTTATTTTGTTCCAGTCTAATAAACTCTACCTCCTTCATATGACGAATACTTTCAGGAAAGTACTTGTCATTAAATAGTTTTTGAAACGTTTCCTAAGACATGTTGAGTGCAGCAGGCTGGGTACGCTTCACAGATTCCCACAAGTAATCTGCCTCACCACGAAACATAAATGTAGCGAATGGAACCTTCTGTTCCTCCGTGCATCCCAAGACATCGAATATCTTGGTAATTTGCTTGACCCACGTTTTCGCCTTGATCGGATTCGGCTTTCCCACAAATTCTAATGGTCCCAACTCTTTGAACTGCTTGGCTATGACAAGTCGCGCATTGCTATCATTTCCAACCGTATTTTGTACACGAGTCTCCCTCGTCTGATTTTGCATGAACTACAAAAAGCTTCTAAACATCCCATCATTCATCATTTGTTCGGTAGTGTTATTTACAGGAGGAATATTGCCTTCTTGTTACACGTTCCCCTGGGTGGTGATTAAAGTTGTCTCCACAGTCTCATTCACTCCATTATTAACGTTCTCAGCTGTCATTCTTAAATACTACCACAAAACAAGGGTTAATTAACAAATTAACATATCACATATTAACCATATGCTTCGACTGACCAACCAAATAAACTTAGGTATGACACACTAGCGAAGGATTACTCGTCTCTCCCCTCCTAGTTCTTGTCTCACATCTCAGCCAATGATCTTATCCCTAAGCTCTGATACCAACTGTGACGCCCCCAAAATAGGTACACATCACCTATTCTGAGTCACCAAATACATGGTACAGAAATAAATACAACTTTAGTAATATAATTGTCGTGCAAAATACGACAACACATATACTGTGAGTTTGAATACAAATATTATCTAATAGACAGTATACAAACTCAAAAGGAGTCCTCATTACAATTATTGATACACTATTTTACAAAATAGTGAGGACTACTAAAATAACTATCCTGAACCATCACTCCATACCCTGGCTAGTTCCTGCTATGTTCTCACCTCCTGAGAAGAAAAATGGAACAAAAAGGAAAAGGGTGAGCACAACTAGCCCAGTAAAGAATATTATGACTAAGGTAATATATAATAAATTATGATTAGTCTTCAACAGGGAAAAATCTGATAAAACATAATAGACAAAGATCAACAACTGCAGCGAAAACAGCAATCCATTAGAAGAGTCAAGTAGAGAATGAATTCTACTATCTTCTAAGATTTAAAATTCCATCATCAATATTGTATCCCTGTAAAATCAATCAATATACATCTTGAATCAAATATTCATCTTTGCACTACAGGCCAAAGATATTCATTTGTATCACCAGTTGGTCATGTTCATCTCAACACATGTTCATCGTTGCACTACGGGCCAAAGATATTCATCAGTTAATCATTCATCTTTGCACTACAGGCCCAAGATATTCAGTAATATCATCATTTAGGACTGAGGATGATGAAAAATATCTTAAAGAAAAGAATCCAGCGAGACAAAAGGACAAATATTAGGGATTCGTATTATAGTTTATCCAAGTTCAATAATACTCCATAATAACCAATTATGAAGAAAAAATCAAGAATAAAGATCAAAACATGGATACAATCAAAGATAGTAACCACAATAGACAACATGGACAAAGAAAGAAAAATTTTATTTTTCTGTGAATAGTGCCGTATACGTGAATAGTAACCCCGACATGAAAAAGGTAGAAATTCTACAATAAAATCCATACCAATATTTCGGTATAATGATATTGAAAGAAAAACATCATTATGAAGAAAATAACAACCCTTACCTCAAAAGAACAGTACTTCCGGCTGAAATATCAGGTATAAGGCAGAAGAAAACTTGCACTGATGAATAGCAACTCACAAAGTATCTAAATACTCACAAAATACACTCGATAATATAGAGAGAGAGAGAGAGAACTTGTTTCTGGCGTGATTTTCAATTCTAACTAAGCACCATATTTATAGGAAAATGCTTAGAACGTCATAGCAGACTAACCTGCTACCTGATGGCTTTACCTGCTACTATTCACGCCCGCCACTTTTGAAAATAAATTTTAGCACATTTCATTTCTCACCAACCAAAAGTGGGGCCCAGCATGTTTTTTAAAAAAAACATTTATTTCTGAAACTTCAATGATTCATAATAAATAGTCATTTTATCAGAAAAATACAAATTTTATGTCCATTCCATAGGAAATCGAATTCTCTACAACTTTGTAGAAGAAAGTTTTTCCAAATTCCAAATAGAAAATGCCCAAAATCCATATACGAACGATTTTTAATACCTCCATTCCGACAAAATACTGATAAAACACCTCATCATTTATTCCATCATTTATAACCATAATACATATATCCATCATTTATATCCACATAAAATAAATATTTCCTTATCATCTAAATCAATAATTAATTATTCATAAATAATATTACAGAATCACAATTATGACAACCAGGTCATTCCCAGGAAAGAGGGGGTTTTCCGATAAGGATTTCTCCTTGTTGGCGCGCAATTAGGTGACCAAACCCCTTTCCTAGACAGAAATTCCTTAGACATTGCCAATAATGCTATCTAATAATATTATTCAAATAATATGAATTATTGATCTGATAATGGGAAATATTGTGCAGTGACAATTATTGAAACAACAATAATATAAAATATCAACGTAGCAATTATTGAATCAATAAAATAAAATATTGAGCATAATAATTACTATAACAATTATTGAGTAAGTGCCTTCTTACGTAAGAATCAATAATTCAAAAATATTATGCAATACCGTAGTGCTCTCATGCGAACTAACGCCAGACATCGTATTTTAACCATCGGGTATTCCAACAGTGTTAACAGTAACAACTACGCCATTATTTATAAAAACTCAAATTTGTCGTTTTCTTCATCCGACCGTTTTTCGTTATGGGGGCCACAAATGGCTGCGCCATCGTATGAATATTCCCCGACAGAAAGAATATTTCACGACCAAACAAATATTCCCCGACACAATGAATATTTTATAACCACTTGCTTATTTTGCAAAATTTGCACATTTCACCCATAACCAAAGCATTATATCAAATTAACACCTTATTATTCACAATAATAAATAGAGAAAATTCAGTTTTATTTATAATAAGTTGGGGTCTTACAGATCACCTTAT
This sequence comes from Panax quinquefolius, assembly GCA_020205615.1. Taxonomy (NCBI): domain Eukaryota; kingdom Viridiplantae; phylum Streptophyta; class Magnoliopsida; order Apiales; family Araliaceae; genus Panax; species Panax quinquefolius. The sequence goes on along the minus strand of CM035162.1, from coordinate 41,047,334 downwards.
GTACTTGCAAAGAAATGTGATTTAATCTTTATGGTTACCTTATACTTTCGAGGTATTTGATCTATAAATGAACTGATAATTCCTCTAGAAGTTCTTGATCCTTTTGTGATTACTCAACATGAAATCTGGGAATATCCCATTTTATTGAATATTGTTGAAGTATTGCGAAACTTCTTAATCAATTGAATATTACTGAATCTTTGAAAGAATTTTACTCTTTCATTCTTGATATGTTAATTATTCAACATGAAATTTAAGAAAGTTTTGTTATTTAAAATGATTTATTATTCAGCTAACTTGAAATCTTTTGAACATGGTTGAAGTTTTAAAAAAGCTAGACTCTTCTATTCATAATATACATTCTTTATTGTATACTTTAACTTGCTGAGCAAACTAGTTGCTCACCCTTGCTTAAAATAAAACATTTCAGTTAAAGCTGAGGTCCTGAGGATTACTGGCATTGGCTTCTCTCCAAAACATCACCTTCAAGGCTGCTCCTGGGAATTTCTTCCTCCAGTTAGCATAGATGTGTCTTGCACAACATCTATGCTCTGCCTCTGGCAAAAGCTCTTGTATGGCAAGCACCAAACCTTGCATTAATACAATAAAAACAAGTTTAGTACTAATATAACATAATATTCTAACCAGTAAACCACATCCCCTATTGCAGGTGCTTCTTCATTATCCTCGTGGTAACAGTATATATCCATCTTCCCAATTTTTAGAGCTTCTTCAATTAACAATCTTACACTATTGTCATCATGAAGAAGTTATAGACCATTCTTCAAAGTAAACTCTGCCAATTTGAAGTACATAGCAAAGTCTCTTTTATACCCTAGGTGTTTTACCAACTTTACCTTCCTATCAACATTCAAGTAATCTACATCAGCCCCCTCATAAGTTTCTTTCCTTCCACCCTCATAAACATATGATCCATCAACCTTAGTAATAAACTGACCTCCATGGTACAATTCAACATCAAAGTAGTTCATGCTGCATGAAACATAATGCACACTCAGCACTATTAAACATTAAACAAATTACAGAGTCACACAAATTACAGAGCCTACCAGACTAAATTGAAATTCCCACTTTTATACTTTGTAAACATTAAAGAAATTAACTACTCAAAATCTATGAACACAAACAACAATACAGAGTCACACATTTCACTTTAATCACTGTTAATAAATTGAAACCCACTTTAAACCACATTAATATTAGTTTCAACAAGTGAACAACAACTTAAACCCAATAATATTAGTTTAAACAAGTACAAGGGCAACTTTTGTACTAAAACTCCACCAAACTTCGCTTTTAACAAAAACCTAGATGAAAAGGAGTGCAATATTTAATTTATCAGACAAAAATGGGTGCAACCTAGACAACCTTTACTTGTTTGGTAGAAGATCTAAACCCTAACTTTCTTGAAATGGTCCCCCACCTTCTTCGTCGCTTGCTCTCGCCTGAGACCCATCTTCTTCCTCGATTTCTTCTTCGATCATTTCTTTATAAAGTTCCTCCCGCCCATTCCACGATAGCTTAACTGATTGGCCTTAATGCACACATCAGCAAATCCACGTATTTTATTATTATTTTTAAGGGTTAAGTTCAGATGACTACCTGGGGTTTGGGCGGTTTTCCACTTAACCACCTGTAGTCAATAAAGCTATATTTAAACACCCGACTTTTTGAGGTGAAGTGAAAACGTCACTTTTTCCGTCTAAATTAACTGTGCGTGTAAGTCAAACGCCAAAAGCGCGTGAGAAAAAAGTATAACAGTCAAAAAGACAGTTAAATGTCCGAATTACCCTTCATCTTCCTTAAACCTCATTCCTCTCTCTCATTTCTCACTCCATGCGTACAAATCCTCTCATGGCTACCCCCAAAATCTCTGCTCCCATTCAGGTGCGTATCCAAATTATGGTGCTCTCTAATTTGATGATTCCCACCATCATTATGCTTCGTCTTCTTCTGCTTCTATACATCTATCCCTCAATCGTAAAGAGGAGCTTCTCAGTTCTTCATCTGAAGAGACTCTTCAATCCCTTGGTGTCATCTCGGGTGACCTTGTTTGTTTTCTCTATGAATCCGAATTCATTTTTTCACAAAGCCTAGCACTCAGGATTCAACGCCTTTCAAATACCCATATCGTAACAACCTCGAGAATTCCCAAGGAGCCCAACCCTAGACTCGGATAGCCAAATTTGTACCCGTAAATAGGATATTTTGAATTTTAATTCCCAAATTTGTACCCAGTAAGGAGCTCATACTCTGTTTTATACTAGTACTAGTACTAATTTTTCATTCATTAAATGTTGTTTTTTCTTTTTTGTTTAACAGAGAGAATGGGTAATTTCAAGAATATTTCATAAGAAGAAGATACATATATCTGGATTAGTGAGACTTGGGAATTGTGGTGACGAATTGAAGCCTTCTAATCTTCTTCCTTTGTTAGATATATCCTCAAGCACAACAATGGTGGGCAAGACCTCTCACGTGACTCGCTTCTCCAGAACAAAGCAGAATACTCTCACATGACCGCTTCTTGAGCCATCAAGGGTGTTGTTCTTTTGGTGAAATTGGGGAAATTTTGCAATATTTTGGAAGAACGGCAAGATGTTGCTATAGAGCTTTGGGATATGGGTCGATCCGGCCCATGAAGATTTTGTTTTCTGCGAAAATGGGATTGGCTTTGGTGCTCATATCTTTGTTGATTTTCTTCAAGGAGCCCGTTCAAGAGCTTAGTGAATACTCTGTTTGGGCTATACTTCATCGTTGTTGTTGTGTTTGAATTCAAGATTTCGGTATGTGTAACAATACTCTTGTTTCCTACCTTGTTAGTTTTACATTCCAAGCTTAATCAATTGTTATTACTACGCTCATGATAATTTTGATTTGAATATATTACTGCAATTGAGTTAACCTCGAGATTTTGTCTCTTTATTTGACTCACGATTTCAATTTCTCCGCTTTTGGATTTCAACTTGTTGAATGATTTCAATTTCTCTGTTTTAGTCAATGGTTATATTCTTCGATTACAAATATATCATGTTTCTATTATATATTATATAGAAGTTCAAATCTCCATGGAAATTGCCGCAATTGCTTTCCAAGTTTCCCCCAATTCAATTGTTAACTGTATTTTTCTTATGATATGCTTGAATTGAATTTGGAATGGAGGAGATGAGAGAGCCTATTTTTCTTTCTTTTCTTTGGGTCGAATGAAAGGGAGCACCGGAACAGGGGCTCTGTTTGTGAAATTGAAGGGTAAATAAGTCATTAGCCAACTCACAGTTAATTTAGACGAAAAAAGTGACGTTTTCACTTCACCTCAAAAAGTCAGGTGTTTAAATGTAGCTTTACTGACTACAGGTGGTTAAGTGGGAAACCGCCCAAACCCCAGGTGATCATCTGAACTTAACCTTATTTTTAAAAAGCCACATAGGAAATCACAGCTTAGTTTTTAACGTTTGTGAGTAAAATTGGACGGAATGGCCTGAATTTTCAATTTTAAAAAGCACAATGGGCCAATTGAATATTTTTAAAGTTGAGTGGCCAATTGCTTAACAAGTCGACGACCACAGGGGGGTAAAGGTGTTTTTTGCCTATATATATAATACTCCCTCCATCCCAGCATAAAAGTCCTCATGAATTTTCCATGCATATTAAGAAGAGGAATGAAATGACAAAACTAGCCATAATAATATGTCATTAATCATTTCCAATGTAGGTGAGAGAGTGACTTTCTAATTTTTTAATTCAAAATATTTTCAACACATAACTAATTATACTTATTGAATATGGAGAGAGAATTAGAATAAGAAAAATATGAGATATTTAATACTTAGGGTATAATAGGAAAGATTGTGTAAAAGTTTGGTTATTAAAGGAAAGTAGACATTTAACATGGGACTACCCAAAATAGTAATAAGAACTTTTATCACGGAGGGAGTATTAAATTAGTAGTAGTGGATTAGTGGTCAATATTATTATTTATTACATAATTAGTCTAGAATAAATGAATAATACTCTATCTATTTCATAAAAAAAAAGTCTTATTTAAGATTTTTTATAATGAAAAATATGAAATTGTAAAATTTTAAGATTTAAAATAATGTGAATCCGAACAAATGCATTTCTTGGTCAAAATTCTCAAAGAATAACCAAGATCATAATGAAGGCACACATTATCATTGTTAGCCATCTGAAAACTAGAGACGAATTTTCACATACTTTGCTCACTATAATAATCCTCAGTCAAGATCAACGACAGCTCCTTTAGTGAGATTATATGAGCAAATTCCAGATGTTGTTCCCCTCCCAAGGGCAGGTTCAAAAAGAGCACGAACCATAAGCCAAAAAATCCTAAAAGTACAGTGTCATAATCGGTCCGTACGTCCTTCTTTTGGAGATTTTTGAGTTGAGCAGTCATTTTCGAGTAACTTACGATGAATCTTCGATAATAGTTCACGAGTCCTAAAAACAATCTCACATGCAGGTGTTTGCTTTTTTTATTTTGAGCTCCCTAATCCTTACTTTTAGTCACGACACTTTCATCTTTATCCCCTTCCTCGGACACTCATTCTCTTCCTTGAGCTTGAAATAGAGAAATTAGGTTAGGTGTCAAAGGGAAAATGACAAACCTCTTATTGTGACAAATCGAGTTTCAAAAGCTCCGGTTAACTGGTTTGCGATTTTGTTGTCGTTGTAACTCCACTTCCTCAAGCTATAGAAATTGGTTGCATGAAGTTCGTTTTTGTCGTCAGCCCTTATACATCGCCATCTTATCGATTTGAATCTATATTAAAGAAACAAAAATCATTTGTTATGTATATGTTTAACTTTATAAATGCTGCTACATATGTCAAGTCAATATGATAAAAATATTTGTGGCATGGTGAAATTTTTTTCAACTTTGTGCATAGTCAATGACTAAAGTTTGACAATTTATTATATTCCTAGCTTTAATAGATAAATAATATTATTTCTATTTTAAAATACATGCAACTCTCACTTTGCATGAAAAACTTCAACGAAATAATGATTTACTAACCCTCGTATATAATTAATACATAGATAAAATATAAATTTTTTTGACATTCCAAAGACTAAATAAATAAATATAAAACTTTAAATCAAGAAGGATAAAACAATAATATAACAAAACTTGTAGGGCAAAATGATAAAAATTGTCGAGACATAAAAATACCAAGTAACATCAAGTGCAGCACTATACTATTCCCTAACCTTATTTTAGATACAAAAATAATAATACGCCAAATAAGACTATCATTTCAAGATATTACTATGTAACTCACATTTTGCATGAAAGTTTAAGCCCTCTTAGACATGCGTGTTGTTTGTGAAATTAGCGTAAAAATATAATAATTTTTTTATGAAATTTCATAGCACTAAATAAGATAATATAAAAACTGTTGTAATGCATGGGATTATCTCCTCAGGAGGGAATCTCCCGTGCTTTCCTTTCCTTCTCTTTCTTCTCCTCCTCCCGTGAACCTTTTCCTTCTCCCCGTGACTTCTCCTTTTCCTATATAAAGGAAATGATACTGAAGGAAATAATAAGAACTTCTCTGAATGGTTTCTCTCTTTATCTCTTACTTATTCTCTCTAAATTTATGCAATTATAAGAATATTTTTCTACACTTGGCTAAAGTTTTATAACACGTTATCATCACGACACTACTAGAAAAACAAGAATACGTGACGGAATTTTGTGACAGTTTTTAAAAACAATCACAAAAGATAGTAATTTGTGATAGACTTTTTAAGCAATCACAAAATAATAGTATATATGATGGCTCTTAGTGATGACTAATTTTGCCATTAATGTATTATAATTGTGATGGCCATGTCAATCACACCAATTTTTTCAGGCAAAATAAATTTTTTTTTGTGACGCACTAAGTCATCACTTATAGATATACCCTTTTCGTGATTGCATTTAAGCTATCACTAATATTTTAATATAAGAAATAATTTAAACAATATTTTATGACGGTCGTGACAATCATTAAAAAGATAGATTTTTGTGACGACTTTTATTTGCAATTACAAAAAGAAGGTATTTTGTGATGGAATTTTCAAGCCGTCACAAAACAATAAAATATATGATGGCTCTTAGTGATGACTAATTTTACCATCATTATAGAGTATTTGTGACTGCCATTGCAATCACCAAATCTTATTTGGAAGTAATTTTGTTTAGTAAGTCAACTCACATATGTTTCCTTTTATATTTTGTTTTAAAATTATAATCATGATCTGGACTTTGGTGTAGTGATAATACTCGTTATTTAGTTTGCAAATGGGAGAGGGTTCGAATCCTACAAGTATCATTTGATACAATTAATATAGATATAATTACTATAGTGAAATAAATTATACGTGAATCTATTTACGTTCTTACATTTGATCCCTAAAGTCTTGTTTTTTTTGTGATGACTTTGACAATCACAATAGATTATATGTTAATGTGATTGTATTAATCATCACAAAAGCACTAAACGTTTACGTGATTGCCAAAACCATCACGTAAAACCTTTCATGATGGGCGTATACAAGACGGCCATTGTGATGCTTAAAGCCATCACGTAAACCTTTCGTGATGATTTTCCTACTTTTTGTGATGGATTTAGGCCATCACAAATGACCATTTTTTTAGTAGTGCGAAGCTTTAACCAACTGAGACGGTAAAATTTAAATTCTTGCAATTTATTATTATATTACCGGTTTGGCTATGCCACCAATAGTATAATGTTTGTCTTATAATTGGCTTGACTTTGCCGCCTATTATATTATTTAACTATCAAATTATATTTATGATTTATTGTCCATTTTTAAATTTTGTTATTTACAATGGTACCATCTATCCTTGTTAATCTTATAAGACTTGGTGAGAACCTTTTTACCACTTATTAAATTGTGGGAATAACTTGTATATGCGGAATACCGCATACCTGGTGAATAATCCTTTGTATTCATTTCTTATTAAATTGTGGGAATAACCTGTCTATGCGAAATACTGTATGCATGGTGAAATTCTTCTGTTATTCCATTCTTTATTATTTTGTTAGAATAACCTGTCTACGCGGACTACCGAATGCATGATGAAATTCTTCTGTTATTTCATTCTTTATTATTCTGTTGGAATAACATGTCTACGCGGACTACCGCATGCATGGTGAAATTCTTCTGTTATTCCATTCTTTATTATTCTGTTGGAATAACCTGTTTATGCGAACTACCGCATGACAGGTGAAGATCCATTTGCACTTTTGTATATATATTTTTTTGTTGAACTATAATACTTGTATATACATTAACGATTGCATATTCTTTTTACTAAAATAATATACTAATAACATAAATATAAGAATATTTATATTGTTTATATTTGCATTTTATCACCACTTGAGGTCGTGACTTAGTTTATCTTCTCTATATCATACATGCAATTATTTATTGTTTTAAAAAATAATAAAATTGTGTTTTAACTCAGAATAGATGGCAAACTTGGAAAAAATTTATTTTTCTATTTTGAAAATCTCTGGAGACAACTATTTGGCTTGGGCACTTGATGCAGAATTGCACCTTAGTGCAAATGAGTTAGAAAAGACTATTGAATCAGGAAATGCAGCAACTTCGGCACAAAATGCAAAAGCCATAATTTTTCTTCGTCACCATATTGATGAAGGATTAAAGACTGAGTATTTAACAATCAAAGATCCTTTGTCTTTATGGACACAACTGAAGGAATGATTGACCACCAAAAATTGGTTGTTCTCCCTAATGCCAAATTTGAGTGGCTTAATTTAAGGCTACAAGATTACAAATCAATTACGGAGTATAGTTCCAATGTTTATAGAATAACCTCTACTTTGGCTTTGTGTGGAGATCCAGTTTCTGAAGCCCAAATGTTAGAAAAAACGCTCTCAACTTTTCATCCCACCAACATGATTCTGTCATAACAATATAGATAGAGTAAATTCACAAAATTCAGTGACTTATTGTCTATCCTCCTTGTTGCAGAAAAGACTAATGAATTATTGTTGAAACACCATCAAGTACGACCAACGGGTGCTATCCCATTGCCAGATATTAACAACACGTCATTCCAGAAGAATAAACGTGACAATAGATGGTCATATAATAAGAAGCCTTGGGCACGAAAGAATAAACGAGGCCATCATAACAACAAATTTCAGAACCGCGACAATTCAGGCCACTAGAAGTGGCAAGTGTCTAGGTCGGGTAAAAATAAAGAAAATGCAACATAGATAAAGAACAAATCAGATGTTTGTTTTAGGTGTGGGATGAAAGGGCATTGGTTGCGTACCTGTCGTACGCCGAGGCATCTGGTTAATTTATTCCAGGAATCTCAAAAGAACAAAGTAATGGAAGCAGAAACAAACTTTGTTAATCATCAATTGAATATTGTTGATGTTCCACCAATGACCAACAATGAGGAAAAGGTTGTTGATATTACTGAACCTTCTGAAAGTATCTTTTGGGATATCGTTTAATTTTTTGTTTTAATTAAACACCCTGTATGTATAATATTATTAGTTTTCGTTCTATACATGGTATGTGTTTATCATGAATAAAATTATATTTGAAATGTAACTTTTCTTATTTATGTTTTTATATGTGTCAGACCATCTTTAATGGATATGGAGGATATATGTTTAGTAGACAGTGCAACAACTCATACAATCCTTCAAATGAGAAATATTTTTTGTAACTAATCAAAGCTAAGGGAAATGTAGGAACTATCTCTGGCACATCAAATTTAATCGAGGGATTTGGAAAAGCTAGTTTCATGCTACCAAATGAGACACAAGTTTTTATCAAAAATGCTCTATATTCTAGTAAATCAAGAAGAAAATTGCTTAGTTTTAAAGATATTCGACTGAATGGTTTTCACATTGAAACAACTAATGAAAATGATAATGAATATCTTCTCATCACTTCTATTATTTTTGGAAAAAAGAATATCCTAGAAAAACTTCATTCAATTTCTTCTGGATTATATACTATGAAAATTAGAGCAATTGAGTCTCATAATATTATGATTCCAAAAATCATAGATCCCAAATCCTTTATGCTTTGGCATGAAAGACTCGGTTATCCAGGTACTTCTATGATGCTTCGTATTATTGAAATTTCTACTGGTCATCCTCTCAAAAATAAGAAGGTTTTTCCTAGTAGTGAATTTCCTTGTGCTGCGTGTTCTCGAGGAAAATTAATTGTTCGACCATCACCAGTAAATATTTATAAAGAAGCCCCAAAATTCTTAGAGAGAATTCAAGGAGACATTTGTGGACCTATTCATCCATTGTCTGGCCCATTTTGATATTTCATGATTTTAATAGATGCTTCAACTAGATTGTAAGACCCCAGCTTATTATTAATAAAATTTAATTTTCTCTATTTATTATTTTGAAATAGTAAGGGTTGATTTGATTAATGTGGATAGTTAGGGGTAAAATACGCAAATATTTCAAAATAAATAAGTGGTTATAAAATATTCATTGTTGTCAGGGAATATTCGTTTGGTCGTGGAATATTAAATCTTTGTCGGGAATATTAAATGATTGCCAGCGACCATGTGTGGAGCCCCATAACGTGAAAGCGATTGGATGAAGAAAGCGACAAAAATAAGTTGTTTAAAAATAACGGCGTAGTTATTCACAATTAATCTTGTTAAAATACTCGGTGGTTAAAACACAAGAAGACACACGCAGTATTGCACCAATTATTGATTCTTGCGTGAAGGCACTACTCAATAATGGTTACGATAATAATCTTATTCGATTATTTTATTTTATTGATTCAATAATTCTTTCGCATTGATATTTTATATTATTGTTGTTTCAATAAATTGTCATTACACATTATTATTTTCCATTATCGAAGCAATAATTTATATTATCTGAATAATATTATTAGATAACATTATTGGCAATGTCTAGAAAGTTCTGTCTAAGGAGAGGTTTGGTCACCTAATTGCGCCAAGAAGGAGAAATTCTTATTAGAAAGCCCCCTCTTCCAGGAAGCGCACGGTTGTCAATATTGTGATTTCTGTAATATTATTTGTGAACAATTAATTATTGATTCATATGATGAGAAAAATATTGAGTTTATGTGGATATAATTGGAGAAAATTTTAATGTGACAATTGTTGAAAATTGAAATTTTATATTTTTTACGATAAAATAATTCATTTAAATATATTATTATATTTTAATAATATAATAATGGTGATATTTTTACAACGAATGTGGGATATATGAGTATCTGAGGAGGAAGAGTATTTTTGTTGCAATAAATGTTTAAAACATGTTAAACATGTCATTGGACCCCATTTATTGATCGAAATTTGATTATAGCTGTGTAAAATCGCTTGGTTTGTGGATTTTTGGTCAATTTACATTTTGGAATTTGGAAAATCTTTATTCAGTAAAGTTGTAGAGAATTGAATTTTCTATAAAAATTCATGAGATTCGAATTTTTTGATAAAACGGCTATTTATTATGAATTATTGAAGTTAGAAGCTCAAATAATTGATTTTTGGAAGTTTTAATTATTTTTATTAAGAAAAACGTTTTTATTGTTTTTGGCATATGTGTGGTGAAGTTTGGACCAGATTTGTGTGCGCGAGGAAATTTGATTATATATATTATTATTATATTAAATTTTACGCTTTGGTGTTCTAAGCATTTTCTATAAATAGGGTGCTTAGGTTAGAATTGAAAATCACACGGCTGAAGTTTTCTCTCTATATTATCGGCGTATTCTTGTGAGTATTTTGAGTATACTTTGAGTATTGTTATACGGTGCAAGTTCAAGTCATAGCCTTTATATCAGGTGTTTCAACTAGAAATCTTGCCTCTTTGTGAGGTAAGGGATATTATTTTTTTAAATGATATTATTTATTTTAATATCATTATGTCAAGTATTGATCTGAAATTTTTAATCAAATTTGGAACTTTTAGTGTCGGGATTACTATTCACGCATATATCAAGACTTATTCACGATATCTGATATTTATTCACGAATCTAAGATTTATTCATCGAAAAATGAAAATTTTTCTTTTCGTCTAAAATATCTATTGTGGATACTAGCTTTGATTGTATCCATATTTTGATCATTCTTGAATTTTACACCACTATGATTATTTTGAGGTATTTTTGGACATGGATAAAACAAAAGTACGAATCCTTAATCCTTAATCCTTGTCATTTTGTTTCCTTTGGATTCGTTTCTTTAAAATATGTTTCATCATCCTCGGTCTTAAATGATGATATTATTGAATATCTTTGGCTTTGTAGTGCAAAGATGAATGATTTCGATGAATATCTTTGGCCCGTAGTGCAAAAGATGAGCAGTGTTTAGATGAACATGACCAATGATGAATATCTTTGGCTGTTGTGCAAAGATGAATATTTGATTCCGGATGTATGTTGATTGATGTTACAGGATAAAAGATAGGCGATTTAACTTTTAAATTCATACATAGAAGATAGTAGTTTGCATTCTCTACTTAACTCTTCTAATGAATTATTATTTCACGCGAATATTGATTTAAAATTTGTTGTTTATTGTATTCTATTAGATTTTTTCCTATTGAAGACTAACGGTAATTTGTTGTATATTATCTTAGTCATAATATTCTTTATTGGGCTAGTTGAGCTCACCCTTTTCCTTTTGTTCTATTTTTCTTCTCGGGAGGCGAGAATATAGCGATGTAGTAATTAGCCTCGGGGTATGGAATGAAGGTTCTAGAGAGAGTTGTTTAGTAGTCCTCACCATTTTTGTAAAATAATGTATCAATAAATGTGATGAGGATTTATTTGAGTATAGATATTGTCTAGAAGATAATATTTGTATTCAAACTCACGCAGTTTCTTGTTGTAATAATAAAGTTGTAGTTGTTTCTGTACCGTGTATTGACAACTCAGAATGGGTGATGTATACCTATTTTGGGGGCGTCACATAGATGGTCTCATGTTTGTCTTTTCTCTTCTCAAAATTTTTCCTTCTCAAAACTTCTTGTTCAAATAATCAAGTTACGGGCTCAGTTCTCGGATCATCCAATCAAGTCAATTCAACTTGATAACGCAGTTGAATTTTCATCAATGACTTTTAATGATTTTTGTATGACTATTGGAATCTCCATTGAGCATTATGTTCCTCATATTCATACACAAAATGGTTTAGCTGAATCTTTAATAAAAAGACTTCAACTAATTGTACGTCCATTAATGTTAAGGGCTAACTTACATACCTCAGTTTGGGGTCATGCAATTCTTTACGCTACAGACATCATTCGAGTAAGACCAATGGCTCTTCATAAATTTTCTCCTCTACAGTTAGTTCTTGGACAGATACCCAACATATCACACTTTCAAATTTTTAGAAGTGCAGTATATGTTTTAATTGCACCTCCACAAAGAACTAAAATGGGTGTCCAATGAAGAATAGGTATTTATGTTGGTTTTGATTCTCCTATTATCAGATATCTTGAGCCTTTAACTGGAGATGTTTTTACTGCACGTTATGTAGATTGTCATTTTGATAAATTTGTATTTCCACCATTAGGAGGAGGGAAAGTTTTAAATAAGAAATTCTCTGAAATATCATGGAATGCATCAGAATTAAATTCACTTGATCCTCGTACAGGACAATGTGAATTTGAAGTTCAATGAATTATTTATTTGCAAAATATTGCAAATCAAATGCCAGATGCATTTAATGATGCTAGAAAAATGATAAAGTCACATACACCTGCAGTGAATACTCCAGCAAGGATAGAAATACCTATTGAAAAATTAATTCTTGGAGAATTGACAAATAAGGTAATAGAATAATCTTAACCACGCCAGAAGCGTGGAAGACCGATTGGTGCAAAAGACACTGTACCACGAAAATCAAAAGCAAATAAGGGAATCCCAAAAGGAATACCCACTCCAGAAGTAGCACTTATTCCAAGAGTGGGAATAACCCCAGAAGAGGTACAAAATCTCAGTGAAGGGATAAGAGATGAACACCAAGAGATCTCAATAAATTATGTACAAGATGAGAAAATATAGGATCGAAGCAAAGTCATGATTGACGATATATTTGCTTTCTCTATAGCATCAGATATTACTTTGATTCCTGACACGGATCCTGAACCATAAAACGTGGAAGAATATCAGAAAAGAAAAGATTGCCCAAAATGAAAAGATGCTATTCAAACTGAGCTACAATCTCTATTGAAAAGAGAAGTATTTGGACCAAGATGGTCAAACATCACTGGGTGTAATCCGGTTGGAAACAAATGGGTATTTATCTGAAAGAAATGAGAAAATGAAATTGTGAGATACAAAGCGACTTGTAGCTCAAGGGTTTTCACAAAACCCGGTATTGATTATCGAGGATACATACTCTCCAGTAATGGATGGAGTCACTTTTCGCTTTCTGATAGGTATGGCAACCATGGAAGGTTTGGAAACACGTCTGATGGATATTGTAACAACATACCTATATGGCTCACTTGACAGTGAGATTTACATGAGAATCCCTGAAGGATTGAAATGGCTGAATCACAAAGGCCCAGTCACATATATTCAATCAAGTTACAATGCTCATTGTATGGGTTGAAACAGTCTGGTCGTATGTGGTATAATCGACTTAGTGATTATTTAATAAAAGATGAATATATAAATAATCAAGTATATCCATGTGTTTTTATTAAGAAATCACAAAGTGAATTTTCCATCATTGTTGTATATGTGGATGATTTGAATCTTGTAGGTACTCCTGAAGAACTCACAAGAACTGCTACTTATTTAAAAGATGAATTTGAAATAAAAGATCTTGGAAAGACAAAATTCTGTTTAGGAATACAAGTGGAGCATTTAGCATCTAGAATTTTTGTTCATCAATCCACATATGCTGAAAAGATTCTCAGTCGTTTTCATATGGATAAAGCTCATCTTTTGACTACTCCAATGGTTGTTCGATCTTTAGAATTTGATAAAGATCCATTTCGGCCTCTAGAAAGGGAGGAAGAAGTCCTTGGACCTGAGGTACCATACCTAAGTGCAATAGGTGTTCTTATGTATCTTGCAAACTGTACACGACCTGATATTACTTTTGCTGTCAACTTGTTAGCAAGATACAGTTCTTCTCCGACTAAGAGACATTGGGATGGGATCAAACACAATTTAAGATACCTCCGTGGAAGTATAGATCTTGGGTTATTTTATCCAAGAGATTCAACGTCGCGATTGGTTGGATATGCCGATGCAGGATATTTATCAGATCCATACAATGGAAGATCACAAACAGGTTATGTATTTACATATTATGACACGGCTATATCCTGGAAATCCACAAAGCAAACCATAACAGCTACATCTTCAAATCACTCAGAGATTCGCGCTATACATGAAGCAAGCAGAGAGTGTGTTTGGTTGAGATCAATTATTCAACATATTCAAAAATCATGTGGATTACCATCAATCAAAGACATTCCTACAATTTTGTATGAGGATAACGTTGCATGCATTGCTCAACTTAGAGGAGGGTACATCAAGGGAGATAGAACAAAGCACATTTCACCTAAATTCTTCTTCACACGTGAGCTACAAAAGAAGGGTGATATAGATGTGCATCAAATTCGATCATGTGATAATCTAGCCGACTTATTCACAAAGTCGTTACCAAATGCAACGTTTACAAAACTTCGGAAAAGGATCGGAATGTGTTAACTGAAAGACTTATGACAACATTTCATCAAGGAGTAATGAATTCTTTTTTAGGGGAAGACTATACTCTTTTTCCTTAGTCACGTTTTTTATCCCAATGGGTTTTCCCTGACAAGGTTTTAACGAGACAGTCAATTAAAAGTTACTTATGTAAAAGATATGTATTCTTTTTCCCTTTGTTAAATTTTTTCCCACTGGGTTTTCTTAACAAGATTTTTAATGAGGCATAATCTTCTATCGTGGGTAATCAGGGGAAGTGTTGTAATGCATAGGATTACCTCCTCATGAGGGAATCTCCCGTGCTTTCCCTTCCTTCTCCTTTCTTCTCCTCCTCCCATGAACCTTTTCCTTCTCCCCGTGACTTCTCCTTTTCCTATATAAAGGAAATGACACTGAAGGAAATAATAAGAACTTCTCTGAATGGCTTCTCTCTCTTTATCTCTTACTTATTCTCTCTAAATTTATGCAATTATAAGAGTATTTTTCTACACTTTGCTAAAGTTTTATAACAAAAACTTTTATATTATAAGAGTACAATAGTAATATAACTAAACTTGGAGGAAAAAAAGGGAAAAAATAAAATTAGTTTGATATGTATATAGATATGTACCATAGATCACCCGTTGTACGGATAACAACTTCTTAAGAATTTCAGGGCCACTCTTGAAATAATAGCTTCCTTGCAAAGCCCACAAGTTCCAATCCAGGTCATTATGGGCCAAATAGGCCCAGTAGCAGCCCAAAAAATATTGTCAGACGTGTTATAAATAACAGAGCCGGAATCGGACCTTTGGTCAAAAATGTGGTCCGACTATCCATTTCTTCAATAACGTTGTCACAAATTTAGTTAACAGTTGGTTCAAATATTTACTGGACTACCCCTGATAAAAGCGTATCGTTGAGCTTCATAAACAATTTTGTCGTTTATGTGTTGGACTATGATATATTAGAAAGCGGTTAGCATGAAGTTTATTTTTAAGTAAGTTGGTCAATTGACCAATAGAGTACTGACACACAGACGATGCTCTATATGTGTCAGCATTCTATTGACCAATTGACCAATTTATTAAAAAATAAATTTCATGCTAATGGACTACCGTCTATATGCAATTTGAATTTATGTGGGATTCGATTTTGATATTTGGAGTAATTTAAGGAATCAAAGATTCCTAATTATATTTGGTTCCTAAATACGAGGAGGGGTTGGGATTAGAACCAATTTTCTTATTTTTAGGAAATCTTATACAATCCTATTAAGGATTTATATCTAATGAGGAATCATAATTCAATACGGGAAAGAATTAAGGATTTATATCTAATGAGTAGGGGTGTAAATCGAGCCAAGTAGTTCGGTACTCGACTCGAGATAGGCTCGAAAATATGATCCAAAACTCGAATTCGAAGTTGATCCGAGTCGAATCTGATCCATAATCGTTTTCTGTTTAATGATACACGAGTCTAATTCGAAGCATACCAAGTGTTAATTTCATATTAGGGTTCGAGTATTTCATTTTTTCTCGAACCATACTCGATACATGCTCGATGGATCATATTCGAATATTGATCTAATCCATGCTAGTAAGCTAAATATGTGATATTTATATCAATCTTTATAATTTATAAAGTGTAGTATGAAATTGTGTAAACTTGTACTTGAATAAATCAATTAATTGAATGTCAATTTATATTACATTCTTTATATTTTAATACATAAATAAAAGTGAAATTTTTTATATATAAATATTAGTTAAGTAACCAATTTAGTATGTAATGGTTCAGGTTTTTAAGTGAAATGATTCATATTTAAACTCGCTTTTGAAGGCTCATGAGTAACTCGCTTTTGTAAACGAAATGAAAGATACTTACGAAATGAAAGAGGTCCGAAGTAATGATCCGAAAAGTCGAATCTCAAGACAAAATATAAATTCTTTATCGAATTAAAGTCGAATTCGAAAATCAATCCCCACAGGTCGAACCGAATCTAAATATAAAACGTTTCACGATATTCACCTGCTTACACCCCTACTAATGAGAAATCATAATTCAATACCGGAAAGAATTCAATGAATGTGGTGAGATCACCCTAGTACACGCCACGCGAATTGTAGTATTATTAAATTTCCCTCTTCTTTTCTCTCACGTCTATACTGAATTATTATTATACTTGATTTAATAATAATTCAATAGACTCTGACGTGGAGTTAAAATGGACTTGAAAATACAATTTTTTATGACGAAGATTGAACCTCTTATTATTAAATCCAGTAGAATATTATATAGTTAATTCAGTATGTGTTAAAAATAAAATATTATTATAATAAGAATTTGAAACCGACCCATATATAGTTTATGTTCACATCGACAAACAGAATTAGAATATCCACTTGCATATATCCCATATTATTAATTCAGAATATTATAATAATAATATTAATAAACTATATATATATATATATGCACATAAAAAGTCTAAAAAAATAATTCAATAGCTAGACATTGTTAAATCAAAAGATGTGGGTTTATACTTTTACAACCCATTTACATATTACAAAATTTATTGTGTCCCAAATTGAGGCTAAAAAATGTGAAAATTAGTTTAAAATTATTATTAGTATAAAAAAGAATAAAAAGTGAATTCATTTTAAAGTAGGGGATTAGTATTAAAAAATAATTAATACATCTTTGGAAAACCTTTAAATACATAAAAAGAAAATTGAAACATTTTAATTTAATTTATAAGGGAAACAAATGAGTCTAATACATAATAAAAGAAAGAAATTTGAAACTGTACTTATTCACTAGGTCACATATGGGCCCCAAAATAATGACTATATATAGACTAGATAGTACTACCTACCCTAATTCAGAAATTTAAAATCAAACACCCCCTAAACAACTTATCTACAAATTAAGCATTTGATGAAATAAGCTTAAACCACTGACTTTGGGGATTATCAACACAAGTAGGATCATCTGAATCTGGACAAATGCATTTTTTGGTCAAAATTCTCGGAGAATAACTAGGATCATAATGTAGGCACAAATCATCATTGTTTGCCAACTGAAAACTAGAGACGAATTTCCACATACTTTGCTCATTATAACAATCCTCAGTCAAGATCACTGGCAACCCCTCCCCGATAGCGATTAGACAATACGGAGTTCCGGTTAACCAAATTGCGGTTTTGTTGCCGTCGTGACTCCACTTGCTCAAGCTATAGCAATCGGTTGCATGAAGTTCATTTTTATCATCAGCCCTTATACATCGCCCGCTTATTGGATGGTACATTCTTAGGTAACTCGGCGCAAGCGTTTTTGGATCTACCTTAAAGAAACAAAAAATTATTTATAATGAATTACGGATTCCGTTATCATGAAGTTAACTTCATGGTAAGTTGACCAATACAGTACTAACACGCAAAAAGATAGATTACATACCGCATGCGTGTCGACAATGTATTGATCAATTTACCAAAGTTAATTTCATGTTAACCACTCCCATGAATTACTAGCTCTCGTATAGAGATAAAATAAAAATATTTATGACATTTGAAGGACTAAAATAAAAAAACTTTAAATCAAAAAGGATAAAATAATAATTAAACAAAACTTGCATGGCAAAATGAAAAAAAAATTGTTGCGAGACAAAAATACCAAGTGAATCAAGTGCACCACTATACTATTTCCCTAACCTTATTAATTAGATATAAAAATATTAAAAAGTTAAATACAATCGTTTCAAGAGGTTACTATGCATGAAAACTTAAGCCCCGTAATAAATTACTAGCCCAAATTAGTGTAAAAATATAATAATTTTTTTTATGAAATTTCAAAGCACTAAATAAGATAATATAAAAACTTTAAATTAAAAGAGAAAAAAAAAAATAGTTTGATATGGATATAGATATGTACCATGGATCACCCGTTGTACGGATAGCAACTTCTCAAGAATTTCAGGGCTTCTAACACTTGTCCAATTGGTAGTAAACACTCCATATTGCTCATCAATCCCTTGTTGGCCATCCTTATAATAATAGCTCCCTTGCAAAGCCCATAAGTTCCAGTCCAGATCATTATGGGCCAAATAGGCCAAGTAGCAGCCCAAGAAGATATTATCAGTCGTGTTATTATTAAACTGGTTGACACCAAATTCGGTTATAAATAACTGAATTTAGATTTGGACCTTTTTAAAAAAAATGTATCCGATTATCCATTTCTCCAATAACACTGTCACAAAATTGGTTCAACGGCTGGTTCAAATATTTACCGGACTGCCCCATGGTAAAAGCGTATCGATGAGCTTCATAAACAATCTTGTTGTTTATACGTAAATTCAAAGGCTTGGATTTTAATGAGGTAAAATCAAGACTGTAACTTAATGCGGATACGAGAATTAGCAAATTAGGGTTTGCCTTATGAATGATTTTTGAACCCAAACGAACGTAGTGATACCAATCGTTAAGGTTTTGGCGTGGTCCGCGTAACTCATTTCGTAAGCTCATGGCGACTGCCTGCAAAATCAGTGTTTTTATAATTACCAAACCCGCACATAAGCTATAAATACAGATTTGAGATATAATTATAATAATACGTAATGCACAAAATATAATGTTGCTAAATATTTCACAGCTTAATAATTAATAATCAAATAAAATTATATCAAAGAAGAAATATACCAATAATTTATATTTTCTCAGATTCAAAATATAAGATTATTATTGATTTTTAAAATTAATTTGGGATATTTTTTAAATTCAAAATTAACATAAATTCATTTAATTTTAATTACAATTAATAGTTTAAACTATTTAAAAGATACTAATAAATATAAAAATAATAACTAAATAAATTAATTTTATGCGTAACAATATATCAAATTCACTTTCAAATATTAACAATAATCTAATAATTTAAAACAAAGTATTAACATACCGCAGGAGTGTCTTTGTAGTGGGTTGCAACCATTTTCAAGGCTCGTACCCAATCATGCGGCTTAAAATACTTGTCCCCCCAAACCCATTCCCATCATCATCAGCGCAGCACCACATGGGCTTACTAACTTGACAATCCAGCACAACCATCAGCCCATGTGACCCAAACTCCTCCACTACAGCCTTCTGAATAAGCGTAAGGTCCAAAAGCTGTGGGTTATACTTTAACAACCCTTTAAGGGCCTTATCCAGCCCCAAATCACGAAAAGATTGGGCTACAGTAAGATTAGCATGCCGAGTATACATGTAAGTAGCATACGTGAGCCGTACGGAATTAAAGCCCATTAGAGCTACGTGCCTAGCAAGTTCACCGACGGGCCTCCGGTCCAGCCCTTCTGGCAACATGGGTCTCACATGGCTGACCCAGTTGCCGCCGACGAGCTTCACTCTCTCTCCGATTTGATCATCAACAATGATAATTCAAACAAGACTAAAGGACGACGAACAATTGCAAGCGCTAGAAACAAAGAGATTCAAGAGTGCCTCAATGGATTGATCCAAGATGTTTGAAATTTGAAACTAACGCAAAGAAAATTTAAAAAGGAGGCTAAAGAGCATGAGATACAAATTTGAGTCAATTTAATACAAGCCCAATCTTAATTTTCTTAGCAAAGTCCACAAGAAAAGTCTACAAGAAAAGTCCACATATATTACATGCATGCAACCGTATGGAGCTTTTTATTTTTTTGTCAACAGACTTTATGCAAGATGATTTTGGCAAGTATCAGCTGGTCTTGGAAAGCGTGTCACTAGCCATTACTCCATGATACAAGTCACGTGGGAATTTGATTTCAATCTAGGAGTTCAATATTTGATTTAGCAGCTCAATCACGCGAAAGAGATTTTCCTAACGTGGCTTGGAAAATAGTTAGCACGTGGATCGAAGAATTTTGTGATCTAGAATTAATTCTAAATTCTATTCTAATTAGGATTTCTTTTAATTAGAATTTCTTTTCCAATTTGATTTCTATTTTCTTATAGAAATTAGGGTTATAGTTTATAAATTCCTATTAAGATTTGGATTGTTTTGAGTAGTATAAATAGAGGTTCAAGTTGATGTAAACAATATATATTATTCATTATTCAATATATTTATGAGGTTATTCTCTTCTTTTGGTTCTTTGAAGAATTCCTAAGTATTTTTTTTAGTTATTTCTTTGAGATTCAATTTGACTTATCATACAACAATTCATAGTTGTGTGTGGCGTCTTCTACCGCATCAATCGTCGATTGTACCGAAATTACCGCTTCAATATAAGCGAGGGGTCAAGGTGTCGTTGGTGTCCATTCAACGCAGAAATTCGACGCGAGCAATTGTACCAAGATTACCGCTCATATATAAGCGAGGGGTTAAGGTGTTATGAAGCAATTCACCCAACAATTTGTGCTAAAACGATCGGTGATGACCACCTCACGCAAGCGTGCCGTAGAGTCTATCATTTGGTATCAAAGCTAAGCCTTTCTAGCAAGTTACTTATCTTTAATTTTCTGTCGAAATATATATTGCAAAAAAAAAAGGAAAAAAAAAGAAAAAAAAATTCATATTCTATTTTCATTGTGCTAACCAAACTTGTAGCACACCATCAAACCATCAAATTCCAACGAAGATTTCATACCGTTCCGTCATCATCAATTCTGAAACGGAGCTACAAATTACAAATCTGAGGCATACAAGAGGAGTACAAGACAATCGATCGGTGATTTTGTGGTATTTTGATAGTCATACCATCTATAATTTTGTTTAGTGATAAGTAATTTTGAATTGATTAGTAAAACCAAGAATTTTGCTAGGGAATTCAATAAGAACCTATTAGAGAGAATATTTGAGGTAAAAGGCTTAGTGGTGAGATTAATCGAGGGTAAAAGTCAATTTATTGAGAGTATACACGAGTGAACCATTGATTGACGAAAACACGTAAGGGAGTGGTGAGGAAACTATTTTCTACTAACCCTTATTTTTGCGGGGAAATATGTCAAGGATAAAGGAACTTATGAGGAACAACCCTCAACAATTTGAATTGAAATTCGGATGGAGGCCATGCATAAAGAATGGGATCGAAGATTGAGAAAGACTATGGAGCAAATACAAGAACAATTAGAAGAGATGAGGGTGTCTATGGCTGAGTTATCCCAAAACACTCTTGGGATGCAAAACACGACGAGGACACAACAAACTGACGTAAGAAAGGAAGACCCTTACGGTGAGGACAGTAGTGCAGCGGAAGATCGTGAATCTAATTTTCGACATCAAAGACACGGAGGTGCTAGGGAAAGAAGAGGTCAGGACAGAGAAGATGGCAATTTGGATAGCATAAAAATGAAGATTCCAGCTTTCCAAGGCACGGGTGATCCTGAGGCTTATTTTGATTGGGTAACCAAAATGGAGCGAATCTTTGACTGTCACAACTATTCAGACCTCAAGAAAGTCAAACTGGCCATTACGGATTTTTCTGGATATGCATTGATATGGTGGGATCAGTTGACAGCTAATCGGAGAAGGTGTGACGAGCGGCCGATTACAACTTGGGCGGAGATGAAAGCTATAATGAAAAAGAGGTTTGTACCAGCATACTATCAACGGGAGATCATTCGTAATTTACAAACTCTTAAACAGGAAAGTCGGAGTGTGAATGAATATTACAGGGAGATGGAGATGTTGAAGGATCGGGCTAACTTGATTGAGGACAATGAAACATCGATGGCTAGGTTCTCGGCAGGATTGAACTTGGAGATTGCAGACTTGGTTGAACGATAACATTATTTAGAGTTAGAGGAACTGGTCCATATGGCTACTAAGATAGAGAAATAACTCAAGAGGCGAGGAGGACAATGAGGATAATCTAATGCTAGTTCATCATGGAGACCCAATTTGGCAAAGCGAGAGGAAAAGACAGTTGCGTTTAAGCCAAAGGTGGAACCCAAGCAAGGATCAACTAGCCGAGAAACTCAAGGTAAAATTGAACAACCTTCTTTTGGTCGTAATTGAGATATTGTATGTTTTAAGTGTCAAGGCAGGGGACATATTTCTAGCCAATGTCCAAATCAGAGGAAAATGTTGTTACTTGACAATGGAGATGTGAAGACCGAGGGGGAAGATAGCGACACCGATTCTATGCCACCATTAGAGGAGATAGGTGAGGATGCAATACATGGTGAAATTCTGGTTACAAGAAGAGCACTTAGTACACAGGTTAAGGAGGAGAGCAGTGAACAACGGGAAAATCTATTTCATACTTGATGTCTTGTGAATGGGAAAATTTGTTGCGTAGTTATAGATGGAGGCAACTGTACAAATGTGGCAAGCACTACGATGGTGGAGAAATTGGGGTTACCTACTACCAAACATCTGCAGCCGTATCGTTTGCAGTGGCTCAATGATAATGCAGACATTAAAGTAACCAAATAGGTGTTAGTTCCATTTGTTATTGGTCGGTATATTGATGAGGTATTGTGTGATGTGGTGCCCATGCAGGCAGGACATATATTGTTGGGTAGACCATGGCAGTTTGATAGGAGGGTTCAACATGACGTGTTTACCAATGTATATTCATTCGTTCACGACAAGAAGAAGATCTCTTTGCGTCCTTTGTCACCACAACAAGTACATGAAGATCAAATTCATTTGCAGAAAAATTATGTACAAAGAAAAGAGAGTGAAGAAAAGAAAAGAAGAAAAGAAAAAAAAAAAGAGAAAAGAAAGAAGAAAAAACAAATATACTGGCAAAAAAGAGTGATGTGAGAAGAGCTTTGATTTCTAAACTGCCTATGATTTTACTTCGGTATAAAGAGGCGCTTTTGAATACTAACGCTAATGATTCTTTGCCTAGTGTTGTTTCATCTCTCTTACAGGAATTCAAAGATGTATTTCCCGAGGAGCTTCCTCATGGACTACCACATATTCGGGGAATTGAGCATCAAATTGATTTTGTTCCCGGTGCGACGATTCCAAACCATCCAGCTTATCGGAGTAATCCCGAGGAGACGAAGGAGTTACAAAGGCAAGTTGACGAGCTGATGGAGAAAGGATTAAGTGAGAAAGTATGAGCCCATATGCGATTCTGGTGATCCTAGTCTCGAAAAAGGATGGAAAATGAAGGATGTGCATCGATTGTCGAGCGGTAAATAACATTACGGTAAATTATCGACATCCCATTCCTCGTTTAGATGACATGTTAGATGAATTACATGGGTCTTGCATATTTTCAAAAATTGATTTAAAAAGTGGTTATCATCAAATTAGAATGCAAGAGGGTGATGAATGGAAAACAGCGTTTAAAACTAAATACGGTCTTTATGAATGCTTAGTATTACCTTTTGGTTTAACTAATGCACTTGAGCACTTTCATGAGATTAATGAACCATGTTTTTGCGTCCATTCATTAGAAAATTTGTCGTAGTTTATTTTGATGATATCTTGATTTATAGCAAAACTTGAAGATCATGCATTGCATTTAAAATCTGTTTTAGATGTACTTAGGAAAGAAAAGTTATTTGCTAACATGGAGAAATGCACGTTTTGTTCGGATAGAATTGTTTTTCTTGGCTTTGTTGTGAGTTCACAAGGAGTCCAAGTTGATGAGGAGAAAATACGTGCGATCCGGGATTGGCCGAGTCCAACCAATGTGAGTCAAGTACGAAGCTTTCATGGACTCGCAAGTTCTTACCGACGTTTTGTTCGGAATTTCAGTGAGATTACAGCACCATTAACCGAGGTCATCAAGAAAAGTGTGGGCTTTAAGTGGGGTGATGAACAGGAAAAAGCATTTAATTTGATTAAGGATAAATTGACAAATGCTCCTTTACTTATTTTGCCTAACTTTGCTAAAATTTTTAGATTGAGTGTGATGCTTCAGGTTTAGGGATTGGAGCTGTGTTGATGCAAGAAGGGAAACCAGTGGCGTATTTTAGCGAAAAGTTGAGTAGGGCAAATTTAAACTATCCTACATATGACAAAGAGATGTACGCTTTGGTTAGAGCTTTGGAGACATGGCAACATTACTTGTGGCCTAAGGAGTTTGTGATCCACACCGATCATGAATCGTTGAAATATTTGAAGGGTCAACACAAGTTGAACAAAAGACATGCACGATGGATGGAATTTATCAAGACATTTCCATAAGTTATTTGATATAAGCAAGGTAAGGAGAACGTTGTTGCAGATGCTTTATCTCGCAGGTATGTTTTGTTAAATACTCTTGATACGAAATTGCTTGGGTTTGAACGAATTAAAGAGTTATATGATAATGACCTTGATTTCGGTGAAGAGTTTAAAACTTGTGAAAAGAATGCTGTGGGTAAATACTTTAGAATTGATGAATTCTTGTTTCGAGAAAATAAACTATGTATTCTTGCATGTTCTTTGCGTGAGTTGTTGGTTAGGGAATCACATGGGGGCGGTTTAATGGGACATTTTGGTATTGACAAAACATTTTGTTGTTTTAAAAGAACATTTTTATTGGCCTCATATGAAACGAGATGTGGAAAGAATATGTGATAGATGTATTACTTGTCGCCAAGCTAAATCTCGTGTTCAACCCCATGGATTGTATACACCATTGCCTATTCCTAATGAACCTTGGATTGATCTTTCTATGGACTTTGTGTTGGGTTTACCTAGGTCTAAGCATGGTTATGATTCGATATTTGTGGTCGTAGATAGATTTTCAAAAATGGCACATTTTATTCCATGTCATAAAACTGATGATGCATCTCATGTTGCTGACTTGTTCTTTAGGGAGATTGTGCGTTTGCATGGTATGCCTAAAACTATTATTTCTGATAGAGATACAAAGTTCTTAAGTTATTTTTGGAAGACCTTGTGGGGTAAATTGGGTACTAAAATGTTATTTTCTACTACTTGTCATCCACAAATTGACGGTCAAACTGAAGTAGTAAATAGGACTTTGTCGGCATTATTACTGCTATCATTAAAAAGAATATCAAGCAATGGGAAGAATGCTTACCACATGTTGAGTTTGCATATAACCGATTCATTCATTCTGCTACTACTAATTTTTCTCCATTTGAAATTGTATATGGTTTTAATCCTTTGACACCGTTGGATTTATCACCGTTACCTGTTTCTGAATATACTAACATGGATGGAACGAAAAAGGCTGATCTTGTTAAGCAGATTCATGAAAGAGCCAAGCTAAACATTGAACGGAGGACGGAACAATACATTAAGCACGCGAACAAGGGACGACATCAAGTGATCTTTGAGCCCGGAGATTGGGTGTGGTTACATATGCGGAAAGAAAGATTCCCCGTTCAAAGACGTTCGAAATTGCTTCCGAGGGGAGATGGTCCATTTCAAGTTCTCGAGCGTATCAATGACAATGCCTATAAATTGGATTTGCCAGGTGAGTATAATGTTAGTGCCACATTTAACGTTACTGATCTAAGTCCGTTTGATGTAGGTGACGATTTGAGGACAAATCCTTTTCAAGAGGAGAGGAATGATGAGGACATGGCATGCGTGGATTCAAACAAGACTAAAGGGACGTGGGGTCAAGCAAGGCTAGAACAAAGAGATTCAAGCAAGGTCTCAATGGATTGATCCAAGATGTTTGGGCTGAAACTAACGCAAGAAAATTTAAAAAGGAGGCTAAAGAGGATGAGACACAAATTTGAGTCAATTTAATACAAGCCCAATCTTAATTTTCTTAGCAAAGTCCACAAGAAAAGTCTACAAGAAAAGTCCACATATATTACATGCATGCAACCGTATGGAGCTTTTTATTTTTTTGTCAACAGACTTTATGCAAGATGATTTTGGCAAGTATCATCTGGCCTTGGAAAGCGTGTCACTAGCCATTACTCCATGATACAAGTCACGTGGGAATTTGATTTCAATCTAGGAGTTCAATATTTGATTTAGCAGCTCAATCATGCGGAAGAGATTTTCCTAACGCGGCTTGGAAAATAGTTAGCACGTGGATCGGAAAATTTTGTGATCTAGAATTACTTCTAAATTCTATTCTAATTAAGATTTCTTTTAATTAGAATTTCTTTTCCAATTTGATTTCTATTTTCTTATAGAAATTAGGGTTATAGTTTATAAATTCCTATTAAGATTTGGATTGTTTTGAGTAGTATAAATAGAGGTTCAAGTTGATGTAAACAATATATATTATTCATTATTCAATATATTTGTGAGGTTATTCTCTTCTTTTGGTTCTTTGAAGAATTCCTAAGTATTTTTCTTAGTTATTTCTTTTGAGATTCAATACAACAATTCATAGTTGTGTGTGGCGTCTTCTACCGCATCAATCGTCGATTGTACCGAGATTACCGCTTCAATATAAGCGAGGGGTCAAGGTGTCGTTGGTGCCCATTCAATTCAGAATTCCAAACGCGAGCAATTGTACCAAGATTACCGTCTACATATAGGCGAGGGGTTAAGGTGTTGCAAGCAATTCACCCAACAACTGTGCTAGAAACGATCGGGGCGGTGACCACCTCACGCAAGCGTGCCGTGGAGTCTATCAAACAATCCATCTGGATTTTGTTGAGAGAGGGAGTGAAGATGAGAGAGTTGAAAGAGAGAGGAGAAATATAGTTAGGAGAAAACTTTGAATGGCTTTCATGTTTTTTATTATTGAACAAAACAAGGAGAATGTTAAAGTTACCTGGTTATGGATTTATAGTAGATAAATGTGTTTGAGTATAATTGGGTTTAATTCATAAGAAGATAAACATTAAAGAATTATCAGAGATTTAAGGAGATATAATTGAGATATAAGAGGAATAAATTTGAGTAGTTTAAGTTTCAAATGGATTGAAAATTGCGAAGAAGTAGAGAATAGGTTGAGTTGTGATTGTTTGATTTTAAGAAGAAATGTACGGATAATTATATGGATTTATTTATAGTTTCATACCCTTATAAAGAATTATAGAGAGAATGAGAAACAAACACTATTATCTCACCCTTTTTAATTGATGTTTTAAGGTTATGAACATAGATTAAGAAATATAATTAATATTTTATCTCATTGAATAAATTAAATATAAAATTTTAATATTAACCTTTTAAAATTTATTGGAACAATCAATTTAACATTTAATGATAAACATTAATGATAAAGAATAATATGAAAAAAATAAACATTTAATGTTTTTTTTTGAAATCTACAAATAACAAATAAAAAAAGAATAAAAAAGACAAATAAAAAGTATATATTCTTAAAAGACAAATGTTTAAACTTTAAATAGTTGAAGAAGATGCAAATAAATAAACCAAGATAATTCGTATTTTAGTTGTTATGCTGGCTTGCCATACACTGTCTAATTAAATTTATATATTTTTTAATAACTTGTTATATGGTTAACCAGCACCCTATTTAGGATTACACCTTTTGTAAGACTCCAACCTTTATAAATAAAGATGAATTTTTATAAATATTATTTTTTGAATATTATGGAGTAAATTTGATATAATATTATAGTTGTGGGTAATATTTATAAATTTTTGCAAAGTAAGCAAGTTGTTATAAAATATTCGTTTTTGGTGGAAATATTCTTTTTTGTCGGGGAATATTAAATGACGACAGTACAATCATTGGTGGACCCCACAACGGAATTATTGTCGGATTGAGAAAATGACAAAAATACTTTATGAAAATAACGGCGGAGGTGTTACCGTTAAAACTGTTAAACTACCATTAGTAGTAAAAGTACAAGATGTACGCGTGGTTACATAGTAGCACACGGTATTGATTAT
This sequence comes from Panax quinquefolius, assembly GCA_020205615.1. Classification (NCBI taxonomy): domain Eukaryota; kingdom Viridiplantae; phylum Streptophyta; class Magnoliopsida; order Apiales; family Araliaceae; genus Panax; species Panax quinquefolius. The sequence continues at coordinate 41,018,842 of CM035162.1, read as the reverse complement.
TGATACTTACGTGAGAAGTCACTCAGCTATACTCAATTATTGCTACAGTAATTACTGTATCATATCTCTTATATTATTGATTCAATTATTGTCACAGTATCATCTGTATAATATGTTATATTATTAAATCAATAATTGAAACGACAAGTTATAAATGATTAATAATTGTTGAAAGATTAAATATGCATTGATTAAAAATAAAATGATTTGTGGTAATATTTATTCAATCCTTAATGTATATAAAGAGTCTATTATGAGACGTTTGTGGTAAGTTTGGTTATTTTATGGGGGGCCATATTTCATCATCTAAGAGTCTCTTCGTCAATAGTAATTACCTTCGTCAATAGTAATTACCTTCGTCAATAGTAATTACCTTTACCAGGCGTCGAACCAATTGTCGTTTCACATTACAGGCGTCAAACCACTTGGTATTTCACATTACAGGCGTCAAACCACTTTTCTTTTCACATCACCAGTCGTCAAGCCACTTGCCTTTTCACATTTCAAGTGCTAAGCTAGAAATCTTCTATAAATAGAGGCCTAGTGCTTCATTATTTTTCACTTAATTCATTCAAGCTATAGAGAGAAAGTATAGAGAGAATAAGAGAAAGAAGAAGAGTATTACATTACTTACACTCTGCAGATTCAATCTCCTACTAATGTAAGGGTGTTATTCTTTCTTATTCATGAAGAGAATCTGTTGTTATTCCATTGCTTATTATTACATTGGAATAACTCAGATACTGTGGTTTACCTTATACTTGGTGACATTCTTCTATTATTCGTTGGAACATCCCGTTTACATGTGTTTTACAGGACACAGTCCGTCTTTATTATTATTCATTGGAACATCCTGTTTGTGTGTTTACACAGGACTCGGTTCTGTCTTCTTTATTATTATCTCGTTAGAGCATCATATGCGTGTTTTACACAGGACCTAGTTCTCATCTTTATTATTCTGTTGGAACATCCTATCGGTGCAAATTTTGCCTGACCTGGTTCCGTTATTATTATTCTGTTGGAATAACATGTCTATGCGAAGTACCGCATGCATGGTGATTTCTTTTGTTATTCCATTCTTTATTATACTCAGTTGGTAGAATATCCTTGATATTTGCGCTTCATCCAGTATCTTTTCATGGAAATATTCTTCTGATCATTCTTGAATTTTACTCTACAAAGCAGTATCATGTTGACAATTTGGACATTATTAGTTCCTGGATAAATTAATTCTTGAACTTGTTTTATTGAATTCTTATATCATTGTCATCATCCTCATGTTTATATTATGTTGAAAGTCATCTGTGGCCTGTAGTGCATAGATGGACTTGGTATGATTATGACGAGGGGATTATTGATTGTAATCATGACCGTAATGTTACAAATGATGTGGTAAAAGTTATCATTGGCTCTGTAGTAATGACCGATGGGACAGATTGTTGGCATGATCATGACCATTAATGAATACACGAATGTCCTTGGTTGTAGTGCATGGATAATTTGTGGTCGTGATACTAAAGAATATCTTTGGCCATAGTGCATGGGTGATTCGATGATGTGGATTATTTATTAAGCTGAGTCCCAGCGATAAAAGTCATGAAAAATCTTTTAAATCATAAAAGATAGTAGATTTTATTCTCTACTTGACTCTTTTAATGGATTGCTTGTTCTGCTGCAGTTAAACTTGATGTTGTTATATTTTATCAGTTTAACACTGTTGAAGGCTAATGATAATTTATTCTGCATTATCTTAGTCATAATATTTCTTACTGGGCTAGTTGAGCTCACCTTTTCTTTCACTGTTCTCTTCAGGAAATGAGAACATAGCAGGGACTAGTCGGGGAACGGAGTGACGGTCCAGAGGATAACATTAGTAGTCCTCACTATTCTGTGAAATAGTGTGTTAATAATTGTAATGAGGACTCTTTTTGAGTTTGTATAATCTCTAGTAGACAATAATTGTATTCAAACTCACGAGTTATGTTTTTTGTCGTATTGTATACCTACAAGTTGTATTAGTAAGTTGTATTTGAATTTTATACCATGTATCCGGACGAGACCCAAGATGGGTGATGTATACCTAATTTTGGGGCGTCACGGTTAATATCAAAGCTTAGGGATATGATCCCGGCTAAGATGTGAGAATAGTACTAGGAGGGAGAGGCGGGAATTCCTTCGCTAGTATGACCTACCTAAGTTTATGTGGTATTTAATTGGTCGGTCAGAATTTAGGGATAATATGTTACATGTCAATTAACCTTTGTTTTGTGGCAGTATCTGAAAATGACATCCGAGAATGTTGAGAATAGCAATGGAGCATAAAGTGCATAGTTGATTCACCACATATCAATAATCGAGGATAATGTGCATCAGGAAGGCGATAATCCTCATGCAAACAACAACATTGACCAAATGATGAATGATCAAATGTTCAGGGGCTTTATGCAATTCATGCAACAGCAGGCGAGAGCGGCTCCTGTCCAAAATGCAGGTGGAAACACTGAAACTCTCGGTGGTCACCGCTAAGCAGATTCAAGGAGCTGGGACCACCGGGAGTTTAAGGGAGAGTCAAAACCACTTATGGCGGCGGGAGCATGGATAAAGCGAGATCACCAAGATATTTGATATCTTGGGATGCTCCGAGAGCAAAAGGTTCCTTCACGCCTTTATGTTGCGCGGAGAGGCAGATTACTGGTGGGAATCGGTAAAATGTACTCAACCTACCGTATTGAAGATGTCTTGGGAGAAGTTTCAAGAGCTGTTCAACGACAAATACTTTCCCGAAAGTATTCATCACATGAAGGAGGTGGAGTTTATCAAGTTGGAACAAAATAATATGACCGTGTCGCAATACGAGGCTAAATTTACGGAGTTATCCCGGTTTGCATCCCACTTGGTGGATAATGAAGAGAGAATGACACGGATGTTTTTAAGAGGTTTGAAGCCAGAGATACGTCAACATCTTATTTCTCATAAACTGTGTTTATATTCAGATGTTGTAAATAGGGCTCATGTAAGGCCCCAACTTTTTATAAATGAAGATTTAATTTTCTCTATTTATTATTTTAAAATAGTAAGGGGTTGATTTGATTAATGTGGTTAGTTATGGGTAAAATGCGCAAATATTTTTAAATAAGCAAGTGGTTATAAAATACTCATTGTTGTCGGAGAATATTCGTTTGGTCGTGAAATATTCTACTTTGTCGGGGAATATTAGACGACGACGCAGACCTTGTATGGGCCCCATGCTTGAAAGCGATTGGATGAAGAAAGCGACATGTATAAGTTGTTTATAAATAACGGCATAGTTATTCAGATTATCTTTGTTGGAATACCTAAATTGGTTAAAAACACGATGTCTGGCGTTGTTGCAAGACAAGAAGCACTTGCGGTATTGCACCAATTATTGATTCTTACGTAAGAAGGCACTACTCAATAATTATTACGATAATTCTTATTCGATATTTTATTTTATTGATTCAATAATTGCTGCGTTGATTTTTTTTATATTACTGTTGTTTCAATAATTGTCACTACACAATATTTTCCATTATCGGAGCAATAATTCATATTATCTGAATAATATTATTAGATAACATTATTGGCAATATCTAGAAAGTTCCATCTAAGGAGAGGTTTGGTCACCTAATTACGCGCCAAGAAAGGAGAAATCCTTTATCGAAAGCCCTTCTTTCTTAGGAGCGGCTTTGGTTGCCGATCTTGTGATTCTGTAATATTATTTGTGAATAATTAATTATTGATTTATATGATGAGGAAAATATTGATTTTATGTGGATATAGATGGAGAAAATTTTTAAAGTGACAATTGTTAAAAATTAATATTTTATCTTTTTCTGATAAAATAATTCATTTAAATATATTATTTTAATAATATATTAATGGGGATATTTTTACAATGAATGTGGGATATATGAGTATATGATGAGGAAGAGTATTTTTGTTGCAAAAGTTGTTTAACACATGTTTTGTGTGTCGGTGGACCCCATTTCTTGACTGAAATTTGATTATAGGCGGTAAAATCGCCCGTTTATTGATTTCGGTCAATTTCTGTTTGGAATTTGAAAAAACTTTCTTTTGCAAAGTTGTAGAGAATTGAATTTCCTATAAAAAGTCGCGAGATTCGAATTTTCTGATAAATGGGCTATTTATTGTGAATTATTGAAGTTCCGAAGTTCTGAAATAATTGATTTTTGAAAGTTTTAATTATTTTTATTAAGAAAAACATTTTTATTGTTTTGGTTGGCCCCCCATGTGTTGTAAACATGCTGATTTCAGTTGGTCTTAAGTGGGCGTGAAATTTTTTTATTTATATTATTATTATATTAAATTTTCTGCTTTGGTGTTCTAAGCAATTTCCTATAAATAGGGTGTTTAGGTTAGAATTGAAAATCACACCAGAAACTAAAGATTTCTCTCTCTTTCTCTCTCTCTATAATATCAAGCGTATTTTGTGAGTATTTTAGTACTTTGAGTATTGCTATACGATAAAGTTCTTTCAAAGACTATATCTAGTATTCCGATGTAAGTACTATTTTTTCTGAGGTAAGGGATGTTATTTTATTCGAAAATGATATTATTTCTTCAATATCATTATGCCAAAATATTGGTTGGAAATTTTTAATAAATTTGGAACCTTTTCATATCGGGGTTACTATTCATGAGTTACTATTCACGAGTTACTATTCATGAGTTACTATTCATGAGTACTATTCACGAAGCATGATGATATTTTTTTGTGAAATTTCTATCTTTTAGTGTCGGAGTTACTATTCACGTATACGGCACTATTCACGAATACGATACTATTCACAGAAAAATTAAATTTTCTTTTCTGTGTCCAAAATTGTCTGTTATGATTCCTATCTTGGATTGGATCTATGTTTTGGTCTTCATTCTTGAATTTTACTCCACTCTGATTATTTATGAAGTATTTTTTAACTTGGATTGTTTAAAGTACGAATCCTTAATATTTGTTCTTTTGTTTCACTGGATTCGTTTTCTTTAAAATATTTTTCATCATCTTCAGTCCTAAATGATGATATAACTGAATATCTTTGGCCTGTAGTGCAAAGATGAATGATTTTATAATGAATATCTTTGGCCCGTAGTGCAAAGATGAGCAGTGTTTAGATGAACATGATTGGTGATGAATATCTTTGGCCCGTAGTGCAAAGATGAACATGTGTTTAGATGAACATGATTAATTGGTGAATATCTTTCGCACCTCAAAGTGCAAAGATGAATATTTGATTTATGATGTATATTGATTGATGTTACTGAGGATAAAATATCGATGATGGACTTTTAAATTCATAGATGATAGTAGATTTCATTCTCTACTTAACTCTTCTAATGAATTGTTGTTTTTCACCGCAGATTGTTGATCTAAAACTTGTTGTCTATTGTATTCTATCGATTTTTTCTGTTGAAGACTAAGGATAATTTTTGTACATTATCTTAGTCATAATATTCTTTATGGGCTAGTTGAGCTCACCCTTTTCCTTTTTGTTCCATTTTTCTTCTCGGGAGGCGAGAATATAGCGGGAACTAATTAGGGGTGTGTGTAATGGTTCAAGAGCAGTTGTTTTAGTAGTCCTCACTATTTTGTGAAATAGTGTATCAATAATTGTAATGAGGACTTATTTGAGTGTGGATATATGTCTGTAAGACAATATTTGTATTTAAACTCACGGTTTATGTGTGTTGTCGTATTTTGCACGATAATTGTATTAATGAAGTTGTAGTTGTTTACGCACCATGTATTTGGCGACTCCGAGAATGGGTTGGTTGGATTGGACTGTTTTGGGGGCGTCACAGTTGGTATCAGAGCTTAGGGATATGATCTCTGGCGGAGATCAGGGAATAGAACTAGGAGGGGAGAGACGACTAAATCCTTCGCTAGTGTGTCCTACATAAGCTTATTTGTTGGTTGGTCAGTCATAATATAGGGATATTATGTGATATGTTAATTTGTTAAATTAACCCTTGTTTTATGGCAGTATTTGAGAATGTCGACTGAGAATGTTAACAGTGGAGTAAATGAGACCGTGGAGACACCTTTGCTCACCAACGAGGAGAACGTGCAACAGGCTGGCAATGTTCCTCCTGTGTACAACACCACTGAGCAGATGACGAACGATGGTATGTTTAGGAACTTTCTATAATTCATGCAAAACCAAACGAGAAAGACTACTGTTCAAAATGCAGGTGGAAACACTGGCAACTCACGGATGGTCACCGCTAAGCAGTTCAAGGAGTTAGGACTGCTGGAGTTTTTTGGAAAGCCAGAACCACTTACGGCAGAAACGTGGATAAAGCAGATCACTAAGATATTTGATGTCTTGGGATGCTCAGAGGAGCAAAAGGTTCCTTTCGCCACTTTCATGTTACGAGGAGAGGCAGATTATTGGTGGGAATCCGTAAAGCGTACTCAGCCTACCGCACTGAAGATGTTTTGGGAGAAGTTCCAAGAATTGTTCAACGACAAGTACTTTCCCAAAAGTATTCGTCACATGAAGGAGGTAGAGTTCATCAAGCTGGAGCAAAACAATATGAACGTGTCGCAGTACGAAGCTAAGTTTGCCGAGTTATCCCGATTTGCATCCCATTTGGTTGATAATGAGGAGAGAATGACGCGAATGTTTCTGCGAGGTTTGAAACCCAAAATACGTCAATACCTCATTTCTCACAAACTTTGTTTATATTCAGATGTTGTGAATAGGGCTCAGTTATTGGAGCACGATAATGAGTCGGCTCAACTGAAGAATAATGACCAACAACTCGATGATAATCATATCGGTGGTAACGGTCATCGGAACAATGATAACCATCGTGGAGGAAATTATCATGCCAGAAATGGTAACCACTTCAGTGGTAATCATGGCCAAGATAATAGAAGAAATAACTCAAGTGGAAATTTCAAGAAGAGAAGATTTAACAATGACGGGAAGACATCGGCACCAACACCAGCAACGAATTTTAGAGGAGGAGAAAGACCGCCAGTTAGATGCTACAGATACGGAAAAGAGGGACACATAATGTAAGACCCCGAAATTTTTAAATAAAAAGGAATTTCCTTTATTTATTATTTTGAAATAGAAAGGGTTGATTTGATTAATGTGGATAGTTAAGGGTTAAATATGCAAATATTTCAAATTAAGCAAGTGGTTATAAAATATTCATTATCGTTTGGGAATATTCGTTTGGTCGTGGAATATTAAATGATTGTCGGGAATATTAAATGACGACCAGCTTGCGACCATGTGTGGGCCCCATAACGGAAAGCGATTGGATGAAGAAAGCGACAAAAATAAGTTATTTTTAAATAACGGCGTAGTTATTACAATTAATCTTTGTTGGAATACCCGGTGGTTAAAACACACTAATCGCGTTGTTGAGCGAGTAGACACCGGTATTGCACCAATTATTGATTCTTACGTGAAGAAGGCACTACTCAATAATGGTTACAGTAATTCTTCATTCGAAGTTATTTTATTGAGTTAATAATTCTTTGCGTTGATATTTTATATTCTTTGTTGTTTCAATAATTGTCATTACACAATATCTTTCATTATCGAAGCAATAATTCATATTATCCGAATAATATTATTAGATAACATTATTGGCAATGTCTAGAAAGTTACATCTAAGGAGAGGTTTGGTCACCTAATTGCGCGCCAAGAAGAAGAAATTCTTATTGAAAGCCCCTCTTTCTGAGGCGCACGGTTGTCAATATTGTGATTCTGTAATATTATTTGTGAATAATTAATTATTGATTTATATGATGAGGAAAATATTGATTTTATGTGGATATAGATGGAGAAAATTTTTAAAATGACAATTGTTGAAAATTAATATTTTATCTTTTTACGATAAAATAATTCATTTAAATATATTATTTTAATAATATATTAACGGTGATATTTTTACAACGAATGTGGGGATATATGAGTATCTGAGGAGGAAGAGTATTTTTGTTGCAATAAATGTTTAAAACATGTTAAACATGTCGGTGGACCCCATTTATTGATTTGAAATTTGATTATATTGTAAAATTGCCGTTTGTGGATTTGGTCAATTTTGATTGGAATTTGGAAAAACTTTCTTACGCAAAGTTGTAGAGAATTGAATTTCCTATAAAAACACGCTAGATTGAATTTTTCGGATGAAAGAGCTATTTATTATGAATTATTGAAGTTTCAAGCTCAAAAATAATTAATTTTGTAAGTTTTAATTATTTATTTTATGAAAAATATTTTTATCATTTCTTTCTAGAAGGTGGCATGTGGGAAATGCTAGGATCTGAATTCTAAGGTTGGCGTATGAATTTGATATATATATATATATATATATATATATTAATTTATTAAATTTTACGCTTTGGTTCTAAGCAATTTCTATAAATAAGGTGCTTAGGTTAGAATTGAAAATCACACGAAACTAAAGTTTTCTCTCTATATTATCGGCGTATTCTTGTGAGTATTTTGAGTATACTTTGAGTATTGCTATACGGTGCAAGTCCAAGTCATAGCTTTATATCCTGTGTTTAAATTTAGAAATCTTGATCTTTCGAGGTAAGGGATGTTATTTTCTTCTCAAATGATATTATTTCTTCAATATCATTATCTTTGAAATGTTGATCTGAAGTTTTATCAAATTTGGAACTTTTTCATGTCGGGGTTACTATTCATGGGTTACTATTCATGAGTTACTATTCACGAGTTACTATTCACGAGTTCTTATTCACGAGTTACTATTCACGAGTACTATTCATGAAGCGTGAAGATGTTTTTGTGGAATTTCTATCTTTTGGTGTTGAGTTACTTATTCACGATACGGCCTTTATTCACGATATCTGACACTATTCATAGAAAAATAAAATTTCTTCTTTTTGTCCAAAATATCTATTCGGATACTAACTCGATTGTATCCATGTTTTGATCATTCTTGAATTTTACACCACTATGATTATTTTTGAGGTATTTTTGGGCGTGGATAAAACCAAGTATGAATCCTTAATCCTTAATCCTTGTCATTTTGTTTCTTTGGATTCGTTTCTTTAAAAAATATTTTCATCATCCTCGGTCTTAAATGATGATATTATTGAATATCTTTGGCTGTAGTGCAAAGATGAATGATTTCGATGAATATCTTTGGCACTGTAGTGCAAAGATGAGCAGTGTTGAGATGAACATGACCGATTGATTAATATCTTTGGCTGTAGTGCAAAGATGAGCAGTGTTTAAATGAACATGACTAAGTGATGAATATCTTTGGCTGTAGTTCAAAGATGAATATTTGATTCAGATGCATATTGATTGATGTTACGGGGATAAAATATTGATGATGGGTATTAAATTCATAGATTATAGTAGATTTCATTCTCTACGTAACTCTTCTATGAATTATTATTTCATTGCGAATATTGATGCGAAACTTGTTGTCTATTGTATTCTATCGATTTTTCCTGTTGAAGACTAACGATAATTTGTTGTATATTATCTTAGTCATAATATTCTTCTTGGGCTAGTTGAGCTCACCCTTTTCCTTGTTGTTCCATTTTTCTTCTCGGGAGGCGAGAATGTAGCGAGTACTAGTCGGGGTATGGAATGAAGGTTCAGAGAGAGTTGTTTAGTAGTCCTCACCATTTTTGTAAAATAATGAATCAATAATTATGATGGGGATTTATTTGAGTATAGATATTGTCTAGAAGACAATATTATATTTAAACTCACGAAGATATATTGTCGTATTTCACACGACATTTGTATTATTGAAGTTGTAGTTTGCTTTTTGTACCATGTATTTGGCGACTCGGAATGGGTGTTGTGTATACCTATTTTTGGGGCGTCACGGTTGGTATCGAGCTTAGGATATGATCTCTGGCGGAGATGGGGAATAGAACTAGGAAGGAGAGGCGAGTAAATCCTTCGCTAGTGTGTCCTACCTAAGCTTATTTGTTAGTTGGTCAAGATATAGGGATATTATGTGATATATTGATTTCCTTAATTAACCTTTATTTTATGCGGTGATTTGAGAATGTCGTCGAGAATATTATTATGATGGAGTAAATGAGACCGTGGAGATGCCTGTACTCACCAACGAGGAGAACGTGAAACAGTGGCAATGTTCCTCCTGTGAACAACACCACCGAAAGCGAGATGAGGAATGAGGGATGTTTAGAAGTTTTTTGCGTTCATGCAAAATCGCACGAGGAGACTCGTGTTCAAAATCTGAGGAGGAAATGATAGCAATTCACGGGTGGTCATGACCAAAGCGAGCTCAAAGAGTTGGGACCACGGAGTGCTGGGAAAGCCGGATCCGATTAAAAGGCGGAGGCGTGGGTCAAACAAATTAAAAAGATATTCGATGTCTTGGGATGCACGGAGGAACAGAAAGTTCCATTCGCCACCTTTATTGTGACGCCCCCAAAATAGGTATACATCACCTATTCTGAGTTGTCAATACATGGTACGTAAACAACTACAACTTTATTATTACAATAGTAAAGCTGTGAGTTTGAATACAAATATTATCTTACAGACAATATCTATACTCAAATAAATCCTCATCACCTTTATTGATACATTATTTTACAAAATGGTGAGGACTACTAAGCAATCCTTTCTAAAACCTTCATTCCATACCCCGACTGCATCGCTTATATTCTTCTCTCCCCGAGAAAAATGGAACAAAAGGAAAAGGGTGAGCTCAACTAGCTCAAGAAGAATATTATGACTAAGATAATATACAACAAATTATCGTTAGTCTTCAACAAGGAAAATATAATAGAATACAATAGACAACAAATTTTAAATCAATACTGCATAATGAAATAATAATTCATTAGAAGAGTTAAGTAGAGAATGCAAACTACTATCTTCTATGTATGAATTTAAAAGTTCATCGCTCATCTTTTATCCCTCGTAACATCAATCAATATACATCCGAATCAAATATTCATCTTTCAGACTATGTGCCAAAGATATTCATCATTGGTCATGTTCATTTAAACACTGCTCATCTTTGCACCATGTGCCAAAAATATTCTTCAGAATCATTCATCTTTGCACTACGTGCCAAAGATATTCTTAAGAAATCATTCATCTTTGCACTACAGCCAAAGATATTCCATAATATCATCATTTAAGATCGAGGATGATGAAAATATTTTTAAAGAAACGAATCAAATTGAAACAAAATGACAAGGATTAAGGATTAAGGATTCGTACTTGGTTTTATCCACGCCCAAAAATACCTCAAAAATAATCATAGTGGTGTAAAATTCAAGAATGATCAAAACATGGATACCATCGTAGCTAGTATCCGTAATAGATATTTTGACAAAAAAGAAGAAATTTTATTTTTCTATGAATAGTGTCAGATACGTGAATAGTCAGATACGTGAATAGTAACTCCTACACCAAAAGATAGAAATTCCACAAAAACATCTTCACGCTTTCATGAATAGTACTGTGAATAAGAATCGTGAATAAGAGAACTCGCTGAATAGTAACTCGTGAATAGTAACTCATGAATAAGAACCCATGAATAGTAACCCCGACATGAAAAAGTTCCAAATTTGATAAAACTTCAGATCAACATTTCAAAGATAATGATATCAAGAAATAATATCATTACAAAAAAATAATATCCCTTACCTCGAAAGATTAGTACTTCTAAATTGAATGGAATCTATATAGGTCAAGGAACTTCAGACCATTCCAACAATACTCAAAGTATACTCACAAGAATACGCTCAATATATCGAGAGAGAAATAGAGAGAAACTTAGGTTTACGGTGTGTTTTTCAATTCTAACCTAAGACCCTATTTATAGGAAAATGCTTAGAACACCAAAAGTAAAATTGAATATAATATTAATATATTTTTCACATTTTCTTTAGCCCACCTTAGACAACTGATCTCAGCCCATTTGAATCACATGTGAGGCCAACTTAGTTGCAAAAAACGTTTTTCTCAAAATAATTAACTAAAACTCCCAAAAATTAATTATTTCGTAACTTCTAACTTCAATAATTCATAATAAATAGTCCTTTCATCAGAAAAATTTGAATCACGCGAGTTTTTATAGGAAATTCAATTCTCTACAACTTTGCGTAAGAAAAGTTTTTCCAAATTCCAAATAGAAATTGACAAGAAATCCACAAATGGGTGATTTTACAAGTTATAATCAAATTTCTATTAATAATTGTGTCCACCAACACACAAAACATGTGTTAAACATTTAATGCCACAAAATACTCTTCCTCCTCATATACTCATATATCCCACATTCATTGTAAAAATATCACCGTTAATATATTATTAAAATAATATATTTAAATGAATTATTTTATCGAAAAAGATAAAATATTAATTTTCAACAATTGTCATTTTAAAATTTTCTCCATCTATATCCACATAAAATCAATATTTTCCTCATCATATAAATCAATAATTAATTATTCACAAATAATATTATGTAATCACAATATCGACAACTGTGCAGCCTCAGAAAGAGGGGCTTTCCAATAAGAATTTCTTCTTCATGGGCGCGCAATTAGATGACCAAACCTCTCCTTAGATGTAACTTTCTAGACATTGCCAATAATGTTATCTAATAATATTATTCAGATAATATGAATTATTGCTTCGATAATGAAAATACCGTGTAATGACAATTATTCAAACAACAAGAATATAAAATATCAACGCAAGAATTATTAACTCAATAAAATACTTTGAACAAGAATTATCGTAACCATTATTGAGTAGTGCCTTCACGTAAGAATCAATAATTGGTGCAATACTGCAGTGCTATCGCTCAACAACGCCAGATTAGTGTGTTTTAACCATCGGGTATTCCAACAAAGATTAATCGGTAGAATAACTACGCCTGTTATTTAAAAACAACTTATATTTGTCATTTTCTTCATCCAATCGCTTTCAAGTTATGGGGCCTCACACATGGTCGCTATGGTCGCATTTAATATTCCCCGACAAAGATTTAATATTCCACCACCAAACGAATATTCCCGACGATAATGAATATTTTATAACCACTGCTTATTTTGAAATATTTATGATTTAACCCTTAACTATTCACATTAATCAAATCAACCTTACTATTTCAAAATAATAAATAAAGGAAATTCCTTTTTATTTAAAAAAATTCGGTCTTACAACCTCCCTCCTTATGAAATTTCGTCCTCGAAATTGATGTATACGCACCTGGTGTTTTGAAAAGGTGAGGATACCTCGCTTTCATTTCCGCTTTCCAACTCCCGTGTCATTTCCTCTATAGCATGATTCCTCCACAAAACTTTAACTTGTGGTATGACCTTTCTTGGCGTAGGACATGCTCCTTCCTATCCAAGATCTTTGACAGTACCTCCTCATACGTTAAGTCTTGGCTATCTCGTCCAGGTTCTAACTCAATAACGTGGTGGTTGGGTCTTTCACATATTTATACGAAATGAGATATGTGAAACACATTATGAACACGAGACATACTTGAGGTAACGCAAGTCTATAGGCTACATTTCCTACTTCCGGTCAAGAATTTGAAATGGACCAATAAATCGTGGATTGAGCTTTCCTCTTCCCAAATCTTGTAACTCCCTTCCATGGAGCAACTCGCAACAATACATGATCCCTACATTAAATTCCACGTCCTTTCGATGAAGATCCGCATAACTCTTTTGTCGATCTTGTGCCGTTTGTATCGTTGTCGAATGATTTGGATCTTTTCGGGTAGTCATACGTATTAACTTTCGGGTCCCAACAATGTTGCTTCACCCACCTCATCCCAACATATTGGAGAACGACATTTTTCGTCCATATAATGCTTCAAATGGAGCCACACCTATACTTGCTCGATAACTATTGTTGTAGGAGAATTCCACCAATGGTAAATACTTATCCCAACTACCTTTGAAGTCTAGGACACGAGTCTTAATAGATCTTCAAGAGTTTGAATAGTCCTCTCGATTGTCCGTCCGTTTGGGGATGGTATGTCGAACTAAATCGCAAATCCTGCGCCCATAGCTTTTTTTGCAAGCTAACCCAAAATCTTAAAGTGAATCTTGGGTCACGATCCAAAACTATGGATACAGGCATGCCATGCAACCTCACAATCTCATTCACGTACATACTAGCAAGACGTTCAAGGAATAAGTCTCCGTGATCGGCAAGAAATGAGCGAGACTTGGTTAATCTATCAACAATAACCCAAATAGCATTGATGCCTTGAGAAACCGTAGGAAGACCCAGAACTAAATCCATAGTAATGTGTTCCCACTTCCATTTAGGAATCTCAAGTGGTTGCAACGGACCCTTAGGTACAAGATGCTCCGCCTTTACACGTTGTCAAGTTAAACACATCGAGATAAACTTTGCAATCTCTCTCTTCATATTGTTCCACCAAAATGTATGTCGAAGATCACAATACATTTTAGTACTTCCAGGATGGATTGCAAATGGCGTATTGTGTGCCTCCATCATAATCTTGTACTTCAAATCAGAGTCGTTAGGAACACAAAGTCTAGAGTGGACTCGAAGTATTCCTTCTTCATCAATTCTCGCTTCCGGAATAGCTCCTTCTTGTACTTTCTTCTTCATACGCATCAGCTCCGGGTCGGTGGCTTGAGCAACCTTAACTTTTTCTATTAAAGTTGGCTCTATGCGTATACTTGACATCATCGCACTCGTTCTCGCATATGATCTTCTACTCAATGCGTCAGCTACCACGTTCGCTTTACCAGGATGGTATTGAATAGTGTGGTCGTAGTCTTTCAATAGTTCGAGCCAACGTCGCTGCCGCATGTTGAGTTCTTTTTGAGTGAAGAAATATTTAAGGCTTTTATGGTCTGAATATATCTCCACTTTCTCCCCATATAGATAGTGCCTCCATATCTTTAAGCGCAACGATTGCATAACTCTAGATCATGAGTAGGATAATTCCTCTCATACTCTTTAAGTTGTCATGAGGCATAGGCTATGACTTTCCCACGTTGCATGAGAACACATCCTAACCCTTTGCACGAAGCATCATTTGAGATAACAAATCCATCCGAACCGGATGGTATTGTTAGAACAGTCTTAAAAATAAGTCTCCTCTTAAGCTCTTGGAAACTCTTCTCGCATTCTTCACTCCAAACGAATTTTGTATCCTTCCGAGTTATTTGGGTTAATGAAGTAGCGATTCGAGAAAACCCTTCCACGAATCTCCGATAATAACCGATTAAGCCCAAAAACTACGTACTTGATCCACCGACTTTGGTTGCTCCCAACTTTGTATTGCTTCAATCTTCACGGGATCAACAGATACTCCATGTTTCGACACCGCGTGCCCAAGGAATGCTACTTCCTCAAGCCGAACTCACATTTCTTCAATTTGGCATATAGTTGGTTTTCACGAAGCCTTTGGAGTACCCGACTTCAAATGGTGCTCATGATCTTCACGGCTTTTGGAATATATGAGGATGTCATCAATAAAGACAACAACGAATTGATCCAAATATTCCTTGAATACTCGGTTCATCATATCCATGAAAGCCGCAGGAGCATTAGTTAGTCCGAAAGACATGACTAAGAATTCATAATGCCCATACCGAGTTTCAAGGCGGTTTTGGAATATCCTCGGTTTTAATCTTGGTGATGATATCCGTAAGCGAAGATCGATTTTTGAAAAGAATTGTGCCTTGCTGAATTGGTCAAACAAGTCATCAATACAAGGTAGAGGATACCTATTCTTGATGGTGACATGGTTCAATTCAGATAGTCAATACAAAGTCGCATACTCCCGTCTTTCTTCTTTACGAATAAAACAGGAGCACCCCAAGGAGATGTACTAGGACGAATGAAACCGATGTCCAACAATTCCTGTAGTTGGACCTTTAACTCCTGAAGTTCAATAGGAGCCATTCGATATGGGGTTTTAGAAATGGGCTTTGTACGGAGTTCAAGATCAATAAAGAATTCAACTTCACGTTCGGGGTACCGGGAAGTTCTTGAAATACGTCGGGAAAGTCAATAACAACGGGAATATTATTCAAATTTGACGTGTCTTTATTCAAATCCATAACATGGGCTAAGAAAGCTTGACATCCGGTTTTTTAATAAACGAATAGCTTTATGATTAGATATAGCGATGATCGATTTTAATGGTTTAGTTGCTTGAATTGCATGCAACGGGTTGGTTAGGAATATGAAAACTAACAACCTTACGAAAACAATCAATTTTGGCATGATGAGTAGTTAACCAATCAATCCCTAAAATCACATCAAAAGCAAGTATCTTTAAAGAGATAAGGTCAACAGTAAGGTAATGGTGCCAACTTGAATCAAACAAGATTTATAAGCAGTGGATGTGATGAAAGTTTCTCCTAACGGAGTTTCCACGAGATAGGTCAAAGTCTAATTTCTCCCGAGTCAAGTTTAAGCGTTGAGCACATGCGGGAGAGATAAATGAATGGGTAGCACCGGTATCAAGTAAAGGTATAAACTTGCAAGAATTCATAAATAGCTTACCCGTGATCACCTCGTTTGGGTTCCTCGATTATGACCGATCACTGATAAACGCTTCTTCCGGAATCGTTGACTTTGACTTTTCGAGACGATCTTTTGAGTCACCGTCCTCATTGAACTAGGTTTCGCCACTGCATAATCTCGAAAGCGATATGTCCTTCCTTTCCACAACTATAGCATACCTTGAACTGTTGTGGGCGGTTTGACCGATATGTCCCTCTTTTCCAAGCATTTGTAGCATATGACCGGTGGTCGTTTCTCCTCCCTTAGAACCGATTCTTCGCGCAAGACCATCATCTTCATACATGGTCGTTGTTGTTAAATCTCCTCTTTTAAAAATCTCCTCGACTCGCTTCTTCTATTTTCATGGCCATGATTACCACCGAGTGGTTACCATTTTCGTAAAATCTGCTTTTTTCCATGAGTTATCATTATTACATTGACTACTATCTCTCGACACGATCCTGGTTGTGGTCCTCGGTTGACCGTACTCGTTATCTCGCTCTAATAATTGAGCCCATTTACAACATCTCGAATAGAGAGAAAGTTTATGAGAAATGAGATCGACGACGCCGGGTTTCAAACCTCTAAGAAACATCCGCGTCATCGTTCCTCATTCTCCACCAAATGAGGTGCAAACTGGATAACTCGCAAACTTTGCCTCGTCATCGAGACACCGTCATGTTGTTTTGTTCCAATCGATGAACTCTACTTCCTTCATATATTGAACACTTTCGGGAAAGTATTTGTCATTAAATAATTCTGAAATGTCTCCCACGACATCTTGCCGAAAAGGGTTGGATGGGTACGCTTCACGAGACTCCCACCGAAGAAGTCCGCTTCGCCACGGAACATAAAGGTGGCGAATGGAACCTCTCGTTCCTCCGTGCATCCCAAGACATCGAATATCTTGGTAATTTGCTTGACCCATGTTTCCGCCGCATGATCGGATCTGGCTTTCCTTGAATTCGGTGGTCCCAACTCTTTGAAGCGCTTGGTTTGTGACAACGTGAATTGCTATCATTTCCTCTTGTATTTTGAACACGAGTCTCCTAAATGCGATTTTGCATGAAGCGCAAAAAACTTCTAAACATCCCCTCGTTCATCATCTCGCTTTCAATGGTGTTGTTTCGGGAGGTACATTGCCACTGTTGCACGTTCTCCTCGTTGGTAAGTACTGAGGCATCTCCACGGTCTCATTTACTCCATTGTTAATATTCTCGATCGACATTCTCAAATCTCGTCATAAAACAAGGGTTAATTAAGGAAATCAATATATCACATAATATCCCTATATCTTGACCAACTAACAAATAAGCTTAGGTAGGACACACTAGCGAAGGATTTACTCTCGTCTCTCCCTCCTAGTTCTATTCCCGATCTCCGCCAGAGATCATATCCCTAAGCTCGATACCAACCTGTGGACGCCCCCAAAATAGGTATACATCACCTATTACGAGTTGTCAATACGTGGTACGTAAACAACTACAACTTTATTATTACAACAAGAAAGCGTGAGTTTGAATACAAATATTATCTTAGTACAATATCTATACTCAAATAAATCCTCATCACCTTTATTGATACATTATTTTACAAAATGGTGAGGACTACTAAGCAATCCTTTCTAAAACCTTCATTCCATACCCCAGGCTAGTACTCGCATTTATATTCTCGCCTCCACGAGAAAAATGGAACAAAAAGGAAAAGGGTGAGCTCAACTAGCTCAATAAAGAATATTATGACTAAGATAATATACAACAAATTATCGTTAGTCTTCAACAGGAAAAATATAATAGAATACAATAGACAACAAATTTTAAATCAATACTCATGTAATGAAATAATAATTCATTAGAAGAGTTAAGTAGAGAATGCAAACTACTATCTTCTATGTATGAATTTAAAAGTTCATCGTCATCTTTTATCCCCGTAACATCAATCAATATACATCTGGAATCAAATATTCATCTTTGCACTACAGCCAAAGATATTCATCGATTGGTCATGTTCATTTAAACACTGTTCATCTTTTGCACTACGGGCCAAAAATATTCTTGAAATCATTCATCTTTGCACTACGTGCCAAAGATATTCTTAAGAAATCATTCATCTTTGCACTACAGCCAAAGATATTCCATAATATCATCATTTAAGATCGAGGATGATGAAAATATTTTTTAAAGAAACGAATCCGATTGAAACAAAATGACAAGGATTAAGGATTAAGGATTAGTACTTGGTTTTATCCACGCCCAAAAATACCTCAAAAATAATCATAGTGGTGTAAAATTCAAGAATGATCAAAACATGGATACCATCGAGCTAGTATCCGAGAATAGATATTTTGGACAAAAAGAAGAAATTTTATTTTTTAAATTGAATAGTGCGATATCGTGAATAGTCCGTATACGTGAATAGTAACTCTCAACACCAAAAGATAGAAATTCCACAAAAACATCTTCACGCTTCATGAATAGTACTCGTGAATAGTAACTCGTGAATAGTAACTCATGAATAGTAACTCGTGAATAGTAACTCATGAATAGTAACCCATGAATAGTAACCAGACATGAAAAAGTTCCAAATTTGATAAAAACTTCGGATCAACATTTCAAAGATAATGATATTGAAGAAATAATATCATTACAAAAAACATAATATCCCTTACCTCGAAAGATTAGTACTTTAAAGTGGAAATAGGGTATAGTCTTTGAAGGAACTTGCACCGTCTAACAATACTCAAAGTATACTCACAAGAATACGCTCAATATATCGAGAGAAATAGAGAGAAACTTGAGTTTACGGTGTGTTTTCAATTCTAACCTAAGCACCCTATTTATAGGAAAATGCTTTAGAATACCAAAGCGAAAATTGAATATAATATTAATATATTTTTCACATTTTCTTTAGCCCACCTTAGACAACTGATCTCAGCCCATTTGAATCACATGTGAGGCCAACTTAGTTGCAAAAAACGTTTTTCTCAAAATAATTAACTAAAACTCCCAAAAATTAATTATTTCGGAACTTCGGAACTTCAATAATTCATAATAAATAGCCCTTTCATCAGAAAATTCAAATCATGCGAGTTTTTATAGGAAATTCAATTCTCTACAACTTTGCAGAAGAAAGTTTTTCCAAATTCCAAATAGAAATTGACCGAAATCCACAAACGGGTGATTTTACAAGTTATAATCAAATTTCGGTCAATAATTGTGTCCACCAACACACAAAACATGTGTTAAACATTTAATGCCACAAAAATACTCTTCCTCCTCATATACTCATATATCCCACATTCATTGTAAAATATCATAGTTAATATATTATTAAAATAATATATTTAAATGAATTATTTTATCGAGAAAAAGATAAAATATTAATTTTCAACAATTGTCATTTTAAAAATTTTCTCCATCTATATCCACATAAAATCAATATTTTCCTCATCATATAAATCAATAATTAATTATTCACAAATAATATTACAGAATCACAATATTGACAACCATTCGGTTCAGGAAAGAGGGCTTTCGATAAGAATTTCTTCTTCTTGGTGGCGCTTGATTAGATGACCAAACCTCTCCTTAGATGAACTTTCTAGACATTGCCAATAATGTTATCTAATAATATTATTGAGATAATATGAATTATTGCTTTCGATAATGAAAAATCGTTTGTGTAATGACAATTATTGAAACAACAAAGAATATAAAATATCAACGCAAAGAATTATTAACTCGATAAAATCTTTGAAAGTAATTATCGTAACCATTATTGAGTAGTGCCTTCTTACGTAAGAATCAATAATTGGTGCAATACTGTAGTGTCTTCTTTGTTCAACAACGGCGTATTAGTGTGTTTTAACCACCGGGTATTCCAACAAGATACTGGTAATAACTACTGCAGTTATTTAAAAACAACTTATATTTGTCATTTTTTTTCATCCAATCGCTTTAGTTATGGGGCCCCACACATGGCTGCTTGGTGGTAAATACGAATATTCCCAAGAAATCATTGAATATTCCACGACCAAACGAATATTCCCGACGATAATGAATATTTTATAACCACTTGCTTAATTTGAAATATTTGCGTATTTAACCCTTAACTATCCACATTAATCAAATCAACCCTTACTATTTCAAAATAATAAATAAAGGAAATTCCTTTTTATTTAAAAAATTCGGTCTTACATTTATGTTCCGTGCGAAGCGATTCTTTGGTGGGAATCGTGGAAGCGTACCCATCCAAATTGTACTTTTCGATGTGTCATGGGAGACGTTTGAAGCAGATTCAATGACAAGTACTTCCCGAAAGTATTCGCTATATGAAGGAAGTGGAGTTTATTAGACTAGAAAGAGAATAACATGGCGGTGTCCCAAAGACGAGGCGAAGTTCGCGGAGTTATCCGAGTTTGCACCTCATTTGGTGGAGAATGAGAGCGTATGACGCGGATGTTTTCGAGAGGTTTGAAACCCGACATACGTCAATATCTCATTTCTCACAAATTTTCTCTCTATTCAAATGTTGTTAATGGGCTCGGTTGTTAGAAGCGAGATAACGAAAGTACGTTCAACCGAGGGACCATAACGAGGATCATACCAAGATAGCGGTCATCGAATAACGATAACCAACGGAGAAAGAAGAATACGGACAAAGCGGTAACCACTACGGTGGTAATCGTGGCCATGAAAATAGAAGAAGCGAGTCGGGAGGAGATTTTAAAAGAGGAGATTCAACAACGACCATGTGAAGACGTCGGCGCTTGAAGAGCAACTAGTTTTAAGGGAGGAGAAGCGACCACCGGTCATATGCTACAAATGCGGAAAAGAGGGACATATCGGTCCAAGCGCCCATAATGATTCAAGGTATGCTATAATTGTGGAAAGGAAGGACATATCGCTCGAGATTGACAAGATGGCGAAACCTAGTTCAATGAGGGACGGTGACTCAAAAGATCGTCGAGAAAAGTCAAAGTCAACGATTAGGGAAGAGCGTTTGTTGTGGTGGTCAAAATGCGAGGAACCCGAACGAAGTTATACACCAAGTTAGTTAATTATAAATTCTTACGAAGTATATACCTTACTAGATATTGGTTCTACCCATTCTTTTATCTCTCTTACTTGCGCTCAACGTTTAAACTTGACTCAGGAGAAATTAGACTTTGACCTATCTGTGGAAACTCCGTTAGGAGAAACTTTCATCACATCCAATTTGTTTATAAATCTTGCTTGATTCAGTTGGCACTATCACATTACACTGTTAACCTTATTTCTATAGAGATATTTGTTTTTGATGTGATTTTAAGGTTAACTACTCATCATGCCAAAATTGATTGTTTTCGTAAGGTTGTTAGTTTTCATATTCTAAGCAACTTTGTTATTCAATTCAAGCAATCAAACCATTGTAGTCAAACATTTTCATATCAAGCCATGAAGTCATTCGTTTATTATGGATGTCAAATTTTCTTAGTCCATGTTATGGATTTGAATAAAGACACGTCGATTTGAATAATATTCTGTTGTTATTGATTTTTCTGACGTATTTCTGAAGAATTTCTTGGCTTACTCCCAAAGCTTCGATATTAAATTTTGTATCGACTTTGAACCCCAGACAAAACTCATTTCTAAAATCTCATATCGAATGGCTCTATTGAACTTCGTGAGTTAAAAATTCAACTATAGAATTTGGTACTGAGCCTTTATTTTGTGACTTCCTTTGTGGAATTCACCTAAGCGAACTCTCTGTAGGGGACGTCATATTCGATGCGATATAGTAAAGCGATAGGTGTCATTGTGACGTCTTTATCCAAGATTGGGATATGAGTCACGGTTGAGAGCAACCTAAGTCGAATCGAAATACGTAGCTTTCTAGGCTTAGTTGGTTATTATCGGAGATTCGTTGAAGGATATTCTCGAATTGCTATTCCATTAACGCTTGGTGACTCGTAGAGATACAAAATTTGTATGGAGCGAGAATGCGAGAAGATTTTCCAAGAGCTCAAGAGGCGACTCATTTTCGGCACATATTCTAACCATACCATCTTGGAAAAGCGAACGTGGTAGTGACGCGTTGAGTAGAAGATCATATGAGGAGCAGGTGCGATGATGTCAAGTATACGCGTAGAGCCAACTTTAATAGAAAAGTTAAGGTTGCTCAAGCCAACTGGAAGGCCGGAATGATGCGTCGTATAAAGAAGAAAGTACAAGAAGGAGCTATTCAAGCGAGAATTGATGAAGAAGGAATACTTGAGTCCACTCTAGACTTTGTGTTCCTAACGACTACGATTTGAAGTACAAGATTATTATGATGGAGGCACACAATACGCCATTTTGCAATCCATCTCGGGAGTACCAAAATGTATTATGATCTTCAACATACATTTTGGTGGAGCAATATGAGGAGAGAGATCGCGTAGTTTATCTCGAGATGTTTAACTTATCAACATGTAAAGGCGGAGCATCTTGTACCTAAGGGTCCATTGCAACCACTTGAGATTCCAGAATGGAAGTGGGAACACATTACCCTGAATTTCATTACTAATCTTCCCAAGGTTTCTCAAGGCATCAATGCTATTTGGGTTATTGTTGATAGATTAACCAAGTCTGCTCATTTCTTACCGATACGAGAGACTTATTCCCTTGAACGTCTTTCTCATATGTACGTGAATGAGATTGTGAGGTTGCATGGCATGCCAGTATCCATAGTTTTGGGTTAGTTTGTAGAAAGCTATGGGCACGAATTTACGATTCAGTTTGGCATACCATCCTCAAAGCGGACGGACAATCGGAAAAGGACTACTCAAACTCTTGAAGATATATTAAAACTCGTGTCCTAGATTTCAAAGGAAGTTGGGATAAGTACTTGCCATTGGTGGAATTCTCATACAACAATAGTTATTAAACAAATATAGGCATGGTTCCATTCAAGCATTATATGGATGAAAATGTCGTTCTCAATATGTTGGGATGAGGTGGGTGAAGCAACATTGATTGGGACCCGAGAGTTAGAATGCGATATGACTACCGAAAAGATCCAAATGATTCGACAACGTATACAAATGGCACAAGATCGACAAAAGAGTTATGCGGATCTTCATCGAAAGTATGTGGAATTTAGTGTGGGGATCATGTATTATTCATGAGTTGTTCCATGGAAGGAGTTACAAGATTTGGGAAGAGAGGAAAGCTCAATCCACGATTTATCGGTCCATTTCAAATTCTTGACCGAGTAGGAAATGTAGCCTATAGACTTGCGTTACCTCAAGAGTATGTCTCGTGTTCATAATGTGTTTCACATATCATGCATTCAGTAAATATGTGAAAGACCCGAACCACGTTATAGAGTTAGAACCAGGACGAGATAGTGAGAAGACTTAACGTATGAGGAGGTACCTGTCAAGATGTTGGATAGGAAGGAGCATGTCCTACGCGCAAAGGTTATACCACAAGTTAAAGTTTTGTGGAGGAATCATGCTATAGAGGAAATGACCTGGGAATTGGAAATGGAAATGAAAGCGAGGTATCCTCACCTTTTCAAAACACCAGGTACGTACGTCAATTTCGAGGACGAAATTTCATAAGGAGGGGAGGTTGTAAGACCCCGAAATTTTTAAATAAAAAGGAATTTCCTTTATTTATTATTTTGAAATAGTAAGGGTTGATTTAATTAATGTGGATAGTTAAGGGTTAAATATGCAAATATTTCAAATTAAGCAAGTGGTTATAAAATATTCATTATAATTCGGGGAATATTCGTTTGGTCGTGGAATATTAAATCTTTGTCGGGGAATATTAAATACTGACAGTATGACCATGTGTGGGCCCCATAACTGAAAGCGATTGGATGAAGAAAGCGACAAAAATAAGTTGTTTTTAAATAATTGGCGTGAGTTATTCTGAATTATCATTGTTGGAATACCCCGGTGGTTAAAACACACTAATACGCGCGTTGTTGAACAAGAAGACACTGCGGTATTGCACCAATTATTGATTCTTACGTAAGAAGGCACTACTCAATAATGGTTACGATAATTCTTCGTCAAGTATTTTATTGAGTTAATAATTCTTTGCGTTGATATTTTATATTCTTTGTTGTTCAATAATTGTCATTACACGGTATCTTTCATTATCGAAGCAATAATTCATATTATCTGAATAATATTATTAGATAACATTATTGGCAATGTCTAGAAAGTTACATCTAAGGAGAGGTTTGGTCACCTAATTGCGTGCGAAGAAGAAATTCTTATTGGAAAGCCCCTCTTTCTGAACCGCTGCTGGTCATCAATATTGTGATTACGTAATATTATTTGTGAATAATTAATTATTGATTTATATGATGAGGAAAATATTGATTTTATGTGGATATAGATGGAGAAAATTTTTAAAATGACAATTGTTGAAAATTAATATTTTATCTTTTTACGATAAAATAATTCATTTAAATATATTATTTTAATAATATATTAACGGTGATATTTTACAACGAATGTGGGATATATGAGTATCTGAGGAGGAAGAGTATTTTTGTTGCAATAAATGTTTAAAACATGTTAAACATGTCTCATTGGACCCCATTTATCGATTTGAAATTTGATTATAGCTTTGTAAAATTGCCCGTTTGTGGATTTGATTCAATTTCGATTGGAATTTGGAAAAACTTTCTTACGCAAAGTTGTAGAGAATTGAATTTCCTATAAAAACTAGCTAGATTCGAATTTTCTGATGAAAGGGCTATTTATTATGAATTATTGAAGTTCGAAGCTTCAAATAATTAATTTTTGTAAGTTTTAATTATTTATTTTATGAAAAACGTTTTTATCATTTCTTTCTAGAAGGTGGCATGTGGGAAATGCTAGGATCTGAATTCTAAGGTTGGCGTATGAATTTGATATATATATATATATATATATATTAATTTATTAAATTTTCTGCTTTGGTGTTCTAAGCAATTTCCTATAAATAGGGTGCTTAGGTTAGAATTGAAAATCACACCGTAAAATCAAGTTTTCTCTCTATATTATCGGCGTATTCTTGTGAGTATTTTGAGTATACTTTGAGTATTGCTATACTGTGCAAAGTCAAGTCATAGCCTATATCAGGTGTTTCATTTAGAAATCTTGATCTTTCGAGGTGAGGATGTTATTTTCTTCTCAAATGATATTATTTCTTCAATATCATTATCTTTGAAATGTTGATCTGAAGTTTTATAAAATTTGGAACTTTTTCATGTATGGGGTTACTATTCATGGGTTACTATTCATGAGTTACTATTCACGAGTTACTTATTCATGAGTTCTTATTCACGAGTTACTATTCACGAGTTACTATTCACGAGTTACTATTCACGAAAGTACTATTCATGAAAGCGTGAAGATGTTTTTGTGGAATTTCTATCTTTTGTGTGTGAGTTACTATTCACGATATCTGTGACTTTATTCACGATATCTGACACTATTCATAGAAAAATAAAATTTCTTCTTTTTGTCCAAAATATCTATTCGGATACTAACTCGATTGTATCCATGTTTTGATCATTCTTGAATTTTACACCACTATGATTATTTTTGAGGTATTTTTGGGCGTGGATAAAACCAAGTACGAATCCTTAATCCTTAATCCTTGTCATTTTGTTTCACCTTTGGATTCGTTTCTTTAAAAATATTTTCATCATCCTCGATCTTAAATGATGATATTATTGAATATCTTTGGCTGTAGTGCAAAAGATGAATGATTTCGATGAATATCTTTGGCTCTGTGTAGTGCAAAGATGAGCAGTGTTGAGATGAACATGACCGATTGATTAATATCTTTGGCACTGTAGTGCAAAGATGAAGCAGTGTTTAAATGAACATGACCCGGTGATGAATATCTTTGGGCAGTAGTGCAAAGGTGAATATTTGATTCGGATGCATATTGATTGATGTTACTGAGGATAAAATATTGATGATGGATTATTAAATTCATAGATTATAGTAGATTTCATTCTCTACGTAACTCTTACATGAATTATTATTTCATTGCGAATATTGATCCGAAACTTGTTATCATTATATTCTATCGATTTTTTTCCTGTTGAAGACTAACGATAATTTGTTGTATATTATCTTAGTCATAATATTCTTTTTGGGCTAGTTGAGCTCACCCTTTTCCTTGTTGTTCCATTTTTCTTCTCGGGGAGGCGAGAATGTAGCAGTACTAGTGAGGGGTATGGAATGAAGGTTTACAGAGAGTTGTTTAGTAGTCCTCACCATTTTGTAAAATAATGAATCAATAATTATGATGGGGATTTATTTGAGTATAGATATTGTCTAGAAGACAATATTATATTTAAACTCACAGTATATATTGTCGTATTTCACACGACATTTGTATTATTGAAGTTGTAGTTTGCTTTTTGTACCATGTATTTGGCGACTCAGAATGGGTGTTGTGTATACCTATTTTGGGGGCGTCACACATAAGTCCAAACTGTTCACAAACTTCCAGGGTATGTTTTAGTTGTGGAAAGGACGGTCATATAGCTCGAGATTGTCCTGTAGCGAAACCAAGTCCAGCGGGGATGGTGACTCCAAAAGCTGTCCCGGACAAGTCAAAGTCAACGGTTCCTGGAAGAGCGTTTTACGTGACTGGTCAAAATGCGAGCAACCCGAACGAAGTTAGCACGGGTTAGTTAATTATAAATTCTTACGAAGTTTATACCTTATTAGATACCGGTTCTACCCATTCTTTTATCTCTTCTACTTGTGCTCAACGTTTAAACTTGATTCCGGAGAAGTTAGACTTTGACCTATCTGTGGAAACTCCGTTAGGAGAAAATTTTGTTACATCCGCTATTTATAAATCTTGTTTGATCCAAGTTGGCACCATCACATTACTTGTTGACCTTATGTCTTTAAAGATACTTGCATTTGACGTGATTTTAGGGATTGATTGGTTAACTACTCATCATGCCAAAATTGATTGTTTTCGTAAGGTTGTTAGTTTTCATATTCCTAACCAACCTATTATTCGAATTCAAGCAAACAAACCATTGAAGTCAAACACTTTCATATCAAGCCATAAAGTCATTCGTTTATTGAAAAACGGATGTCAAGTTTTCTTAGCCCATGTTATGGACTTAAACAAAAATACGTCAGATTTGAATGATATTTCTATTGTTAGTAAATTTCCTGATGTATTTCCTGAAGAATTTCTTGGCTTACTCCCAAAGTGTGATATTGAATTTTGTATCGACTTTGAACCCGGTACAAAACCCATTTCTAAAATCTCATAGCTCCTATTGAACTTCAGGAGTTAAAAAATTCAACTATAGAATTTGGTACCCAAGCCTTTATCTTGTGACTTCCTTTGTGGAATGCACCGAAGCCAGACTCTCCGTAGGGGACGCCATATTCGTGCGGTAGTAAACTGATAGGTGTCATTGTGACGTGCTATCCAAGATTGGGATATGAGTCACGATTGAGAGCAACCTAAGTCGAGAATCGAAATCGTAGCTTTCTATGCTTAGTTGGTTATTATCGAAGATTTTGTGGAAAGATTTTCTCGAATCGCTACTCCATTAACGCTTGGTGACTCGTAGAGATACAAAATTGAATGGAGCAAGGAATGTGGGAAGAGCTTCGAAGAACTCAATAGGAGACTCATTTCGGCACATGTTCTGACCATACCATCCTGGAAAAGCGAACGTGGTAACTGACGTGTTGAGTAAAAGATCATATACGAGTACGAATGCGATATTGTTAAAGACCCATTTGAGTAAAAGATCGTAACTTACAAATGATAGATATAGAGTTAAAGACTCTAAGGACTCACGTGATGATATACAAGTAGAACCAACTTTAATCGATAAAGTTAAAAACGTTCAAGCTACACACCGGAGCTGATGAATATGAAGAAGGAGGTACAAGAAGTTGTTATTCCAAAAGCGAGAATTGGCGAGTTGAGGAAAGCTCAAACCTTCGATTTATTAGTCCATTTGAAATCCTAGATCGAATAGGAACTGTGGCCTATAGACTCGTTTTACCGCAAAGTATGACACGTGTTCATAACGTTTTTCACATATCAAAGTTACGAAATTATGTGGACGACCCGAACCACGTCATTGAGTTAGAACCGGACGAGATAGCCGAAGACTTAACGTACGAGGAGGTAGCTATCAAGATTTTTGATAGGAAGGAGCATGTCCTACGTACAAAGGTCATACCACAAGTCAAAGTTTTGTGGAGGAACCATGCTATTGAAGAAATGACCTGGGAGTTGGAAATGGAAATGAAAGCGAGGTATCCTCATCTTTTCGAAACACCAGGTACGTACGTCAATTTCGAGGACGAAATTTCATAAGGAGGGGAGGTTGTAAGGCCCCAACTTTTTATAAATGAAGATTTAATTTTCTCTATTTATTATTTTGAAATAGTAAGGGGTTGATTTGATTAATGTGGTTAGTTATGGGTAAAATGCGCAAATATTTTTAAATAAGCAAGTGGTTATAAAATACTCATTGTTGTGGGAGAATATTCGTTTGGTCGAGGAATATTCTTCTTTGTCGAGGGAATATTAAATGCGACGGTAGCAGCCTTTGTGTGGGCCCCATGTGAAAGCGATTGGATGAAGAAAGCGACAAGTATAAGTTGTTTATAATAACGGATAGTTATTACCAGATTAATATTGTTAGAATACACGGTGGTTAAAACACGATGTCTGGCGTTGTTGCATAGTAGCTACGGTATTGCACAATTATTGATTCTTACGTAAGAAGGCACTACTCAATAATTATTACGAGTAATTCTTATTCGATTATTTTATTTTATTGATTCAATAATTGTTGCGTTGATTTTTTTATATTCTTGTTGTTTTGATAATTGTCACTACTACAAGTATTTTCCATTATCGACAATAATTCATATTATCTGAATAATATTATTAGATAACATTATTGGCAATGTCTAAAAATTTACTGTCTAAGGAGAGGTTTGGTCACCTAATTTGGCCAAGAAGGAGAAATCCTTATTGGAAAGCCCCTCTTTCTTGAGGAGCGGCCGGTTGTCGATCTTTGTGATTCTCATAATATTATTTGTGAATAATTAATTATTAATTTATATGATGAGGAAAATATTGATTTTATGTGGATATAGATGGAGAAAATTTTTAAAGTGACAGTTGTTAAAAATTAATATTTTATCTTTTTTTGATAAAATAATTCATTTAAATATATTATTTTAATAATATATTAATGGGGATATTTTTACAATGAATGTGGGATATATGAGTATATGATGAGGAAGAGTATTTTGTTGCAAAAGTTGATTAACACATGTTTTGTGTGTCGGTGGACCCCATTTCTTGACTGAAATTTGATTATAAGCTGTAAAATTGCCCGTTTATGAATTTCGGTCAATTTTTATTTGGAATTTGGAAAAACTTTCTTCTACAAAGTTGTAGAGAATTGAATTTCCTATAAAAAGTCGCGACATTCGAATTTTCTGATAAAAGGGCTATTTATTGTGAATTATTGAAGTTCCAAAGTTCCGAAATAATTAATTTTTGGAAGTTTTAATTATTTTTATTAAGAAAAACGTTTTTATTGTTTTGGTTGGACCCCCATGTGTTGTAAACATGCTGATTTCAGTTGGTCTTAAGTGGGCGT
Source organism: Panax quinquefolius (assembly GCA_020205615.1). Lineage (NCBI taxonomy): Eukaryota > Viridiplantae > Streptophyta > Magnoliopsida > Apiales > Araliaceae > Panax > Panax quinquefolius. The sequence continues at coordinate 40,988,639 of CM035162.1, read as the reverse complement.
GAAAATTTTTTATTTATATTATTATTATATTAAATTTTTACGCTTTGGTGTTCTAAGCGAATTTCTATAAATAGGGTGTTTAGGTTAGAATTGAAAATCACACCGTAAACTAAAGATTTCTCTCTCTCTTTCTCTCTATAATATCAAGCGTATTTTGTGAGTATTTTAGTACTTTGAGTATTGCTATACGGTGCAAGTTCTTTCAGCACTATATCTAGTATTCCAGTCAGAAGTACTTTTTTTTCTGAGGTAAGGGAATGTTATTTTTTTCGAAAATGATATTATTTCTTCAATATCATTATGCCGAAATATTGGTTGGAAATTTTTATCAAATTTGGAACTTTTTCATGTCGGGGTTACTATTCATGAGTTACTATTCACGAGTACTATTCACGAAGCATGATGATATTTTTTTGTGAAATTTCTACCTTTTAGTGTCGGAGTTACTATTCACGTATACGGCACTATTCACGAATACGACACTATTCACAGAAAAATTAAATTTTCTTTTCTATGTCCAAAATTGTCTGTTATGATTCCTATCTTGGATTGGATCTATGCTTTGGTCTTCATTCTTGAATTTCACTCCACTCTGGTTATTTATGAAGTATTTTTTAACTTGGATTGTTTAAAGTACGAATCCTTAATATTTGTTCTTTTGTTTCACTGGATTCGTTTTCTTTAAAATATTTTTCATCATCTTGGGTCTAAATGATGATATAACTGAATATCTTTGGCACTGTAGTGCAAAGATGAATGATTTTATAATGAATATCTTTGGCCGTAGTAAAAGATGAGCAGTGTTTAGATGAACATGACCAATTGGTGAATATCTTTTTGGCAGTAGTGAAAAGATGAATATTTGATTTATGATGTATATTGATTGATGTTACGAGGATAAAATATCGATGATGGACTTTTAAATTCATAGATGATAGTAGATTTCATTCTCTACTTAACACTTCTAATGAATTGTTGTTTAAATTCTTGAGTTGTTGATCTAAAACTTGTTGTTTATTGTATTCTATCAAATTTTTCCCTGTTGAAGACTAAGGATAATTTTTTGTACATTATCTTAGTCATAATATTCTTTACTGGGCTAGTTGAGCTCACCCTTTTCCTTTTTGTTCCATTTTTCTTCTCAGGAGACGAGAATATAGAGGGAACTAGTCGGGATGTAGAGTAATGGTTCAAGACAGATGTTTTAGTAGTCCTCACTATTTTGTGAAATAGTGTATCAATAATTGTAATGAGGACTTATTTGAGTGTGGATATTGTCTAGAAGACAATATTTGTATTTAAACTCACGATTTATGTGTTTGTCGTATTTTGCACGACAATTGTATTAATGAAGTTGTAGTTGTTTACATACCATGTATTTGGCGACTCGAGAATGGGTTGGTTGGATTGGACTGTTTTGGGGGCATCACGGCTTAGGTAGTGGGCGCGATAACGAGTCAACGCAACTAAAAAGAAGAGTACGGTAAAATGATAATACCAATGAGAGCACGATCGTGAGCGGTGACAACAAGCGTGGAGGAATCAACGGGCGAAATGGTAACCACCGGTGGTAATCAAGGCTAAAACAATAAGAATGGACATTTCAAGAAGAGGAGATTCAACAATGATGGAAAGACGCGTCGACCATCATCACTGTCGTTAAGGAAGGAGAACGAACACCTATCATATGTTTCAAATGCGGAGGGAGGGCACATCGGTCCAATGCGCGATGATGAGTCAAAGCATGTTATAATTGTGGAAAGAAGGTCACTTAGCCCGATTTTGTCGTTCACCAAGACAAATTCAGCTAGGATGGAGGCACCAAAGGTAGTCGGAAAAGTCAAAGCTGGTAGTCTGAGGGGAGGCGTTTGTTGTGACCTCCCAGAAGCAAGGAACCCGAATGAGGTCATCGCGGGTAAGCTTATCATAAACTCTAACGAAATCTATACTTTATTTGATATCGGTTCTACCCATTCTTTTATTTCTCCTACTTGCGCTCATCGATTAAATTTGACTCCGGAGAAATTAGACTTTGACTTATCTGTAGAAACTCCGTTGGGAGAAACCTTCATTACATCCACTGTTTATAAGTCTGGTTTGGTTCAAATTGGTACCCTCACACTACCTGTAGATCGTATTTCATTGAAAATACCATCTGGCTCGGAGTGATTTGTCATCTACAGTGATGCTTCGGGCAAAGGGTTGGGATGTGTTCTCATGCGACATGGGAAAGTCATAGCCTATGCCTCAAGACAACTAAAAGAATATGAGAGGAATTATCCTACTCATGATCTAGAGTTGGCAGCTATTGTCTTTGCACTTAAAATTTGGAGGCATTACTTGTGTGGGGAGAAGGTGGAGATCTTTACGGATCATAAAAGCCTCAAATATTTCTTTACTCAAAAGGAACTCAACATCACGACAACAACGTTGGCTTGAGCTGTTGAAAGATTATGATCATACCATCAATACCATCCGGAAAAGCGAGCGTGGTAGGCGATGCATTGAGTAGAAGATCATATGCAAGTCTGAGTGCGATATTGTCAATACGCAAAGGCCCATTTTGTGTGACTTGCAAAGGATGGAGATAGAGTTAATGACTCAGGACCCATGTGATGATGGCGAATATACGAGTAAAGCCCGACTTTAATCGATAAAGTTAAAGTCGCTCGAAGTTCTGGCACTGGAGGTGATGCGTATGAGGAAGAAAGTGCAAGAAGGTGTTATGCCGGAAGCAAGAATCGATGAAGAAGGAATACTTCGAGTCAACTCCAGACTTTGTGTTCCTAACGACCCTGATTTAAAGTATAAAATCATGATGGAGGTGCATAACACACCGTTTACAATCCATCTTGGGAGTACCAAAATGTATCATGATATTCGTCATACATTTTGGTGGAGCAATATGAAGAGAGAGATAGCGTTGTTTATCTCAAGATGTCTAACTTTTCAACGAGTTAAAGCGGAGCATCAAGTACCAAAAGGTCCATTGCAACCGCTTGAAATTCCAGAATGAAAGTGGGAGCACATTACCATGGATTTCATTACCGGTCTTTCTAAGGTTTCTCAAGGCATAGATGCGATTTGGGTCATTGTTGATAGATTGACCAAGTCTGCTCATTTCTTACCGATACGAGAAACTTATACACTTGAACGTCTTGCTCGTATGTACATAAGCGAGATTGTAAGATCTGCATGGTATCCGATATCCATAGTTTACGATCGAGACCCAAGATTCACTTCACAATTTTGGGTTAGTTTGCAAAAAGCTATGAGTGCAGACTTACGATTTAGCTTCGGCATATCATCCTCGAGACCAGATGAGACGATCGGAGAGGACTATTCAAACTCTTGAAGATCTATTAAGACTCTGTGTCCTTGATTTCAAGGGAAGTTGGGACAAGTTCTTACCATTGGTGGAGTTTTCCTACAACAACAGTTATCAAGCAAGTATTGGCATGGCTCCATTCGAAGCGTTGTATGGAAGAAAGTGTCGTTCTCAGTATCGCTGGGATGAGGTGGGTGAAGCAACGTTGTTGGGACCGAAGTTGGTACGTATGACTACGGAAAAGATTCAAACGATCCGACAACGTATAAAAACCTCACAAGATCGACAAAAGAGTTATGCTGATCTTCATCGAAAGGACGTGGAATTCGATATAGGAGATCATGTGTTGTTGTGTGTTGCTCCATGGAAAGGAGTTACGAGATTTGGAAAGAGAGAAAAACTCAATCCTCGATTCATCGGCCCATTTTAATCCTCGATCGAGTAGGAAGCGTGGCCTATAGACTCGCGCTTTCTGCTTAAGTATGTCTCGTGTTCATAACTTTTTCACATATCAATGTTACGTAAATATGTGAAAGACTCGAACCACATTATTGAGTTAGAACCGGACGAAATAGCGGAAGATTTGGCGTATGAAGAGGTTCTGTTCAAATCTTGGATAAGAAGGAACATATTCTACGCTCGAGGTTATACCTCAAGTCAAAGTTTTGGGGAGAAACCACGATGTTGAGAAACCGACTTGGGAGTTAGAATCGAAATGAAATCAAGGTATCCTTACCTCTTCGACATACCAGTACGTGTAATCAAGTAATTTCGAGGGCAAAATTTCATAAGAAAGGGGAGGTTGTAAGACCCAAACTTTTATAAATAAAGATGAATTTTCTATAAATATTATTTTTGAATATTATGGAGTAAATTTGATATAATGTTATAGTTGTGGGTAATATTTATAAATTTTGCAAAGTAAGCAAGTTGTTATAAAATATTCGTTTGGTAGGGAATATTCTTTTTGTCGGGGAATATTAGATGCGGCGGCACAATCATTAGTGGACCCCTACAACGGAATTATTATCGGATTGAGAAAGCGCAAAAATACTTTATGAAAATAACTTGGCGGAGATGTTCTGAATTAAAACTGTTGAACTACCATTAATAAAAAAATCTGATGTCTGGCGTGGTTGCATAAGTAGCACACGGTATTGATTATTGATGCTTACGTGAGAAGTCACTCATTTATACTCAATTATTGCTCGAGTAATTCTTTGTATCATATCTCTTATATTATCGATTCAATTATTGTCACAGTATCATCTGTATAATATGTTATATTATTAAATCAATAATTGATACGACAAGTTATAAATGATTAATAATTGTTGAAAGATTAAATATGTGTTGATTAAAAATAAAATGATTTGTGGTAATATTTATTCAATCCTTAATGTATATAAAGTGTCTACATATGAGGCGTTTGTGGTAAGTTTGGTTATTTTATGGGGGCCCACATGTCATCATCTAAGAGTCTCTCTTCGTCAATAGTAATTACCTTTGTCAATAGTAATTACCTTCGTCAATAGTAATTACCTTTACCAGGCGTCGAACCAATTGTCGTTTCACATTACAGGCATCAAACCACTTGGTGTTTCACATTATAAGCGTCAAACCACTTTTTTTTTCACATCACCAGTCGTCAAGCCAGTTTCCTTTTCACATTTCAAGTGCTAAGCTAGAAATCTTCTATAAATAGAGGCCTAGTGCTTCATTATTTTTCACGAATTCATTCAAGCTATAGAGAGAAAGTATAGAGAATAAAGAGAAAGAAGAAGAGTATTACATTCTTTACACTATTGTAGTATTCAATCTCCTACTAATGTAAGGGTGTTATTCTTTCTTATTCATGAAGAGAAGCATTGTTATTCCATTGCTTATTATTACATTGGAATAACTTTGTATCTGCTGATTTACCTATACTTGGTGACATTCTTCTATTATTCTATTGGAACATCACATGCGTATGTTTTTACACTTTGGACTGGTTCCGTCTTTATTATTATTACATTGGAACATCACATGCGTGTGTTTTACAGGACTGGTTAAAATCTTTATTATTCTGTTGGAACATCACAGCCGCTTGCAAATTTTTTGCGACTTTGGTTCCGTTATTATTATTCTATTGGAATAACACATGCATGAAATACCGCATGCATGATGATTTCTTTTGTTATTCCATTCTTTATTATACTCGGTTGGTTAAAGTTTTGACTTTTATACTCCATGAAATTAGTAGAATATCCTTGATATTTGCGCTTCATCCGATATCTTTTCATGGAAATATTCTTACGATCATTCTTGAATTTTCTTTGCATAAAGCGATATCGTGTTGACAATTTGGACATTATTAGTTCCTGGATAAATTAATTCTTGAACTTGTTTTATTGAATTCTTATATCATTGTCATCATCCTCATGTTTATATTATGTTGAAAGTCATAAGTGGCCTGTAGTGCATAGATGGACTTGGTATGATTATGACTGAGGGATTATTGATTGTAATCATGATCGTAATGTTACAAATGATGTGGTAAAAGTTATCATTGGCCCGTAGTGCATTGATGGACAATTGTTGGCATGATCATGACCATTAATGAATACACGAATGTCCTTGGCTGTAGTGCATGGATAATTTGTGGTCGTGATACTAAAGAATATCCTTGGCGGAAGTCATGGGTGATTCGATGATGTGGATTATTTATTAAGCTGAGTCCCAGTGATAAAAGTCATGAAAAACCTTTTAAATCATAAAAGATAGTAGATTTTATTCTCTACTTGACTCTTTTAATGGATTGCTTGTTCCGCTGCAGTTAAACTTGATGTTGTTATATTTTATCAGTTTAACACTGTTGAAGGCTAACGATAATTTATTCTGCATTATCTTAGTCATAATATTTCTTACTGGGCTAGTTGAGCTCACCCTTTCTTTCCTTTATTCTCTTGTGAAATGAGAACATAGCAGGGACTAGTCGGGGAACGGAGTGACGGTCCAGAGGATAACATTAGTAGTCCTCACTATTATGTGAAATAGTGTGTTAATAATTGTAATGAGGACTCCTTTTGAGTTTGTATAATCTCTAGTAGACAATAATTGTATTCAAACTCACAGTTATGTTTTGTCGTATTGTACACGACAGTTGTATTTGAATTTTGTACCATGTATCTGACGACCCAAGATGGATGATGTATACCTAATTTTGGGGGCGTCACACCTTTTTAGTACTTGTTATATGGGTTAACCATCTTTCTTCTAGAAACACAAAAATTGTTGTCCCTTAATATAACTAATTTTAAATATTTCGAAAATAATTATATATCATTAAATATAATATTAATTATCTATATTATTTTTATATTAAAAAAATAAGGGATAATACATTTTTTTGGTCACTGTACTAGGGTCCGATTTTCATTGTGGTTATCGAAACTTTTTTTGTTACAATCGAATAATTGTACTCTCAAAATTTACAAAATGGTCATTACTTAAGATTTTCGTCCGAAAAAACGGACGGAATGCTAACTGTGCAAATTGGTCTCTCTTTTGCTTACGTGAAGCACAGTTTCTCTTCTCTATTGCTTAGAGTGGAGTAGTAAAATTTATTATCTTTAAATAATAATAATAATAATAATAATAATAATAATAAATTTCAAAATAATAGTAACATTAATAATAATAATTTTAAAATAATAATAATAAAAATATTAATAATTTCAAATAATAATAATAATAATAATTTTTAAATAATAATAATTTCAAAATATTAATAATAACAATAATAATTTTAAATATTTAAAAATATAAAAAAGATTATATAAATTATAAAAATATTTTTATATGAAGTTTGATGTTTATTTAAAAATAATATTTTTATTATTTTAATAATTTAAATTATTTGAGCAAGGGTAAACCATTAAAATAATAAATAAATAAATTTCATACAAATCATGAGAAGCGGACCCCCAAATACAATTAATTTTATAAAATTAATTTTTATTATTATTATTTAAAATTATTATTATTATTATTTTGAAATTATTATTAATACTATTATTATATTTATTTTAAAAATATTATTATTCAATACTATTAATTTTACTCTGAAGTTCTATATATTTTAAAATTATTATTATTAATAGTATTTTATTATTATTATTATTATTATTATTATTTTAAAATATTAATTTTACTCAAGTTCTATAATACAATACTATTAATTATTATTATTATTATTATTATTATTATTATTTTAAAATAATAATAATAATAATAAAATACTAATAATAATAATAATTTTAATAATAATAATAAAATACTATTATTATAAAATAATTTCAAAATTGAAACCCCATTATATTTAATTAAAATTTTAATCTTAGCCAAATCTAAACTTTCTTTACAAACTCTAATTAAATTAGGCTTCATAAATTACGTTTCGTATCTATCATCCAACGCATTACTAATTGATCCTTTAAGCAAAACTCCAGTAGGTTAGATGAAGAATTACTATTTAGCAACAAAAAAAAAAAAAGAATTACTTATTTAAATGCAGTTAGTGAATTTATTATCGCTATAATAGAAAACACAATTTAGTAGCTTGCTGAAGACTAAATATAACATTATATAATGGGGTTTCAATAATAATTAAATACTATTATTATAAAATACTATTATTTTAATAATAATAATAAAATACTATTATTTTTATTATTAAAATTATAATTATTAATAGTTTTATAATAATAATAATAATAATTAATTTTATAAAAATTTAAATTTTATAAAATTAATTATATTAAGGGGTCCGTTCCTCTGATTTGTATGAAATTTGTTTTTTTATTTTAATGGACAATAAAAATGATTTGTCAAATTTATCCTTGCTCAAATAATTTAAATTACTAAAATAATAAAAATATTATTTTTTTAAATACACATCAACTTCATATAAAAATATTTTTATAATTTATATAATCTTTTTTTAAATTTTTAAAATTTTAAAATTATTATTATTATTATTATTATTATTATTATTTTGAAATTATTATTATTTAAAATTATTATTATTATTATTATTTGAAATTATTAATATTTTTATTATTAGTATTTTAAAAATATTATTATTATTATTACTATTATTTAAAGATAATAAATTTTACTACTTCACTTTAAGCAACAGAGAAGAGAAGCTGTGCAACTGTGCTCCACGTAAGCAAAAGAGAGGCCAATTTGCACAGTCATCATTCCGTCCGTTTTTTTGGACAAAAATTTTAAGTAATGACCATTTTATAATTTTTAAGAGAACAGTTATTCAACTGTAACAAAAAAAAATCGATAACTACAGTGACCAAAAAGTGTATTTTCACATATATTTTTGATAGAGAGAATATAGCGAGTCCCACTTTTTATGTGAAAATAATGCTCCCCGGAAAAAAATATAGTTGGGCGAACAATATTACTTCCACCCCTACATTCTACCTACTTGATCAGAAAATAACAACTAGCAATTCTTCTGTTCTCTCCTCACCAAAAATTAATGAAAATTACAACTAGAGGGAACAATATATGCTTAGCCAACAAGGTCCAACACTTGTACCAAGTGGCAAACAACAGGTTCAACAAAATATTGAATTTCAACTGCTTTATTTTTTCTTTTGTTGCTCCGAAGCTTTCTCTTTCTTTTGTTGATCCGAAACCCTTGCTCCCATAATCTTGCAAACAGGATGATCTTTCGACTGAATGAGCTTTAATGTAGGATGAACCTTGAGGTCCCCCATCACTAGTTTTTGCCCCACATCCAATTCGCTTAGATCCACCTCAATATAGGGAGGGATCACATCTGCTGGGCAAAGGTATTTGACCTTCCTCTTGATGATGTTTAAATAAGACCCTGCCAAGTTTCAAGACCAATAATCAATATACTAAATTCAAATAAATTTTTTCAGATGAGTTTAAAAGTAAAACATGCATATTTTCAATGACGACTGTTAGTTATAAATATAAAATAAGAGCATAACATAAACAACATATTCCCAAAATATTAAAACCAAGGAAGACATGCAGCTGAACAACGAAATATGACACCACCAATTATTATTAGAATACACAAATGTCGTGGTTGCACTGTGAATTTGAGTAGAAGACTTGCTGTCTTACTCAAGTAAAAATCTTATTATAGCTATTGCTAGCCAATACTTCAAAATTCAAAATGGTGTTTTACTTCAACAGGCTAAAATTGCAAAAGTAAGACTCATGCTATCAGTAAATCAGCAGCAATAACATATACAGAAAATAAATTGCATGTGCGGCAAACCAGAGAATGGATTATTGGCTTACTGCTTACTAGTATATCGCTGTAGATAAATACTAATATCATTTTCATATAAATTTTCAAGGTTACTGAGAATCCTCATAAAGGTGTTTCTGAACAGTTATGAGAATGTGTACATCTAAATATTTGCCTTTTCCAGTTTGAACTTTTTATTTGACGGTCTTATCCATAAATTGTATCAAACTCTTACATGACTACATAAGACACATAAAGACACTGTCATTTCCCTCCCCAAACACACCCTCTTTTCTCTTCTTTCCCCTTCAATTTCATGCAGTGGACCTTCAAAATCTGTGTTCTTTTAATCAGATTGCTCATTTCACTAGTTTGCCAGGTATAGCAAAACCAAAAAAGACCAATGAATTAATATGGGACTGGGGGAAACAAGTTTTTACATGTTCCTCGGATGCTACAACGGACGAGCTAAAGAAACAAGATTTTATTCTGGGATTGGCATAATGAGAGTAGAAGATGTAGCTGTCATTTTATTTTTTTGAGAGAGACGGAAAACGTATTAGAATTTGATAAGGGGTGACTGTGAGGCATCAAAAGGGACAGGATCGCCGCGGGGGGGGGGGGGGGGATTTGGGAACAGGGATGGACTGGGAAACCTACCCAGCTAACTCATCTCTGTAGCAGGGTTTTGGGGAAAATTTTAACAAAGCATTGGGGGCTGCATACTATGCACCAGTTGTACTAGAGTACTATGGATTATGCCGAAACACGGTGTCATTATTTCATTGGTCCCACGTAAATTATCATGAGATCTACATACATCGACTTCCTTTGGGTTAACAACCAACCCCAAGTGGAACTGAGGTGATCTGGAGACAACCAACTGAGATGCAAACTAAGCAAGCTACATAACTGCACAAAACTAAATCAAAATCTTAAATGCAAACTAAGCAAGCTTTTCTTTTGTTAATTTCTTCAAAGCAAGACAAATGCTAATACCTGCACTTAGATGAAGTTATTTGTATGGAAAAATTAATTGTAATTAATATTAAGAACGTTGAGATTAAAGACATGTTGGCCTCATGGCGGTTCTCTTTTCATCAAGAGAGTTAAATTTAATCACAATATCCTGAAGGCAATTTGTTTTTACTTGATTAACTTAATTTTTTTCCTCCAGTATCTCCTATTTCCCCCCTTATTTATCGTCATTGTTATTTGAGCAGCCTGGTATAATTAACCCATGATTGCACATACTTGTATCATGGTCACAAGCAACAACTTTGACAGGAAAACCAGGAGATAAAAAAAGTTATTTCATATAACATGGTATCCGTTACACTCATTTCTTGCCCACAGTACTGCAAATGCTGCTTACATTAATTCATTTCATCTATCGTAGTCAGTGGCGAAGACACATACAAGGTTGTGGGGCTGGAAAAAATATTGCTTTATAATGTAAGGTAAATTTTAAAAATTTTAAGTATTATACATAAATTGACCCCACTAAAATTTTATAAATTTTCTATTATAAAGGGTCAAATTGAAAATTTATAACTTTGTTAATCAAATTTTAACCACATATATGACTCATATTCTCTCAATACATGTATATCTCTCTATAATATTTTAAACTAAATAATAATCTAATTTATATTATTTTTAAAATAAATAATGAATTACTTACTTATGAACAAATTAAAAAAGTCTATTATGAGTCAATATAGTGTATATATACCATATATTATTACTTATTATATTGTCAATGTAATATATATATATATATATATAGAGTCCGGTTCATGACGCCTTGAATTTATCCCGTCAGGACTTTTTTTTTTTATTTTTTTTTAAAATTAAAAAAAATATTTAATATTTATGAATTGAATTTTTTCATAATACTGATTATGTCTTTAGGCGTGATTTGAGTGCATAAAACATATATATACGATGCATGCAGACTGTACCACCATTTTAGTATAGATATTCAAATCATTAAAACATTGTATTATGGAAAAATTCGATTTCATAAAATATTAATTATTTTTTTAGTTGTTTTAAAAAAAGCAAAAAAAAATTAACCCCTATATATATATATATATATATATATATATGTATATATATATATATATATGTGTGTGTGTGTGTGTATGACCGAAAGTACAAAAGTATTAAAAAAAAATTGGGGCGCTGTCCCCCAACCCCCGCCAAATTATCTATAGCTTAGTAATAATTTTAACCCCACTGAAAATGTTTCGTTTCTGACTTCGCCAATTATCGTAGTCACCTGCTTCCATCAAATGGAATAAAATGGAATCAACTCAAGGACTACTGGTAGATGGTGGAGGCAAGAAGAAAGGAATGGTTGGTAATCCGGTTAGAAGAAGAAGAGGTGTCACCTTCGGAATTGTAAGCATGGTTGGTAGTACTGTTGGACTTGGTAAAGATGGGATTTGTGTGCCTGGCAAAGGCGGCAATGTGGGTTGTCTCAGAGTTGCTGCTTTTGGTAGTGTTGGCATAGGCAGCAGTGTAACCTTTGGAAGGGCTGGCAATGGTGGCTCACATGGATCATGCTTTAAAGAAGTAAACCAAACTGAAGAGCTTTATTGACTTACTGCTTACTAGTATATCGCTATAGATAAATACTAAAATCATTTTTGTATAAGTTTGTTTTCATGGTTACTGAGATACCCAATAAAGTAGTTTCTGAACAGTTATGAGCATGTGTACGTCTAAATAATTGCCTTTTCCAGTTTGAACGTTTTATTTGACAAGTCTTATTCCATAAATATCAAACTCTTACATAACTACATAAAACATATAAAGACCGTGTCATTCCCCTCCCTAAACACATCCTCTTTTCTCTTCTTTCCCTTTCAATTCCATGCAGCGGACCTTCAAAATCTGTGTTCTTTAATCAAATTACTTATTTAACTAGTTTGTCAGGTATAGCAACACTAAAAAACCAATTAATTAATAATGGTCACAAAAATATGGCATGGAGGGAAACAAGTTTTGACAAGTTCCTCGGATTCTACAACAGACAAGCTTAGAGATGAAACTATTCTGGGATTGGCATAATCAGAGTCGAGGATGTAGGCGTCATTTTTTATTTTTTTGAGAGAGACGGATATCATATTAGAATTTGATAAAGGGGTGACTGGTGAGACATCAAAACGGACAGGATCCGGGGGTGGGGGACTTGGAAACAGGGATGGACTGGGAAACCTACCCAGGTAACTCATCCCTGTAGGAGGGTACTGGGGAAATTTTTAACAAGCAATGGATTTAAAGAAGGGTTGCATACTATGCACCAGTTATACTAGGGTACTATAGATTATGCAGAAACACAAGGTAAGCTGAAAGCTTATTCACGCTACATTGCTTGAACAAAACAGTTACACATTACTTTTCCTTGGTGTCACTATTTCATTGGTCCAACGTAAATTATCATGAGATCTGCATACATCGACTTCGTTTGGGTTAACGGACGACCCCTAGCAGAACATAGGTGATCTGGAGACAATCAACTCAGATACAAACTAAGCAAGCTACATAACTGCACAAAACTAAATAAAAAATTCAATTCAGTTCCATATTGTTGACAGGTACAAATTCAGCATTACAATTCCAACAAGCTCAAATGAATGCCAATGAATAAATAGAGGTTATGGTTCTTCACCTAAAATGTAGGATTTTTATTCATATAATATGTTACAAATGCCAGCATTATGGTTCTGTAGAGATAGATGAAAGTCAGCTTCTTACATCTATCTAATGTGGGTAAACTGGTTCACTTGTGCGCAAGGCAGTTGGTTTAACTAAACCACCCCTGGACCGAGAATCGTTAAACAAGTGTATGCAAGGTATAGCAATTTACTAGTTTCTCTCAGTTTTAGATCAGTTCCCAACCAATTCCTTATTGAACCGAACAAAATAGGGCCTAAGTCATCAGTTCACTTGTACACTATGAAGCACCGACTCAGACATGGGACACAACACCATACACGACACGGGATACGGCATTTTCCAAAAAAAAAAACAAGATACGATACGATACGTCGGGACACATTGCATTTTATATATATATTTTTAATAATATAAATGTGTTTCTTACAATAAATAAATTTAATATTAATAGAGCTGACAGCATAACTCAAATATGCAGCCTATACCATATACAAATTTATAACATATCCATTAGGCAGCCTGCAGTCAAACATATATGGAATAAAGTAATAAACTTAAGAATTTCAGCAGCTACTCAATGACTCAAATATGCAGGCCATATATGGAATAAACTTAATAGCAAAGAATTTGGGCAGCCACTCAATGACACAAATATGCAGGCTGGTGGTTACTAGAGGAGGCGAGAGTCGTCGTGAGAGGAGCCGCAGACAAGACCAATTCTTCGTCGATGGGAATGTTTACCGATTTGGAATAATTTAGGTTTAAAATGTAGGAATTGCATATGGGTACCCTCAACTCTTATATTGCAAATAAAGTACTGTATTTTTTACTTTTTATTTTAAATTTTGACCGCAGGTGTCCCCTAGCGTGTCCAGATGTGTCCAAGGCAAGTCCCGGCGTGTCCAAACTAAAAAAACAAAAAATAAAGTGGAGCTCGCAGAAACGTGATGGGTGCGTGTCGGAGCGAATTTGTGGTCTTCCGGGTCCGGGAAGTGTTTGTGCTTCCTAGCTAGTACAATTTTTCTATCCGCATCAAACCATTTCCTATGAAATTCATCCAAACCAAATGAGACCTAATCTTAGGCTTCACTTGCACATGTATTCTCTCTACAACACCAAGTAACACATAATTGTAGCATCACAACAAGCAATGACCACATAGGATAAGCAATATTTTACTTATTTATTTTATTATAAGTAGGATATGCACTACTTTTAATGAAAGTAATAAAATAACAAGGATATATAATATTAACTTTTCAAAATACTCAACAGATGTAATATCAAATTTCACATATTGAAGTGAGTTCAAATATTTTGAAACAGAGACACAAAAGGTCATGGTAGATTTATGCGCCTGTGACGATCAATTTAACAATAACCAACTGTGCCAGTTTCAGCTGATGGGATGATACATGGGAATAATGGCCTAAATATCTTTTGCAGCATAGAAATACCGTTTGGTAACTGTTTCTACTTTCAAATTGTTGTTTCTACTTTCACTTTTTTTAAATCAGTAGCATTTAATCTGATATTAATCTTTGCGCAGTAATTTAGATTTTAGTTTAAATAATTTTACTTCATAACCAAAATCATTTGTTTAAATAAGATTGATTTAATATAATTTTAGTAATCAGTAATTGTTAGTGATAATTCCACACGAGATCGACAACTTTCTTATAATTATATTACTTATTGATAGTGTATACTTGCACGTAATTGTTAATATACCAAAATTGGACAAAAGCCTCTATATTCAATCTTCTCATGTTAATGTTTAAAATCCTATCCCCGACAATAATAGATACATAATCACAACTAAAAAAAATCTAAATATGAATAACATAATCGGCATGATAAAGGCTGCTGCCTAATGACTGTAATAGCCTATTTATACTACTCTTGAAGTAACCTCTAGCCCTTGATTAGACATATTTAACATTGCAAGTTCATCAAGAATCAAATGCCAGTCGCATGACTTTAGAAGATCTGAAAAATAACTATAAGAACAGATTTTAACAAAAATTAATGGCTTGGCTAAAGCTTGGATGTTGCTTGGGAACAAGACAATGTAATTTAATTAATGAAAATGGTGAAATGGCAAAACTACCATCAATGAAGCAATTTCAAATACGTAGCCGCAAACAAGTCACATTTTCATTTCCCCATATATATTTATGTATGTATATATGTATATATATCATAAAGAATGATTATGTGGCCCAATGTATATATATTAAAGATTTTAAGACCAAGTATTTAATAAGAATTAGTGTACTCGCTCCGTTCCAATATATAGTATTAAGTTACTTTTTTAAGTCAATTCTAGAAATTTTCAAATTCAAAATAGATGAGATCGAGTGATTCATTTAACTTTTGAAACCAATAAATGCACTAGTTAGATAATTTACAATATTCATTGTTGTATTGTCTAAAAGTATATTAATTCATATCAATTTTGAATTTAAGAATATCTCAAATTGACTTCAAAAAAGTCAACATTGATCCTATATTATGCTATGGAACGGAGGGAGTACTTTGCATGAATCTATTCCCTACAAGTACGTGTTTGGAATTGCAAGAAAAGATGTGGGTTTGGCATACCTTTTTTTAGTCCCGGAGAGACATCATCTCCTATGAACATGAGAGGAACTTCAACTTTTAACAGAGCATTAGATGGGGCCCTTATGAAGGTTACATTAAGTACTGCATCTGTACCAGCATGTAGATGAACCTGATACAATCAAAGAATGATAAAAAATCAGCATATGATACATCTTAATTCAACTGAAAAATAACGAAACTACTACCTAAACTGTAAATCAGAAGTTTCGAATAAATCCAAGAGAACTTGACATGTACCCATCAAAATGACTGTCGAATACATTCTAATAAATTCAGAGATGGGGAAGAAGACAAAAAAAAAAAGTTTCAATTCATCCCAAATCTTTGCTAAAGAATGGTCATATCATGTTCAAATACCAGAGTGTTTGCAGGGACAGGACCAATTAGGTAGAGGTGAAGATGGAAGATAAAAAACTTTAATTTGCTCACAATGGACATATATTTTAGGTGTAAGGTTTAATCACTTGATCCCAAAGGAAATTAGATGCTTCAATTCAATTCCCAAAAACACATGCATAATCTATCTTTCTTGCTCACTTTATTTTTGGTTTTAAATTCTCTTTTTCTTTTTTTAGACTTTCTTTTAATCTTTTTTTTTGTGAAAAAATTATTTTTATATTATTTTTTTCTTTGGAACAGTAAAAGTAGATATGATGCCAAGCAAATAAATGAACTTGAGCATGACTCAAGCAGAAAAGTTAGGACTCGAGTGTGGAGTTGTATATAAACTGAACGAATCTACTAATTTTAATTTAAATACAATTACTAATCTAAAATAATCTAGTAACAAATATATTTAATTTATAACTAAAATATCCATACTAAATATATATCCCTGGCCAGTTCCACATCATAACTCCCAACAGTTTCCGAACCTAATTATTATTGATTTTTCTATAAATAAAAATATCAAGTAAGATTATTTACTAATAAACCTTTGCAGTTTCTATTAGTATTCTTTTCCTGTTTCATATCAGCCATTTTACTCTTTGATACTATTAGAGTTTCTAAACCTGATCAATTTGGTGCTGACAGGATGCATTAAACCAATGCTTCTGTAGACACTTGACACTCGGCACTCACGCTAAGAACATAACATAGCACCACTATTTGAAATTAGTGGAAGATGTTCTTTCGTGGCCTTCACTTCCGACTTCAAACTTCTACATCATATTAACTCAATTATTGAAACCTAACTGGTATTTGGTAATACTGATATAACATTTCTATTTCCATCTATAAAAGAAACCTACACGTAATCCATAACACACCATCTGATTGATGCTAATACCCAATGCTACTAACTTAGCCAATGCTCAAGTATGCAAAAATAAAGTGGCAAAATTCACTAAACCGATAATATTTCAATCAATTGAGATTGAAGTTCATTGTTCTCAAATGTCATCATGTTTCCAATCTCTACACGATGTCTAAGTAGACTGTGGTTGTTTTTAGGTACTGGATTAAAATTGTTTAATAAGACCTTGTCCCGTATGTCGTACTAACATTTTACTCATTTAACTCTGGACTATATTCCTGATAGGCTGAGATAGAATACTAAAAAAAAATATAATATTATCATTTAAGACCTGGCAATATGGTTTCAACTCAACAGGCAGCCCATATCCGCCCACATGAAATAAGTTTGGGTTGATACTTGTTAAAGGAAACAGGGAACCCATATCCACCCACATAATAAGTGGGTTTAAATGTGTTGCAATGGGCCCCATTTATATGTAAAATTTGTATATCCATCTCTTTTAGCCACTGAACTATCGCTCATTCTTGCTGTCAATTCTCGTGTAGAACTTTCTCACGTTAATCTCCACTTCCGCATCACACAATTAAATTTATGGCAGCCACATTCACATGGAGAGCAATATATACATATAATACATAAACATATATATATATATATATATATATATATATATATACACAGAGAGAGAAAGACAGAGAAGTTTTGAGTCTTTTGACCCTCTGATATGCAAAGCTTAACTACAGTGAACATATATGTTTAATCTTGGCATTTTTATTTTTATTCTAACTGATTTTCTGATTATATTACGTTCTTATGGCTAACAAAAATATTGTAGAATCATATACAGCAGCTTGTCATTGGTTATTCAGAGATCTAAGTGCTCTAAATTGTCAAAGCCTGAACAATTTTACCAAAACAGAGATCCAAATGTGTTCAGCTTTCTGATTCTGTCTATAAAATAACATTTCTACATGTAGTTTTGAAAAAGCAAAGCTCTAAGTCAGATGTAAAATGAGTCATTTGAACTTAGTAGTGAATTGCAATCTATTTTTCATTTGGAATGGTGTCATGTTATCTAAATAATTAACTTCCATTTAGAATATCTAAAACTAAAACTATCAGATCAAGAAGTTGAAAAACATATGAACTATGAGGACTATACTCCCTGGAAACTCAAAAGGGTCTTATTTGACTTATTTCTGCAAGCACAAAAGGGTCCCTTGACTCATACAAAAATATAGAATACTCAAAAAATATACTATTATCATTTATCAAATATAAAATAAATGACAATCAAACAACAAAAATATAAACACATGCAGTAGAGAAATGACAGATGACAGAAACCCAGTACACATACTTACACTTCTGGGCAACACCCGAACTTTCTCAACCAGCTGGTCTGAGCCAAACTCCGGTCGGACCTCCAGATCAAAGAGGCGAGAGAGAAAAAAGGAGCGGCCAAGGTGATTAACGAGCTTCTTGATCTGATTAGTATGAACGGAAATGAGGCGCTTGTTGCCGCCGTGCTGGCCGTCCTCCTGTTCGAACACAATGCTAGGTACCCGGCCAGCTTTCCGCTCTTTGGCGGAGATATTCTTGCCGGAGATAAATCGCGGAACGGCGTGGATTGTCTCGTCGTATTTCGGGTCTGGCTTGGGAAACCCGTCGAGGTAAGTAAGCGGCGATTCGGGTTCTTGAAGAAGAGCTGCTGATTGGGAGAAGAATCGGAGATGGAGGGTTTTAGTGAGAAGGATTGATGAGCGTTTGATCAACATTTGGTACAGTTTAGAGAGATAAAATGGATGGGAAAGAGTGTAACGATGGAGATTGAAGAAGATGAAGAGGGTTAAGGAGGATTTTTGAGGAGTAATGTCCAATTGAGTGAATTGGAGAGATCAGGAATTGGGATTGTTTGGGGCCTTTGGGCTATACATGTATTAATCAAGAATAACCCACGTATATGCCCAAACAACTCCAATTTTCTCAATAGTTATGCCTAGGCCAGGCCTAGGACTTTCAATGACTGACCCGAGTATTCTGATATATATTTATGTTACATTAAAGTTTTAATTAAATACTATAAAAAACCATTCCGTCCTTCATTCCGAGATATATTATTAATATTAATATTAATTTAGTAAAGTTAATTTGATATATTTTAAATTAACAATACATATGAATTTATTTATTTAAAAAAAAATAAAATTACGAAAAATTTTAAACTATATAAAACATACTACTAATTTTCAAATTTATTATTTTAAAAGCTATATAAATTATATTCAAAAACTGAGTAAAATTGATTATTTAAAAAATGATATGCAAGTGAAACAACTGCATTAAAGTTTGTAGGTTCCATAAAGAGGAAAAATTCTAAATACGCTAAGAATTAGTAGGAATAAAAATATTAATATAGAGATGTATTTTTTTTGCTAAATATAGAGTTGTATTTTTCTAATGAATAAATATATTTCCACTTATATATGTAGTCTCTTTTAAAAACATCACATAAAATTAAAAGGAATTACTGCAATATTTTATAACTTACGTCTTCGTATAAGTTTATTTTAAAAAAAACTATTTGTTTCACACAAAAAAAAATATTCAACAATTTTTTTGTTACACAAAAAGAATTATTTTTATATATAATAATATAAATTGACACAATATCTTCAAATTTATAATCATAATTATTATCAAACTGACAATTATTTTAAAGAATAATATGAAATAAAATATTCCGATATTTATAATTTTTACACGTGAAATTATTGTTTGTGGAAATGAGAATTCAAAAAAAAAATTCTAATTTTTATCCGTATTATTGGATCGAGTGGATTATGAGACAAATAATTATTCATTGTGTAATGGATCAAATCATTGATTTATGATCGCAAATAATGGAGCATGGACATATTAATTGGGCTATGTGAGCTAGGTTTAGGCCTGGCAAAAAATAAGTTTAATTAATTATGGGTTAAATAAAATAGATACTATAATTATAATTAAGAATCAAAATTATGTAATCATTTAATATAGATAATGTGATTTGAGTCTAAATAATTATAGGTTTAATTCAGGTCAACCTATATTTCATTGTTGTTGAGTAATCTGACTTTAGCTTTGAAAATTTGTTTCTATGTCATGATGAAGTGGATATGCTTGTGATCATGCTATTTATACCTTATTATATTGGACATACAACAATACCAATGATAATATATTAATGAAATAACAAGAATAAGAAAGAAGGCTTAAATATAATTTATTACCATAATATGTCATATTCTACTTCGGTGATCCACTTTTCAATTTTGTCAATTAGATGATTGAACTATTAGTTTTTTTCGATTTCATTCAATTGGGCCTGCCACGTCAGAAATTGCTGATGTGGCATCCTAATAGGCTAAATGAGTGCTTATGTGTAAAAAGAATATATATTTTTAATAAGATCAAAGGACAAAAAGGGAAAATAACAAATAAAACAACTAAAAATTACACAAATAATATAAATTAGAAAATATATAAAATTAACATTAATAATTAAGCAAATTACAAAAAAAAACATAATTATGAATAATTACACAAGTAAATTAACTTTAAAAATTACACAACTAACATACACTAAACGTAATAAATTAACAATTAAACTAAACTAAACAACACAAAAATATAATTAAACAAAACATACATAATAAACAAGATGTGTTATAAGCATTGACAACCATAAGAAAGCAGCTGCCCCGGCGACTTCCATTAACCACTGCCATTCACTAGTACAGATCAAATCCTTTAATTTGGTATGCATCTTAAGATCCACAAGAAAGTTGTTTCCAATTTTTTATTTTCATTCTTGTTCTTAATCGGCGTTGATACTACGCCTCCTCCGACTTCCCTTTAGCCATCGCAATAACCACTGCCGCCACCTCCACCTTCCTGGCGACCTCCTCCATAGCCACCACCTCCACCATTTCCACCTACATAGAGTCCATCGCTGCAAAATCCTTCGCCGCCTCCGCCGCTTCCATAAGACTGAGCCTACTACTCTACCTCCGTTGCTGCCCACCACCTAACACCAGCAGATCTACTACTCTACCACCATCTACAACCATCGCCACTACCATATTACACCACCATGATCAACTACCATACCAGATCTATCATCATATTATTAGATCCACCACTGTCACGAATATGTACCACCACCTCTACCCATCCAGCCACCATCGCAACCAACCATCACCACTAAATCTCAAACAATGCACAAAACCATGGTTAATCGAAGAAATAAACAGGATGAGAGAGAAGAGATTACCCCAACTGAAATAAAAACCCCAATTTGGATGTGTGTGTGAGAGCAAATCTCGACTGTTAGCGAGGAGAGAGAAAAAGCTTTGAAAAAACATTTGCTGGATTTTTTAAGCTTTTGGTGTATTTTTTTAATACAGATAAAGGAGAGGGAAAGAGACAAGTTAATTGTTGCTGGGCCATTTTACCCTCTACTATATCAATTTGTTTAATTCTTAATTAAAAAACTATTTTTTAGCCACACCAGCTTCTTATGGCCCCACATAAATAGCCACGTCAGCAATTTCTGACGTGGCAGACTCAATTTATTGCAATTGGAAAAAATTAATAGTTCAATCATCTAATTGATAAAATTAAAAGGTGGATCACCGAAGTAGAATATGACCTATAGTTTAGGGTACTAATTCATATTTAAGCCAAGAAAGAAAGACAAATCAAATGAACAAAAGAAAAACAACAACAATAATGATAATAAAGATTTTTGAAAAAGTAACAAAAATAATAAGTAATAAAACTCATGCATGTAAACGAAAAAAGAACGGGGATTAATTTTGAATAGTAAATATATACATTCAATCGGTGGGGGACCATTAAATTTTATGTTATTGGAGCGATTTTTTTAAATATAATATATTTTAAGCAAAAAAGTGAAAAACATAATTACCATTAATATAAAGAGACTAAATAAATAACATTTTAACGCATAAAAAGTGCTAATTTTAATATTTTTTTGTAAAAAAAATATATGTGACGAAGTACTAATATCTAATGAATTTATTTGAGACATATTATAAATAAAATACAGAAATATTATTAATTTGTTATAAAAGATTGCACATTTTTATTGCACAACTTTCAAAATCCTTTCATTGTAAATTATTGCACATTTTTATTGGTAGTATAACGTGGTTTTGATCATGTTGAATTTAATCATGTGCTTCACATATGAAATAGAGTAGCTCATAGTCTTGCGAAGTTGGCTCAATCTTTGGAGTTCCAAGTCCCTACTTTTTGAATGCATGAATTTCTTTTTACTATTCTTCCTTTAGTTGTATCTAGCATTTCGTCTTAATAATAATTCCAGTATGTTAGAAACTGCACGTTTAATTTGATGATGATATGATTAATGTATATTTGTTTCAGTAGTTTTTGTAAAGTCCTTAATAAGAATATGATGTACAAGGACTTAGAATAGAAATATCAAACTTGTTAGGTTGATCTTATGAGTTGAATTGATGTATAGATGATAGGATAAAATCGATCATTTAGTTAAGTTGGACGATCGTAGTGTTACTCTGGCATTTCGTAAAGTGTATTGAACTTTCTAGAGTTCGTGGAATTAAAACAGGATCGGAAAGCCTACAGTCCAATCATAGAGTTCACTCTAATGTCGTAAAGTGAAGTAATGATTGCAAAGTGATTGAAGGAACGTAGAAAAACAAATCGCAGAGAGCCAATCGTAGAGCAAGCTTCGTTGAGCGGAACGTAAAATTCAAATCGTTGAGTGTATCAAGCTCAATACTCTACTATCTTCATGAAGTTCTATAATTAGTTAAAATCGTAGAGCGTATAAGGACTGACAATAAGGAGCGTTGTAAATTAAAGACCCCAAGATAAATTCATAAACATCCTTAGTTGAAATTGAAGATCAGAGTATGTTGTGTCTAACATCTAGCTTGGTAAAAGTGACAACACCCACGTGGTTGGTGAAGCAGCAGATTGATGTGACAGGTCAAATTGAAAAGCAAACGGATACAACTCTACTGAAAGTCAATGTGACGACCCCAAATTCAGACACTAATATCTCAAATTCGATGCTTCACGATCTTGTTCTAATAATACACTAATAACTCATACAGCGGAATAATACAATAATTTACATTGATTTAATATAAATATTCTCGTCCCAAGGTCTCACAACCGTTACTGACATAATACATATCTTAAAGCACCACATACTTAATACATAATACTAAACAAGTTTTCGGTACATTTATAAAGCTAGATTTAATACATCATAAGGGAATATTAGAACATAAAAGGACTAAGCTAATCTATAGCCTTGCCCTTGCCTTTATCCTTTCCTGAGGGTTCACCAGGTTCTGCCTTAACTGAAATATTTTAGGGGAGGCAAGAATGAACAACAAATTTGCTCAGCAAGTATATAACAATAAGGGTAAACATGCATAATATAAAGTTAATAATTTCGAAGGTATAATTATCAAAGATAGCTCAAGAATTAATGAATAAAGCTATAAACAAGGAAATATTAATAGTTCCAAGACTATCCTTTGAATTTTAAGCGATGAGTCATTATAGACCGAAAGATTTTAAAAGAATTTAAAGGTTTCAACACTAAGTAGTCACTATGGACCAATAACTCTTATTATAATTAATAGTATTAAATCGATAATTCAATATATATAATCAAGTACAATAGGTGATTAGCTTGAAGTACCCTATATTATGCATAATATTTAGGCATGTTATTTGTGCGCACGTCAGTTACCCAACAATTATAAAATTTCTCCTATAATGAGGGTTGTTCATCTCAGTAGATTTATAAGATTCCGCACCAAAGTAATTGGTTTGGATAGCTCTTTATATCATAAATATTAGTCTAGCGAATCAAATGGCTTAGATACCTTTCTCAATACATTTAAGAATAAGTTTTAGACTTGCAACATGATTCAAAGTATAATAGCAAAATCAAACTAAGCTTTCAAACATGAATAATAATTTCTAAGAATTTAGACATCGTGTAACAACCCTATATTTTTATATAAATAAATAAGAAATTTTGAGTATAATTTTTTTTATTTTAAAGATGAGGATTTGTACAAGATAATGTATATATATATTTATGTGGTAAATAAAAATATATTTATTACATAAATGTTTACAAATAATTTTATTTTAGAATTATTGATTTTTATAAAGTATATTCTTATAATAATTACTTTTATAGTGGAAATGTTTTATTAATTATTTTTCATGAAAATATAAGCATATATTATTTAAATAATATATGGAGTAATTTGTAGAATAATTATAATAATTATTTATTATATGAATTTTAGTATAGCTTATTAAGTTAATTATTTTACTTTAATTATTAAGGTTAAATATGAAGAATAAATCAAGATATGGAATCCAAACCCTAATTTTGGATTATTGTCAAGGTATGAGAATAATAATATAATATTAATTATATTTTGATTTTTAGTGCTATGAATATGTACTGTATTTCCGTATTGATAATGGTTGGTCAATTACGGTGTATTATGACCAAATCCTAGTAATAATGTTAAACCCTAATTTGAGATCCAAATTAGAGTGCAAGATTGTTTTATAAGTGTGTTATATAATTTATGTCGTGTATTAAATGTATAAATTAAGTAAACCCTAATTAAAAAAATCTAGAAACCCTAATTAATATTTCGAAAACCCTAATTTTTGAAATGAGAAAACCCTAACTTGAAACTCAATCATGAGTTCGAGATTATTATATAACTGTGTTATGTGATTTCATGATTAATTAGGTTAACCCTAATTAACATTTTGAGATATTAATATCTAGAAACACTAATTTCTAAAATTAGTAACTCTAATTAGAAATTAAAAAAAACTAATTACTAATTTTAAACTCTAATTGCTAAAGTAGCAAAGTTAATTATAATTAGTGATTTTAAACCCTAATGTTCCTGTATAAAGTAATTAGAAAATTAATCATAATTATGAAACCCTAATTTCAAAATTTTAGAAACTAAAATTTATTTTATTTATTTAATTTTTGTGCAAACTCTAAATTGGAAATCCTATAATTAATTTGTGCTAAACCTTAGGGTCAAACCCTAAGGGTTTGCCAAATTACAAGAATGCCATTAAATGGAAAATACAAAAGACCTTTTTGCCCCTAAATGCATTATTTTGGCTAACTAATAGGTTTTGACATTTAGGTGAGTTGGTGAACCACCCATGTGCTCTCTAATGACAAAGACTTTCACCATTTCAAAGAGATTTATACATGTGGCGCCCCAAAATAGGTATACCTCACCCATTACGAGTTGTTAAAATACATAGC
The DNA here is from genome assembly GCA_020205615.1 of Panax quinquefolius. NCBI lineage: Eukaryota > Viridiplantae > Streptophyta > Magnoliopsida > Apiales > Araliaceae > Panax > Panax quinquefolius. The sequence goes on along the minus strand of CM035162.1, from coordinate 40,963,054 downwards.
ATGTAAACAACTACATCTTTATTATTACAACAAGAAAGCGTGAGTTTGAATACAAATATTATCTTCTAGACAATATCTATACTCAAATAAATCCTCATCACATTTATTGATACATTATTTTACAAAATGGTGAGGACTACTAAACAATCCTTTCTAAAACCTTCATTCCATACCCCGACTAGTACTCGCTACATTCTCGCCTCGAGAAGAAAAATGGAACAACAAGGAAAAGGGTGAGCTCAACTAGCTCGGTAAAGAATATTATGACTAAGATAATATACAACAAATTATCGTTAGTCTTCAACGAGGAAAAATCTAATAGAATACAATAGACAACAAATTTTAAATCAATATTCATGCAATGAAATAATAATTCATTAGAAGAGTTAAGTAGAGAATGCAAACTACTATCTTCTATGTATGAATTTAAAAGTTCATCGTCTATCTTTTATCCTGTAACATCAATCAATATACATCCGAATCAAATATTCATCTTTGCACTACAGCCAAAGATATTCATCGATTAGTCATGTTCATTTAAACACTGTTCATCTTTGCACTGGTGCCAAAGATATTCTTCAGAAATCATTCATCTTTGCACTATGTGCCAAAGATATTCAATAATATCATCATTTAAGGCGAGGATGATGAAAAATATTTTAAAAACGAATCCGGTGAAACAAAATGACAAGGATTAAGGATTATGGATTCGTACTTTGTTTTATCCATGTTCAAAAATACCTCAAAATAATCATAGTGGTGTAAAATTCAAGAATGATCAAAACATGGATACAATCAAAGCTAGTATCCGAATAGATATTTTGGACGAAAAGAAGAAATTTATTTTTCGATGAATAGTGCCGATATCGTGAATAGTCAGATATCGTGAATAGTCCGTATATCGTGAATAGTAACTCAGACACCAAAAGATAGAAATTCCACAAAAAAATATTTTCACGCTTCATGAATAGTACTCGTGAATAGTAACTCGTGAATAGTAACTCATGAATAGTAACTTCGTGAATAGTAACTTATGAATAAGTAACCCCGACATGAAAAAGTTCCAAATTTGATAAAAAGTTCCAACCAATATTTCACAAGATAATGATATGAAGAAATAATATCATTTGAGAAGAAAATAACATCCCTTACCTCAAAGAATCGAAGATTTGGAAGGAAAGGTCGGAAGTGATCTTTGAATGAAACTTATAATTAGACAAAGAACTCTCAAAGTATCTAAATACTCACAAAATACGCTTAATAATATATAGAGAGAAAGAGAAAGCTTATGTTTACGGTGTGATTTTCAATTCTAACTTAGCCCTCTATTTATAGGAAAATGTTAAGACGTCAAGTAGACTTAACCTACAACTTTGATGGCTTTTACTCGCTACTATTCCACCCACCACATTTGAAATAAAATTCAGCACATTTTTTCACCAACCACAAGTGGGGCCCACCAATTCTAGAATTTTCCACCAAAATCATTTATAACCTAATTTACGAATCGGTCACCTCTTAAAATTCATAATAAATTATACGCTCATTTTTAACGGTTCAAAATTTGTGGACATATACTCAACTTATATATGTATAACATATCCAAAAATTACAACGATCCAACTATCGGATTAAATATTATAACTCACACAATAAAGTCAGTAATAATAACCGATTTGATCTTTTAATACCTCCAATCCGACAAAATACAAATAAAACATCTCAAAGATTAATTCCTTCATTAATAACCACATAAATAAATCCATCATTTATATTCATATAAAATAAATATTTCCTTATCAATGAATCAATAATTAATTATTCACAAATAATATTACGAGAATCACATTTATGACAACCAGTCGTTCCCGGGAAAGAGGGGCTTTTCAATAAGGATCTCTCCTTCATCGGGCGCGCAATTAGGTGACCAAACCTCTCCTTAGATGTAACTTTCTAGACATTGCCAATAATGTTATCTAATAATATTATTCAAATAATATGAATTATTGATCCGATAATGGGAAATATCGCAAATGACAATTATTGATCTGACAAAGAATAATATAAAATACCAACATGACAATTATTGAATCAATAAAATAAAATATTGAGCGGTAAGAATTTGTAACAATTATCGAGTAGTGCCTTCACGTAAGAATCAATAATTGATGCAATCTGAGTGTCTTCTTGTTCAACAACGCGTATTAGTGTGTGTTTTAACCACCGGGTATTCCAACAAAGATAATTGGTAACAACTACAATCGTTATTTTTAAACAACTTATATTTGTCGTTTTTCTCATCCAATCGCTTTTAGTTATGGGGCCCACACATGTGTGCTACGGTGCCGTGCATTTAATATTCCCGACAAGCGATTTAATATTCCACGACCAAATGAATATTCTGAACAACAATGAATATTTTATAACCACTTGCTTATTTTGAAATATTTGCGTATTTAACCCCTAACTATCCACATTAATCAAATCAACCCTTAATATTTCAAAATAATAAATAAAGGAAATTCCTTTTTATTTAAAAAATTTTGGGTCTTACAACCTCCCTCCTTATGAAATTTCGTCCTCGAAATTGGACGACGCGATACCTAGTGTTTGAAAAGGTGAGGATACCTCGCTTTCATTTTCGCTTTCCAATTCCGTGTCATTTCCTCTATAGCATGATTCCTCCACAAAACTTTAACTTGTGGTATGACCTTTCTTGGCGTAGGGACATGCTCCTTCCTATCCAAGATCTTGACAGTACCTACCTCATCATCGTTAAGTCTTGGCTATCTCGTCTGGGTTCTAACTCAATAACGTGGTTCGGTCTTTCACATATTTAATAAGTACGAGATATATGAAACACATTATGAACACGAGACATACTCATAAGTCTATAGGCTACATTTCCTATTCGGTCAAGAATTTGAAATGGACCAATAAATCGTGGATTGAGCTTTCCTCTCTTCCCAAATCTTGTAACTCCCTTCCATGGAGCAACTCGCAATAATACATGATCCCCTACACTAAATTCCACGTCCTTTCGATGAAGATCCGCATAACTCTTTTGTCGATCTTGTGCCGTTTGTATACGTTGTCGAATCATTTGGATCTTTTCGGTAGTCATACGTACTAACTCGGGTCCCAACAATGTTGCTTCACCCACCTTGTTCCAGCATACTGGAGAACGACACTTTCATCCATACAACACCTCGAATGGAACCATGCCTATATTTGTTTAATAACTATTGTTGTATGAGAATTTCACCAATGGCAAGTACTTATCCCAACTTCCTTTGAAATCTAGGACACAGAGTCTTAATATATCTTCAAGAGTTTGAGTAGTCCTTTCTGATTGCCCATCCGTTTGAGGATGGTATATGCCAAGATAATCGTAAATTGCGCCCATAGCTTTCTACAAACTAACCCAAAATCATGAAGTGAATCTTGGGTCACGATCTAAAACTATGGATCTTGGCATGCCATGCAATCTCACAATCTCATTTACGTCATATACGAGAAAGACGTTCAAGTGAATAAGTCTCCGTGATATCGGCAAGAAATGAAAGCGAGACTTGGTTAATCTATCAACAATAACCCAAATAGAATTGATGCCTTGAGAAACCGTAGGAAGACCCGTAAACGAAATCCATGGTAATGTGTTCCCACTTCCATTAGGAATCTCAAGTGGTTGCAACGGACCCTTAGGTACTAGATGCTCCGCCTTTACACGTTAGCAAGTTAAACACATCGAGATAAACTTTGCAATCTCTCTCTTCATATTATTCCACCAAAATGTATGTCGAAGATCACGATACATTTTAGTACTTCGAGATGGATTGCAAATGGTGTATTGTGTGCCTCCATCATAATCTTGTACTTCAAATCGAGTCGTTAGGAACACAAAGTCTAGAGTGGACTCAAGTATTCCTTCTTCATCAATTCTCGCTTAGGAATAGCTCCTTCTTGTACTTTCTTCTTCATACGCATCGGCTCCGCCTGGTGGCTTGAGCAACCTTAACTTTTTCTATTAAAGTTGGCTCTACGCGTATACTTGACATCATCGCTTTTCGTTCCCATATATGATCTTCTACTCAACGCGTCCACTACCACGTTCGCTTTTCCAGGATGGCATGGTCGTAATGTCTTTGAAATGAGTCTCCTCTTGAGTTCTTCAAGCTCTTCCCACATTCCTTGCTCCATTCGAATTTTGTATCTCTGAGTCAATTTGCGTTAATGGAATAGCGATTCGAGAATATCCTTCAACGAATCTCGATAATAACCAACTAAGTCTGAAAGCTACGTATTTCGATTCATCGACTTAGGTTGCTCTCAATCGTGACTCATATCCCAATCTTGGATAGCACATCACAATGACACCTATCGGTTTACTATCGCATCGAATATGACGCCCCCTACAGAGAGTTCGCTTAGGTGAATTCCACAAAGGAAGTCACAAGATAAAGGCTCAGTACCAAATTTATAGTTGAATTTTTAACTCACGAAGTTCAATAGGAGCCATTCGATATGAGATTTTAGAAATGAGTTTTGTCACTGGGTTCAAATTCGATACAAAATTTAATATCAGGCTTTGGGAGTAAGCCAAGAAATTCTTCAGGAAACACGTCAGGAAATTTACTAACAACAGAAATATCATTCAAATCTGACTTATTTTTGTTCAAGTCCATGACATGGCTAAGAAAGCTTGACATCCGTTTTTCAATAAACGAATGGCTTTATGGCTTAATATGAAAGAGTTTGACTTCAATGGTTTGGTTGCTTGAATTCGAATAACAGGTTGCTTAGGAATATGAAAACTAACAACCTTACGAAAACAATCAATTTTGGCATGATGAGTAGTTAACCTTAAAATCACATCAAAAGCAAATATCTCTATAGAAATAAGGTTAACAGGTAATGTGATAGTGCCAACCTGAATCAAGCAAGATTTTTTTTTAAACAACGGATGTAATGAAAGTTTCTCCTAACGGAGTCTCCACAGATAGGTCAAAGTTTAATTTCTCCGTAGTCAAGTTCAAACGTTGAGCGCAAGTAAGAGAGATAAAAGAATGGGTAGAACCGGTATCTAGTAAGGTATAAACTTCGCAAGAATTTATAATTAACTAACCCGTGCTAACTTCGTTCGGGTTCCTCGCATTTTGACCGGTCACGACAAACGCTCTTCCAAGAACCGTTGACTTTGACTTTTTACGGGACATCCTTTTGAGTCACCATTCTCATTGGATCTGGGTTTCGATATCGCATAATCTCGAAAGCGATATGTCCTTCTTTTCCACAATTATAGCATACCTTAAACTGTTGTGGGCGGTTTAATGATATGTCCCACTTTCCGCATTTGTAACATACTGAATCGATGGTCTTTCTCCTCCTTGGAACCAATTGCTATTGGCTGCCGACGTCTTCACATGGTCGTTGTTGAATCTCCTCTTTTAAAATCTCCTCCCAGACTCGCTTCTATTTTCATGGCCACGATTACACACGAGTGGTTACCGCGCTTTTGTCGTATTCTTCTTTCTCCATTTGGTTATCGTTATTTTGTTGACTACTATCTTGGGTATGATCCGGTTATGGTCCTTCGGTTGAACGTACTCGTTATCTCGATCTAACAACCGAGCCACATTGACAACATCTCGAATAGAGAAAATTTATGAGAAATGAGATCTTGACGTATCGGGTTTCAAACCTCTCGAAACATCCGTCATCGTTCCTCATTCTCCACCAAATGAGGTGCAAACTGGATAACTCCATGAACTTCGCCTCGTCTTTGGGACACCGTCGTGTTATTACGCCCGATCTAATAAACTCCACTTCCTTCATACGACGAATACTTTCGGGGAAGTACTTGTCATTGAACTGCTTCAAACGTCTCCCATGACATGCCGAGTGCGGTGGATGGGTACGCTCACTGATTCCACCGATGTCGCCTCGCCACGGAACATAAAGGTGGCGAATGGAACCTTCTGTTCTCCGTGCATCCCAAGACATCGAATATCTTGGTAATTTGCTTGACCCACGTCTCGCCTTTAATCGGATCCGGCTTTCCCCGAATTCGGTGGTCCCAACTCTTTGAAGCTGCTTGTTTGTGACCACCGTGAATTGCTATCATTTCCTCCGTATTTTGAACACGAGTCTCCCTCATCGATTTTGTATGAAGCGCAAAAAGCTTCTAAACATCCCTCGTTCATCATCGCTTTCGATTGGTGTTGTTCATGGGAGGTACATTGCCAGCTCTGTTGCACGTTCTCCTCGTTGGTAAGTACAGGCATCTCCACGGTCTCATTTACTCCACTGTTAATATTCTCAGTCGACATTCTCAAATACCGTCATAAAACAAGGGTTAATTAAGGAAATCAATATATCACATAATATCCCTATATCTTGACCAACTAACAAATAAGCTTAGGTAGGACACACTAGCGAAGGATTTACTCGTCTCTCCCTCCTAGTTCTATTCCCGATCTCCGCCATGGAGATCATATCCCTAAGCTCGATACCAACTGTGGCGCCCCCAAAATAGGTATACCTCACCCATTACGAGTTGTCAATACATGGTGCGTAAACAACTACATCTTTATTATTACAACAAGAAAGCGTGAGTTTGAATACAAATATTATCTTCTAGACAATATCTATACTCAAATAAATCCTCATCACATTTATTGATACATTATTTTACAAAAATGGTGAGGACTACTAAACAATCCTTTCTAAAACCTTCATTCCATACCCGACTAGTACTCATTACATTCTCGCCTCCCGAGAAGAAAAATGGAACAACAAGGAAAAGGGTGAGCTCAACTAGCTCAAGAAAGAATATTATGACTAAGATAATATACAACAAATTATCGTTAGTCTTCAACAGGAAAAATCTAATAGAATATAATAGACAACAAATTTTAAATCAATATTCGCAATGGAAATAATAATTCATTAGAAGAGTTAAGTAGAGAATGCAAACTACTATCTTCTATGTATGAATTTAAAAGTTCATCGCTATCTTTTATCCCCTGTAACATCAATCAATATACATCCGGAATAAAATATTCATCTTTGCACTAAAAGCCAAAGATATTCATCGATTGGTCATGTATTCATTTAAACACTGCTCATCTTTGCACTACAAAGCCAAAGATATTCTTGAGAAATCATTCATCTTCGCACTCTGAGCCAAAGATATTCAATAATATCATCATTTAAGATCGAGGATGATGAAAATATTTTTAAAGAAAGCGAATCCGGTGAAACAAAATGGCAAGGATTAAGGATTAAGGATTAGTACTTTGTTTTATCCATGTTCAAAAATACCTCAAAATAATCATAGTGGTGTAAAATTCAAGAATGATCAAAACATGGATACAATCAAAGCTAGTATCCGAATAGATATTTTGGACGAAAAGAAGAAATTTTATTTTTCGATGAATAGTGCCGATATCGTGAATAGTCTTTGTATCGTGAATAAGGCCGATATACGTGAATAGTAACTCCGACACCAAAAGATAGAAATTCCACAAAAAAAAAAAAACATTTTCACGCTTCATGAATAGTACTCATGAATAGTAACTCATGAATAGTAACTCGTGAATAGTAACTCATGAATAGTAACCCCGACATGAAAAAGTTCCAAATTTGATAAAAGTTCCAAACCAATATTTCAAAGATAATGATATTGAAGAAATAATATCATTTGAGAAGAAAATAACATCCCTTACCTCAAAGAATCATTGCCGGAAGGAAAGGTCGAAAGTGATCTTTGAATGAAACTTGTAATTAAACAAAGAACTCTCAAAGTATCTAAATACTCACAAAATACGCTTAATAATATATAGAGAGAAGAGAAAGCTTATGTTTCGGTGTGATTTTCAATTCTAACTTAGCCCTCTATTTATAGGAAAATGTTAAGACGCTCAAGCGGACTTAACTCGCATGACCTGATGGCTTTACCGCTACTATTCCCACCCACCACATTTGAAATAAAATTCAGCACATTTTTCACCAACCACAAGTGGGGCCCACCAATTCTAGAATTTTCCACCAAAATCATTTATAACCTAATTTACAATCGGTCACCTCTTAAAATTCATAATAAATTATCGCTCATTTTTAACGGTTCAAAATTTGTGGACATATACTCAACTTATATATGTATAACATATCCAAAAATTACAACGATCCAACGGTCGGATTAAATATTATAACTCACACAATAAAGTCGTAATAATAACAGATTTGATCTTTTAATACCTCAATCCGACAAAATACAAATAAAACATCTCAAAGATTAATTCCTTCATTAATAACCACATAAATAAATCCATCATTTATATTCATATAAAATAAATATTTCCTTATCATATGAATCAATAATTAATTATTCATAAATAATATTACGAGAATCACATTTATGACAACCAGTCGTTCCCAGGAAAGAGGGGCTTTCCAATAAGGATCTCTCCTTCTTCGCGGCGCAATTAGGTGACCAAACCTCTCCTTAGATGAGAACTTTCTAGACATTGCCAATAATGTTATCTAATAATATTATTCAAATAATATGAATTATTGATCCGATAATGGGAAATCTTTGTGCATGACAATTATTGATACACAATGAATAATATAAAATACCAACGCAAACAATTATTGAATCAATAAAATAAAATCTCGAAGCAGTAATTATCGTAACAATTATTGAGTAGTGCCTTTACGTAAGAATCAATAATTGATGCAATACCGAGTGTCTTCTTGTTCAATAACGCGTATTAGTGTGTTTTAACCACCGGGTATTCCAACAAGATAATCTTGGTAATAACTACGTAGATTATTTTTAAACAACTTATATTTGTCGTTTTCCTCATCCAATTGCTTTCCGTTATGGGGCCCACACATGGTCAGGCTGGCGGCAGGTAATATTCGAATATTCACAAGCGACGCTGAATATTCCACGACCAAACGAATATTCCCAGAACAACAATGAATATTTTATAACCACTTGCTTATTTTGAAATATTTGCGTATTTAACCCCTAACTATCCACATTAATCAAATCAACCCTTAATATTTCAAAATAATAAATAAAGAAAATTCCTTTTTATTTAAAAAAATTTCGGGGTCTTACAATACATGCATCTAACAAGTATTATAAATAGAATTGAAGAGAGAGAAATTGCATTTGGTAGCTCATTTGATCAATATCTATACAAGTCTCTCTCTCTCTCTCTAACCCACGAATTTCATAAGTTTTTCAGTCACAAAACCGAGCCCCACTAACATCCATAACAAACATTAGAAGCCAGAATCAGAGATTGATCAAGAAGGTATAAACAAACCCTAGAAAATCCTGTCCATTAATTCTGTTGTTAGATGTTAGTTTGATGTGTTAAATATGTTGTATAAGGTGTCTAAGGATGATCTGGGTTGCTAGATGTTAGATCCATAACATCTAGATGCTCGAATTTGAAGATCTACAAAATCTGGAAAAAAGTTCAACAGTCGTCTGACAACGAATGTCAGGTCCCATGGATCTTGGCCTGTTGTGTGTTTTTGTTATTTTAAGCGTTGATCTTGTAGTATGCTATGAGATCTTTGCTTTGAATCAAGAGTCAGGCCTAGATCAGTTGTATATTGTAAGTTATAATCCCAAGAAAGGTCGTTGGGCAAGATTGGCCGGAGTCATTTCGGGTTACCAGAAAGTTTCGTGTCGGTTCGACATGAGGTTCATGGCCTCAGTATCTTGCAGTGTTAGCTTGTTTGTTGTTGATGTTGTAATAAATTTGTACTACGGTATTTGGACTTCAATATTAAGCTTTTATATCGCTTAAATATCTAACGGATCGAAGTCGGTGGAAGGTCGAAACCGGGCCGGAAGATCACGAACTTAGTTTTTACGGGTAACCCGGAAAACTTAAAAATATGATCTCGACAAGGTTTGACCGAAGATATATCTTTATTATTTGTTTGTTGTTTTATCGTTTTTATGTAATGGATCTCTAGATTTACATGTTGTCTACATACTGCAAAGCTTAGATCACAAAAACATCAAAAGGATTTCAAGTTGTGGAAGCCCAAAGTAGGCGTCATTTAATCGTTTCTTCATTTCGGGTAACCCGAAATGAAACAAACTCTCCGACAACCACTTTGAAGGCTTTGATCTTGTTGTATATTTGTTGTTTGATCATGATGGTGGTTGAATATTGTAGTATTGCACTATGTCAACAAGATCTGACCATTGTCTTTTCCAGAAACACAATACACAGTTCACGATTGCCGGTCAAACTAAGCCACTCAAAAACTGGCATGAATGTTCTGGGTTTAGCCAAGAATATGAAGAACACCTATAGCGACGGTTCTGTCGCTATAGGCAGTCTTTAGCGATAGTTTTATTAAATTAATTTCTAAAAATAATTTAAAAATAGAAATTAATTTCCGAAAATTACAAAAAATTATTTTAAGTTATAAAAATAAACTTTTAATAATTTGAAATATTTTTCATAAATATTAGTATTTATTTAAATATTATTGATATTTAATTTATTTATTAAATACATTAATTAAATTAATTAAAATGATTTTATTATATTAAAAATCATTTTAAATGATAGTAAGTTATTTAAAATATTTTAAGTTATAAAATATAACTTTTAAAGCAAATTTCATTAATTATTTAATATTAATGATCATTAAGTTATTTACTAAATGAATTAAATAAATTAATTAAAAATGAATTTATTATATTAAAAATCATTTTAAATAATAATAAGGTATTTAAAATATTTGAAGTTATAAAATATAACTTTTAATATTTAAAGATAAATTTCATTAATTAATTATTATTAATGATATTAAAGTTATTTAATAATTATATTAAATAATTTAGTTTAAAAATAATTTTTATATTATAATAATCATTTTAAATGAAAATAAAGTGTTTAAAGATATTTTAGGTTATAAAATATAACTTTTAATATTTAAAGAATAATTTCATTAATAATTTAATATTAATAATTATTAATCATATTAAATTTATTTAATAATTATATTAAATAAATAGGTTAAAAATAGTTTTATTAATTTAAAAATCATTTAAAAAGGATATAAATAAATTAAAAATATTTTAAGTTATAATTAATGACTTTTAATATTTTGATAAATAATACATTAATACTTTAATATTAATGGTAATTATTTAAAATAATTTTAAATGTTTTAAAAATCATTTAAGTGTAATATTAATACTTTAAAAATATTCTAAGTTATTATAAATAACATTAATATTTTGGAAATGATTTCATTAATAGTTTAATATTAATTAAATATTAATGATAATAGAATTGTTTAATATTTAAATCATCTTAATAATGATTAGATATTTGAAAATTCATGATAAATTATAATAAATGTTTTAAAATTATATTAAGTCATTTAAAAATAGTATAGTGATGTTTATAGATATTGAGTTACAAAAGCAGAGTCTTATACTCGCTAATTATTCGAAAAATTTGTCGATTTTGCAGACAATCGTATGTTTTTTAAATTGATCCGGACTTAGATAATTTAATTAGATATGTGATTATTTGTGATTCAATGGTTGTTAAACATGGGTAATAATGTGATTATGTTATGTGCTGACTGCGAAATGTAGTACTATGTGTTATAGTTTATTGTTCTAATCGAACAAATGATCTGATTAATGATAGGTCGTGATATAAACGATAAAACTAAGTTACAAATTGTAAGCAGCGCATCAGGCAAGTATCTTACCTTTGCATTTTCTTTATGCAATGCACATGAGTAAGAATGTTTCTAAACTATATTATTACTATACAGATTATTAACCCTATATTATATACGCTCATTGATTATCAACATGTTAGTATATGATAATTCAAATATATATATTCTGTTCGTTAATTTCTATAAATGGTTATACAAGTGTCCCCACTTGGATAATCATTGTATTTAATCACATGTTGATACACCTTTGTCAATTACCCGTATATATATGTTGAATTATAGATTATTGTTAAACAAGATAAAACCTTTGATTTGGAACCCGATAAGTATGAACCTCCCTACACGGAAAACTTTTTATGCGTAGCAAGTAACAGTGTGAACGATACCCTCGTTCTTGCATGTAGTATTGATCAATGCAGGGCATAACGGGCTGATCACCCCCCGTGCCCGTAAGTTATGACGGTTTGTAGATGAATTTCTGTTTAACCTTTTCAAAAATGAAAACAATGTTCATAGTATGTCACATTAACCCTATTTATAGTTAGTACGTAGTTTCAAAGATTTGGTATAGAATTGATATATTATTATAATTGGTATAGATTACTTCACAACTGTTGAATCGTTGTAGAAGGGTGGTATAAAGAAAATATTTAAATTCTTTCAGCTTATATATATATAATTGCTATTGCTTGTTGGGCACTCAAATGCTCATCCTTGCTTAATTTAAATGTTTTCAGCTAAGTGTGAACGACCAGAGAGATTTGCTAAGAACAAAGGAAAGGGAAAGGTTACTGAATGAGAGAAATGCTATTTTATGTAATAATTAACTTTATTAAGACAATTATGATATATATTATCTATCATGGGTTGTAATGAATGTTTAAAGGTTACGTACTTGGGATTCAGACTCTGATGATATGTAAATTAAGTTGATCTTTATATTATTGTTATTATTATTAGTATTATTCCGCTCATAGAAATGGTATCGTAAAGCACCGAGTTCGGGTTTCAAGTACCCAGATTTGGGGGCTCTACAGGTTGGTATCAGAGCTATAAGCATGAATTTGTGAAGAGCCCCGAGCCTCTCGCTGATGACTTCCTTGTGTGGAATGCACCAAAGCCAGACTCTCTCTCTGGGGGGGCCTTGGATTCGATTCGGTAGATGGTGATAGGTACCCTTGTAAGGTGCTATGGTTGGAAGCACCATGAAAGCTACATGTTAGTATCAGAGCTTAGGGTTAAAAACCTTAGGTGGGATAGACCTTAGGCTATAACCTTAGAACAGAGGGAAACGTTGAAAATATAAATAACTCATATCGAGTTTAAAAAGAGATGAATTGACTAAGTTCATCGTCAAATAAAATAAAAGATAACTTATATAAAACTCTTAATTGTTGTGTGTATATAAACTATATGCTAATCAGGATAATTTATATGTGTAGATGTCTGGTGGAAAAGGCTTGTTATATCACTACAAAAAAATGGGCCTTTAGCAACGATTTTTTGGGCAACGACTTTATAAGTCATTGCTAAAAGTATATGTTTAGCAACAAAAGTTGTCCTTCGTTGCAGATTGTGTCAGGCTTTCACTTTTTGCAACAAAATTTATAAGTCGTTGCAAAATTTCGTTGCTAATTCATTGGCGGGAAAAATGTTTGTTAGAAATTTATTGCAAAATTTTTAGCCACTTGATTTTCCGTCATCGTGGGCAACGAAAGTTTTTTTGTTGCTAAAAATGGGGCTTTAGCAACGATTTTTCAGGCAACGACTTTATAAGTCGTTGCTAAAAGTGTATGTTTAGCAACGAAACTTGTCCTTCGTGCAGATTGTGTCAGGCTTTCACTTTTTGCAACGAATTTCATAAGTCGTTGCAAAATTTGGAAACAAAATTCTTTAGAAATTCATTGCAAAATTTCTAACCACTTGATTTCTCCTCATCGTAGGCAACGAAAGTTTTTTTGTTGCTATATTTCGTTGCCTAATATGGACCACATTCATTGGAAACAATTTTTATTTTCGTTGCATATTTATACAACTTTTTGCAACGACTATTAAAATATTGCCTTAAATTAAGATAATCCCAATAAGCATGTTTTTGTAAGACCATATTCGGTATTCGGAGAATTGTCAAAAAATATTTGTATTTAGTATTTAAAAATTATGTCCAAATGCAGAACATATTCGAACCTGTGACCTATCATTTGAAACTTTGGTCATTTGACCACTGGAGCAACACAAGTTATTTGTTAATATCTTGCAAGGATTAATATTTATATCAAAATATGAGATTTTCCCCATATATTCTTTTATTCTCCTTCACTACATACCATTACTGTAATCTCAAGAAGTTATATAGTACAATAATAATAATAATAATAATAATAATAATAATAATAATAATAATAATAATAATAATAATAATAGTACTAATAACAATAATAATAAAAATAATAATAATAACAATAATAATAATAATAATAATAATAATAATAATAATAATAAATAAATAAATAAATAAGTAAAAATTATAACACTATAATTTATGCTTATATATGTCAAATACTTACAAAATTATGATATTTATCTTACATTCATTCTTTTAATTTATTTATTTTGCTTTGGAATATAGTATAAGTTATTCTTTTCAATTATCTTCTTCTTTCGCGTTAAATAATTAATGGGCGATCGAACACTTTTTTGATGAAAATTGGTAATGAAATAATTAAATGACATATCGAAGATCATACATGATCAATATATAGAAGATTATAACGTAAACTAATAGCCAAGTTAATTAATTAGTTTTTAATATTGGACATTTTAAAATAAGGAATAATTAATGCTATTGTTTCTGAAAATCTCTACCGCTTTTTATTTTGTTAAAAAAAGAATTGATATAATAATTAGCGCTTGTGGAAAAAAGGAAAAAGAAGAAGAAGTCAAACATGTCTTTCTATACTAACGATCTTATATATCACGTAATAAAACGATAAATTAGTTTGTTATTATTATAAGATAATATATTTGTATTTCATGCATAAATATTTATATGAATATTTGTTTATAAATATTTATATGAATATTTAGAGATAAATTTTATATATATATATATATATTAAAATATTCATAGTTACGTTATATAAATATTCATAGTTACTTTATATATATTTAGTTTAATGTGGAGATTTAAGATGGGTATATATATAGATGGTAATAGAATTTATCTAATACACAAAAAATATAACATAAGAAGCAAAAATATCACATCTAGGTTTTGAACCTTAGACCTATGGATTATTGGGTCATTATGCTACCATTGAGCAATTCCAATTTATTAGTTAACTAAACTAACGCCATAACTTGTAGTCTCCAATATTTTTAAATTTATTTTACTGATATGTGTAAGACCCCGAATTTTATGAAATAAAAGTATTCAATTTTTTCTTATTATTACTATTCAGTAAATGGTTAAATTGATAAAAGTTTAAAGTTAAGGGTGATATATGATTTTTTTTTAAAATAAGCAAGTGGATATAAAATACTCATTGTTGTCGGGGAATATTCGTTTGGTCGTGGAATATTCAAACGACAGCGCAACCTTTTGTGGGCCCCATAATGGAAAGCGATTGGATGAAGAAAACAACAAGTATAAGTTGTTTACAAATAACGGCGTAGTTATTTACCAATAATCATTGTTGGAATACCCGGTGGTTAAAAACACGATGTCTGGCGTTGTTTAGACAAAGATAGCACTGCAGTATTGCACCAATGATTGATTCTTACGTAAGAAGGCACTACCCAATAATTGTTACAGTAATTACTGTTCAGTATTTTATTGATTCAATAATTGCTGCGTTGATATTTTATATTATTGTTGTTTTAATAATTGTCTCTGCACAGTATTTTCCATTATCAAATCAATAATTCATATTATTTGAATAATATTATTAGGTATCATTATTGACAATGTCTAGAAAGTTCTGTTTAAGGAGAGGTTTGGTCACCTAATTCATGGCTACCAAGAAGGAGAAATTCTTATTGGAAAGCCTCCTGCTTTCTGAGGCGCACGGTTATCAATATTGTGATTCTGTAATATTATTTGTGAATAATTAATTATTGATTTATATGATAAGGAAAATTTTCATTTTATGTGGATATAGATGGAGGAAATTTTTAAAATGACAATTGTTGAAAATTGATATTTTATCTTTTACGATAAAATAATATTTTATTATATTATTATAATATAATAATGATGATATTTTTACAATGAATGTGTGATATATGAGTATATGAGGAGGAAGAGTATTTTTGTTGCATTAAATGATTAACACATGTTTTGTGTGTCGGTGGACCCCATTCCTTGACTGAAATTTGATTATAGCTTGTAAAATCGTCCGTTTGTGAATTTCGGTCAATTTTTGTTTGGAATTTGGAAAAACTTTCTTCTGCAAAGTTGTAGATAATGGAATTTCCTATAAAAATTTGCAAGATTCGAATTTTCTGACAAAAGGGCTATTTATTATGAATTATTGAAGTTCCGAAATAATTGATTTTTGGAAGTTTTAATTATTTTTTTCAAAGAAAACGTTTTTGGTGAGTTAAGTGGGTCTAGCATGTGACATTAATGGCTGAATTCAGATCTACAAAGGTTGGCGTAGGAAACTTAATAATATATATTAATATTATATTAAATTTTCTTCTTTGGTGTTCTAAGCATTTTCCTATAAATAGGGTGCTTAGGTTAGAATTGAAAATTACACCAGAAACTGAATTTTTTTTCTCTATTTCTCTCTCTATATATCGAACGTATTTTTGTGAGTATTTTAGTACTTCGAGTATTGCTATACGGTGCAAGTTCTTTTAACACTATATCCAGTATTCTAGTCAGAAGTACTATTTTTTCTGAGGTAAGGGAGATTATTTTCTTCATAAATGATATTATTTCTTCAATATCATTATGCTGAAATATTGGTTTGAACTTTTTATCAAATTTGGAACTTTTTCATGTCGGGGTTACTATTCATGAGTTACTATTCACGAGTTACTATTCATGAGTTACTATTCATGAAAGTTCTTATTCACGAGTTACTATTCACGAGTACTATTCACAAAGCGTGATGATGTTTTTTATGAAATTTCTATCTTTTGATGTCTGGAGTTACTATTCACGATACTCTGACTTTACTCACAAAACGACATTATTCACGGAAAAATTAAGTTTTCTTCTCTGTGTCCAAGATTATCTCATTATGATTCCTATCTTTGATTGGATCTATATTTTGGTCTTCATTCTTGAATTTTACTCCACCACTACGGTTATTTATGAAGTATTTTTGAACTTGGGTTGTTTAAAGTACGAATCCTTAATATTTGTTCTTTTGTTTCACTGGATTCGTTTTCTTTAAAATATTTTGCATCATCCTCAGTCCTAAATGATGATATAACTGAATATCTTTGGCCTGTAGTGTAAAGATGAATGATTTCTGATGAATATCTTTGGCTCGTAATGCAAAGATGACCTGTTGTTGAATATCTTTGGCATGTAGTGCAAAGATGACTTGTTGATCAATATCTTTGGCATGTAGTGCAAAGATGACTTGTTGATGAATATCTTTGGCCTGTAGTGCAAAGATGACTTGTTGATGAATATCTTTGGCCCGTAGTGCAAAGATGAATTTATTAGTAGGATTATGAACATGAATTGTGATTTGGTATAACCATGATCTTTGATGTTTCAGGTGATGAAAATTAACTTTGTCCTGGATGAGGAAAGTAATTTAGAACTACAATTACGATTATGAGTTATACACGTGATTGTGGACATGAATTGTTGATTAATGTTACAGGGATAAAACAATGTTGATAGACTTTTAACATGGAGAAGAAAATAGATTTTATGGTCTATTTGACTCTTCTAATGGATTGCTCGTTCCGCTGCAACTATGGTTAAAATTTTTTATCATCTACCATATGTTCTAAATCTCTGATTTATTACTGTTGAAGGCTATTGATAATTTATTTATCTTTAGTCAGGATATTCTTTACTGAGCTAGTTGTGCTCACCCTTTTGCTTTACAAATCCTTTCAGGTAATATAAGTGTAGCTGGGTCGAGCGGGGGTAACAAGGGAATAGAACGGTGGTCATCATTTAGTAGTTATATTTGTTGAATCAAATAGGGTGAAGTGAACCCAACGTTGGAAGGGTGTTTTGCCACTATCATACAAGATGTCTAATGACATACAACCTCGTATCATCATAAGACAGGGATGTGCTCATCCACTTGCAGAGTATATTTACAAGCACTACCTATATAATCTTGGTGTTTGTTTGGAGTATAATACCCAATTAGAGACAGTGGAGATAATGATATGTCAAGAGAAGACTCACCATTGGGAAGAATATGATAGTAATCTTCGTTTTTCTTTGGGGTCTATTAGATCAACCAAGGATAATTTTGTGGGCATATGATATCTATAACCTGACGCATGGCCTCCCGTATACGAAGGTTTTCTTGAGCACTTCCCAAAGATTCTAATTTCTAAAAGCAGTTTTCGATTATACCTTTATGTAAGGTGTCATTATGAGGTGTCATCCACGGTTGGGACGTGAGTCACAGTTGGTATATATTTGTATTTAAACTCACAGTTTAAGTGTTGTCGTATCTTGCACGACAATTGTATTAATAAAGTTGTAGTTGTTTTCTGTACCATGTATTTGGCGACTCAGAATGGGTTGGATGGAATGGACCTGTTTTGGGGTTGTCACAATATGTATGTATGTGTGTGTGTGTGTGTGTGTGTGTGTGTGTATATATATATATATATATATATATATATATATATATATATACATACATACATATTCTTTTCAAAATTTCTTGTCAAACTAAATAAAATACTAAACAAATCTCAACATTAAACTAAATATATATAAAGTAACTATGAATATTTATATATATATATATATATATATATATATATATATATATATATAGAGGCTGGATCAATTTTGGACTCCCAAACCGGACCAAAATCCGGACCTTTTTATTTTTATTTTTGCTTTTTTTAAAAAATAATTTTAAAAATAATTTAATATTTTATGGAACTGAAATTTTTATATAATACAATGTTTTGGATTTAATTTGGATACGTATAACAAAATAGGTCTATACAGTCTGTGCAGACTGTACATACATTTTTTGGTATAGGTATCCAAATCACGCCCAAAACATTGGATTATGGAAAAATTTCAGTTCCATAAAATATTAAATTCTTTTTTAGTTGTATATATATATATATAAATATATAAATTTATAAATATTTCATCTAAACTTTAGATATGAATATTTTTTATAAATATTTATATGAATATTTAGAGATAAATTTATAAATATATATATATATTAAAATATTCATAATTACGTTATATAAATATTCATAGTTATTTTATATATATTTAGTTTAATTGTAAGACCCTAACTTTTTAATGAATAAAATAAAATTTCCTTTATTTATTATTGTGATTAATAAGGTGTTAATTTGATATAATATTTTGGTTATGGGTGAAATGTACAAATTTTCAAAATAAGCAAGTGGTTATATAATATTCATTGTTGTCGGAGAATATTCGTTTGGTTGTGGAATATTCTTTCTGTCGGGGAATATTCGTACGACGGCACAACTATTTGTGGGCCCCATAACGGATAACTGTCGGATGAAGAAAATGACAAAATTGAATAACGGCAGTAGTTATTACTGAATTAACAACGATGGAATACCGATGGTTAAAATACGTGATGTACTGGCGTTGTTGCTTGCGAGAAGACAATTGGTATTGCACAAATATTGTTGAATTATTGATCCTTACGTAAAAAGCACTACTCAATAATTGTCACAGTAGTTACTGTTCAATATTTTATTTTATTGATTCAATAATTGCTACGTTGATATTTATATTATTGTTGTTTCAATAATTGTCACTGCACATCATCTCCATTATCAGATCAATAATTTATATTATTTGGAATAATATTATTAGATAGCATTATTGGCAATGTCTAGAAAGTTCTGTCAGGGAGAGGTTTGGTCACCTAATTGCGCGCCAGTAAGGAGAAATCCTTATCGGAAAGCCCTCTCTTTCCTGGGAACGGCCTGGTTGTCATAAATGTGATTCTGTAATATTATTTGTGAATAATTAATTATAAATTCATATGATAAGGAAATATTTATTTTATGTGGATATAAATGTTGGATATATTTATTGTGGTTAAAAATGAAGGAGTTAATGTTGAGGTGTTTTATCAGTATTTTGTCGGAATGGAGGTATTAAAAATTAAATTAGAATTTTTGAGATATATTGCGGGGGTTATAATTTTTAATCCGACCGTTGGATCGTGATAATTTTTGGATATGTTATACATATATAAGTTGAGTATATGTCCACAAATTTTGAACCGTTAGAAATGAACGTATGATTTGTTATGAATTTTACGAGATGACTGGTTCAGAAATTGTTGAAGTTGCGGAATTTGTCATTTTGGTGGAAAATTCTAGAATTGGTGGGCCCCACTTTTGGTTGGTGAAAATGTGCTGATATTTTTATTCAAATATGGTGGGTGGGAATAGTAGCGGGTAAAGCCATCAGGTTGCAAGTTAAGTCTGATTCGGCGTGCTAATATTTTCCTATAAATAGAGGGCTAAGTTTGAATTGAAAATCACACCAGAAATAAGTTTTCTCTATTTTTCTCTCTAGATTATTGAGTGTATTTTGTGAGTATTTAGATACTTTATGAGTTTCTATTCATCAGTGCAAGTTTTCTTCAGCCTTATACTGATATTCCGATCGTAAGTAATCGATATTTTGAGGTAAGGGTGTTATATTCTTCTTAAAATGATATTTTCTTCAATATCATTATACCGAAATGTTGGTATGAACTTTTTATCAAATTTGGAACTTTTTTTTTGTGTCGGGAGTTCTTATTCACGATACTCAGTCTTATTCACGATACTCTGACTATTCATTTAATACGAAGACTATTCATTGAAAATAAATTTTTTTTTCTTTTTGTCCAAGTTATCTATTGTGGTTACTATCTTTGATTGTATCCATGTTTTGATCTTTATTTTTTGAATTCTTCTTCGAAATTGGTTATTATGGAGTATTATTGAACTTGGATAAAGCTGTAATTCAATCCCTAATATTTGTTCTTTTTATCTCCTTTGGATTTGTTTTCTTTAAGATATTTTTCATCATCCTCGGTCCTAAATGATGATACAAATGAATATCTTTGGCTCGTAGTCAAAGATGAATGATTACCTAATGAATATCTTTGGTCCAGTAGTGCAAAGATGAGCAGTGTTTGAGATGAACATGACCAACTGGTGATCTAAAATGAATATCTTTGCTTTTGTAGTGCAAAGATGAATATTTGATTCAAGATGTATATTGATTGATGTTACAGGATAAAATATTTACGACGGACTTTTAAATCTTAGAAGATAGTAGAATTCTTTCTACTTGACTCTTCTAATGGATTCTTCTACCATTGCAGTTGTTGATTTAAAACTTGTTGTCATTATATTTTATCAGATTTTTTCCTGTTGAAGACTAACGATAATTTGTTGTATATAATCTTAGTCATAATTTTCTTTACTGGTCTAGTTGAGCTCACCCTTTTCCTTTTTGTTCCATTTTTCTTCTCAGGAGGTGAGAACATAGCAGGATCTAGTCGGGGTATGGAGTGATGGTTCTAGAAAGATGTTTTAGCAGTCCTCACTATTTCTGTAAAATAGTGTTTGAATAATTGTAACGAGGACTCCTTTTGAGTTTGTATACTCTCTAGTAGACAATATTTGTATTCAAACTCACAGTATAGGCGTTGTCGTATTCTACACGACAATTGTATTACTGAAGTTGTATTTATTTCTGTACTATGTATTTGGCAACTCAGAATGGGTGATGTATACCTATTTTGGGGTGTCACAGTTGGTATCAAAACTTAGGGATATAATCCCTGGCTGAGATGTGAGACAAGAACTAGGAGGGGAGAGACAGGGAATTCCTTCGCTAGTATGACCTGACTAAGTTTATTTGGTTTTTTTTGGCGGTCAGAGTATAAGGATAATATATGACATGACTATTAACCCTTGTTTTATGGCAGTATTTGAGAATGGCAGCAGGGAACGTTAATAATGGAGTGAATGAGACTGTGGAGACACCTTTGATCACCACCCAGGGGAACGTGCAACAGGAAGGCAATATTCCTCCTGTAAACAACACTACCGAACAAATGATGAATGATGGGATGTTTAGCAGCTTTTTGCAGTTCATGCAAAACCAGACGAGAGAGACTCGTGCACAAAATACGGGTGGAAATGCTAGCAATGCGCGACTGGTCACAGCCAAGCAGTTCAAAGAGTTGGGACCACCAGAATTTAAGGGAAAGCCGAATCCGATCATGGCAAAAATGTGGGTCAAGCAAATTACCAAGATATTCGATGTCTTGGGATGCACGGAGGAACAAAAGGTTCCATTCTCCACCTTTATGTTCGCGGTGAAAGGCGGACTCTTGGTGGGAGTCTCGTGAAGCGCATCTGACTCGACGCACTCAACATGTCTTGGGAAACGTTTCAGAAACTGTTTAATGACAAGTACTTTCCTAAAAGTATTCGTCATATGAAAGAGGTAGAGTTTATTAGACTGGAACAAAACAACATGACGGTATCCCAGTACGAGGCCAAGTTTGCAGAGTTATCCAGGTCTGCACCTCATTTGGTAGAGAATGAGGAACGAATGACGAGGATGTTCTGAGAGGTCTAAAAGCTTAGAGATTAAGAATATCTTATCTCTCATAAATTTTCTTTATATTCAGATGTTGTAAACAGGGCTCAATTATTAGAGTGAGATAATGAGTATGTTCAACCGAGGGACCACAACCTGGGACATACCGGTAGTGGAAGTTATCGGAGCAATGAAAACCAGCATGGAGGAAAACATTTGGACAAAAGCGGTAATCACTCTGGTGGTAATCGTGGCCGTGATAATAGAAGGAGCGAGTCAGGAGGAGATTTCAAAAGGAGAAGGTACAACAATGATAGCGTGAAGACGTCAACACCAACTGTTTTTAGGGGAGGAGAACGACCACCAGTCGTATGTTACAAATGCGGGAAAGAGGGACACATCAGCCCAAACTGCCCACAACAGTTCAAGGTATGTTATAACTGTGGAAAAGAAGGTCATATAGATAAAGATTGTCTTGTTGCGAAACCAAGTTCAACGGGGATAGTGACTCCAAAGGCTATCCCAGACAAGTCGAAGTCGGTGGTTCCTGGAAGGGCGTTTGTCGTGACTACCCAAAACGCGAGGAACCCAAACGAGGTGATCACGGGTAAGCTAATCATACTCTTGCGAAGTTTATACCTTATTAGATACCGGTTCTACCCATTCTTTTATCTCTCCTGTTTGTGCTCAACGTTTAAACTTGACCCCGGAGAAATTAGACTTTGACTTATCTGTTGAAACTCCGTTAGGAGAAACTTTCGTTACATCTACTGTTTATAAATCTTGCTTGATTCAAGTTGGTACCATCACATTATTACCTTGAGCCTTATTTCGTTGAAAATTCTTGCATTTGATGTGATTTTAGGGATTGATTGGTTAACCACGCATCATGCTAAAATTGATTATTTTCGTAAGGTTGTTAGTTTTCATATTCCTAACCAACCTGTTATGCGAATTCAAACAACTAAACCATTAAAGTCAATCACTGTCATTTCAAGCCATAAAGCTATTTGTTTATTGAAAAACGGATGTCAAGCTTTCTTAGCCCATGTCACGGACTTGAACAAAAACACGTCAGATTTGAATAAAATTTCTGTTGTTAATGAATTTCCTGACATATTTTGTGACGCCCCCAAAATAGGTATACATCACCTATTCCGAGTTGTCAAATACATGGTACAGAATACAAATACAACTTAATTATACAACTGTCGTGTAAAGTACGACAAAACATAAGCTGTGAGTTTTAATACAAATATTTTCGTCTAGACAATATTCAAACTCAAATTCAATATTATTACATTTATTTTCCACTATTTCACTGAATAGTGAGGACTACTAATGTTATCTTCTGGTTCGTCACTCCGTTCCCCGACTAGTCCCTGCTACGTTCTCATTTCTTGAAGAGAATAATAAAAGTAAAAGGGTGAGCTCAACTAGCCCAGTAGGAAATATTATGACTAAGATAATGCAGAATATATTATCGTTAGCCTTCAACAAATGTTAAGCGATACAATATAACAACCATCAAGTTTAACTACAAATGAACAAGCAATCCATTAAAAGAGTCAAGTAGAGAATAAAATCTGCTATCTTTTATGATTTAAAAGGTTTTTCATCACTTTTATCGACGGGACTCAGCTTAATAAATAATCCACATCATCGAATCACCCCTGCACTACGGCTAAGGATATTCTTTAGTATCACGACCACAATTATCCATGAACTACGGGCCAAGAATATTTGTGTATTCAATAATGGTCATGATCATGCCAACAACTGTCCATCAATGCGCTACGGGCCAATGAGGACTTTTTCCACATCATTTGTAACATTACGGTCATGATTACACCGAATAATCCCTGGTCATAATCATACCAAGTCCATCTATGCACTATAGGCCATAGATGACTTTCAACAAAATATAAACATAAGGATGATGACAATGATATAAGAATTCAATAAAACAAGTTCAAGAATTAATTTATCCAGGAACTAATAACGTCCAAATTGTCAACATGATACTGCTTTGTAGAGTAAAATTCAAGAATGCTCAGAAGAATATTTCCATGAAAAGATATTGGATGAAGCGCAAATATCAATGATATTCCACTAATTTCATAGAGTATAGAAGTCAAAACTTTAACCAACTGAGTATAACAAGGAATGGAATAACAAAAGAAATCACCGGGCATGCGATAGGCAAGACTTGCAAAAGTTATTCCAACGAGAATAATAAATAACGGAATCGGTCGGCCAAAAACGCACAAACAGGACATTCCAACGAGAATAATAAAGAGCGGAATCAGTCCGGCGTAAAACGCATGCACGAGGATATTCTAACAGAATAATAAAAAGCGGAACCAGTCCGTAGTAGAACGCATAAAACAGGATGTTTCAACAGAATGATAAATAATGGAATTCAGTCCCAAGAACGCCTTGCAGACAAGGATGTTCAATGTAATGATAAAGAATGGAATAATAGAAGAATTTCACCAAGTATAGGGTAGCTCGCGGCGATATCTGAGTTATTCAATAGAATAATAAAGAATGGAATAATGAAGTTCTCTTCATGGATAAGAAAGAAATAATACTCCCTACCTTAAAAAAAAGCGGATCTTTGGAATAGTGAGGTAAGCAGACTTTCTTCTTCTTTCTATAATTTCTCACTATAATAATCGCTCTTAAGCTTTTGTGAATTGGTAAGAAATGAAGGAAGAACGAGCTTCTATTTATAGAAAATATAGTTTCGATAATTGCATGTTTTGGGGCTCAAAAATTACCAAGACCAATACCTCCAAATTTTCCTTTATTTTAATTTAGTCATGGAAGTATTATCAAACTTGCACCACCTCCCCTAATAGTAAATAATGTGATTCAATAGTAAATTATGTGAATCAATAGTTCTAGACATGTAAAAATACGAATTACAGTATAGTACCTCCATCTATACCTACATTTTTAACTTAGTCATGCAAGTATTATCAATCTTGCACCAACTCCCCTAATAGTAACAAGAATGTGAAACAATAGTATACACATGTGAATACATAGTTATAATCATGTGAAATAATAGCAATCAATTGCTTATTTATCCGGTTAAATACTCGATTGGTCAATATAACCTCCAGACATCAATTATTATCGAAATAATTATTGATTTTCACTAACATAAATAATTCCAACATAATGAAACCATTTTTATCAAAATAAAAATTTTAAAATTTTGAAGTTTGACTTTTCCCAAAAACGTCAACTGTTGACTTTTTGACCAAATAGTGAATTTCGGAAAATTTTGTGTTTATAGACTATTTTTACTAATTTCATCATTCCGGACTCAAATATCACGTCTGCGTCTCCAAATTCAACTCTGAACACAACTTCAATTTTAATAACATTCATCATTAATATTATAACTCACAATATTTATCAACCAGGTCGTTCCCAAGAAAGAGGGGGCTTTCCAATAAGGATTTCTCCCTATTGGCGAGCAATTAGGTGACCAAACCTCTCCTTGACAGAACTTCTAGACATTGTAAATATTACAATTTAATAATATGAATAACTTTGTTATCTCAATTATTGATTTAATAAAATAAAATATTATGCGAGATAATACTTATGACAATAATCTAATCAATAATAGAGAGATATGATGCAAGAATTATCGTAAAGTAATAATTGAGTATAACCGAAAGTGACTTCTCACGTAAGCATCAATAATCAATACTGAGTGTGCTACTATGCAACCACGCCAGATTATTGTATTTTTACTCTAGGGTAGTTCAACAGTTAACAGTAAAACTTCCGTAGTTATTTTCATAAAGTATTTTTGTCGTTTTTCTCAATCCGACAATAATTACATTGTGGGGGTCCACCAATGATGTGGTTGCATACGAATATTCCTATTAAAATGAATATTCCCCGACCAATCGAATATTATATAACAACTTGCGTACTTTGCAAAATTTGTAAATATTACCCACAACTATAACATTATATCAAATCCACACCATAATATTCAAAAATATATTTCGAGAAAATTTAATCTTTATTCAAAAAGTTGGGGTCTTACAACCTCCCATTCTTATGAAATTTCATCCTCGAAATTAGGGTGCGTACCTGGTATGTTGAAGAGGTAAGGATATCTTGATTTCATCTCAGATTCTAACTCCCAGGTCATTTCTTCCACATCGTGGTTTCTCCATAAAACTTTTGACTTGAGGTATAACCTTAGAGCGTAGAATATGATCCTTTTTATCCAAGATTTTAACAGGTAACTCTTCATACGTTAAATCTTCCTTTATCTCGTCTGGTTCTAACTCAATAATGTGGTTTGGGTCTTTCACATATTTACGTAACATGAATATGTGAAAAATATTATGAACACGAGACATACTTGGTGGTAACGCAAGTCTATAGGCCACAGTTCCTACTCGATCGAGGATTAAAAATGGGCCAATGAATTGAGGATTGAGCTTTCCTCTCTTTCCAAATCTTGTAACTCCTTTCCATAGAGCAACACGTAACAACACATGATCTCCAATATCGAATTCTACGTCCTTTCGATGAAGATCAACATAACTCTTTTGTCGATCTTGTGAGGTTTTTATACGTTGTCGGATCATTTGAATCTTTTCTGTAGTCATACGTACCAACTCTGGTCCTAAAAACGTTGCTTCACCCACCTCATCCCATCATACTGGAGAACGACACTTTCTTCCATACAATGCCTCGAATGGAGCCATGCCAATACTTGCTTGATAACTGTTGTTGTAGGAAAACTCCACCAATGGTAAGAACTTGTCCCAACTTCCCTTGAAGTTAAGGACATAGAGTCTTAATAGATCTTCAAGAGTTTGAATCTTCCTCTCCATCGCCTGCTAAATGCGAGGATGATATGCCGAAGCTAAATCGTAAATCCATGCCCATAGCTTTTTGCAAACTAACCCAAAATCTTGAAGTGAATCTTGGGTCTCGATCGTAAACTATGGATCTTGGCATACCATGCAATCTTACAACCTCGTTTATGTACATCTGAAGCAAGACGCGTTTAAGTGTATAAGTTTCTCGTATTGGTAAGAAATGAGCAGACTTGGTCAATCTATCAACAATGACCCAAATCGCATCTATGCCTTGAGAAACTTTGGGAAGACCGGTAACGAAATCCATGGTAATGTGCTCCCACTTCCATTCTGGAATTTCAAGTGGTTGCAATGGACCTTTTGGTACTTGATGCTCCACTTTAACTCTTTGAAAAATTAGACACCTTGAGATAAATAGCGCTATCTCTCTCTTCATATTGCTTCACCAAAATGTATAATGAAGATAACGATACATTTTGGTACTCCCAGGATGGATTGTAAACGGTGTGTTGTGCGCCTCCATCATGATTTTATACTTTAAATCAGGGTCGTTAGGAACAAAAAGTCTGGAGTTGACTCGAAGTATTCCTTCTTCATCGATTCTTGTTTCCGGCATAGCACCAACCGAACTTTGTATCTTTCCGAGTCAGCTGAGTTAATGGAGTAGCGATTCGAGAAAACCCTTCTACGAATCTTTAATAATAACTAGCTAAGCCGAGAAAGCTACGTACTTCGGTCACTGATTTAGGTTGCTCCCAGCTTTGAATAGCTTCAATCTTTCCTGGGTCAACAGATATTCCATGACTTGATATCACATGCCCAAGGAATGCAACTTCCTCAAGCCAGAACTCGCATTTCTTCAACTTGGCATATAGCTTGTTTTCACGAAGCTTTTGGAGTATCAGCCTCAAGTGTTGCTCATGATCTTCACGGCCTTTGGAATATATGAGGATGTCATCAATAAAGGCGACCACAAAATGATCCAAATATTCCTTGAATACTCGGTTCATCATATCCATGAAAGCGGCGAGGAGCATTTGTCAATCCAAAAGACATGACTAAGAATTCATAATGCCCGTCTTCGAAGTTACGAAGGCGGTCTTTGGAATATCCTCGATTTTAAACTTGGTGATGATATCCGAGCGAAGATCGATCTTTGAAAAAATTGTGCTCCTTATGGCGATCAAACATGTCATCAATACGTGGCAATGGGTACCTATTTTTGATGGTGACATGATTCAACTCCCGATAATCAATACAAAGTCGCATACTCCCATCTTTCTTCTTCATGAATAGAACATGAGCACCCCAAGGAGACATACTAGGACGAATGAAACCAATGTCTAACAATTCCTGCAATTGGGTCTTTAACTCCTGTAGTTCAATAGGAGCCATTTGATATGGGGCTTTGGAAATGGGTTTTGTACCGGGTTCAAGGTCGATACAAAATTTAATTTCACGCTCTAGGGGTAGGCCAGGAAGTTCTTCAGGGAATACGTCAGGAAATTTATTAACAATAGATCTGCATATAGCATGAAGAAGGGTCAAACCAATACACCCGAGCTGATATCGAAGCCAATAGCTGAAATAGAGGCTCACGACGAAAACAACTCAGACGATGTCATTATTATAGAAAACGTAGTACAAGATACGGAGATGGTGGACATGACAGATAGCGATTTGGACACTAAATTTGAAGCTGATCAAGCATCAACGGAGGTGCAGGATCTGAGGAACAAGGTTTCTTCTCTGGAAAGGCTGTGGGAGATAGAAAAGTTGTTGAATAGACAGTTGCGTCAAGCGTTAATAGAAACAATAGAAGAACAAGATAAGCTTAAAATCCAAATTGATCAGATGGGAGCCACAAGCAACATGTCGTATGCAACTCCGAACAAGAAGGGGAAAAGAAAGATAGAAGACCATAACTCAGGAAAATCCGATAAGAAGAAAGGGAATAGAATTTGTTACCTTTGCGGTTATGAAGGACATACTACTCTGTATTGTCCTGACTACAAACCAGGAGCATGTTTTATCTGTGGAATAGAAGGTCATCAGGCGAAAAGTTGTCCAAGGAAGAGGTGTAATAAATAAGTAGTATAGGTTCTGTGATGTAGGTGTGTTTAATGTAATATATAGGATAAGTATGTCTATTTAATGTAATGTTCCCAACTTTTGTAATGATCAAGTTTGTAAATCCCGACTTTTGTAGTCACCAAGGGATAACTGATGTTTAAAGCATTATGTGCTATGTTATGTAAAATATTAATTAAATGAATATGAATCTATGTTTGAGTAATGAAACAAGTTTAATAAATTAAACTTATGAGATAAGGTTTAGAATGTAAGTTAAATTTATGATTTCATTTAATCAGATAATGCCGCCAAGACGTCGAACTCGCAATAAAAGGGTAGAAGAATCTGTCAACAATGTTGAGGGACAACAACAAGAAGACCCGATGCAACACTTTGCAAACATGGTAGCACAAGCTATGCAACAAGGAATACCAGTCGCTGGGAATCAGCCGGATAATCTCTTAGCGAACTTCAAAGACTTTAAGGCTGTAGGACCGCCGAAATTCAAAGGTACGACTGACCCTGTTGAAGCCCAAACTTGGGTCAAAGAGATTGAAAAGGCGTTTGTGGTAGCTAGGGTAGATGAAGGGCAGAAGACTGATTTTTCCATTTACATGATGAAGGGGGAGGCAAACTTTTGGTGGGAAGCGAATCAGGCAAGGGCAGGAGATGGTATAGTTACACGGGATAGGTTCAAAACACTGTTTTTCAAAAACTATTTTTCACCTAGTATGCAGGCTAGGATGGAGGTGAAATTTTTAGAATTGAAGCAGGAGAATATGATTGTTGGGGAATACGCCGCAAAATTCAATGAGTTAGCTAGGTTTGCCCCGCATCAAGTTGATACGGAGGCTAGGAAAGCTCGAAGGTTTGAGCTGGGATTAAAACCCTGGCTCTACAACAAGGTGGCGGTGTTGCAGATTCCTACATTTGCAGCACTCATGGAGAAGGCGATTATTGATGAGGAGGGGAGTGAGGCTATTGTTAGGTTTGTAATATTCAAGAACGCAATCAAATTCCATAAATAAGCGAAAACGTGTAAAAATCAGAGTTTAAAAATTTTACAAACCATATACGGATCGCCTTTATGCACAATTATTAATTAAGCGAAAAAGATGAATAAAAAACATACCCTTGAAGATCCGAGCTTCCTCGTACAAGTTCACCTCAATCCTTTTTCGTTCAACTTGAATCCACCAAGGTTCGGTTCCTTCCTTTGATCAACGTTAGCCACCCAAGTGTTTGGCCTCAGAGGTGATCCACCGAGGAAGAAGAAGAATTCAAGAAGATGGGTGGTTGGCTAAACCCTAGTTTTTCTATCTCTATAGAAAAGAACGTCTTTCTCCAACCATTGGAATTATAACGTAGTCTTGATATCCGATATAAGACTCCTCTTATAAAGATATCAAGTAACCCTATTAAAATAAGGTATTATTTAATTAAACCCTTTTAATTAAAGGGCTCCCTAATCTTATTAGGGATAATTAATTAAACTCATTTAACTAATTTTCCTTCCTAATCCAATTAGGAATATATGAGAGATACTTATATTAAATTAATTCCTAAACTCTTTTAGAAATTAAAATAATAATAATAATTGTAATAATATTAATAAGACTCCTCTTATTAATTTATATTTAATATTTCTAAAATATTAAATAATAAAATATTAAGCTATTTAATTTATTCTATCACCATAGATTAAATTAAATATACATAACATATTATTACGATTATGCCATTAACTTCTTAAATAATTATTCTTCCTTTTATGGTGTGACCCTTTAGTTTCTCCATATTAAGCTAGGTTGTGAATAAATCAATTAGAACAATTCTAATCTTATTTGAATAAATAAATTAAACAATTAATTTATTTAAATAAATAATATTTATTCTCTGATAGGGATAAGCCTCCCTATGGCCAACGACTTTCCGGATAATATAGATTTCAACATTAATCATAAAAAGAACCTTTGAGTAAATAGTTAATGCAATTCAATCCTTCCACCATACAATGTCCCAATTAAATATAAAACATGGAATTCTTTGTCAAGTCTTATTTTATTTAATTATATGTATTTCGATCCTTAAATGCACAACACCAAATAATGCAAATTAGAAACTCCTTTCTAATTTCATTACGCCTTACCTAAGGACTACTAGGGTTGTCATTTATCGAATCACATAGGACATTTCTCTTCTTTTAATAAGTGGTAGATTCTTTATTGATCATACATTATCTCCATGTACAACTTATTATACCCAAGCATACCCTTTGATATACCCTAAGGGTCTTAAGGAATAAGTCAAAGTATAACTCATCATACATAAGATACTATGATGATCTCAAGTCCAAGGATCACTTTTACTACTATCAATACAGGAATTCCTATTGACAGGCAAGTAAAACTCCATTAGGTATTCCTTAGCAAGCCACGTTCAGTGAACTTATTCTCTAAAAAGCACCTACATACTTGCTTTAGTGTCTCCACACAAATGATCATGAGATCAATCATCCTCATCCAATGAGCAAAAGACAGCGTATGTACCAATCTATCCAGGATTCACTAATCCCCAATTTAGTAATCCAATGATTGGGAACTATTTTAGTTTTAAGCTTTCTAAGAATTTAGATCTCATTAGAATGATCATCATCATTATTCTAAAAGTATTGCTTAAAACTATGGGTTTATCACATATTATAAAACAACATCATGTAGATAATTAAAAGCCTTTAATAAATTAAAACTTTTTATTAATAAATGAATAAGATTGTTACAAAGGATATGCTTTATCATCAAACATGATTGGCTTGTGTGCATACTACTTTCAATCTCCCACTTGCACTAAAGCCAATCGTCATGGTATCTCATACTCTTCTTCTCTAAGTGACGATTATCCTGCTGTTGGATAAGCTTTAGTTAATGGATATGTAATGTTGTTCATGAGAGTCCACTATCTTTATAGTGATTTCCCATCTTTCGATGATTCTAATAATCAAATGAAAGTGCCACTGACACATGTTTAGATCCAAGATGAGACTTAGGAACTATTCCTAGTTACGTAATGAACTTTTAATCCAAACAATCAACTTATAGACTTCATTTATAGCTATATACTTTGTCTTTATCACTAAACCAAA
Source organism: Panax quinquefolius (assembly GCA_020205615.1). Taxonomy (NCBI): domain Eukaryota; kingdom Viridiplantae; phylum Streptophyta; class Magnoliopsida; order Apiales; family Araliaceae; genus Panax; species Panax quinquefolius. The sequence continues at coordinate 40,930,446 of CM035162.1, read as the reverse complement.
CAACTCTTTCTTTGTTGGAACCTTTTCAATTCAACTTTGCACCTTTGTTAAAGATAACGCTTTACCTTAAAGTGGATTTTTTTGTCATCTTGGTGCATACGAAAAACTTGAGTCATTAAGCCCTCTAGTTTTAATTTAGACCCACCATGAATATGATCACATCCTTAGTGTCTTGGGTTAAGCACTTTAAGATGTTTTCAGCGACTCATAGTGAACTTCTCCATAATATGGTGATCAACATCGGTCTTGTACATTTCATTGCATACATGATTGTCACTCATGCGACCTCTCTTTTCAGGAGTCTGTGGGGACTATTAAGAGAGATACACTCCATAGCTCATCGACATGAGACATCTCTTGGAGTTTGCCATGCTAAACGACTTTAGCATCAAATGAATATACGTTCATTGGGTTAAGTCGAGCATCCTCTTGTATCTATCTATATAGATTTTATCCCCAATTAAGATACTCTTCCCAAACCATTCATAGAGGAATGTTTAGACAACTTTATCATTACTGATTGTAGCATTAGTATGTCATTCCTTATCCGTAGTATATTAACATATAATATTAGGAATGTCACGGCGCTCATCTTTGTCCCTTTGTACACACTAGAACTCTTACCTCATCGTATATTCTTTGGATCATCATCTTTTATGATGTGTACCTCATCATCATCATCTATGATGAATCCATACCTCCTAGGTATCTTGATACTATTCAGATTACGATTGATTTTGTGGTACAATAGGTTCATCTATAGGTTCCTCTTATTTGACTTATAGTGTTTTGTGGTTCTTGAACTCTTCAAGATCTATTATCCTCCCACTAGCCCTTCAATAATAAACACCTTTATCTAGAAGAAAGCGTGTTTCGTAAAAAACACCTTTTGCTAAGTAGGATTATAGAACATATACCCTAAACTTACTTTAGGATGTCCCACAAATTGTACTTGTCAAATCTTGTCCCAAGCTTATCCTTTGAAACATTTTCACATAAGTTGGACAACCCCTTAACTTAACATACTTAAGATTAGTAATCCTCCTGTCCATAACTTTTATGGAGTCTTGGGTAGGATTTTGAGGTTACCTTTTAAAAGTGTAGATATACGACCATTTCTAGGACATGACCACAGAAGAATCTTTGGAATGTCGATAAAATCATTATGGACGCGCTTCATGTCCAACAAGGTACGATTTTTCCTTTCAGATACATCAATCAATTATTACGTATCATGAGGTGTCCATTATGAGAAAAACCATTTGAGATGATCTAGAAACTTATTGCACAAGTATTTATTCCTTGATCTAATCAAAGAGTCTTAATACTTTGTAAATTTGTTTCACTTCTGAATTCTTTGAACCTTTCAAATTATTCACACTTGTATTTCAACAAATACATACATTCAACTCTTTGAATGATCATCTCCTTTTCTTATACTAGTTTGTTCAATTTACAAAATAATTTTTCACGTAAGTCAAGTATACAAAATCCATTAAGTAATCTTTCAGTTCTATACGAAACATTATTATTATAAATAGAACAAAAATTGTTCTTAATTATAATACCAAAAATTTTATTGTCTAACAATAAAATGGAAATAATGTTTCTAACAAGAATTGGAATACAATAACAACTTATTGACTTAATAGATTTTCCCGTAGGCCGTGCTAAACTATAAGTTTCTATAGATAATGCAGCAACCTTTGCTTTATTTTCCACACATAGGATTACTTATCTTTGTTTAACTTTCTACTTCTGCTTGGTCCCTTCATAAATCTATATTTATGATAACCAAAGTCGGTATCCAATACCCAAGTAAAACCTTGACTTAAAGAAAAAATTATTTTAAATCATGAACAAATTTGTATTTGTAACCAAAACTTCACTAAGCTTCTTTGGTTAGCTTCTGCAAGATGCTTCTTGCGATTTCTTTCCCGTGTCATCGAGCTTATTGTAGTGGAAGCAAACTCATTTTGCTATCCGTATCGATTTTATTCTTATTATCCTTTGTTTATGCCTTTCTATTTACCTTCTTTGAATCGTTCTTCTTTTGAGGAAGATCCTTTGGCCCCTACTAGTAAGACTTGATCTTTCTTGGTTGATGGTGACTCTCAACATTTTCAATATGTTAAGCAAATCAATGAGGCTAATATCTATCTTGTTCATATGAAAAATTCACAACAATTGTGAAAGGAGTAGGGAGTGAGTGCAAGATCAAATCTTGGCTCAACTCTCCATCCATGACAAAACTCGTTGTCCTAATTGATCAATCAAATTGATAATGTTAAGGACTTTTATCTGCACTGTAGTGTCATCGGTCATTCTAGATCGGAAGAGCTCCTTAGATATCGATATCTATCGGTCCTACTTTCCTCACCATCAACTACTTGATGTGCAGGAATATAGTAGAAGCATCCATAGTTTCATCTTGTGGCTGAAGCTCGTTACTCATAGATCTGAGCATGATGCATTGAGCCAATTGTGCATCATCTTGCCACTTTCTAAAAGTAGCAATGTCTTCCTCAGAGGCATTATGCGCAACCATTGCGAGGATAGGCGTATTAAGGACATAAGATAACTTTTCGACCATGAGAACTATTCTCAAATTCCTTAACCAATCCAGTTTAATACGGTTTGGTTAAATAACATCTAATATGTTTAGCGGTGATAGTAATTTAGACATTGTAAAATTACGTAAATGAATTTGTAATTAACAACATTTTAACATACATTCTTTTATTAATTACAAAATAATTTAGGTCTTTGTTTTTCAATTGGTATCTCCCACTATTTTCTTCAAACTATATTACCCTCACTTATATATAGTTCGGCAAAATCTAATTAAAGATTTGCTAGTGAGAATAAAGATCCCATTTCAAATGTATATTGCCTTGTGGTGACACAACAAACTATATATAAATAAATAGGTAGACAACTTTTGTCAATTACATCAACTATGCAACTCCTTTTCTTTTGCCTCTTAGATTATTTTGATCAAGTGGTGGCACATCAGAATCAAAATTATCCAAGTTAAGTCGACCTAGCACTCCATATATTCAAAAAGAAAAATATCATCCTTGTGGTGACACAACAAAACAATATTGTTCAATTTTCTTTATAAGCATCAAATGTGATAAATTAACATCTTAAAAACTTAATACTTGCCTTGTGGTGACACAACAAACTCATATTAAATATTTAATACTCTATTAATTTTATCATGCTAGAAGGCGACGTTCGATATTCCAAATATCTTTGAGCGCTTAGGACTTAATATAAAAATTTGAGGGTTTGTTATTAAAATGTCTCATCTTGTTTTAGCGCATGCACATATATATATATAAAATACGTCATTATATTAATGAACATGCGAAGCATGTTTGCATAATATATAATATATATAGTATAAGCATGCACATATAGAATACTATATTCTACGGATTGATTATGGACTTTTATTCTAGTTTGGTTCACTAGAGCCACCAAGTGAACCAAAAGGTCAAACCCCAGGGGTGCAAGAATTAATATTTAAATATAACTATTACATTTAAACCCGGGGCTCCATTACAAAGCGGATCTTCTTCACGCGCTTCTTGTCCTTGATCTCCAATTCTTCAAAATAATTCTAACTATTCCTATTACAAAACTATTTAAAATAAATAGAAACCTTGATCGTGATCGAGGGAAGTACATAGGAGAGAGATAAAATTTACATTAAGAAAATTAGAGAAGGCAACGCATGAGACCCATTTAATAAAACCCATACATTCATGCATCCAACTAAAATAAAATCCAATCACATTTAATTGATAGTCATAATCAATCCCATTTATTATCATATACATCATCATATGCATCAATAAATAACATTCATCTCATGAATAATAAACATTTAATATATATATATATATTGATATCATTTAATGGGCAAATTTAGTTAGTATAAAATCTAATTTTGAATCAAAATAAACTCCTTTATTTTAATCCAAATTTAAATCAAAATAAAACTATTTTATTTTAATTTATCCAATTTTGAATAAAATAAACTATTTTATTTTAATCAAAATCTTTAATCAAAATAAACTCCTTTATTTTAATTAATTATGGAATCAATTCCAAGTAAAAAATAACTCCTTTATTAAAGGAAACACGAATTCTCTTTCCTATTCACAAATAAACTCTTTTATTTGGAATAATATGAAATCTTATTTCATATCTAAATAAACTCCTTTATTTAAGGAAAGACTGATTCTTTTTCCTATTCACAAATAAACTCTTTTATTTTGAATAATATGAAATCTTATTTCATATATAAATAAACTCCTTTATTTAAAGAAACATAGAATCCAATTTCAACTCCAATTAGTTATCATGGAATCCAAATCCAACTCTAATTAGTTAGCATGAAATTTTAATTTTAAAATTAAAATAAACCTTTTATTTTAATATTAAAATAAACTTTTATTTTAATTATAAAATTATTAAAAAATATATATAATATTAATAATATATATATATATATATATATATATATATATATATATATATATATATATATATATATATATCCGTGCGTCCCTTTTAGAAGTCCAGTAAAGTGTGGCCATTAACTCCAATTAAAGATAATAAAACATAACACGAATTCAGCAGCCTTTGTTTTAAAAAAAAATAAATGAAATCATGGTGACCACGTGCTTAACATGTATCAGGCTTGCAGAATCAAATTCTTACTGAATACTTTAACGTTTTATCAGGTGGCGCGAATCTCGAGATTATACGAAATCAGGTATCACAAAAACAGATTTCGTAAATCTTTTTTTAAAATTTTACACAATAAAATTATGCCCAATTAAATTGTTCTAAACACATATCAATATACATATAAAATTAAACAATTAATAATTCGCATAAGGTTTGGCTCTGATACCACTGTTAGGTTTGTAATATTCAAGAATGCAATCAAATTGCATAAATAAATTTAAACGTGTAAAATTAGAGTTTAAAATTTTACAAACCATATACCCGGATCACCCTTTATGCACAATTATTAATTAAGCGAAAAAAGATGAATAAGAAACATACCCTTGAAGATCCGAAGCTTCCTCGTGTACAAGTTCACCTCCAATCCTTTTCGCGTTCAACTTGAATCCACGGGTTTGGTTCCTTCCTTTGATCAACGTTAGCCACCCAAAGTGTTTGGCCTCTAGAGGTGATCCACCAAGGAAGAAGAAGAATTCAAGAAGATGTGTGGTTGGCTAAACCCTAGTTTTTCTATCTCTATAGAAAAGGAGTGTACTCTCCAACCATTGGAATTATAACGTAGTCTTGATATCTGATATAAGACTCCTCTTATAAAGATATCAAGTAACCCTATTAAAATAAGGTATTATTTAATTAAACCCTTTTAATTAAAGGGCCTCCCTGATCTTATTAGGGATAATTAATTAAACTCCTTTAACTAATTTTCCTTCCTAATCCAATTAGGAATATATGAGAGTACTTATATTAAATTAATTCCTAAACTCTTATAGAAATTAAAATAATAATAATAATTGTAATAATATTAATAAGACTCCTCTTATTAATTTATATTTAATATTTCTAAAATATTAAATAATAAATATTAAGCTATTTAATTTATTCTATCACCATAGATTAAATTAAATATACATAATATATTATTACGATTATGCCATTAACTTCTTAAATAATTATTCTTCCTTTTATGGTGTGACCCTTTAGGTTCTCCATATTAAACAGGTTGTGAATAAATCAATTAGAACAATTCTAATCTTATTTAAATAAATAAATTAAACAATTAATTTATTTAAATAAATAATATTTATTCTACAATAGGGATAAGCCTCCTAGCGATCAACGACTTTCCAGATAATATAGATTTCAACATTAATCATAAAAGAACCTTTGAGTAAATAGTTACTGTATAATTCAATCCTTCCACCATACAATGTCCCAATTAAATATAAGACATGGAATTCTTTGTCAAGTCTTATTTTATTTAATTATATGTATTTCGATCCTTAAATGCAAAACACCAAATAATGCAAATTAGAAACTCCTTTCTAATTTCATTACCTTTGCCAAGGACTACTTAGGGTTGTCATTTATCGAATCACATAGGACATTTCTCTTCTTTTTATATAAGTGGTAGATTTTTATTGATCATACATTATCTCCATGTACAACTTATTATACCCAAGCATACCCTTTGATATACCCTAAGGGTCTTAAGGAATAAGTCAAAGTATAACTCATCATACACAAGATACTATGATGATCTCAAGTCCAAGGATCACTTGTCTTTACTATCACTACAGAATTCTATTGACAGCAAGTAAAACTCCATTAGGTATTCCTTAGCTAGCCACGTTCAGTGAACTTATTCTCTAATAAGCACCTACATACTTACTTTAGTGTTTCCACACAAATGATCATGAAATCAATCATCCTCATCCAATGAGCAAGCAACGTATGTACCAATCTATCCGGATTCACTAATCCTCAATTTAGTAATCCAATGATTGGGAACTATTTTAGTTTTAATCTTTCTAAGAATTTAGATCTCATTAGAATGATCATCATCATTATTCTAAAAGCATTGCTTAAAACTATGGGTTTATCACATATTATAAAACAAAGATCATGTAGATAATTAAAAGCCTTTAATAAATTAATATTTTTATTAATAAATGAATAAGATTATTCTACAAAGGATATGCTTTATCATCAAACATGATTGGCTTGTGTGCATACTACTTTCAATCTCCCACTTGCACTAAAGCCAATCGTCATGGTATCTCATACTCTTCTCTCTAAGTGGACGATTATCCTGCTTTGTTGGATAAGCTTTAGTTAATGGATATGTAATGTTGTTCTTGAGAGTCCACTATCTTTATAGTGATTTCCCATCTTTCAATGATTCTAATAATCAAATGAAAGTGCCACAACACATGTTTTGATCCAAGATGAGACTTAGGAACTATTCCTAGTTACGAATGAACTTTTAATCCAAACAATCAACTTGCGACTTCATTTATAGCTATATACTTTGTCTTTATCACTAAACCAAAGAACTCTTTCTTTGTTTGGAACCTTTTCAATTCAACGCACCATTGTTAAAGATAACGCTTTACCTTAAAGTAGATTTTACGTCATCTTGGTGCATGCGAAAAAACTTGAGTCTCGTTAAGCCCTCTAGTTTTAATTTAGACCCACCATGAATATGATCACATCCTTAGTGCTTGGGTTAAGCACTTTAAGATATTTTTCAACGACTCATAGTGAACTTCTCCATAATATGGTGATCAACATCGGTCTCGTGCATTTCATTGCATACATGATTGTCACTCATGCGACCTCTCTTTCGTGAGTCTGTGGGGACTATTAAGAGATACACTCCATAGCTCATCGACATGAAACATCTCTTGGAGTTTGCCATGCTAAACGACTTTAGCATCAAATGAATATACGTTCATTGGGTTAAGTCGAGCATCCTCTTGTATCTATCTATATAGATTTTATCCCCAATTAAGATACTCTTCCCAAACCATTCATGGAGGAATATTTAGACAACTTTATCATTACTGATTGTAGCATTAGTATGTCATTCCTTATCTGTAGTATATCAACATATAATATTAGGAATGTCACGGCGCTCCCACTGTCCCTTTTGTACACACTAGAACTCTTACCTCATCGTATGTAACAGGATCATCATCTTTTATGATGTGTACCTCATCATCATCATCTATGGTGAATCCATACCTCCTAGGTATCTTCGGTACTATTCCAGATTTACAATTCGGTTGTGGTACAATAGGTCTATCTATAGGTTCCTCTTATTTGACTTATAGTGTTTTGTGGTTCTTGAACTCTTCAAGATCTATTATCCTCCCACTAGCCCCTTCAATAATAAACACCTTTATCTTAGAAGGCAGCGTGTTTCGCAACAAACACCTTTTGCTAAGTAGGATTATAGAACATATACCCTAAACTTACTTTAGGATGTCCCACAAATTGTACTTGTCAAATCTTGTCCCAAGCTTATCCTTTGAAACATTTTCACATAAGTTGGACAACCCCTTAACTTAACATACTTAAGATTAGTAATCCTCCTGTCCATAACTTTTATGGAGTCTTGGGGAAATGGATTTTGAGGTTACCTTTTTAGTAGATATCTGACCATTTCTAGGACATGACCCTGAAGAATCTTTGGAATGTCGGTAAAATCATTATGGACCGCATTTCATGTCCAACAAGGTATGCGATTTTTCCTTTCGGATACATCAATCAATTATTACGTATCACGAGGTGTCCATTATGAAAAAACCATTTGAGATGATCTAGAAACTTATTGTACAAGTATTTATTCCTTGATCTAATCAAAGAGTCTTAATACTTTGCAAATTTGTTTCACTTCGAATTCTTTGAACCTTTCAAATAATTCACACTTGTATTTCAACAAATACATACATTCAACTCTTTGAATGATCATCTCCTTTTCTTATACTAGTTTGTTCAATTTACAAAAATAATTTTCACGTAAGTCAAGTATACAAAATCCATTAAGTAATCTTTCGATTCTATCTGAAACATTATTATTATAAATAGAACAACAATTGTTCTTAATTATAATACCAAAAATTTTATTGTCAACAATAAAATGGAAATAATGTTTCTAACAAGAATTGGAATACAATAACAACTTATTGACTTAATTGATTTGCCAGTAGGCGATCTTAAACTATAAGTTTCTATAGCTAATCTGACAACCTTTGCTTCATTTTCCACACATAGGATTACTTATCTTTGTTTAACTTTCTACTTACGCTTGGTCCTTCATAAATCTATATTTATGATAACCAAAGTCGGTATCCAATACCCAAGTAGAACATTGACTTAAAGAAAAATTATTTTAAATCATGAACAAATTTGTATTTATAACCAAAACTTCACTAAGCTTCTTTGGTTAGCTTACGCAAGATGCTTCTGCAGTTTCTTTCCGATGTCCGAGCTTATTGTAGTGGAAGCAAACTCATTTGCTATCCGTATCGATTTTATTCTTATTATCCTTTGTTTATGCCTTTCTATTTACCTTCTTTGAATCGTTCTTCTTTTCAGAAGATCCTTTGGCCCCTACCAGTAAGACTTGATCTTTCTTGGTTGGACAGTGACTCTCAACATTTTTCAATATGTTAAGCAAATTAGCGAGGCTGATATCTAGCTTGTTTATATGAAAAATTCACAACAATTGTGAAAGGAGTCCGGGAGTGAGTGCAAGATCAAATCTTGGCTCAACTCTCCATCCATGACAAAAATAGTTGTCCTAATTGATCAATCAAATTGATAATGTTAAGGACTTTTATCTGTACTGTAGTTGAAAGTAGTATGCATACAAGCCAATCATGTTTGATGATAAAGCATATACTTTGTAACAATCTTATTCATTTATTAATAAAAAGTATTAATTTATTAAAGGCTTTTAATTATCTACATGATGCTGTTTTATAATATGTGATAAACCCATAGTTTTAAGCAATGCTTTTAGAATAATGATGATGATCATTCTAATAAGATCTAAATTCTTAGAAAGCTTAAAACTAAAATAGTTCACAATCGTTGGATTACTAAATTGGGGATTAGTGAATCCGGATAGATTGGTACATACGTTGCTTGCTCATTGGATGAGGATGATTGATCTCATGATCATTTGTGTGGAGACACTAAAGCAAGTATGTAGGTGCTTATTAGAGAATAAGTTCTTTGAGCAATGGCTCGCTAAGGAATACCTAATGGAGTTTTATTTGCCTGTCAATAGGAATTCCTGTAGTGATAGTAGTACAAGTAATCCTTGGACTTGAGATCATCATAGTATCTTGTGTATGATGAATTATACTTTGACTTATTCCTTAAGACCCTTAGGGTATATCAAAGGGTATGCTTGGGTATAATAAGTTGTACATGGAGATAATGTATGATCAATAAAGAATCTACCACTTCTAATAAAAGAAGAGAAATGTCTATGTGATTCGATAAATGACAACCCAAGTAGTCCTTGGTTAAGGCGAGAATGAAATTAGAAAGGAGTTTCTAATTTGCATTATTTGGAGTTTGTGCATTTAAGAGTCGAAATACATATAATTAAATAAAATAAGACTTGTGAAGAATTCCATGTCTTATATTTAATTGGGACATTGTATGGTGGAAGGATTGAATTATACGGTAACTATTTACTCAAAGGTTCTTTTATGATTAATGTTGAAATCTATATTATCCGGAAAGTCGTTGATCGCTAGGGGAGGCTTATCCCTATTGTAGAATAAATATTATTTAAATAAATTAATTGTTTAATTTATTTATTTAAATAAGATTAGAATTGTTCTAATTGATTTATTCACAATAGGTTTAATATGGAGAACCTAAAGGGTCACACCATAAAAGGAAGAATAATTATTTAAGAAGTTAATGGCATAATCGTAATAATATGTTAAGTATATTTAATTTAATCTATGGTGATAGAATAAATTAAATAGCTTAATATTTATTATTTAATATTTTAGAAATATTAAATATAAATTAATAAGAGAAGTCTTATTAATATTATTACAATTATTATTATTTTAATTTCTAAAAGAGTTTAGGAATTAATTTAATATAAGTACTCTCAAATATTCCTAATTGGATTAGGAAGGAAAATTAGTTAAAGGAGTTTAATTAATTATCCCTAATAAGATTAGGGAGATTAATTAATTAAAAGAATTTAATTAATTAAATAAAACCCAATTCTTTAATTGTTAAGGTGGGTTGCCCACATCTATTAATAAGAGGAGTCTTATTATGGGTGATGGGGGTTGTTGACTTTTTCAACATACGACATAATTCCAATTGTTGGGAGAGTACACCCTTTCTATAGAGATAGAAAACTAGGGTTTAGCCAACCACCCATCTTCTTGAATTCTTTATTTTTCCTTGGTGGATCACCTCTAGAGGCCAAACACATGGGTGGCTAACGTTGATCAAAAGAAGGAACCAAACCCGGTGGATTCAAGATTGAACGCGAAAGGATTTGGAGGTGAACTTGTACCTGAGGAAGCTCGATCTTCAAGGGTATGATTTGTTCTTTATCTTTTCGTTTAATTAATAATTGTGCATAAAGGGTGATCCGGGTTTATGGTTTGTAAATTTTTTAAACTCTGATTTTTTACACGCTTCCGCATTATTTTGCAATTTGATTGCGCACATGAATATTACAAACCTAACAGTGGCATCAGAGCCAAACCTTTATGCGAATTATTAATTATTTTAATTTGATATGTATATTGATATGTGTTTAGAACAATTTTTTTGGGCATAATTTATTGTATAAAATTTATTAAAAAAAAAAAAAAAAAAATTAATTGTCATTTGCGCTTTGATTAGTCGATTAACGTGGCTGTATTTTTTTTTTGATAAGCCGCGCATATGAAAAATCGAGGATGATTAATTATTAACAATCATTACATGTAACATGATAATCTAATGATTGCTAATGATAATCTAATGATTGCTAATGATTATCTAATGATTATCTAATGATTATATAATGATTATATATATATATATTGGCTGTGCACGAAAAACGAAAAAAAAAAAAAACAAGGATTGGCGCAAGATATATATACAGGTACTAATATATATATATATATATATATATATATATTAATAATATATATATATATATATATATATATATATATATATATATATTATTCTTACTTATTTTATAATTAAAATAAAAGTTTATTTTAATTTTAAAATAAAAGGTTTATTTTAATATTAAAATATAAAGTTTTATTTTAATTTTAATAATTTTATAATTAAAATAAAAGATTTATTTTAATCTTAAAATAAAAGGTTTATTTTAATATTAAAATAAAAAGATTTATTTTAATTTTAAAATTAGAATTTCATGCTAACTAATTAGAGTTGGAATTGGATTCCATACTAACTAATTGGAGTTGAAATTGGATTGCCTAATTTCCTTAAATAAAGGAGTTTATTTAGATATGAAATAGGATTTCATATTATTCAAAATAAAAGAGTTTATTTGTGAATAGGAAAGAAAATCCGTGTTTCCTTAAATAAAGGAGTTTATTTAAATATGGAATAAGATTTCATATTATTCAAAATAAAGGAGTTTATTTGTGAATAGGAAAGAATATCCGTGTTTCCTTTAATAAAAGATTTTTTTTTACATGGAATTGAATTCCATAATTAATTAAAATAAAAGAGTTTATTTTAATTAAAGATTTTTTTTTACATGGAATTGGATTCCATAATTAATTAAAATAAAGGAGTTTATTTTGATTAAAATTTTGATTAAAATAAAATAGTTTATTTTATTCAAAATTTGATAAATTAAAATAAAATAGTTTTATTTTGATTTAAATTTGGATTTAAATAAAGGAGTTTATTTTTATTCAAAAATAGATTTTATACTAACTAAATTTGCCCATTAAATGATATCAATATATATATTAAATGTTTATTATTCATGAGATGAATGTTATTTATTGATGCATATGGTGATGTGTATGATAATAAATGGGATTGATAATGGACTATTGACCAATGCGATTGGATTTTATTTTAGTTGGATGCATGAATGTATGGGTTTTATTAAATGGGTCTGCGTAGACTCGCCTTCTCTAATTTTTCTTAATGTAAATTCTATCTCCTCCTATGTACTTCCCTCGATCACGATCAAGGTTTCTATTTATTTTAAAATAGTTTTGTAATAGGAATATTTAGAATTAATTTTGAAGAATTAGAGATCAAGGGACAAAAGGCGCTTGAAGACCCGTTTGTAATAGAGCCCGGTTTAAATGTAATAGTTATATTTAAATATTATTTCTTGCCCCTAGGGTTTTGACCTTTTGGTTCACTTGGTGGCTCTAGTGAACCAAACTAGAATAAAAGTCCATAATCAATCCGGGTAGAATATAGTATTCTATATGCATGCTTATACTATATATATTATATATTATGCAAACATGCTTCGCATGTTCATTAATATGACGCGTATTTTATATATATATGTGCATGCGCTAAACAAGATGAGACAAATTAATAACAAACCCCTCAATTTTTATATTAAGTCCCAAGCGTTCAAAGATATTTGGAATATCGAGCGTCGCCTTTCTAGCATGATAAAATTAATAGAGTATTAAATATTTAATATGAGTTTGTTGTGTCACCACAAGGCAAGTATTAAGTATTTAAGATGTTAATTTATCACATTTGATGCTTATAAAGAAAATTGAACAATATTGTTTTGTTGTGTCACCACAAGGATGATATTTTCTTTTTGAATATATGGAGTGCTAGGTTGGACTTAACTTGGATAATTTTGATTCGGATGTGCCACCACTTGATCAAAATAATCTAAGAGGCAAAAGAAAAGGAGTTGCATAGTTGATGTAATTGACAAAAGTTGTCTACCTATTTATTTATATATAGTTTGTTGTGTCACCACAAGGCTATATACATTTGAAATGGGATCCCTATTCTCACTAGCAAATCTTTAATTAGATTTTTGCCGAACTATATAAGTGAGGGTAATATAGTTTGAAGAAAATAGTGGGAGATACCAATTTAAAACAAGACCTAATTTATTTTGGTAATTAATAAAAGAATGTATGTTAAAATGTTGTTAATTACAAATTCATTTACGAATTTTACAATGTCTAAATTACTATCATTGCGAAAGCATATTAGATGCTAAATTATGGGATCGAATTAAGCGGATAAGTTAAGGAATTTGAGAATAGTTCTCATAGGTGAAAAAGCTATCTTATGTCTTGTCGCCTATCCCTGCGCAATGGTTGCGCATAATGCCTCTCGAGGAAGACATTGCTACTTTTAGAAAGTGGCAAAATGATGCACTGATTGGCTCAATGCATCATGCTCGCATCCATGAGTAACGAGCTTCACGTCAAGATGAAACTATGGATGCTCCTACTATATTCTCGCACATCAAGTAGTTGATGGTGAGGAAAGTAGGACCGATAGATATCGAGATATCTAAGGAGCTCTTCCGATCTAGAATGGCCAATGGCACTATAAGATGCAGACAAAAAGGTTCTTAACATAATCAATTTGATTGATCAATTAGACAACTGGTTTTCTCATGGATGGAGAGTTGAGCCAAGATTTGATCTTGCACTCACTCCCGGACTCCTTTCACAATTGTTGTGAATTTTCATATGAACAAGCTAGATATCGCCTTCATTGATTTGCTTAACATATTGAAAAATGGTGAGAGTCACTTTCAACCAAGAAAGATCAAGTCTACTTGGTAGAGGCCAAAGGATCTTCCGAAAAGAAGAAGCGATTCAAAGAAGGTAAATAGAAAGGCATAAACAAAGGATAATAAGAACAAAACTGATACGGATAGCAAAGGAGTTTGCTTCCACTGCAATAAGCCTGAACACTGGAAAGAAACTGCGAGAAGCATCTTGCAGAGCCTAACTAAAGAAGCTTAGTGAAGTTTCGGTTATAAATACAATTTTGTTCATGATTTAAAATAATTTTTTCTTTAAGTCAAGGTTCTACTTTGGTATTGGATACCGACTTTGGTTATCATAAATATAGATTTATGAAGGGACCAAGCAGAAGTAGAAAGTTAAACAAAGATAAGTAATCCTATGTGTGGAAAATGAAGCAAAGGTTGCAACATTAGCCATAGAAACTTATAGTTTAGCAATGCCTACGGGCAAATCTATTAAGTCAATAAGTTGTTATTGTATTCCAGTTCTTGTTAAAAATATTATTTCCATTTTATTGTTGGACAATAAAATTTTTGGTATTATAATTAAGAACAATTGTTGTTCTATTTATAATAATAATGTTTTATATAGAACTGGAATATTACTTAATAAATTTTGTATACTTGACTTACATGAAAATAATTTTGCAAATTGAACAAACTAGTATAAGAAAAAGGAGATGATCATTCAAAGAGTTGAATGTGTGTATTTCTTTGAAATACAAGTGTGAATTATTTGAAAGGTTCAAAGAATTTGAAGTGAAACAAATTGGCAAAGTATTAAGATTCTTTGATTAGATCAAGGAATAAATACTTGTGCAATAAGTTTCTAGATCATCTCAAATGGTTTTCTCATAATGGACGCCTCATGATACGCAATAATTGATTGATGTATCTAAAAGGAAAAATCATACCTTGTTGGACATAGTGCGATTCCTATAATGATTTTACCGACATTCCAAAGATCCTTACGGGATAATGTCCTAGAAATGGGCTGCATATCTACGAAAATGGTAACCTCAAAATCCGCCCCAAGACTCCATAAAAGTTATGGATGGGGAGGATTCTAATCTTAAGTATGTTAAGATAAGGGTTGTCCAACTTATGTGAAAAGGTTTCAAAAGATAAGCTTTGGGACAAGATTTGACAAGTGTCGATTTGTGGGACATCCTAAAGTAAGTTTAGGGTATATGTTCTATAATTCTACTTAGCAAAAGGTGTTTGTTACGAAACACGCTGCCTTCTAAGATAAAGGTGTTTATCATTGAAAGGGCTAGTGGGAGAATAATAGATCTTGAAGAGTTCAAGAACCACAAAACACTATAAGTCAAATAAGAGGAACCTCGTAGATGACCTATTGTACCACAAACCCAGATCGTAAATCGGAATAAGTAAAGAAGATACCAGGAGGTATGGGTTCATCATAGATGATGATGATGAGGTACACATCATAGAAGATGATGATCCAGTTACATACGATGAGGTAAGTGTTGTAGACACTCAGAGAAATGGATTGAAGCAAGTTTCTCAAATATGGAACATTCGTTTTGATGAGGCAATCAAAAGAGTTTGATTTTATCAAAAATAAGAATGAACCTAGTGTGTACAAAAGGGTCAGTGGGAGCATCGTGACATTCCTAGTACTACATGTTGATATACTACGGATAAGGAATGACATACCAATGCTACAATCAGTAATGATAAAGTTGTCTAAACATTCCTCCACGAATGATTTGGGAAGAGTATCTTAATTGGGGATAAAATCTATATAGATAGATTCAAGAGGATGCTCGACTTAACCCAAGGAATGTATATTCATTTGATGCTAAAGTCGTTTAGCATGGCAAACTCCAAGAGTTGTCTCATGTTGATGAGCTATGGAGTGTATCTCTCTTAATAGTCCCCAAAGACTCCAAAAGAGAGATCACATGAGTAACTATCATGTATGCAATGAAATATACGAGACCGATGTTGATCGGTCATATCCTAGAGAAGTTCACTATGAGTCGGTGAAAACATCTTAAAGTGCTTACCCAAGCACTAAGGATGTGATCATATTCATGGTGGGTCTTAATTAAAACTAGAGGGCTTAACAGACTCAAGTTTTTCACACAGACCAAGACGACAGAAAATCTACTTTAAGGTAAAGTGTTACCTTGAACGGTGGTGCAGTGAATTGGAAAGGTTCCAAACAAAGAAAGAGTTCTTTGGTTTAGTAATAAAGACAAAGTATATAGCTATAAATGAAGCTGCAAGTTGATTGTTTGGATTAAAAGTTTATTACAGAACTAGGAATAGTTCCTAAGTCTCATCTTGGATCTAAACATGTGTTGTGGCACTTTCATTTGATTATTAGAATCATTGAAAGATGGGAAATCACTATAGAGATAGTGGACTCTCAAGAACAACATTACATATCCATTAACTAAAGCTTATCCAACAGCAGGATAATCGTCACTTAGAGAAGAAGAGTATGAGTTACCATGACGATTGGCTTTAGTGCAAGTGGGAGATTGAAAGTAGTATGCATACAAGCCAATCATGTTTGATGATAAAGCATATACTTTGTAACAATCTTATTCATTTATTAATAAAAAGTATTAATTTATTAAAGGCTTTTAATTATCTACATGATGCGTTGTTTTATAATATGTGATAAACCCATAGTTTTAAGCAATGCTTTTAGAATAATGATGATGATCATTCTAATGAGATCTAAATTCTTAGAAAGCTTAAAATTAAAATAGTTCACAATCGTTGGATTACTAAATTGGGGATTAGTGAATCCGGATAGATTGGTACATACGTTACTTGCTCATTAGATGAGGATGATTGATCTCATGATCATTTGTGTGGAGACACTAGAAGCAAGTATGTAGGTGCTTATTAGAGAATAAGTTCTTCGAGCGTGGCTCGCTAAGGAATACCTAATGTAGTTTTATTTGCTGTCAATAGGAATTCTGTAGTGATAGTAGAGACAAGTAATCCTTGGACTTGAGATCATCATAGTATCTTGTGTATGATGAATTATACTTTGACTTATTCCTTAAGACCCTTAGGGTATATCAAAGGGTATGCTTGGGTATAATAAGTTGTACATGGAGATAATGTATGATCAATAAAGAATCTACCACTTCTAATAAAAGAAGAGAAATGTCCTATGTGATTCGATAAATGACAACCCAAAGAGTCCTTGGTTAGCGGCGAGAATGAAATTAGAAAGGAGTTTCTAATTTGCATTATTTGGAGTTGTGCATTTAAGAGTCGAAAAATACATATAATTAAATAAAATAAGACTTGACAAGTAATTCCATGTCTTATATTTAATTGGGACATTGTATGGTGGAAGGATTGAATTGTCACGGTAACTATTTACTCAAAGGTTCTTTTATGATTAATGTTGAAATCTATATTATCCGGAAAGTCGATTTGATCGCTAGGGAGGCTTATCCTATTGTAGAATAAATATTATTTAAATAAATTAATTGTTTAATTTATTTATTTAAATAAGATTAGAATTGTTCTAATTGATTTATTCACAACCGGTTTAATATGGAGAACCTAAAGGGTCACACCATAAAAAAGAAGAATAATTATTTAAGAAGTTAATGGCATAATCGTAATAATATGTTAAGTATATTTAATTTAATCTATGGTGATAGAATAAATTAAATAGCTTAATATTATTATTTAATATTTTAGAAATATTAAATATAAATTAATAAGAGGAGTCTTATTAATATTATTACAATTATTATTATTTTAATTTCTAAAAGAGTTTAGGAATTAATTTAATATAAGTACTTTCAAATATTCCTAATTGGATTAGGAAGAAAAAATTAGTTAAAGGAGTTTAATTAATTATCCCTAATAAGATTAGGGAGATTAATTAATTAAAAGAATTTAATTAATTAAATAAAACCCAATTCTTTAATTGTTAAGGTGGGTTGCCCACATCTATTAATAAGAGGAGTCTTATTATGGGTGATGGGGTTGTTGACTTTTTTCATTGTCTGACATAATTCCAATTGTTGGGAGAGTACACCCTTTCTATAGAGATAGAAAACTAGGGTTTAGCCAACCACCCATCTTCTTGAATTCTTTATTTTTCCTTGGTGGATCACCTCTAGAGGCAAACACATGGGTGGCTAACGTTGATCAAAGGAAGGAACCAAACCCGGTGGATTCAAGATTGAACGCGAAAGGATTTGGAGGTGAACTTGTACCTGAGGAAGCTCGATCTTCAAGGGTATGATTTATTCTTTATCTTTTCGTTTAATTAATAATTGTGCATAAAGGGTGATCCGGGTTTATGGTTTGTAAATTTTTTTTAAACTCTGATTTTTACACGCTTCCGCATTATTTTGTAATTTGATTGCGCACATGAATATTACAAACCTAACAGTAGTGTCATCGGTCATTCTAGATCGGAAGAGCTCCTTAGATATCTGATATCTATCAGTCCTACTTTCCTCACCATCAACTACTTGATGTGCAGGAATATAGTAGAAGCATCCATAGTTTCATGCCGACGCTTCAAGCTCGTTACTTTCATAGATGCGAGCATGATGCATTGAGCCAATGTGCATTATCTTGCCACTTTCTAAAAGTAGCAATGTCTTCCTCAGAGGCATTATGCGCAACCATTCTTGAGGATAGGCGTATTAAGGACATAGGATAACTTTTGACCATGAGAACTATTCTCAAATTCCTTAACCAATCCGTTTAATACGGTTTGGTTAAATAACATCTAATATGTTTCGCGGTGATAGTAATTTAGACATTGTAAAATTTCGTAAATGAATTTGTAATTAACAATATTTTAACATACATTCTTTTATTAATTACCAAAATAATTTAGGTCTTGTTTTAAATTGGTATCTCCCACTATTTTCTTCAAACTATATTACCCTCAATATATATAGTTAATAATATCTAATTAAAGATTTGCTAGTGAGAATAAGGATCCCATTTCAAATGTATATAGCCTTGTGGTGACACAACAAACTATATATAAATAAATAGGTAGACAACTTTTGTCAATTACATCAACTATGCAACTCATTTTCTTTTGCCTCTTAGATTATTTTGATCAAGTGGTGGCACATCCGAATCAAAATTATCCAAGTTAAGTCCGACCTAGCACTCCATATATTCAAAAAAAAAGAAGAAAAATATCATCCTTGTGGTGACACAACAAAACAATATTGTTCAATTTTCTTTATAAGCATCAAATGTGATAAATTAACATCTTAAATACTTAATACTTGCCTTGTGGTGACACAACAAACTCATATTAAATATTTAATACTCTATTAATTTTATCATGCTAGAAGGCGATGTTCGATATTCCAAATATCTTTGAACGCTTAGGACTTAATATAAAAATTGAGGGTTTGTTATTAATTTGTCTCATCTTGTTTAATACAGCTGCATAATATACATATATATATATAAAATACGCGTCATATTAATAAATATGTGAAGCATGTTTGCATAATATATAATATATATATAGTATAGGCATGCACATATAGAATACTATATTCTATCCGGATTGATTATGGACTTTTATTCTAGTTTGGTTCACTAGAGCCACCAAGTGAACCAAAAGGTCAAACCCTAGGGGTGCAAGAAATAATATTTAAATATAACTATTACATTTAAACCCGGGCTCCATTACAAACGGGTCTTCAAGCGCTCGTTGCTCCTTGATCTCCAATTTTTCAAAATTAATTCTATCTATTCCTATTACAAAACTATTTAAAATAAATAGAAACCTCGATCAACAGTCAAGGAGAATTACATAGGAGGGAGATAGAATTTACATTCAGAAAAATTTAGAGAAGACGAGGTACGCAGATCCCATTTAATAAAACCCATACATTCATGCATCCAACTAAAATAAAATCCAATCATATTGGTCAATAGTCCATAATCAATCCCATTTATTATCATACACATCACCATATGCATCAATAAATAACATTCATCTCATGAATAATAAACATTTAATATATATTGATATCATTTAATGGGCAAATTTAGTTAGTATAAAATCTAATTTTGAATCAAAATAAACTCCTTTATTTTAATCCAAATTTAAATCAAAATAAAACTATTTTATTTTAATTAATCTAATTTTGAATAAAATAAACTATTTTATTTTAATCAAAATCTTTAATCAAAATAAACTCCTTTATTTTAATTAATTATGGAATCCAATTCCATGTAAAAAAAAAAATTATTAAAGGAAACACTTAATTATCTTTCCTATTCACAAATAAACTCCTTTATTTTGAATAATATGAAATCTAATTTCATATCAAAATAAACTCCTTTATTTAAGGAAAAATAGAATCCAATTTCAACTCTAATTAGTTATCTTGAAATCCAATTCCAACTCTAATTAGTTAGCATGAAATTTAATTTTAAAATTAAAATAAACTTTTATTTTAATTATAAAATTATTAAGATTAAAATAAAACTTTATATTTTAATATTAAAATAAACCTTTTATTTTAAAATTAAAATAAACTTTTATTTTAATTATATAATAATTAAGAATATATATATATATATATATATATATATATATATTCGTAATATATTATATATATATATAATATTTCCGTGCATGTCCTTATTTGTGTGTGAGGCCACGTGATCCCCAAACCAACTACACCACCCAGATTATATATATGTATAAAATGTCGTGAATCTTCTTGCTGCTAATCACGTGAATCCAATGACTTCCTTATATATATAATATAATATATAAACTTAATATATATATATATATATATATATATATATATATATTATATATCATATATGGTTTTTGTTTTTATATGTATATACGTAAAAAAATATAATATATAAACTTAATAGTTAACGTAAATCATATATATATATATAATATATATAAGTTAACTATTAACTAAGTTAACTACTGTTAGATTTACGTTATATATATATATGCTAATATCATGACATCCACGTGGGTCCCTTGAAGTAATACAAACAACAAAAATCACATTAACAAGGTCCCTTTGATTTTAAATGCGTTGCTTTGATATTAATTGAGCCGAATGTAATATGTCAGAACACATAAAATCCGGTTGATGCAAATCCTTAAAAAACGTGATCAAGTAGGATTTGACTAGCTTCATTATTCCAAGTAACGAAGTTGGGCCAAGAAGTTTCGCGAATTGCCCTTTTTTTTTATTTAAATTTTATACAACAAAATCATGCCCAATTAAATTGTTCTAAACACATATCAACATACATATCAAATTAAAACAATTAATAATTCGCATAAAGGTTTGGCTCTGATGCCACTGTTAGGTTTGTAATATTCAAGAACGCAATCAAATTGCAAAAGTAAGCGGAAGCGAGATAAAATCAGAGTTTAAAAAAAAAATTTACAAACCATATACCCGGATCACCCTTTATGCACAATTATTAATTAAACGAAAAGATATGAATAAGAATCATACCCTTGAAGATTCGAGTTTCCTCAGGTACAAGTTCACCTCCAAATCCTTTTCGCGTTCAACTTGAATCCACTGGATTTGGTTCCTTCCTTTGATCAACGTTAACCACCCAAGTGTTTGGCCTCTAGAGGTGATCCACCAAGGAAGAAGAATTTTCAAGAAGAAGGGGTGATTGGCTAAACCCTAGTTTTCTATCTCTATAGAAAAGGACGTACTCTCCAACAAATTGGAATTATGTCGTATTATTTTGATATCTGATATAAGACTCCTCTTATAAAGATATCAGGTAACCTTATTTAATAAAAATAAAGTATTATTTAATTAAACTCTTTTAATTAAATGGGCTCCCTAATCTTATTAGGGATAATTAATTAAACTCCTTTAACTAATTTTCCCTCCTAATCCTATTAGGAATAAATGAGAGTACTTATATTAAATTAATTCCTAAACTCTTTTAGAAATTAAAATAATAATAATTGTAATAATATTAATAAGACTCCTCTTATTAATTTATATTTAATATTTCTAAAATATTAAATAATAAATATTAAGCTATTTAATTTATTCTATCATCATAGATTAAATTAAATATACTTAATATATTATTACGATTATGCCATTAACTTCTTAAATAATTATTCTTCCTTTTATGGTGTGACCCTTTAGGTTCTCCATATTAAACCTAGGTTGTGAATAAATCAATTAGAACAATTATAATCTTATTTAAATAAATAAATTAAACAATTAATTTATTTAAATAAATAATATTTATTCTACAATAGGATAAGCCTCCTAGCGATCAACGACTTTCCGGATAATATAGATTTCAACATTAATCTTAAAAGAACATTTGAGTAAATAGTTACCGTACAATTCAATCCTTCCACCATACAATGTCCCAATTAAATATAAAGGCATGGAATTCTTGTCAAGTCTTATTTTATTTAATTATATGTATTTCGACTCTTAAATGCATTAACTCAAATAATGCAAATTAGAAACTCCTTTCTAATTTCATTCGCCTTTCGCCAAGGACTCTTGGGTTGTCATTTATCGAATCACATAGGACATTTCTCTTCTTTTATTAGAAGTGGTAGATTCTTTATTGATCATACATTATCTCCATGTACAACTTATTATACCCAAGCATACCCTTTGATATACCCTAAGGGTCTTAAGGAATAAGTCAAAGTATAACTCATCATACACAAGATACTATGATGATCTCAAGTCCAAGGATTACTCAGACTACTATCACTACAGAATTCCTATTGACAGCAAGTAAAACTCCATTAGGTATTCCTTAGCGAGCCAACGTTCGGTGAACTTATTCTCTAATAAGCACCTACATACTTGCTTTAGTGTCTCCACACAAATGATCATGAGATCAATCATCCTCATCCAATGAGCAAGCAACGTATATGTACCAATCTATCCGGATTCACTAATCCCCAATTTAGTAATCCAATGATTGGGAACTATTTTAGTTTTAAGCTTTCTAAGAATTTAGATCTCATTAGAATGATCATCATCATTATTCTAAAAGCATTGCTTAAAACTATGGGTTTATCACATATTATAAAACAACATCATGTAGATAATTAAAAGCCTTTAATAAATTAATACTTTTTATTAATAAATGAATAAGATTGTTACAAAGGATATGCTTTATCATCAAACATGATTGGCTTGTGTGCATACTACTTTCAGTGTGAACACGGGCATTGGCAGTGGGACTTTGGCAATCACGGGACCGACTTCGTCAAACAAACAAACAAAATCAACAGCAAGGGTCTACAACATGACTGTCCAGGATACGGCAGCAGCTGTCAATGGAACTCCAGGTATTATTCGTATAACTTTTATTTTATTATACATGATTTTCCTATATATAGTAAACAATTTTATAAAGAAATTTTGAGGGATGAATTTGAGTTCTTT
The DNA here is from genome assembly GCA_020205615.1 of Panax quinquefolius. Taxonomy (NCBI): domain Eukaryota; kingdom Viridiplantae; phylum Streptophyta; class Magnoliopsida; order Apiales; family Araliaceae; genus Panax; species Panax quinquefolius. The sequence goes on along the minus strand of CM035162.1, from coordinate 40,906,680 downwards.
TAGAAATCAAATTTCTGTTTAATCAAAAAGACAAGCTTTATGTGAATAGTTAAAAATCAGTTCGATCAAATTATGATCGAGATCTACTTGCAATGATTATGTATGTTATGTACCCTGGTATGTATAGGTTTTTAAAACGGTGATTCCGGGGACGAAATCTTTATAAGGGAGGGTGAATGTAACAACCATATATTTTTATATAAATAAATAAGAAATTTTGAGTATAATTTTTTTATTTATTTTAAAGATGAGGATTTGTACAAGATAATGTATATATATTTATGTGGTAAATAAAAATATATTTATTACATAAATGTTTACAAATAATTTTATTTTAGAATTATTAATTTTTATAAAGTATATTCTTATAATAATTACTTTTATAGTAGAAATATTTTATTAATTATTTTCCATGAAAATATAAGCATATATTATTTAAATAATATATGGAGTAATTTGTAGAATAATTATAATAATTATTTATTATAAGAATTTTAGTACAGCTTATTAAGTTAATTATTTTACCTTAATTATTAAGGTTAAATATGAAGAATAAATCAGATATGGAATCCAAACCCTAATTTTGGATTATTGTCAAGGTATGAGAATAATAATATAATATTAATTATATTTTGATTTTTCAGTGCTATGAATATGTACTGTATTTCCGTATTGATAATGGTTGGTCAATTACGGTGTATTATGACCAATCCCTAGTAATAATGTTAAACCCCAATTTGAGATCCAAATTAGAGTGCAAGATTGTTTTATAAGTCTGTTATATAATTTATGTCGTGTATTAAATGTATTAATTAGGTAAACCCTAATTAAAAAAATCTAAAAACCCTAATTAATATTTCGAAAACCCTAATTTTTGAAATGAGAAAACCCTAACTTGAAACTCAGTCATGAGTTCGAGATTATTATATAACTGTGTTATGTGATTTCATGATTAATTAGGTTAACCCTAATTAACATTTAGAGATATTAATATCTAGAAACCCTAATTTCTAAAATTAGTAACTCTAATTAGAAATTAAAAAAAAAAAACTAATTACTAATTTTAAACTCTAATTGCTAAAGTAGCAAAGTTAATTATAATTAGTGATTTTAAACCCTAATGTTCCTGTATAAAGTAATTAGAGAATTAATCATAATTATGAAACCCTAATTTTAAAATTTTAGAAACTAAAATTTATTTTATTTATTTAATTTTTGTGCAAACCCTAAATTGGAAATCCTATAATTGATTTGTGCTAAACCTTAGGGTTAAACCCTAAGGGTCAAACCCTAAGGGTTTGCCAAATGACAAGAATGCCATTAAATGGAAAATACAACAGACCTTTTTGCCCCTAAATGCATTATTTTGGCTAACTAATAGGTTTTGACATTTAGGTGAGTTGGTGAACCACCCCATGTGTTCTCTAATGACAGCACTCAGTCATTTCAGCAGCTGTACATGCATATAACAAGTATTATAAATAGAATTGAAGAGAGAGAAATTGCATTTGGTAGCTTATTTGATCAATATCTATACAAGTCTCTCTCTCTCTCTAACCCACGAATTTCATAAGTTTTTTAGTCACAAAATCGAGCCCCACTAACATCCATAACAAACATTAGAAGCCAGAATCAGAGATTGATCAAGAAGGTATAAACAAACCCCAGAAAATCTGTCTATTAATTCTGTTGTTAGATGTTAGTTTGATGTGTTAAATATGTTGTATAAGGTGTCTAAGGATGATCTGGGTTGCTAGATGTTAGATCCATAACATCTAGATGCTCGGATTTGAAGATCTATAAAATCTGGAAAAAAGTTCAACAGTCGTCTGACAACGAATGTCAGGTCCCATATATCGTGGCCTGTTGTGTGTTTTTGTTATTTTAAGCGTTGATCTTGTAGTATGCTATACGATCTTTGCTCTGGATCAAGAATCAGGCCTAGATCAGTTGTATATTGTAAGTTATAACCGGTCAAAGGTCGTTGACCGGCATTGACCGGGCCATTTCTGGGTTACCCAGAAAGTTTCCAGGTCGGTTTGACAATAGGTTCATGGCCTTGTATCTTGCAGGTGTTAGCTTGTTTGTTGTTGATGTTGTAATAGATTTGTACTCTGGTATTTGGACTTCAATATTAAGCTTTTATATCGCTTAAATATCTAACGGATCGAAGTCAGTGGAAGGTCAAACCAGGCCAGAAGATCACGAACTTAGTTTTCTGGGTAACCCAGAAAACTTAAGAGCATGATCTTTGACAAGGTTTGACCAGCATATATCTTATTATTTGTTTGTTGTTTTATCGTTTTTATGTAATGGATCTCTAGATTTACATGTTGTCTACATACTGCAAAGCTTAGATCACAGAAACATCAAAAGGATTTCAAGTTGTGGAAGCCCAAGTAGGCCACGAAGTATTCTTCATTTCTCGGTAACCCGTAAATGAAGAGCGACTCTCGACGTACCACTTTGAAGGCTTTGATCTTGTTGTATATTTGTCGTTTGATCATGATGGTGGTTGAATATTGTAGTATTGCACTATGTATACAAGATCTGACCATTATCTTTTCCAGAAACACAATACACTGTTCACGAATGCCGGTCAAACTAAGCCACTCGAAAACTGGCATGAATGTTCTGGGTTTAGCCAAGAACACGAAGAACACCTATAGCGACGGTTCTGTCGTTATAAGCAGTCTTTAGCGACAGTTTTATTAAATTAATTTCTAAAAATCATTTAAAAATAGAATTTAATTTATGAAAATTACAAAAAATTATTTTAAGTTATAAAAATAAATTTTTAATAATTTGAAATATTTTTCATAAATATTAGTATTTATTTAAATATTATTGATATTTAATTTATTTATTAAATACATTAAGTAAATTAATTAAAAATGATTTTATTATATTAAAATCATTTTAAATGATAATAAGTTATTTAAAATATTTTAAGTTATAAAATATAACTTTTAATATTTTGAAGCAAATTTCATTAATTATTTAATATTAATGATCATTAAGTTATTTATAAATGAATTAAATAAATTAATTAAAATGATTTTATTATATTAAAATCATTTTTAATAATAATAAGGTATTTAAAAATATATTAAGTTATAAAATATAACTTTTAATATTTAAAGATAAATTTCATTAAGTAATTATTATTAATGATATTAAAGTTATTTAATAATTATATTAAATAATTTAGTTTAAAAATGATTTTTATATTATAATAATCATTTTAAATGAAAATAAAGTGTTTAAAGATATTTTAGGCTATAAAATATAACTTTTAATATTTAAAGAATAATTTTATTAATAATTTAATATTAATAATTATTAATTTATTATTAATGATATTAAATTTATTTAATAATTATATTAAATAAATAGTTTAAAAATGGTTTTATTAATTTAAAAATCATTTAAAAAGGATATAAATGAATTAAAAATATTTTAAGTTATAATTAATGACTTTTAATATTTTGATAAATAATATATTAATACTTTAATATTAATGGTAATTATTGAAAAATAATTTTAAATGTTTTAAAAATCATTTAAGTGTAATATTAATACTTTTAAAATATTCTAAGTTATTATAAATAACTTTAATATTTTGGAAATGATTTCATTAATAGTTTAATATTAATTAAATATTAATAATAATAGAAATTTTTAATATTTAAATCATTTAATAATGATTAGATGTTTGAAAATTCATGATAAATTATAATAAATGTTTTAAAATTATATTAAGTCATTTAAAATAATATGACCGATATTTATAGATATTGAAAGTTACGAACATAGTCTTATACTCGCTAATTACCCGATAAAAGTCGACCAGACATAATCGATATGTTTTAGAAATTGATCCGGACTTAGATAATTTAATTAGATATGTGATTATTTGTGATTGAAACGGTTGTTAAACATGGGTAATAATGTGATTAGGTTATGTCTTTGATTTGCGAAATGCAGTACTATGTGTTATAGTTTATTGTTCTAATCGAGCGAATGATCCGATTAATGATACGTCGTGATATAAACGATAAAACTAAGTTGCAAATTATAGCGGTAGCGATCAAATGATATCTTACCTTTGCATTTTCTTTATACGCAATGGACATGAGTAAGAATGTTTCTAAACTATATTATTACTATACAAATTATTAACCCTATATTATATACGCTCATTGATTATCAAAATGCTAGAATATGATAATTGGAGATATATATATATATATATATATATATATATATATATATATTCATTCGTTAATTTCTATAAATAGTTATACATGTGTTCCCACTTGGATAATCATTGTATTTAATCACATGTTGATACACCTTTGTCAATTACCCGTATATATATATGTTGAATTATAGATTATTGTTGAACAAGATAAAACCTTTGATTTGGAACCCGCATAAGTATGAACATCCCTACACGGAAAACTTTTATATCTTCAAGCGCGATGAGTGAACGATACCCTCATTTTTGCATGTAGTATTGATCAATACAGGGCATAACGGGCTGATCACCCCCCGTGCCGGTAAGTTATGACGGTTTGCAGATGAATTTCTGTTTAACCTTTTCGAAAATAAAAACAATGTTCATAGTATTTTTGTAAGACCCCAACTTTTATGAATAAAGAATAATTTTCTCGAATTATATTTTTGAATATAATGGTATTGATTTGATATAATGTTATAGTTGTGGGTAATATTTATAAATTTTGCAAAGTACACAAGTTGTTATATAATATTCGATTGGTCGGGAAATATTCATTTTAACAGGGAATATTAAATGCAATGGCGAGAATCATTGGTGGACCTAATAAAGGAATTATTGTCGGATTGAGAAAACGACAAAAATACTTTATAAAAATAACGGCGGAGGTGTTACCGTTAAAACTGTTGAACTACCCGGTAGTAAAAGTATAGTAATACGCGTGAGTCTTGACAAAGAGAGTACACGATATTGATTATTGGTGCTTACGTGAGAAGTCACTCAGTTATACTCAATTATTCTCTGAAGAATTCTTCGCATCATATTTCTCATTATTATTGATTCAATTATTGTTACAAAGATCATCCGCATTATATGATATATTATTAAATCAATAATTGAGACAGCAAAGTTATTCATATTATTATTTGCAATATCGACAATGTTTAGAAGTTACATCGAGGAGAGGTTTGGTCACCTAATCAAGCGCTAATAAGGAGAAATCCTTATCGGAAAGCCCCTCTTTCCTAGGAACGACCTGGTTGTTAAATATTGTGAATTATAATATTAATGATGAATAAGTTCGTGTCGATTAAAGATGAATTTTATAGTTCCATTGTGTTGGACTTATTTGTGTTAGTATAATTGATGTCTGGAGGATATATTGTTCAATTGGGTATTTGGGATACTTTTTATGTCGGAGTACTATTCACGAGTTACTATTCATGAGTTACTATTCATGAGTTACTATTCACGAGTTACTATTAACGAGTTACTATTAACGAGTTACTATTCATGAGTTACTATTCACGAGTTACTATTCACGAGTTACTATTCATGAGTTACTATTCACGAGTTACTATTCACGAGTTACTATTCATGAGTTACTATTCACGAGTTACTATTCACCCGGTTACTATTCACTCTAGTATTGTGCATTCGGGTATTTGGGTACAATATTATTCCATGAGGAGATGTGCTAATTTTTCAGACCGTTGGTTGAAGATATAATAGTAAGTCAATATGGACCGCTGGTGGTCTTATAATAGTAAATCAATATGGATCGCTGGTTTAAAGTTTTAATAGTAAATCAGTATGGACCGTTGTTTTAAGTTTTAATAGTAAACCAATCTGGATCGTCCGTTTAATAGTAAATCAATCTGGATACATTCATGAATTAGTTACTATTCATTCCATTTTCCTATAAATAGAAGCTCATTCCTTCATTATTTCTTAAGATTTCACTGAAACTCTAGAGAGAGAATTATAAGAGAACCTATAGAAAAGTATTCTGCTACTTCCCTACTCTTATATTCGCTTTTCTTTTACAGAAGAGATATTATTTGTTGTACTCATGAAGAGAACTTACATTATTCCATTAATTATTATTCATTGGAATAACTTTGATCTGTGCTACCCTATACATGGTGACATTCTTTAATATTCCATTCTTTATTATTACGCCGGAACATCATGTATACGTGCATTTACGTGGGACTTGGTTCCATTATTTATTATTCGGCCGGAATATCCTATCTCGTGCATTTACAGGATTCGGTTCCATTATTTATTATTCGCCGGAATATCCCGTCATGCGTGCGCTTTTACATGGGACCTAGTTCCATCCTTTATTATTACATTGGAATAACTTTGCGTGTGGTCTATCGCATGCATGGTAATTTCTTTTGTTATTCCATTCTTTATTATACTCAGTTGGTTAAAACTTTGACTTCTATACCCATGAAATTAGTGGAATATCTTTGATATTTGCACTTCATCCAAAAGATCTTTTTCATGGAAATATTCTTACGAGCATTCTTGAATTTTACTCTACAAAGCAAAGATCATGTTGACAATTTGGACGTTATCGGTTCCTAGATAAATTAATTCTTGAACTTGTTTTATTGAATTCTTATATCATTGTCATCATCCTCATGTTTATATTTTTGAAAGTAATCTGTGGCATGCAGTGCTTAGATGGACTTGGTATGATTATGACCAGAGATTATTCGGTGTAATCATGACCGTAATGTTATAATTGATGTGGTAAAAGTCCTCATTGGCCCGTAGTGCATTGATGGGACGATTGTTGGCATGATCATGACCATTAATGAATACACAAATATTCTTGGCCCGTGAAGTGCATGGATAATTGTGGTCGTGATACTAAAGAATATCCTTGGTCAGTAGTGCGGGGGTGATTCGATGATGTGGATTATTTATTGTCGAGTCCCAATGATAAAAGTGATGAAAAACCTTTTAAATCATAAAAGATAGTAGATTTCATTCTCTACTTGACTCTTTTAATGGATTGCTTGTTCACCGCATTAAACTTGATATTTATTATATTTTATCGGTTTAACATTGTTGAAGGCTAACGATAAATTATTCTGCATTATCTTAGTCATAATATTTCTTACTGGGCTAGTTGAGCTCACCCTTTCTTTCACTGTTCTCTTCAGGAAATGAGAACGTAGCTGGAACTAGTCGGGGAACAGAGTGATGGTCCTAGATGGTGCATTAGTAGTCCTCACTATTCTGTGAAATAGTGTGATAATAATTGTAACGAGGACTCTTGTTGAGTTTGTATAATCTCTAGTAGACAATATTTGTATTTGTATAATCTCTAGTAGACAATATTTGTATTCAAACTCACATTTTATGTTTTGTCGTATTGTACACGACAGTTGTATTATTAAGTTGTATTTGAATTTTGTACCATGTATCTGGCGACTCAAGATGGGTGATGTATACCTAATTTTGGGGGCGTCACAATGTCACATTAACCCTATTTATAGTCAGTACGTAGTTTCAAAGATTTGGTATAGAATTGATATATTATTATAATTGGTACAGATTACTTCACAATTGTTGAATCGTTGTAGAAGGGTAGTATAAAGAAAACATTTAAATTCTTTCAGCTTATATATATATATAATTGCTATTACTTGTTGGGCACTCAAATGCTCATCCTTGCTTAATTTAAATGTTTTCAGCTAAGTGTGAACGACCAGAGAGCTCTGCTAAGAACAAGGGAAAGGGAAAGGTTGCTGAATGAGAGAAATGCTATTTTATGTAATAATTAACTTTATTAAGACAAGTATGATATATATTATCTATCATGAGTTGTAATGAATGTTTAAAGGTTACGTACTTGGTATTCAGACTCTGATGATATGTAAATTAAGTTGATCTTTATATTATTGTTATTATTATTAGTATTATTCCGCTCATAGAAATGGTATCGTAAAGCACTGAGTTCGGGTTTCAAGTACCCGGATTTGAGGGCTCTACAGGTTGGTATCAGAGCTATAAGGATGAATTTGTGAAGAGCCCCGAGCCTCTCGCTGGTGACTTCCTTGTGTGGAATGTACCGAAGCCAGACTCTCCGTAGGGGATCGCCGATTCAGTCGGTGGCAAGCTGATAGGTACCCTTGTAAGGTGCTATGGTTGGAAGCACCATGAAAGCTACAGATTAGTATCAGAGCTTAGGGTTAAAAACCTTAGGTGGGATAAACCTTAGGCTATAACCTTAGAACAGAGGGAAACGTTGAAAATATAAATAACTCATATAGAGTTTAAAAAGAGATGAATTAACTAAGTTCATCGTCAAATAAAATAAAAGATAACTTATATAAAACTTTTAATTGTTGTGTGTATATAAACTATATGCTAATCAGGATAATTTATATGTGTAGATGTCTGGTGGAAAAGGCTTGTTATATGCATATAGCATGAAGAAGGGTCAAACCCATACACTCGAGCTGATATCGAAGCCAATAGCTGAAATAGAGGCTCACGATGAAAACAACTCAGACGATGTGGTTATTATAGAAAACGTAGTACAAGATCTGGAGATGGTGGACCTGACAGATAGCGATTCGGACACTAAAGTTGAAGCTGATCAAGCATCAACGGAGGTGCAGGATCTGAGGAACAAGGTTTCTTCTCTGGAAAGGCTGTGGGAGATAGAAAAGTTTTTGAATAGTCAGTTGCTTCAAGCGTTAATAGAAACAATGGAAGAACAAGATAAGCTTAAAATCCAAATTGATTAGATGGGAGCCACGAGCAACACGTCGTGTGCAACTCCGAACAAGAAGGGGAAAAGAAAGATAGAAGACCATAACTTAGGAAAATCCAATAAGAAGAAAGGGAAAAGAATTTGTTACCTTTGCGGTTATGAAGGACATACTACTCTGTATTGTCCTGACTACAAACCAGGAGCATGTTTTATCTGTGGAATAGAAGGTCATCAGGCAAAAAGTTGTCCAAGGAAGAGGTGTAATAAATAAGTAGTATAGGTTCTGTGATGTAGGTGTGTTTAATGTAATATATAGGATAAGTATGTCTGTTTAATGTAATGTTCCCAACTTTTGTAATGATCAAGTTTGTAAATCCCGACTTTTGTAGTCACCAAGGGATAACTGATGTTTAAAGCATTATGTGCTATGTTATGTAAAATATTCGTTAAATGAATATGAATCTATGTTTGAGTAATGAAACAAGTTTAATATATTAAACTTATGCGATAAGGTTTAGAATGTAAGTTAAATTTATGATTTCATTTAATCAGATAATGCCGCAAAGACGTTGAACTCGCAATAAAAGGGCAGAAGAATCTGTCAACAACGTTGAGGGACAACAACAAGAAGACCCGATGCAACACTTTGCAAACATGGTAGCCACAAGCTACGCGTGAAGGAATACCAAATCGATGGGAATCAAGGATAATCGCTTAGCGAACTTCAAAGACTTTAAATTCGTGAGGACCGCCGAATTCAAAGGTACGACTGACACTGTTGAAGCCCAAACTTGGGTCAAAGAGATTGAATAGGAATTTGTGGTAGCTAGGGTAGATGAAGGGCAGAAGACTGATTTTGCCACTTACATTGTAATAACCCGATATTTTCTATAAAAATAAAACAAAAATTTTGCGTATAATTTTTTATTTTATTTTAAGGATGAGGATTTGTACAAGATAATGTGTATATGTATTTATGTGGTAAATAAAAATATATTTATTACATGAATATTTACAAGTAATTTTATTTTAGAATTAATGATCATTATAAATTATATTTTTTTATTAATTTTATTGTAGAAATGTTTTTATTATTTATTTTCAAAGGAAATATGATATTATATTATTTAAATAATTTAAGGAATGGTTATTGTAGTTATTATAATTATTATTTATTTATATGAATTTTAGCTTGGATTATTAAGTTAAATATTTTAACTTAATTAATAAAGTTGTTTATGCAAGGTAAATCAGATATGGAATCCAAACCCTAATTCTGGTTTTGGAATAAGGAATGATAATAATAATATAATATTAATTATATTTTTAATTTTTTAGTGCTATAAATATGTACTGTATACGTGGACCGATAACGGTTGGTCAATTATGTTGTGGCATGTCAAAATCGTAACATTAATTCATTAAACCCTAAATTGAAACTCAAACCAGAGTTTTCGGTTGGTAAGAAATAGTGGTACGTGACTAATGACAATTATTATATTGTGCTAATTAGGTAAACCCTAATTATTGTCTAGAAACCCAAATTGTAAATTAAAAACCCTAATTTCCAATTTAAAACCCTAATTGCTAAAATGGTAACCTTAATTATTATTTTAGTAAATTATAATGTTAATTAAGAAACCCTAATTCATAATATAGGGAACCCTAATTATATTAAGAAACCCTAATTATTTTAAAATCCCTAATTTTAACTAGTGTGGTCTAATTAAAATTTTATTAAACTTTAAACTTAAATTTTTAAACCCAAGAAATTATTTAGGAAACCTTAAGGTCTAAGATATATTGATTTTAACCTAGATTCAAGCATCATGGACAAAAATACCCTTAAAATACTTTGTTAGTTTCATAAAGGCAAAACTATGTTTTTCACCACTATACTTGATACGTTTTACTTAATAAACCACTGAACTTTTAATTTTTTGGATTACCCAATTAAACTTATTAAAATTTTTTAATTGGGTCATTCCGTCCAAAATAGTTGACAGACGTTAAAGTGGCGCTGACGTGGCAAAAAAATAAAAAAAATTGCTTATGTGGCAAAAAAAAATCAAAATGTTAATTTTAAAAAAAAATTAACATTTTAAAGTTTTAAAAATAACAAAAACATAATAAAATATAACAAAAAATAATAATTTTTTTTAAAAAAAATAGATTTTTTTAAAAAAAACAGATTTTTTTAAAAAAATAGAATTCTATAAAAAATAATTTTTTTTTAAAAACAGATTTTTTTAAAAAAAAAATAGATATTTTTAAAAATTGATTTTTTAAAAATATATTTTTTAAAAAATAGCTTTTTTTAAAAACAGATTTTTTGAAAACAAAATTTTTGAAAAAACAAATTTTTAAAAAATAGAATTCTAAAATAATATACTTTTTTTAAAAAACATAATTTGTTTTAAAAAATAGAATTTTTGAAAAAATGACTTTTTTTAAAAACATAATATTATCTCGCCTTTTTTTTAAAAAAAATAGTTTTTTTGAAAACATAATTTTTTTGAAAAACTATTTTTAAAAAGTATAATTTTAAAAAATTCTATTTCTTAAAAAACATTGTTTTAAAAAAAATATATTTTTAAAAATTCTATTTTTAAAAAAATTGTTTTAAAAAAGTCTATTTTTTAAAAAATAAGTTTTAAAAAATTCTATTTTAAATTTTTTTAAAAAAGCATTTTTAAAAAATCATTTTTTGAAAAGTCCTGTTTTGTACAAATTCTATTTTTTAAAAATGCATTTTGTAAAAAAATTTGTTTTAAAAAATTCAATTTTTTTAAAAATATGTTTTTTAAAAAATTATATTTTTAGAATTCTATTTTTAAAAAATCTATTTTTCAAAAATTATGCTTTTTAATTTTTTTTTTTAAAAAAAAAATGCATTTTTAAAAAGCTATTTTTAAAAACATTTAGTTTTGTAAAAAAATCTATTTTTTAAAAATTCATGTTTTATATAATTCTATTTTTTTTTTTAAAAAATCAGTTTTTTAAAAATATATTTTTGTTGTATTTTATTATGTTTTTGTTATTTTTAAAACTTTAAAATGTTAATTTTTTTAAAAAATGCATTTTTGATTTTTTTTTGCCACATAAGCATTTTTTTTATTTTTTGCCACATCAGTATACGTCGTCCGCCACTTTAACGTCTGTCAACTATTTTGGGCGGAATGACCCAATTAAAAAATTTTAATTAGTTTAATGGGGTAATCTAAAAAATTAAAAGTTCAGTGGTGTATTAAGTAAAACGTGTCAAGTATAGTGGTGAAAAACATAGTTTTACCGTTTACTAAAATAGCCTTTTTGGTATTTATTTAATGAGCTAGAATGAAAGTCACCACTCTAGATTTATAGCACATGCCTAGAACTCATTCAAGCTTATCTCTATTGACACCTTGCATGTTAGATACATTGAATCTATGTAGTATAAATAGATTAAGAGAGAGAGAATTCATTTTGTTAGCCATTCTTTTCAAACACTTAACCAAATTCTCTCAAGCTTAAGACCCACGAAAATATTTGCTAGATCATATCCCAAGACTAGTCCCACGCATACCAGTAACAGATCAAGAAGCTAGAAATCAAAATTTATCAAAGAAAGGTATTAAACCCTAATTTGAAATCTGTCCAATGATCCTTTGTTAGATGTTATGATTCAGTGTTAAAATATGTTGTTAGTAGTGTATAATCATGTTCTGGGTTGCTAGATGTTAGATCCATAACATCTAGAGGCTCGGATTTAATGTTCTTCAAAAATTGTAAAAAATTTCCTTAGTGGTCTGACAACGAATGTCAGTGGCCGCCAATCTTTCTCTGTTATGTCTTTTTGTTGTTTGTAGCTTTGCTCTTGTAGTATGATATAATATCTTTACCCTGGAAGTTGAATCAATGTCATATCTTCAACATATTGCAAGTTATTGTTAGTCAAAAGTCGTTGACCGACCATGACTGGACAAAATCTGGGTAACCCAGATCTTGCCCAAAAATGGTCTGACAAGAACTTTGAGGACTCTGATCTCGTAACTTATTAATGATTTCTGTTTGTTATTGTGATATGGTTATTATATGATAGTTATACTACATTCTGATGCTCTTAGATCGGTTTTATCACCATCATACTGGAATTTGGGGATGGTCAAACCAAGCAGAAGTTCACGGATGAGCTTTCTGGGTAACCCAGAAAGTTCACGAGCGTGGATTCTGACATGGTTTGACCGGACCTGTTTTGGCTATTATGTTGTTATTATGAAAATGTTTGGTGATAGATCTGTAGTACTACATGTGTTCTACAGCCTGGACCTCTTAAATCACTAAAACAGCACCTAGATCACAAGTTGTGGAAGCCCAAAGATGTATACTCGAACTGTTCTTCATTTCTGGGTAACCCAGAAATGAAGATTAGCTCTGACAGCCACTTTGGACGATTAGATCGCCTTTGTTAGTTGCTTTGTGATCATGTTGATTGTTGGAGCTTGTAGTATGTTACTAGTACTACAAGGTTTGATGAGCAGAAATCCCAGAAACTTAACGAGCTAAGATTTACACGTGGTCAAACGTGCTCACTTGTTAACTGCTATGAATGTTCTTGAGGGCTCAAGAACACCTACATTTATGACGCTTTCTCGTCAGCTAAAGGCTATAATGACGATTTAATAATTATATTTATTTTAATTTGAAAATTATTTAAAAAATAATTAGAAAATTACAAAAATAATTTTAAAAATAATTTTTAAGTTATAAAATTAAATATTAATAATTTGAAATATTTTTCATAAATATTAGTATTTATTTAAATATTTTTGATAATTAATTTATTTATTAAATGCATTAAATAAATTAATTAAAAATGATTTTATTACATTAAAAATCATTTTAAATGATAATAAGTTATTTAAAAATATTTTAAGTTATAAACTACTCTCTCCGCCCCAAATTATCTATTGTTTTAGCAGAAAAATTTTGTCCCACAATATCTGTTTTTTCAAGATTTCAATGCATTTTTTCCCTTTGTTTTCCAAGTTTGCCCCTTTACCTTAATTGTTGATAGTCATTACTCATTCAAGTCCCTCCTCTTTTTTAAGCATCCTTTTCATATTCTCACCAAACAGAATGTGATTGCCAAAGTTATGCTTCTTAAAAGACCTTGGCACACTCTTCCATGGATAATCTCCTTTTACTAAAGCCTTAATTGCAGAAAACAAAAAATTAGCACATAAGGGTATTTTAGTATTTTTATCACACATATTGGTATGTGTGTAGAACTCTAGAACAGCAAATAATTTGGGACGGAGGGAGTATAACTTTTAATATTTTAAAGCAAATTTCATTAATTATTTAATATTAATGATCATTAAGTTATTTACTAAATGAATTAAATAAATTAATTAAAAATGATTTTGTTATATTAAAAATCATTTAAAATAATAATAAGGTATTTAAAAATATTTTAAGTTATAAAATATAACTTTTAATATTTAAAGATAAATTTTATTAATTAATTATTATTAATGATATTAAGGTTATGTAATAATTATATTAAATAAATTAATTTAAAAATCATTTTATTATTATGAAAATCATTTTAAATGAAAATAAAGTGTTTAAAGATATTTTAAGTTATAAAATATAACTTTTAATATTTAAAGGATAATTTCAATAATAATTTAATATTAATAATTATTAATTTATTATTAATGATATTTAATTTATTTATAATTATATTAAATAAATAGTTTAAAATGGTTTTATTAATTTAAAATCATTTAAAAGGATATAAATGAATTAAAAATATTTTAAGTAATGATTAATGACTTTTAATATTTTGATAAATAGTAAATTAATATTTAAATATTAATGATAATTATTTAAAATGATTTTAAATATTTTAAAATTATTTAAGGGTAATATTAATACTTTTAAAATATTCTAAGTTATTATAAATAACTTTAATATTTTGGCAATAGTTTCATTAAAAGTTAATATTAATTAAATGTTAATGATAATGAAATTACTTAATATTTAAATCATTTAATAATGATTCCGATGTTTGAAAATTCATGATAAATAATTCTAAATGTTTAAAAATTATTATAAGTCATTTAAAAATAATATGACTGATACTAAGTTACAGATTAGAGTCTTAGACTCGATAATTACCCGATAAAGTTGTCAATACACCGACATATTTCAGAAATTGATCTGGACTTAGATAGGTTGACTTAATAAATGTTTATTTATGATTCAATGGTGGTTAAACTTATATGACAATGTGATTAGGTTATGCGCTGACTGCAAATAGCAGTACAATATGATATCATATGTTATTCTAATCGAACGAATGATCTATTTAATGATAGGGCTTGATATAAAAGATAAATCTAAGTTGTGTAAGCAGCAGACAAGGCAAGTATTTAACCCTTTGCATTTACTTTATGCAATGGATATGCGTAAGATAATATCTGAACTATTCTTTTCAATTATTCAAATATTTCAACCTTTGTATATACTTATGCAATGATTCTGTATAAGTAAGTTATTAAATTATAAATTGTACAAGTTCCTTAATTACATTATTGTAGATCAAGAAATATATTACGTTCGTTAATTTCTAAACTTGGTTATACAAGTGTCCTCACTTGAATAATCAATATATTTTATCACATGTTGATACATACTTATAGTTGTCTAGTATGTATACGTTGAATTGAAAGCCGTCTAAGCTATTTGATCCGGCTAGACACAAATTTAAAAATTGTTGTTGAACAAGATAAAACTTTATTATCCAACCGAATTGTTTTGGTTTGGATTTAAGACTGTTATGAACATCCCAAATATGGGAAAATTTTATGCGCTTTTAAAGTAAATGCCGGATTTAAAATATCGTCCTATAATGTAGTATTGATCAATACAGGGCATAATGGGCTGATCACCCCCAATGCCCGTAAGTTATGACGGTTTATAGATGAAGTTCTGTTTAACCTTTTCAAAAATAGAAAACAGTGTTCATAGTTTGTCAAATGATCCTCATTTATAGTCAATACGTAGTTTCAAAAAAATTTGAAATCGAAATGATATGTTGTTTATTATTGGTTCAGCTTACTTCACAACTGTTGATTCGTTTTAGAAGTATCGTTCAAAGAAAACATTTAATTCATTCAACTAAATGTTATTGTTGCTATTACTTGCTGAGTACTCAAATGCTCATCCTTGCTTAATTTAAATGTTTTTAGCTAAGTATGAACAACCTGAAGGCTCTGCCAAGAAAAAGGGAAAGGGAAGGTCGCTGAATGAAAGATAATGCTATCTTTTGTAATAACTAGACTTTATTAGGATAATGATGATATATATTAATTACCATGTAATGTAACGAATGTTTAAAGGTTTCGTACTTGGGATTGAAAACTCTGATAATATGTAAATGGTATCGTGAAGCACTGAGTTTCGCACTGAGTACTTGGGATTGAAAACTCTGATAATATGTACTTGGGATTGAAAACTCTGATAATATGTAAATGGTTTCTGTATTATTGTTATTATTATTAGTATTATTCCGCTCATAGAAATGGTATCGTGAAGCACTGAGTTCGGGTTTCAAGTAC
This sequence comes from Panax quinquefolius, assembly GCA_020205615.1. Taxonomy (NCBI): domain Eukaryota; kingdom Viridiplantae; phylum Streptophyta; class Magnoliopsida; order Apiales; family Araliaceae; genus Panax; species Panax quinquefolius. The sequence continues at coordinate 40,890,314 of CM035162.1, read as the reverse complement.
CTGAATTTGGGGGCGTCACATACATGATGAAGGGGGAGGCAAACTTTTGGTGGGAAACGAATCAGGCAAGGGCAGGAGAAGGTATAGTTACATGGGATAGGTTCAAAACACTGTTTTTCGAAAACTATTTTTCACCTAATATGCAGGCTAGGATGGAGGTGAAATTTTTAGAATTGAAGCAGGAGAATATGACTGTTGCGGAATACACCGCAAAATTCAATGAGTTAGCTAGGTTTGCCCCGCATCAAGTTGATACGGAGGCTAGGAAAGCTCGAAGGTTTGAGCTGGGATTTAAACCCTGGCTCTACAACAAGGTGGCGGTGTTGCAGATTCCTATATTTGCAGCACTCATAGAGAAGGCGATTATTGATGAGGAGGGGAGTGAGGCTATGAGCCTCTACAACAAGGGGAGGAAGAACAAAGGTAAGGTTGAAGGAGCTGGGAAGGTAGGAATTAATAGTGGGAGCAGGAGTGGAGATAGCAAGAGGAAGGGGAACTACGTTGGGAATGTTCAGATCAAGCAGGAAGGGCCTAAGAAGCCAGCGGTACAGTGCAAGACATGTGGGAAGAACCAGTCAGGGGAGTGTTTGAAAGGAATTTTTTTTTTGTTATAAGTGCGGGCAGGAGGGCCATATCTCTCCCAACTGCCCTAATCCTAGGATGAATAATGGGTGTTTTCTGTGCGGATCGACTGAGCACAAGGTGAAAGATTGTCCGAAGAGGAGGACAGAAGCAGGAAGTGTGAACACGGGCATTGGCAGTAGGACTTTGGTAATCACCGGACCGACTTCGTCAAACAAACCAACAAAATCAACAGCAAGGGTCTACAACATGACAGTCCAGGATACGGCAACAACTGGCTATGGAACTCCAGGTATTATTCGTATAACTTTTATTTTATTATACTTGATTTTCCAATATATAGTAAACAATTTTATAAAGAAATTTTGAGGGAGGAATTTGAGTTCTTTTAGAAATCAAATTTTTTTTTAATCAGCAAGACAAGCTTTATTTGAATAGTTAAAGATCAGTTCGATCAAATTATGATCGAGATCTACTTGCAATGATTATGTATGTTATGTACCCTGGTATGTATAGGTTTTTAAAACGGTGATTCCGGGGACAGAATCTTTATAAGGGAGGGTGAATGTAACAACCCTATATTTTTATATAAATAAATAAGAAATTTTGAGTATAATTTTTTTTTTAATTTTAAAGATGAGGATTTGTACAAGATAATGTATATATATATTTATGTGGTAAATAAAAATATATTTATTATATAAATGTTTACAAATAATTTATTTTAGAATTATTGATTTTTATAAAGTATATTCTTATAATAATTACTTTTATAGTAAAAATGTTTTATTAATTATTTTCCATAAAATATAAGCATATATTATTTAAATAATATATGGAGTAATTTGTAGAATAATTATAATAATTATTTATTATATGAATTTTAGTACAACTTATTAAGTTAATTATTTTACCTTAATTATTAAGGTTAAATATGAAGAATAAATCTGATATGGAATCAAAACCCTATTTTTGGATTATTGTCAAGGTATGAGAATAATAATATAATATTAATTATATTTTGATTTTTCAGTGCTATGAATATGTACCGTATTTCCGTATTGATAATGGTTGGTCAATTACGGTGTATTATGACCAAACCCTAGTAATAATGTTAAACCCTAATTTGAGATCCAAATTAGAGTGCAAGATTGTTTTATAAGTGTGTTATATAATTTATGTCGTGTATTAAATATATTAATTAGGTAAACCCTAATTAAAAAATCTAGAAACCCTAATTAATATTTCAAAAACCCTAATTTTTGAAATGAGAAAACCCTAACTTGAAACTCAATCATGAGTTCGAGATTATTATATAACTGTGTTATGTGATTTCATGATTAATTAGGTTAACCCTAATTAACATTTAGAGATATTAATATCTAGAAACCCTAATTTCTAAAATTAGTTACTCTAATTAGAAATTAAAAAAAAACTAATTACTAATTTTAAACTCTAATTGCTAAAGTAGCAAAGTTAATTATAATTAGTGATTTTAAACCCTAATGTTCCTGTATAAAGTAATTAGAGAATTAATCATAATTATGAAACCCTAATTTCAAAATTTTAGAAAATAAAATTTATTTTATTTATTTAATTTTTGTGCAAACCCTAAATTAGAAATCCTATAATTGATTTGTGCTAAACCTTAGGGTTAAACCCTAAGGGTCAAACCCTAAGGGTTTGCCAAATGACAAGAATTCCATTAAATGGAAAATACAAAAGACCTTTTTGCCCCTAAATGCATTATTTTGGCTAACTAATAGGTTTTGACATTTAGGTGAGTTGGTGAACCACCCCATGTGCTCTCTAATGACAGCACTCAGCCATTTCAGCAGCTATACATGCATCTAACAAGTATTATAAATAGAATTGAAGAGAGAGAAATTGCATTTGGTTGCTCATTTGATCAATATCTATACAAGTCTCTCTCTTTCTCTAACCCACGAATTTCATAAGTTTTTTAGTCACAAAATCGAGCCCCACTAACATCCGTAACAAACATTAGAAGCCAGAATCAGAGATTGATCAAGAAGGTATAAACAAACCTTAGAAAATCTGTCCATTAATTCTGTTGTGAGATGTTAGTTTGATGTGTTAAATATGTTGTATAAGGTGTCTAAAAATGATCTGGGTTGCTAGATGTTAGATCCATAACATCTAGATGCTCGGATTTGAAGATCTACAAAATCAAGAAAAAAGTTCAACAGTCGTCTGACAACGAATGTCAGGTCCCATAGATCTTGGCTTGTTGTGTGTTTTTGTTATTTTAAGCGTTGATCTTGTAGTATGCTATGAGATCTTTGCTCTGGATCAAGAATCAGGCCTAGATAAATTGTATATTGTAAGTTATAACCGGTCAAAGGTCGTTGATCAAAGATTGATCGCCATTTCGGGTTACCCGAGAAAGTTTCGTGTCGATCTCGACAAAGAGGTTAATGGCCTTGTTGAAAGTAGTATGCACACAAGCCAGTCATGTTTGATGATAAAGCATATACTTTGTAACAATCTTATTCATTTATTAATAAAAAGTATTAATTTATTAAAGGCTTTTAATTATCTACATGATGTTGCTTTTTATAATATGTGATAAACCCATAGTTTTAAGCAATGCTTTTAGAATAATGATGATGATCATTCTAATGAGATCTAAATTCTTAGAAAGCTTAAAACTAAAATAGTTCCCAATCATTGGATTACTAAATTGGGGATTAGTGAATCCGGATAGATTGGTACATACGTTGTTTGCTTTCATTGGATGAGGATGATTGATCTCATGATCATTTGTGTGGAGACACTAAAACAAGTATGTAGGTGCTTATTAGAGAATAAGTTCATCGAACGTGGCTCGCTAAGGAATACCTAATGGAGTTTTACTACTCGTCAATAGGAATTCTGTAGTGATAGTAGTACAAGTGATCCTTGGATTTGAGATCATCATAGTATCTTGTGTATGATGAGTTATACTTTGACTTATTCCTTAAGACCCTTAGGGTATATCAAAGGGTATGCTTGGGTATAATAAGTTGTACATGGAGATAATGTATGATCAATAAAGAATCTACCACTTTATTAAAAGAAGAGAAATGTCCTATGTGATTCGATAAATGACAACCTAGTAGTCCTTTAATATGTAATGAAATTAGAAAGGAGTTTCTAATTTGCATTATTTGAGTTGTGCATTTAAGGATCGAAATACATATAATTAAATAAAATAAGACTTTGACAAGAATTCCATGTCTTATATTTAATTGGGACATTGTATGGTGGAAGGATTGAATTGTCACAGTAACTATTTACTCAAAGGTTCTTTTATGATTAATGTTAAAATCTATATTATCCGGAAAGTCGCGTTGATCGCTAGGGAGGCTTATCCCTATTGTAGAATAAATATTATTTATTTAAATAAATTAATTGTTTAATTTATTTATTTAAATAAGATTAGAATTGTTCTAATTGATTTATTCACAACGGGGTTTAATATGGAGAACCTAAAGGGTCACACCATAAAAGGAAGAATAATTATTTAAGAATTTAATGGCATAATCGTAATAATATGTTATGTATATTTAATTTAATCTATGGTGATAGAATAAATTAAATAGCTTAATATTTATTATTTAATATTTTAGAAATATTAAATATAAATTAATAAGAGGAGTCTTATTAATATTATTACAATTATTATTATTATTTTAATTTCTAAAAGAGTTTAGGAATTAATTTAATATAAGTACTCTCATTTATTCCTAATTGGATTAGGAAGGAAAATTAGTTAAAGGAGTTTAATTAATTATCCCTAATAAGATTAGGGAGCCCCTTTAATTAAAAGGGTTTAATTAAATAATACCTTATTTAAAATAGGGTTACTTGATATCTTTATAAGAGGAGTCTTATATCAGATATTGAGAATACGTTATTTCAAGAGTTGGAGAGTACGCTCTTTTTCTATAGAGATAGAAAAAACTAGGGTTTAGCCAACCACCCATTTTCTTGAATCTTTCTTCTTCCTTGGTGGATCACCTCTAGAGGCCAAACACTTGGGTGGCTAACGTTGATCAAAGGAAGGAACCAAACCCGGTGGATTCATGTTGAACGCGAAAATGATTGAAGGTGAACTTGTACCTGAGGAAGCTCGATCTTCAAGGGTATGATTCTTATTCGTTATCTGTTTCGTTTAATTAATAATTGTGCATAAAGGGTGATCCGGATATATGGTTTGTATAATTTTAAAACTCTGATTTTTACACGTTTTCGCTTATTTTTGTAATTTGATTGCGTTCATGAATATTACAAACCTAACAGTGGCATCAGAGCCAAACCTTTATGCAAATTATTAATTGTTCAGATTTGATATGTATATTGATATGTGTTTAGAATAATTTAATTGGGCATAATTTGTTTGTATAAAATTTAAAAGAAAAAAAAAACAAACGCATTTTTTTTTTAAATTGGTAATCTTTTTTTTTTTTTGCTTCATCATTCCCATAATTTGCTAAACATTTAATTTAATCATATATAATCGATTATATATATATATATATATATATATATATATATATATATATATATATATATATACGGTTTATTATGAAGTCACATGCATGATATTCGCCTACGAAAAGGTGTGTTAGGTTTTTCAAGGATTTCATGTACGGAAATTTTAAAGGGAGCAGGGAGTTTAAATTGTGTACTAAATCAAGGAAGCTAGGATTCAATGTAATACTTTATATATATTATATATATATATATATATATATATATATATATATATAAGTAATCATAAATAAAAAATAAAAGGTATTCAGATACCACGCTTTTTTTTTATGTAATACTTATATATTATATATATATATATATATATATTACCGTAATATATATTATGTATATGTAATATATATTTTAATAATTTTATAATTAAAATAAAAGTTTATTTTAATTTTAAAATAAAATGTTTATTTTAATCTTAAAATAAAAAGGTTTATTTTAATATTAAAATTAAATTTCATGCTAACTAATTAGAGTTGGAATTGGATTCCATGATAACTAATTGGAGTTGAAATTAGATTATATGTGTTTCCTTAAATAAATGAGTTTATTTAGATATGAAATAAGATTTCATATTATTCAAAATAAAGGAGTTTATTTGTGAATAGGAAAGAGAATCTGTGTTTCCTTTAATAAAGGATTTTTTTAACATGGAATTGGATTCCATAATTAATTAAAATAAAGGAGTTTATTTTGATTAAAAGTTTTGATTAAAATAAAATAGTTTATTTTATTCAAAATTGGATAAATTAAAATAAAATAGTTTTATTTTGATTTAAATTTGGATTAAAATAAAGGAGTTTATTTTGATTCAAAATTAGATTTTATACTAACTAAATTTGCCCATTAAATGATATCATATATATATATTAAATGTTTATTATTCATAAAATGAATGTTATTTATTGATGCATATGATGATGTGTATGATAATAAATGGGATTGATTATGGACTATTGACAATGTGATTGGATTTTATTTTAGTTGGATGCATGAATGTATGGGTTTTATTAAATGGGGTCTCAAGTACCCTCGTCTTCTCTATTTTTTTCTTAATGTAAATTCTATCTCCTCCTATGTACTTTCCCTCGATCACGATCAAGGTTTCTATTTATTTTAAATAGTTTTGTAATATGAATAGTTAGAATTAATTTTGAAGAATTGGAGATCAAGGAACAAGGAGCGCTTGAAGACCCGTTTGTAATGGAGCAGGGTTTAAATGTAATAGTTATATTTAAACATTATTTCTTGCACCCTAGGTTTGACCTTTTGGTTCACTTGGTGGCTCTAGTGAACCAAACTAGAATAAAAGTCCATAATCAATCCGTAGAATATAGTATTCTATATGTGCATGCTTATACTATATATATTATATATTATGCAAACATGCTTCGTGATGTTAATTAATACGACGCGTATTTTATATATATATGTGTAAATGCTGCTTAAACAAGATGAGACAATTTAATAATAAATCCTCAATTTTTTTATATTAAGTCCTAAAGCGTTCAAAGATATTTGGAATATCGAACGTCGCCTTCTAGCATGATAAAATTAATAGAGTATTAAATATTTAATATGAGTTTGTTGTGTCATCACAAGGCAAGTATTAAGTATTTAAGATGTTAATTTATCACATTTGATGTTTATAAAGAAAATTGAACAATATTGTTTTGTTGTGTCACCACAAGGATGCTATTTTTCTTTTTTGAATATATGGAGTGCTAGGTTGGACTTAACTTGGATAATTTTGATTGGATGTGCCACCACTTGATCAAAATAATCTAAGAGGAAAAAAGAAAAGGAGTTGCATAGTTGATGTAATTGACAAAAGTTGTCTACCTATTTATTTATATATAGTTTGTTGTGTCACCACAAGGCTATATACATTTGAAATGGGATCCTTATTCTCACTAGCAAATCTTTAATTAGATTTTGCCGAACTATATAAGTGAGGGTAATATAGTTTGAAGAAAATAGTGGGACATGCCAATTTAAAACAAGACCTAATTTATTTTGGTAATTAATAAAAGAATGTATGTTAAAATGTTGTTAATTACAAATTCATTTACAGAATTTTACAATGTCTAAAATTACTATCACTGCGAAACATATTAGATGTTATTTAACTGGACCGTATTAAATGGATTGGTTAAGGAATTTGAGAATAGTTCTCATAGCTGAAAAGCTATCTTATGTCCTTAATACGCCCATCTCTGCAATGGTTGCAGACAATGCCTCTGAGGAAGAGATTGCTATTTTTAGAAAGTGGCAAGATGATGCACAGTTGGCTCAATGCATCATGCTCGCATCCATGAGTAACGAGCTTCAGCGTCAGCATGAAACTATGGATACTCCTACTATATTCCTGCACATCAAGTAGTTGGTGGTGAGGAAAGTAGGACTAATAGATATCAGATATCTAAGGAGCTCTTCCGATCTAGAATGACTGATGACACTACAGTACAGACAAAAGTCCTTAACATAATCAATTTGATTGATCAATTAGGACAACATGTTTTGTCATGGATGGAGAGTTGAGCCAAGATTTGATCTTGCACTCACTCCCAGACTCTTTTCACAATTGTTGTGAATTTTTTATATGAACAAGCTAGATATCAGCTTCGCTGATTTGCTTAACATGTTGAAAAATGTTGAGAGTCACTTTCCACCAAGAAAGACAATGTCTTACTGGTAGGGGCCAAAGGATCTTCTGAAAAGAAGAACGATTCTAAGAAGGTAAAGAGAAAGGCATAAACAAAGGATAAAAAAAAAAAACTGATACGGATAACAAAGGAGTTTGCTTCCACTACAATAAGCCTGGACACTGGAAAGAAACTGCGAGAAGTATCTTGCAGAGGCTAACCAAAGAAGCTTAGTGAAGTTTTGGTTACAATACAGTTTTTGTTCATGTTTGAAATAAATTTTTCTTTAAGTCAATGTTCTACTTGGGTATTGGATACCAACTTTGGTTATCATAAATATAGATTTATGAAAGGACCAAACAGAAGTAGAAAGCTAAACAAATATAAGTAATCCTATGTGTGGGAAATGAAGCAAAGGTTGCAACATTAGCCATAGAAACTTATAGTTTAGCACTGCCTACGGGCAAATCTATTAAGTCAATAAGTTATTATTGTATTCCAATTCTTGTTAGAAACATTATTTCCATTTTATTGTTGGACAATAAAATTTTTGGTATTATAATTAAGAACAATTGTTGTTCTATTTATAATAATAATGTTTCGTATAGAACTGAAAGATTACTTAATGGATTTTGTATACTTGACTTACGTGAAAAATTATTTTGTAAATTGAACAAACTAGTATAAGAAAAGGAGATGATCATTCAAAGAGTTGAATGTATGTATTTGTTGAAATACAAGTGTGAATTATTTGAAAGGTTCAAAGAATTCAGAAGTGAAACAAATTGGCAAAGTATTAAGATTCTTTGATTAGATCAAGGAATAAATACTTGTGCAATAAGTTTCAAGATCATCTCAAATGGTTTTCTCATAATGGACGCCTCCTGATACCCAATAATTGATTGATGTATCTGAAAGGAAAAATCATACCTTGTTGGACATGGTACGGTCCATAATGATTTTACCGACATTTTAGTATCCCTCTAGGGTCATGTCCTAGAAATGGCTGCATATCTACAAAAAGGTAACCTCAAAATCCGGCCCCAAGACTCCATAAAATTTATGGACAGGGAAGATTTCTAATCTTAAGTATGTTAAGATAAGGGGTTGTCCAACTTATGTGAAAAGGTTTCTAAGGATAAGCTTGGGACAAGATTTGACATGTACAGATTTGTGGGACATCCTAAAGTAAGTTTAGGGTATATGTTCTATAATCCTACTTAGCAAAAGGTGTTTGTTGCGAAAAAACACGCTTCTAAGATAAATGTGTTTATTATTGAAGGGGCTAGTGGGAGGATAATAGATCTTGAAGAGTTCAAGAACCACAAAACACTATAAGTCAAATAAGAGGAACCTATAGATAGACCTATGTGTACCACAAACCAAATCATCAAACTGAATAGTCATAGAAGATACCTAGGAGGTATGGATTCATCATGGATGATGATGATGAGGTACGATCATAGAAGATGATGATCCAGAGTTACATACGATGAGGTAAGAGTTCTAGTGTGTACAAAAGGGTCAGTGGGAGCGTCGTGACATTCCTAATATTATATGTTGATATACTACGGATAAGGAATGACATACTAATGCTACAATCAGTAATGATAAAGTTATCTAAACATTCCTCCATGAATGGTTTGGGAAGAGTATCTTAATTGGGGATAAAATCTATATAGATAGATACAAGAGGATGCTCGACTTAACCCAAGGAACGTATATTCATTTGATGCTAAAGTTGTTTAGCATGGCAAACTCAAGAGATGTCTCATGTCGATGAGCTATGGAGTGTATCTCTTAATAGTCCCCACAGACTCTCGAAAAAGAGAGGTCGCATGAGTGACAATCATGTATGCAATGAAATGTACGAGACCCGATGTTGATCACATCATATTATGGAGAAGTTCACTATGAGTCGTTGAAAACATCTTAAAGTGCTTAACCGACACTAAGGATGTGATCATATTCATGGTGGGTCTAAATTAAAACTAGAGGGCTTAATGACTCAAGTTTTTCGAGACGGACCAAGATGACAAAAAATCCACTTTAAGGTAAAGCGTTATCTTGAGCAAAGGTGCGTTGAATTGAAAGGTTCCAAACAAAGAAAGAGTTCTTTGGTTTAGTGATAAAGACAAAGTATATAGCTATAAATGAAGCTGCAAGTTGATTGTTTGGATTAAAAGTTCATTATAGAACTAGGAATAGTTCCTAAGTCTCATCTTGGATCTAAACATGTGTTGTGGCACTTTCATTTGATTATTAGAATTATTGAAAGATGGGAAATCACTATAGAGATAGTGGAATCTCATGAACAACATTACATATCCATTAACTAAAGCTTATCCAACAGCAGGATAATCGTCACTTAGAGAAGAAGAGTATGAGATACCATGACGATTGGCTTTAGTGCAAGTGGGAGATTGAAAGTAGTATGCACACAAGCCAATCATGTTTGATGATAAATCATATACTTTGTAACAATCTTATTCATTTATTAATAAAAAGTATTAATTTATTAAAGGCTTTTAATTATCTACATGATGCTGTTTTATAATATGTGATAAACCCATAGTTTTAAACAATGCTTTTAGAATAATGATGATGATCATTCTAATGAGATCTAAATTCTTAGAAAGCTTAAAACTAAAATAGTTCCCAATCATTGGATTACTAAATTGGGGATTAGTGAATCCAGGATAGATTGGTACATACGTTGCTTGCTCATTGGATGAGGATGATTGATCTCATGATCATTTGTGTGGAGACACTAAAACAAGTATGTAGGTGCTTATTAGAGAATAAGTTCCTTTGAACGTGGCTCGCTAAGGAATACCTAATGGAGTTTTACTTGCTGTCAATAGGAATTCTGTAGTGATAGTAAGTACAAGTGATCCTTGGACTTGAGATCATCATAGTATCTTGTGTATGATGAGTTATACTTTGACTTATTCCTTAAGACCCTTAGGGTATATCAAAGGTATGCTTGGGTATAATAAGTTGTACATGGAGATAATGTATGATCAATAAAGAATCTACCACTTTATTAAAAGAAGAGAAATGTCCTATGTGATTCGATAAATGACAACCCAAGTAGTCCTGGTTAAGGCGTAATGAAATTAGAAAGGAGTTTCTAATTTGCATTATTTGAGAGTTGTGCATTTAAGGATCGAAATACATATAATTAAATAAAATAAGACTTGTGATAATTCCATGTCTTATATTTAATTGGGACATTGTATGGTGGAAGGATTGAATTATGCAGTAACTATTTACTCAAAGGTTCTTTTATGATTAATGTTGAAATCTATATTATCCGGAAAGTCGTTGATCGCTTGGGGAGGCTTATCCCTATTGTAGAATAAATATTATTTATTTAAATAAATTAATTGTTTAATTTATTTATTTAAATAAGATTAGAATTGTTCTAATTGATTTATTCACAACTGGGTTTAATATGGAGAACCTAAAGGGTCACACCATAAAAGGAAGAATAATTATTTAAGAAGTTAATGGCATAATCGTAATAATATGTTATGTATATTTAATTTAATCTATGGTGATAGAATAAATTAAATAGCTTAATATTTATTATTTAATATTTTAGAAATATTAAATATAAATTAATAAGAGAGTCTTATTAATATTATTACAATTATTATTATTATTTTAATTTCTAAAAGAGTTTAGGAATTAATTTAATATAAGTACTCTCATTTATTCCTAATTGGATTAGGAAGGAAAATTAGTTAAAGGAGTTTAATTAATTATCCCTAATAAGATTAGGGAGCCCCTTTAATTAAAAGGGTTTAATTAAATAATACCTTATTTAAAATAGGGTTACTTGATATCTTTATAAGATGAGTCTTATATCAGATATTGAGAATACGTTATTCCAAGAGTTGGAGAGTACGCTCTTTTTCTATAGAGATAGAAAAAGTAGGGTTTAGCCAACCACCCATTTTCTTGAATCTTTCTTCTTCCTTGGTGGATCACCTCTAGAGGCCAAACACTTGGGTGGCTAACGTTGATCAAAGGAAGGAACCAAACCCGGTGGATTCAAGTTGAACGCGAAAATGATTGGAGGTGAACTTGTACTTGAGGAAGCTCGATCTTCAAGGGTATGATTCTTATTCGTTATCTTTTTCGTTTAATTAATAATTGTGCATAAAGGGTGATCCGGGTATATGGTTTGTATAATTTTAAAACTCTGATTTTTACACGTTTCCGCTTATTTTTGCAATTTGATTGCGTTCATGAATATTACAAACCTAACACTTATATCTTGCAGGTGTTAGATTGTTTGTTGTTGATGTTGTAATAGATTTGTACTCTGGTATTTGGACTTCAATATTAAGCTTTTATATCGCTTAAATATCTAACGGATCGAAGTCAGTGGAAGGTCAAACCAGGCCAGAAGATCACGAACTTAGTTTTCTGGGTAACCCAGAAAACTTAAGAGCATGATCTCTGACAAGGTTTGACCAGAATATATCTTTATTATTTGTTTGTTGTTTTATCATTTTTATGTAATGGATCTCTAGATTTACATTTTGTCTACATACTGCAAAGCTTAGATCACAAAAACATCAAAAAGATTTCAAGTTGTGGAAGCCCAAAGTAGGCCTCACGAACTGTTCTTCATTTCTGGGTAACCTAGAAATGAAGAACAGCTCTGACAACCACTTTAAAGGCTTTGATCTTGTTGTATATTTGTCGTTTGATCATGATGGTGGTTTAATATTGTAGTATTGCACTATGTCTACAAGATCTGACCATTATCTTTTCCAGAAACACAATACACAATTCACGAATGCCGGTCAAACTAAGCCAATCGAAAACTGGCATGAATGTTCTAGGTTTAGCCAAGAACACGAAGAACACCTATATAATGATTTTGATTACGCTCAGCTATAAAGCGATCTTTAATGACGCTTTTATTAAATTAATTAAATTAATTTCTAAAAATAATTTAAAAATAGAAATTAATTTCCGAAAATTACAAAAAATTATTTTAAAAATTATTTTAAGTTATAAAAATAAACTTTTAATAATTTGAAATATTTTTCATAAATATTAGTATTTATTTAAATATTATTGATATTTAATTTATTTATTAAATACATTAATTAAATTAATTAAAAATGATTTTATTATATTAAAAATTATTTTAAATGATAATAAGTTATTTAAAAATATTTTAAGTTATAAAATATAACTTTTAAAGCAAATTTCATTAATTATTTAATATTAATGATCATTAAGTTATTTACTAAATGAATTAAATAAATTAATTAAAATGAATTTATTATATTAAAAATCATTTTAAATAATAATAAGGTATTTAAAATATTTTAATTTATAAAATATAACTTTTAATATTTAAAGATAAATTTCATTAATTAATTATTATTAATGATATTAAGGTTATGTAATAATTATATTAAATAAATTAATTTAAAAATCATTTTATTATTATGAAAATCATTTTAAATGAAAATAAAGTGTTTAAAGATATTTTAAGTTTTAAAATATAACTTTTAATATTTAAAGGATAATTTCAATAATAATTTAATATTAATAATTATTAATTTATTATTAATGATATTAAATTTATTTAATAATTATATTAAATAAATAGTTTAAAAATGGTTTTATTAATTTAAAAATCATTTAAAAGGATATAAATGAATTAAAAATATTTTAAGTTATAATTAATGACTTTTAATATTTTGATAAATAATACATTAATACTTTAATATTAATGGTAATTATTTAAAAATGATTTTAAATGTTTTAAAAATTATTTAAGTGTAATATTAATACTTTAAAATATTCTAAGTTATTATAAATAACTTTAATATTTTGAAATAATTTCATTAATAGTTTAATATTAATTAAATATTAATGATAATAGAGTTGTTTAATATTTAAATCATTTAATAATGATTCGGATGTTTGAAAATTCATGATAAATTATAATAAATGTTTTAAAATTATATTAAGTCATTTAAAAATAATGACTGATATTTATAAATATTGAGTTACAGAACAGAGTCTTATACTCACTAATTACCCGATAAAGCTGTCGGTACACCGACATATTTCAGAAATTGATCTGGACTTAGATAATTTAATTAGATATGTGATTATTTGTGATTTAATGGTTGTTAAACATGGGTAATAATGTGATTAGGTTATGTACTAACTACGAAATACAGTACTATGTGTTATAGTTTATTGTTCTAATCGAACGAATGGTCTGATTAATGATAGGTCGTGATATAAACGATAAAACTAAGTTGCAAATTATAAGCAGCGCATCAGGTAAGTATCTTACCTTTGCATTTTCTTTATGTAATGGACATAAGAATGTTTGTAAACTATATTATTACTGTACAGATTATTAACCCTATATTATATACGCTCATTGATTATCAACATGTTAGTATATGATAATTCAGATATATATATTCTGTTCGTTAATTTCTATAAATGGTTATATAAGTGTCCCCACTTGGATAATCATTGTATTTAATCACATGTGTATACACCTTTGTTAATTACCCATATATATATATATATGTTGAATTATAGATTATTGTTGAACAAGATAAAACCTTTGATTTGGAACCCAGACAAGTATGAACATCCCTACACGGGAAAAATTTTATGCGCCCAAGGCGGACAGAGTGAACGATACCCTCGTTCTTGCATGTAGTATTGATCAATGCAGGCATAACGGCCGATCACCCCGTTCTCGTAAGTTATGACGATTTACAGATGAATTTTTGTTTAACCTTTTCGAAAATAAAAACAATGTTCATAGTATGTCACATTAACCCTATTTATTGTCAGTACGTAGTTTCAAAGATTTGGTATAGAATTGATATATTATTATAATTGGTACAGATTACTTCACAACTGTTGAATCGTTGTAGAAGGGTAGTATAAAGAAAATATTTAAATTCTTTCAGCTTATATATATATAATTGCTATTACTTACTGGGCACTCAAATGCTCATCCTTGCTTAATTTAAATGTTTTCAGCTAAGTGCGAACGACCAGAGAGCTCTGCTAAGAACAAGGGAAAGAGAAAGGTTGCTGAATGAGAGAAATGCTATTTTATGTAATAATTAACTTTATTAAGACAAGTATGATATATATTATCTATCATGGGTTGTAATGAATGTTTAAAGGTTACGTACTTGGGATTCAGACTCTGATGATATGTAAATTAAGTTGATCTTTATATTATTAATATTATTATTAGTATTATTTCGCTCATAGAAATGGTATCGTAAAGCACCGAGTTCGGGTTTCAAGTACCCGGATTTGGGGGCTCTACACATCGCGAGAATGATTCACTCAAACACAAAGTTTATATAATAATAATTATAACTTGCACCATATTCAAAGTTGTGAAAGTTAGGGAACTTACCTTTTTGCGTAGATTACAATCTAAAGCTTAACGTCTTCGCAAAATCTTATAGTATCCTATTTATATATATATATATATATATATATATATATATATATTTATATATATATACACACACACACACACATTAGTTACACAACCTTAAACTTAAACCGACGAACTTACACTTACCTTATTACGTACCTTAAGCACACACATTAATTCTTATCGTAGTTACATAATCAGATTATACGCTACTACATAATTAAACCATATAGCTTTGTAATCGTCGTTGACTTAACGTTTTGAAAGTTTTAGAAACACTTATCAAATCTTAGTTTCCTATAGTCAACATATACATGAACACTTAAAACATCCCTTTAATCACATATTACAGTTTAGGTCATTCATATACACATGTATCGAGTTCTGATTAGCAATAAACCAGTCAGATTACACTGCAAGGTGGCACAACCGCGCTGGAATATAACTAGGGAGTGGTGCGGCCGCGCTGCTCCCTTTTACATCCAAAATTGAGTTTTCATTTATTCAGTTTGAATCTTAGCACGCGGGGGTATTAATATACATCATGTACACATATTAATAGATGTTGGACTAGGTCTTATGTTCCGCATAATCATTTCAAAATTACTTTCACTTGATGTAATTTATTCAAAAATTTTCATTTTATAAGGCTAGGAGGTTTCGTTTTACAAAAGACTAACTATGTTACCCATTATATCACATAATGATGCTAATAAGCCTTTAATATGCATGCTCAGATGTATTCCAGTTACTTACACTTAGGTTAAATAGTTTAACATTTGAAATCTCATTTTACATCATGCTTGAAAAGTCTAAATCATGTTTGGCTAGATGGTGAACATATTTATCATGTCTAGAGGCATAAAATATCTTATTGTGAGTGTCCAAAAGTCCAGAATACATATACGGTAGTCTTAAAAAAAGTTAGTTTTCAAACTCCTAAAGTTTTCTTGAAAATCTCATGTCAAACCAACGAAGCATGTAAGGCAACTTTGAATTCACATTCATACTCATAAATATATATATATATATATATATATATATATATATATATATATATATATATATATATATATATATATATATCAAGTCACATAAGCATACTCAAAAGTTCGTAATTCAAAGTATATCAAGTTCACAAGCTCCGGTTTCCAAACTTCAAGTTTCTTTTAGAAAATCAAGTTAACGTAACTCATTATATACAAGTCAAGCTTATACCATATGTTAGCTCATTTACAAACATATTTAAGTCGTCTATGCATGCTCACAAGGTTAGAGGTTAAGATACATAGGGTTCGTTAAGGGTTGTTCTCAACATTCTAAGTTTTCTTTAAAAAAAAAAACTCCAACTAAAACAAGTTAAGGAGAGTGACTACAAGTAAAGAATTTTATGTTAGCTTTCCACGGTTATCTATAACTAGATTCAAGCCAAACTAACATTCTCAATATAACAGAAAACAACAAAATTAGATTTTATGGTCGACAGTGGTAAGCCACAGTGTTTTTGTATTGGGAAGTAGTGTGCTGGCATACTTGAGATATGACATAACAAACAAGCCCATGTTTCAGCAGAACTTAAAAATCTAAACAACCAATCCTTCATTCAACATGCTTACAATCAAACACATTGTTTCCATACATGCATATAAACTCCAATAACATATGGTTATTGACTTACAAACAAATTAAGAAGTAGTTTAGACAATCTTCTAAGATTTTCCAACTTTGAAATCAAGAACAACTTAAGTAATATTACCTCTTGAAGCTTGGATTTGCTAAATCCAACCTCTAATTACTCTATAAGCTCAACAACTCACTCTCTGTAACACCCCCAAATTCAGACACTCATATCTCGAATTTGGTTCGTCACGTGCTAACTCTAATAATAAATCAAAATCTCACAAAATGAAAAATAGAATAATTTATATTATGATAACATAAATATTCTCGTCCCATAGTCTCGCAACCGTTACTACAACATCTTAATTTAAACATAACTTATTACATCATAATAAATAAGTCTTCACACAACATAATAATAGTAAATCCCTAGTACTAAGAAACAAGCTATTTCGAAGCCTTCTCTTTACCTTTGTCCTTGCCTGAGGGTTCACCACGTTCTGCCTTAACTGAAAGCTTTAAGGAAAGCAATGATGATCAACAAATTTGCCCAGCAAGTAATATCACAATAAGGGTGAACAGTTATAAAGTTCAAATCTCAAGGGTATGACAATGAATAATAGTTCAGGAATTATCAACAATTCTTAATAAAGATCGCTATGGATTGTAGGATATCAACAAGATTCAAAAATAAATTATGTTAAGGTTCAAGAATAATGAACACTGAGCAGTCACTAAGGACTAAAAACTTCTACTAGAATTCACATTATTATACTAAAAATCCAATAAAATGAGTACAACAGGTGACCAACCTAAGTACCCTACGTTATACATAACATTTAAACATGCTAGTATGTGCGCACGTTGGTTCCCCAACAATTATAAAATATTTCCTTCAATAAGGGTTGTTCATCTCAGTAGATTTACAACACTCCGCACCAAATCAATTGGTTTGGATAACTTTCTAACATACTATAATGGTCTAGTTGAATCAATGGCTTAGACAATCTTTATAATGCATTTAAGAGCCATAAGTTCAATACTTGCAACAACATCAATATATAAAATCGATTTTCGAATGGTAATAGATATTTGCTCAATATAGGTATGATAATAATTCATAATTATGCAATATATAAAGAGTAAAGAGTTTAGGAACTCATATTCAATATGAAAATCAAATGAAGTTAGAGAACTTGCACAAAATCCAAAGTTGTGTAAGTTAGGGAACTTGCCTCAAGCGTAGTTTACCAACTTATAGCTTATCAACACTTTGAAATCCTATTGTAACGTAGTTATGTATACAACATATTTTTATTAGTTACTCAACTCTATAAGTTAATAATCTCATATATGTTTGATCATATAATTCAATGAAACACATTCAGTATCATCTTAGCAACGCAAATAGAAAATCACATAAACATGCTATCACACCATGTAGCTATATAACCATCCTCTATTTAGTTTGTAAAAAAGAAATACGAAAGATTGTATAAATGTTTAGACTCTTGGTTACACGTGGTCATTTTGTATTAGAACTCTTTAAACATCATGTTAATCATGTATTATGATGGAAAATAGTATAACACACATGATACCAGTTCAAAGATTACAACAAAATAAGTTAGACAAAAGTGTAGGGGACGCTTGTTTGCACCTCGGTTAAGCTTAGGGACTGGAAAATTCTTACTGCCTCTTGGCTTTGATCGAGTTGAGCTTTATACTTTTTGGTTCTGTGCCATTCTTTAGCATGCATTTAACATATACTTACATACTTATTAAAGATTCTTGCATGCTCTTAAGGTTATCCTACGATCCTCTTTGAAATGTATGGTTCTAGTTTGAGATTTCAAATAAGTTAAGACCAATTACGTTTATGAAATCATAAGGACTACTATGTTTACCATATATCCATACGAGGTAGTCATGAAATCAATTAGTATGTATGCTCACCAAGGTTTTCATCAAATACGCATGTCTAACATCTTTTATTACTTTAAAACATCTCTAACTTATGCTTGATAAATTTTCATTGTGTCTAACCAAAATGGACATACGTACGAGTCATGTGTGATCACATATGGGTATTAGTCATACATGCTTTAAGTTCAGATAGTACACAACATCATGTTCATAATATTAGTTTACAACACATCCAAGTTTGTTTTTTTTTAAAAAGTTATTTTAACCCAAACGAAAGTACATCATAGTACATATATGCATATCACTTTGAATCACATCTCGTGTGTAGTTAGGTCATATGTGCATGCTCACAGAAATCAAAACTTAAAGTACATAAGTTTCATCAAGGTCTATTTCTAAAGCTCAAAGTCTTCTTTAGCAAACACATACTAAAGCAAGTTAAGGTAATCATGTTATATAAAGGAGCTTAAGGTCACGAGTCAGGTCTATTTTCAATTATGTCTAAGTTGTTTTATCATGTTATAACTACCACATAACATCAGTAGTCCAAATTTAAGATTGGCCCACAGCGCAGCTGTGCCCTACCCTGGTTAGTTCAGACAAGCCTCTGCTTCGACAGAGATCAAACAATTATCAGTTTTTCTTCATTATAACATGCTTAGACCTATTCTCTGAGGTACTATACATACATATAAACTTCATAAACTCCTTGATAGCAATTTCCAATTAAATTCTCAAGAACTTAAGAGGATTTCTAAAATTTATCAAATTTGGAAACTAAAACCATAAAACAAGAATTCTACCTTCTAAGAAGCTTAGTTTCTTCTCTCTACAACTTTAGACTCCTTCTAAATCAACAAGCAACTCACACTCTCAAACTTGGAATTCAACAGACAATTTACAACAACGGTAAAAAGAAAAATGGAGCTGCCATTTATAGAGAAATGGCTGTCTGGTTAATGGTTTTACATTAAGGTTGGAATCCATGGGTTAGAAGATGAAGACAATCGTTATAGAAGAGTTGTTCAACCACCTTTTCCTCAGCCATCTCCAACCATCATCACGTAGCTTGTAGCCACTATGCTTAGCTTTGCATTTTACATAAAGGAGATATAGGGTACTGTTTGGCCAACTGATTTGGGAACAAGTCTCTAAATCTCAGCATTTGGTTTCCTAATATAGTTAGTTTAATTCCTCTTCGGCTCCCTTATGTGATTTTAGTGTATTAATGTTACTACATACATAAAAATTAGGGATTATATATGTATCCATATCATATAATTCATGTACATTGGTTTCACATAATTTAATATTTAAAGTATATAAAATAATGCAGTTAGGTATTATTAACCTGGTATTCTCCATAACTATTTTCAATACACATATTTCCATATTATAACAATATTCAATATTAAATGTCTATTTTTCTAACATTCAATTTCTTTCCAATTTTTGAGATGCATAGTTAATTAACTATTTCTGTATTAAAATGTCACGCATGATTTTATTGTGCTACTTGGTACTTCATACCATTAAATTTACTCTTATAATATAATTTTAATAATGTCACACATTAAAATAATGTTCCATATAATATCCACAGTAATAACCAACTTCAACCTCTCGCCATCAAGCGCAATTGCTTGATTTGTATTACTGATGAAGGGCGCAATTGCACCTGGTCCCCGGCAAAGTGCTAAACTGGTTTACCTATATGCTAGTTACAACCTCTACAACCATTCCAGATTCACATAGCATGAATTAATTCCCAAATTGATAATATTATTAATTAAACATCTTATTCATTTCATGCATGAAGTTACTTAATCATTCAAATATATACAATTACATATAATTAATCTTTCTCTTATTAAACTGTTTCTCTCTTAATTTACTTAGTGAATCTATTAATCCTTCATTATGCCACACTAGGCAATTCTGATATGCTTGACGTTAAGATCTACACCAATCTTATCACATTACCTTACTGTCATATGTTTCTCAACACTTAACTCAATTGAATAGAGTTTCTATAACTCATGCCACAAAAATATTTAATTATACTCAAATAAATATTCGACTTTTATTAATATAACTATTAATAATATTTGGAAAATTATGGGGTTTTAAATCCTCCCCCCTTATAAAAATTACGTCCTCGGAAGGAATTTGTACAAGGATAAGATGATGAGGCTACGTGGGTATAGTCCCTCCTCATCTTATCCTTTGACTCCCACGTAGCCTCCTCGGCGTTGTGGTTTCGCCAAATTACTTTTACAGAAGATATGGTTTTATTTCTCAAAGTTTGCTCTTTCCTATCTATTATTTGGACAAGAATTTCCTCGTAAGTTAGATTCTTCTCTACTTGAATTGGCTCATAAGATATCACGTGTTTGTAGTCAGGCTTGTACGGACGCAACACGGAAATGTGAAACACATTATGAATGTGTTCCAGCTCGGGTGGTAAAGCTACTTTTTACGCCACTTCGCCTAGTCGCTTCAATACCTCAAATGATCCTATGAATCTCGGACTCAACTTCCCCTTCTTACCAAATCTTATCTTCCCTTTCCAAAGAGGTACTTTCAAAAACACGAAACTTTCGACTTCGAAGTCTCGGTCCTGACAATGCAAATTCATGTATTTCTTCTGGCTATCTTGTGCAGCTACCAGTCTAGCTCTTATCGTTGCCACTACGTCGAGTGTTTGTTGAACCAATTTCAGCCCTAATATTCTTCGTTCTCTGACTTTATCTCAATACAATGGTGTTCTGCACTTTCTCCCGTAAAGAGCTTCGTATGGTGGCATACCGATGCTCGCATGATAACTATTATTGTAAGCAAAGTCAACTAAGAGCAAGTGGTCGTCCCAGCTCCCCTTGAAGTCCATCACACAAGCTCTAAGTATGTCTTCTAACGTTTGTATGGTTCGCTCACTCTGCCCCTCGGTTTGTGGATGATAAGCGGTACTCAATCTTAATTGTGTCCCCATTCTCTCTTGCAAACTTTTCCAGAAATTTGATGTGCAGCGCGGATCTCGATCAGAGACAATCGATACCGACACTCTATGTCACGAAACGATCTCCTTTACGTATAACTTTGCCAATTAAGTCAAGTCAAAACGCATCTTTATCGGTAGAAAATGAGCTATCTTCGTTAGTTGATCCACGATAACCCAAATGGCATCATAACCTTTTTGCGTGACTGGAAGTCCTACCACGAAGTCCATCATAATATGCTCCCATTTCCACTTCGATATTTCTAATGGTTGAAGTAGACCACTAGGCCGTTGGTGCTCTACTTTGACTCGTTGACAAGTAAGACATCTATTGACGCATTCCATAACTTCTCATTTTAGATTGGGCCACCAAAAGTGTTGTTGAAGATCTCGGTACATCTTCCTGCCTCCTAGATGAACAGAATACAACGTATTGTGTGCTTCGTGCAATATCTCTTCTCTCAATTTGGTTACAATTGTCACCCACACTCGACCCTCAAATCTCAAAATACCGTCTTATCCATCTTGAACTTTTCTTCCTCATTTTCTACTATTCTCTTTCTTATCTTCTCGTATTCTTCTTTTTTCTCTTGTGCTTCATTTATTCTATCCAATAACATCGGGTGAGCTTCCATTACGAATAATTTTCCTTCCGCTTCTTTTGGTTCCTCCACCTCTATTTCCAACCTTTCCATTTCTCTTATTAATTCCTCATGAGTTGTCAATTTGAATAACTTCTCCCTTCCCTTTCTACTGAAAGCATTGGCTACTACGTTTGCTTTTCTCGGGTGATAAAGAATTTCGCAGTCGTAATCCTTGATTAATTTCAACCACCTTCTTTGTCGCACGTTCAACTGCTTCTGTGTAAAGATATATTTAAGACTCTTGTGGTCCATGTATATCTCACATTTTTCTCCATACAAATAGTGTCTCCAAATCTTTAACGCAAAAACTACTGCCGCTAACTCCAAGTCATGAGTAGGGTATAGTTTTTCGTAATCCTTCAACTTTCGTGACAAATACGCAATGACTTTGCCATGTTGCATTAGCACACAACCAAGTCCCTTGTACGATGCATCACTATACACCATAAATCCTCTCGTATCATCTGGTAATGATAATAAAGGCGCCTCGCTTAACCTCCTCTTCAACTCTTAGAAACTTTCTTCGCATTTTTCCATCCAAACAAATGTCGCTGTCTTCCTCGTTAGATTGGTCATCGGGGTCGCTATCTTGGAAAAATCTTGGATAAACCTTTGATAGTACCCAACTAACCCTAAGAAACTTCTTACTTCTGTTGGCGTCTTCGGTTGTTCCCAGTTGCTTACCACTTCCACTTTTGCAGGATCCACATAAAATCCACTTTGGTCTATCACGTGTCCTAAAAATTGAACCTTCTCCATCCAAAATTTTCACTTTGAAAACTTTGCGTACATCTTCTCCCTTCTCAATGCTTCTAATACTATCTTTGGCGTGCTCTTCTTTGGTCTTTGAATAGATCAAAATGTCGTCGATAAATACTACTACAAACTTATTTAAGTATGGCTTGAAGACTCGGTTCATTTAGTCCATAAACGCTGCTGGAGCATTTGTTAACCCAAATGACATTACTAGAAATTTGAAATGTCCGTAGCGAGTTCGGAACGCCGTCTTTGGTATGTCTTCATTTCTCACTTTCAACTGATGATATCCCGTTCGTAAATCTATCTTGGAAAAACACTTTGCTCCCTTCAGTTGATCGAAAAGGTCGTTTATCCTTGGCAACTGATATCTATTCTTAATCGTTACTCGGTTCAACTCCCGATAGTCGATACAGAGCCTTATTGATCCATTATTCTTCTTTACAAACAACACTGGTGCTCCCCAAGGAGACACACTTGGTCGAATGTAACCCTTATCTAACAACTCTTGCAATTGTATCATCAATTCATTTATTTCTATTGGCACCATACGATATGGAGCTTTCAAAATTGGTGCAGTTCCCAGTGCTAAGTCTAGTACGAATTCGACTTTTCTGTCTAGCGGAAGACCATGCAGATCATCTGGAAATACGTCTTGGAAATCTCTGACTACCGATACATTTTTCATTTCTACTCCCTTCTTCTGAGTACTTACTAAATAGACTAGATAACATATACATCCTTTCTTTCACAATTTCTTGGCCCGCATCATCATAAGGCAACATGATTGCTTAACTGATGAGCTACTGTAAGACCCCAACTTTATGAATAAAGATGAATTTTTCTCTAAATAACATTTTTGAATATTAAGGTGTGAATTTTTTATAATATTATTGTTGTGGGTAATATTTATAAATTTTGCAAAATAAGCAAGTTGTCATAAAATATTCGTTTGGTCGGGAAATCTTCGTTTTATCAGAGAATATTCGTACGACGACATAATCATTAGTGGAACCCACAACAAAATTACTGTCGGAGTTAGAAAATGATAGAAATATCTTTTTATAAAAATAACGACGAAAATTTTACCATTAATTTTTGAAATACCCGGTGATAAAAGTACAGTAATACGCGTGGTTGCACAGTAGCACACGGTATTGATAATTGATGCTTACGTGAGAAGTCACTCAGTTATACTCAATTATTGCTACAGTAATTGCTGCATAGTATCTCACGTTATTGATTCAAATATTGTCACAATATTTTATATTTTTAAATCAATAATTGAGACGAAAAAGTTATTCATATTATTATTTGCAATATTGAAAATGTCTAGAAAGTTCTATCGAGGAAAGGGGTTTGGTCACCTAATTGTGCGCCAATAGGGAGAAATCCTTATCGGAAAGCCTCCTCTTTCCTGGGAATGATCTGGTTGTTAATATTGTGAGTTATAACATTAATGATGAATGTTATTAAAAATGTATTTTGTAAACCCAAGTGAATTGAGATAAAAAGAGGGGTATTTTATGAAGTATTTGTTGTAAGTTTGACTTATTATATGGACCCCTACTTACTCATTTTTCAAAATCGCTCGGGAGAAAGTTATCTCAGATTTATATATATATATATATATATATATATATATATATATATGAAACATATGGGGGGTGGGTGTATATATATATATATATATATATATATATATATATATATATATATATATATATATATTATAAGTTTTGTTTTTATGAAAAATAGAATATATTATATTTTATTATGCATTGTATTTGCATAGTGTCTGCATAGTAAATTATGTGAAATCTGAAATTTTCTGTGATTCTACAATTGTTGCGTCTGTGATTTTTTCTTAACGGTGCCTCTTCCATTCTCCTATAAATAAGATACTTAGTTTAGAAATGAAAATCACACCAAAATCAGAAAATTCTTCTTCTATAATATTGAACATATTTCTTTTGAGTTTAAGGAAATTTTGAGTGTAGAAAATAGTATAAGTTTTCTTCAAGAATATCCCCGCTATACTAGTCAGAAGTACTCTTTTTTTAAGGTAAGTGATATTATTTTTGTTTAATATTCGTATGAAATAATATTTTCTTCCATACTCAGTAGTATGTAAGTAATATTATTTCGTTTCATATTCATAATTCTATACTCATGTTGATAAGTTTTGCTTCTATACTCCGTGAAATTAGTAGAATATTCTTGAAATTTGCGCTTCATCTACTATCTTTTCACGAAAATATTATTCTGAACATTTTTGATAATTTGTAATCTTTTCATGTCGAGGTACTATTCATGGGGTATTATTCACTCGGGTACTATTCACCCGGGGTACTATTCATGACAAAAATTGATTTCTTTTTCATCCAAATTATTTTTGATATAATATTATTCTTGAATTTTACTCCACAAAGTAGTTATCATGTTGTCAATTTAGACATTTTTAAACTCTAGATAAATTAAAAATCTTTAATATTTATCCTTGATTTCGTTTGATTGAATTCTTATATCATTGTCATCATCCTCATGCTTGTATTATGATTAAAGTCATCTTTGGCCCGTAGTGCATAGATGGACTATTGATTGGTATGATTATGACCAGGGATTATTCGGTATAATCATAACCTGTAATGTTACAAATGATGTGGTAAAAGTCTTCATTGATCCGTAGTGCATTGATGGACAGTTGTTGGCATGATCATGACCACTGGTGATAATACGAATATCCTTAGCCTGAAGTGCATGGATGATTCGTGGATGTGATAATAATGAATATCCTTGGCCCGTAGTGCAGTGATAATTCAGTGATGTGGATTATTTATTGAGCTGAGTCTCGGCGATAAAATTAATGATAAACTTTTAAATCATAGAAGATAGTAGATATCATGCTCTACTTGACTCTTCTAATGGATTTCTTGTTCCGTTGAAGTTAAACTTGTTGTCTATTGTATTCTATCAATTTAACTCTGTTGAAGGCTAACGATAATTTATTCTGCATTATCTTAGTCATAATATTCTTTACTGGGCTAGTTGAGCTCACCCTTTTGCTTTCATTGTTCTCTTCAGGAAATGAGAATGTAGCCGGGACTAGTCGAGGAATGGAGTGACGGTCCGAGATGGTGACTGTAGTAGTCCTCACTATTCTATAAAATAGTGTGATAATAATTGTAATGAAGACTCCATTTGAGTTTGAATATTGTCTATGAGACAATATTCGTGTTAAAACTCTCAGCTACGATTTTGTCGTATTGTATAAATGAAGTTGTATTTAAATTATGTACCATGTATTTTGTGACTCATAATGGGTTATATATACCTATTTTGGAGGCGTCACAGCTACCATAAAACACTACCTTAGACTGATTTGGAGTCTGAAGGTTAACACTTTTCTTTTGACAATCGATTATCGCAGCGTGGCTGGATAACCAATCCATTCCCAATATCACGTTAAAGATGATGACAAGGTTTCCAACAATCCTTTTCCTTCCTCTTGACAAGTTACATAGAATTCTCTTTTCTCTCTATTATTCTATAATCACTCTGTGTTTCTAACTTAGCCTTAGGAGAAATAATACACAACAAAATAACCTGATGTATATATCCCACATATTCTTCAGTTAAAAAAATAAATAGGCTCATCAGATATATTATGCCAAAGGCCACAAGGCCATGTTTGGCTATACTAAAATTCCCCCATAATTTATTTTTATAATACTTATATTATATAGTTCCTTGTCACATTTTTATTTAATTAATTTAATAACTTACAACTACAATTATAATTATATTTATACTTAACAAATTACTACATATCTAATTTAATTATTAAATTAAACTAGAACATCATTTCATTTAATTTAATTATTTCCTTAAATATTAAACAATTTATTTAATTTAATTATTTCATTAAATTAAATCTTCAAATAATAAAATTACCATTCATTAATTTAATTAACATACACACTTAACTAAATTATTACACCACAATTTCATCAATTATTTATTTATCTCAATAAATAAATCAATTAAAATATTTATTTAATTCGATAAATATTTTTAAATTACATAAAATTTCTCGTTCGTTACATCCTTCCCTCCTTAAAAGGATTCTGTCCCCAGAATCACAACTCAATAAATTTATCCGTTACATTCTTCCATCCTTAACAAGATTCTGTCCTCAGAATCGCTATGCAAAATTAATCAAACAACTGAGGGTACTTTTTCATCATAACATCTTCAAGTTCCCACGTAGCTTCTTCAACATTGTGGTTTTTCCAAATTACCTTAACAGAAAGTATTATTTTATTTCTAAGAACCTGCTCTTTCCTGTCAATAATCTGAACAGGAACTTCTTCATAAGACATATCTTTTTCAAACTGTAAAGGTTCATATTCTATAATATGCTTATCATCAGGCTTATATTGTGACGCCCCCAAAATAGGTATACATCACCCATCTTGAGTCGCCAAATACATGGTACATAATTCAAATACAACTTAATAATACAACTGTCGTGTAAAATACGACAAAACATAATATGAGAGTTTTAATACGAATATTGTCATCTAGACAATATCCACACTCAATGGAGTCCTCATTACATTTATTATCACACTTTTTAATAGAATAGCGAGGACTACTAATGCTATCATCTGGACCGTCACTCCGTTCCCCGACTAGTCCCAGCTATATTTTCATTTCCTGAAGAGAACAATGAAAGCAAAGGGTGAGCTCAACTAGCCCAGTAAGAAATATTATGACTAAGATAATGCAGAATAATTTATCATTAGCCTTCAATAGTGTTAAACTGATACAATATAATAGACAACAAGTTTAACTGCACCAGAACAAGCAATCCATTAGAAGAGTCAAGTAGAGCATAAAATCTACTATCTTCTATGATTTAAAAGGTTTATCATCAATTTTATCGCTGAGACTCAGCTTAATAAATAATCCACATCATCGAATCACCCTTGCACTACGGCTAAGGATATTCTTAGTATCAAGACCACAAATTATCCATGCACTACAGGCCAAGGATATTCGTGTATTCATCAATGGTCATGATCATGCCAACAACTGTCCATCAATGCACTATGGGCCAATGAGGACTTTTACCACATCATTTGTAATATTACGGTTATGATTATACCGAATAATCCCTGGTCATAATCATACCAAGTCCATCTATGCACTACGTCCATAGATGACTTTCATCATAATATAAACATGAGGATGATGACAATGATATAAGAATTCAATTAAAAGAAAGCAAAAGATAAATTTTTAATGATTTCTAATTTAATTTATCTAGAATTCAATAATGTCCAAATTGTCAACATGATACTGCTTTGTGGAGTAAAATTCAAGAATGATATTGTATCAAAAATGATTTAGACGGAAAAAAAATCAATTTTTGTCATGAATAGTACCCTAGGTGAATAGTAACCGAGTGAATAGTACCCCGTGAATAGTAATTCGGGAATAGTAAACCCGTGAATAGTACCCCGACATGAAAAAGTTGAAACTTATCAAGAATGCTCAGAATAATATTTCCATGAAAAGATACTGGATGAAGCGCAAATATCAAGGATATTCTACTAATTTCATGGAGTATAGAAGCCAAAACTTTAACCAAATGAGTATAGAATTCGAAATCTGAAACGAAAGAATATTACTTACATACTACAGAGTATGGAAGAAAATATTATTTCAAGCGAATATTGAACAAAAATAACATCCCTTACCTTGAAAAGAAGAGTATTCCAACTGGTATAGTGGGGATATTCTTGAAGAGAACTTATACTGTTTTCTACGCTCAAAGCTTTCTACAACTCCAAAGAAATACGCTCAATATTTTAGAAAAAGAATTCTCTGATTCTGGTGTGATTTTTAATTCTAACTAAGCATCCTATTTATAGGAGAATGGAAAGGATACTATGCAATAAAATATTCTAATAAAATGAAAACTTTTGAATAATATATATATATATATATATATATATATATATATATATATATATATAACATATGATCAAAACATATTCACGGGTTTTATTCCCGTGATCACCTGTCCCCCACTTGACAAATGTTACAATTTATATATATATATATATATATATATATATATATATATATATATAATAACGAGATAGTGTTCCTTCCTAATAACATAAATCTTCCCCCACTAAATTTGACTAAGACATATATAACATATGTTTTATAATGTTCATTCATAGGATGCACCCGTGATTCCCCCACTTTATATGTGACGCCCCCAAAACAGGTATACATCACCCATCTTGGGTCACTAAATACATGGTACAAAATTCAAACACAACTTAATTATACAACAGTCGTGTAAAATACGACAAAACATAATCTAAGAGTTTTAATAAGAATATTATCATCTAGACAATATCCACACTCAATGGAGTCCTCATTACATTTATTGTCACACTATTTAACAGAATAGAGAGGACTACTAATGCTATCATCTGGACCGTCACTCCGTTTCCCGACTAGTCCCGACTACGTTCTCATTTCCTGAAGAGAATAGTGAAAGAAAGGGTGAGCTCAACTAGCCCAGTAAGAAATATTATGACTAAGATAATGCGTAATAATTTATCGTTAGCCTTCAACAAAGATGTTAAACCGATAAAATATAACAAACATCAAGTTTAGCTCTGCAATGAACAAGCAATCCATTAGAAGAGTCAAGTAGAGAATAAAGTCTACTATCTTCTATGATTTAAAAAGGTTTTTCATCACTTTTATTGCTGAGACTCAACTTAATAAATAAACCACATCATCCCTGCACTACGGCCAAGGATATTCATTAGTATCACGACCACAAATTATCCATGCACTACGGGCTAAGGATATTAGTGTATTCATCAATGGTCATGGTCATGCCAACAACTGTCCATCAATGCACTACTACCAAGGAGGACTTTTACCACATCATTTGTAACATTACGGTCATGATTATACCGAATAATCCCTGATCATAATCATACCAAGTCCATCTATGCACTACAGGCCACAGATGACTTTCAACATATTATAAACATGAGAATGATGACAATTCAATAAAACAAGTTCAAGAATAAATTTTAAAGATTTATAAATTAATTTATCCTGAACTCAATAACGTCCAAATTGTCAACATGATACTGCTTTGTGGAGTAAAATTCAAGAATGCTCAGAAGAATATTTCCATTAAAAGATACTGGATGAAGCAAAAATATCCAGGATATTCTACTAATTTCATGGAGTATAGAAGCCAAAACTTTAACCAACTGAGTATAATAGAATATATAAAACTGCAAATGGATTTTCGCACGCCATGCGGTAATCCACGTAGACAGATCATTTCCACAAGTTACAAAGGAATGAATACAAAGGATCATTCACCATGCATGCGGTAATCCACATAGACAGGTTATCCCAACAGAGTAATAAAGAATGGAACTGTGTCATGCGTAATCCGCACCGGCAGGATATTCCAATGAGAATAATAAAGAATGGAACTGGGTCATGCGAATCCGCATGTATGGATGTTCCAATAAAATAATAAAGAGTGGAACCAGTCATGCATAATCCGCAATGCATGTGATGTTCCAATGTAATAATAAAGAATGGAATAACAATGAAATTCACACCAGAATGCGATAGATCGCTTGACATGTAAAGTTATTCCAATGTAATAATAAAGAATGGAATAATGGAAGAATTTTACCATGTATGCAAGTTACAGATGATAAAAGTTATTCCAACACAATAAGAAAGAATGGAATAACAACCCTTACAGTATTGAAAGAAAATAACTCTCTTCATGAATACGAAAGAATAATACCCCTTACCTTAAAAAAAACTGGATACTGAAATAGTGAGGTAGCAGACTTTTCTTCTTCTTTCTCTCTATAATAATTGCTCTATAGCTTTTGTGAATTGGTGAGAAATGAAGGAAGAATGAGCTTCTATTTATAGGAAACTATAGTTTCGATAATTGCACATTTTGGGGCTCAAAATATTACAGTATAATACCTTCCTCTTTTTCTTTATTTTTAATTTAGTCCTGCAAGTATTATCAAACTTGCACCACCTCCCCTAATAGTAAATAATATGAATCAATAGTAAATCATGTGAATCAATAGTTCTAGACATGTGAAAATAGTTATAAGCATGTGAAATAATAGCAATTAATTGCTCATTTATCCTATTAATTACCCGATTGGTCAATATAACATCCAGACATCAATTATTATCGAAATAAATATCGATTTCCACTAACACTAATAATCCCAACACAATGGAATTATTAATTTCATCTTTAATCAACACGAACTTATTCATCATTAATATTATACCGCACAATATTTAACAACCAGTTCGTTCCCAGGAAAGAGGGAGCTTTCTGATAAGGATTTCTCCCTATTGGCGCGCAATTAGATGACCAAACCTCTCATTGACAGAACTTCTAGACATTATCAATATTGAAAATAATAATATGAATAACTTTATCGTCTCAATTATTGATTTAATAATATAACATATTATACAGATGATACTGTGACAATAATTGAATTAATAATACGAGAGATATGATGTAGCAATTCATCGTAGCAATAATTGAGTATAATCGAGTGACTTCTCACGTAAGCATCAATAATCGATCTTGTGCTACTACGCAACCACGCCAGACATCGTATTTTTTACTATCGGGTAGTTCAACGGTTTTAACGATAACACTTTCGCCGTTATTTTTATAAAAGATAATTTCGCGCAAGCTTAACTAACTACGACAATACTTCCGTTGTGGGGTCTACCAATGATTGTGTCGTCGTACAAATATTCCCTGTTAAAACAAATATTCCCCGACCAATCGAATATTATATAACCACTTGCATACTTTACAAAATTTGTAAATATAACCCACAACTATAACATTATACCAAATCCACACCATAATATTCAAAAATATATTTCAAAAAAATTTAATCTTTATTTATAAAAGTTGGGCTCTTACAACCTCCCCTTCTTATGAAATTTCATCCTCAAAATTAGGGTGCATACCTGGTATGTCGAAGATGTGAGGATACCTTGAATTCATTTCAGATTCTAACTCCCAGGTCATTTTCTCAACATCGTGGTTTCTCCACAAAACTTTGACTTGAGGTATAACTTTAGAGCGTTGAATATGATCCTTCTTATCCAAGATTTTAACAGGTACCTCTTCATACGTTAAATCTTCCGCTATCTCGTCCGGTTCTAATTCAATAATGTGGTTCGGGTCTTTCACATATTTATGCAACATAGATATGTGAAAAACGTTATGAACACGAGACATACTTGGCGGTAAGGCGAGTCTATAGGCCACAGTTCCTACTCGATCGAGGATAAAAAATGGGCCAATGAATCGTGGATTAAACTTTCTTCTCTTTCCCAATCTTATAACTCCTTTCCATGGAGCAACACGTAATAACACATGATCTCCAATATTGAATTCCACGTCCTTTTGATGAAGATCAGTATAACTCTTTTGTCAATCGTTTGAGGTTTTTATACGTTGTCGGATCGTTTGAATCTTTTTCGTAGTCATACGTACCAATTCTAGTCCCAACAACGTTGCTTCACCCACCTCATCCCAGCATACTGGAGAACGACACTTTCTTCCATACAACGCCTCAAATGGAGCCATGCCAATACTTGCTTGATAACTGTTGTTGTAGGAAAACTCCACCAATGGTAAGAACTTGTCCCAACTTCCTTTGAATTCAAGGACACAGAGTCTTAATAAATCTTCAAGAGTTTGAATAGTCCTCTCCGACCGCCCATCCGTTTGAGGATGATATGCCGAACTAAATCGTAAATCCGTGCCCATAGCTTTTTGCAAACTAACCCAAAATCGTGAAGTGAATCTTGGGTCACGATCAGAAACTATGGATACTGGCATACCATGAAATCTTACAATCTCGTTTATGTACATACGAGCAAGACGTTCAAGTGTATAAATTTCTCGTATAGGTAAGAAATGAGCCGACTTGGTCAATCTATCAACAATGACCCAAATCGCATCTATGCCTTGAGAAACCTTGGGAAGACTGGTAATGAAATCCATGGTAATGTGCTCCCACTTCCATTTTGGAATTTCAAGTGGTTGCAATGGACCTTTTGGCACTTGATGCTCCGCCTTGACTCGTTGACAAGTTAGACACCTTGAGATAAACTCCGCAATCCCTCTCTTCTTATTGCTCCACCAAAATGTATGTCGAAGATCACGATACAATTTGGTACTCCCAGGATGGATTGCAAATGGTGTGTTGTGCGCCTCCATCATGATTTTATACTTTAAGTCAGAATCGTTAGGAACATAAAGTCTAGATTTGACTCGAAGTATTCCTTCTTCATCGATTCTTGCTTCTGAAATAGCACCTTCTTGCACTTTCTCCCTCATACGCATCAGCTTCAGGTCTGTAGCTTGAGCAGCTTTAACTTTATCGATTAAAGTCAGTTCTACTCGTATATTGACCATCATCACATGGGTCCCTGAAGTCTTTAACTCTATCTCCATCCTTTGTAAGTCATATACAATGGGCCTTTGCGTTGACAATAATGCACTTGTACCCGCATATGATCTTCTATTTAATACATCAGCTACTATGTTCGCTTTTCCAGGATGGTATTGAATGGTATGATCATAATCTTTCAATAGCTCAAGCCGTCATCGTTGCCGCATGTTGAGTTCCTTTTGAGTGAAGAAATATTTGAGGCTTTTATGATCCGTATAAATCTCCACCTTCTCTCCATACAGGTAATGCCTCCAAATCTTAAGCGCAAAAACGACAGCTGCCAACTCTAGATCATGAGTAGGATAATTCCTCTCATATTCTTTGAGTTACCGAGAGGCATAGGCTATGACTTTCCCATGTTTTATGAGAACACATCCTAACCCTTTGCCTGAAGCATCTTGTAGATGACAAATCCCTCCGAGCCGTGATGGTATTGCCGTAACAGGTCTTTGAAATAAGCCTCCTCTTGAGTTCTTGGAAACTCTTCTCACATTCCTCGCTTCAACTTAACTTTGTATCTTTTCGAGTCAGCTGAGTTAATGGAGTAGTGATTCGAGAAAACCCTTCTACGAATCTCCGATAATAACTAGCTAAGCCGAGAAAGCTACGTACTTCAGTCACTGACTTAGGCTTCTCCTTGCTTTGAATTGCTTCAATCTTTACCGGGTCAACAGATATTCCATGATTTGATATCACATGCCCAAGGAATGCAACTTCCTCAAGCCAGAACTCGCATTTCTTCAACATGGCATATAACTTGTTTTCACAAAGCTTTTGGAGTATCAGCCTCAAGTGTTGCTCATGGTCTTCACAGGTTTTGGAGTAAATGAGGATGTCATCAATAAAGATGACCACAAAGTGATCCAAATATTCTTTGAATACTCGGTACATCATATCCATGAAGGCAGTAGTAGCATTAGTTAATCCAAAAGACATGACTAGGAATTTGTAATGCCCGTACCGAGTTCTGAAAGTAGTCTTTGGAATGTCATCAGTTTTAATCTTCAACAGATGATATCCGGAACGAAGATCAATCTTTGAAAAGAATTTGGCTCCTTGCAACTGGTCAAACAGGTCATCAATGCGAGGCAACGGGTGAAAGTAGTATGCACACAAGCCAATCATGTTTGATGATAAAGCATATACTTTGTAACAATCTTATTCATTTATTAATAAAAAGTATTAATTTATTAAAGGCTTTTAATTATCTACATGATGCTGTTTTATAATATGTGATAAACCCATAGTTTTAAGCAATGCTTTTAGAATAATGATGATGATCATTCTAATGAGATCTAAATTCTTAGAAAGCTTAAAACTAAAATAGTTCCTAATCATTGGATTACTAAATTGGGGATTAGTGAATCCGGATAGATTTAGTACATACGTTCTTTGCTTTCATTGGATGAGGATGATTGATCTCATGATCATTTGTGTGGAGACACTAAAGCAAGTATATAGGTGCTTATTAGAGAATAAGTTCTTTGAACGTGGCTCGCTAAGGAATACCTAATGGAGTTTTACTTATCGTCAATAGGAATTCAGTAGTGATAGTAAGACAAGTAATCCTTGGACTTGAGATCATTATAGTATCTTGTGTGTATGATGAGTTATACTTTGACTTATTCCTTAAGACCCTTAGGATATATCAAAGGGTATGCTTGGGTATAACAAGTTGTGCATGGAGATAATATATGATCAATAAAGAATCTACCACTTCTAATAAAAGAAGAGAAATGTCCTATGTGATTCGATAAATGACAACCCAAAGAGTCCTTGGTTTAAGCGTAATGAAATTAGAAAGGAGTTTCTAATTTGCATTATTTGAGTTGTGCATTTAAGGATCGAAATACATATAATTAAATAAAATAAGACTTGACAAGTAATTCCATGTCTTATATTTAATTGGGACATTGTATGGTGGAAGGATTGAATTGCATGCAGTAACTATTTACTCAAAGGTTCTTTTATGATTAATGTTGAAATCTATATTATCGGAAAGTCGTTGATCGCTAGGGAGGCTTATCCCTATTGTAGAATAAATATTATTTATTTAAATAATTTAATTGTTTAATTTATTTATTTAAATAAGATTAGAATTGTTCTAATTGATTTATTCACAATAGGTTTAATATGGAGAACCTAAAGGGTCACACCATAAAAGAAAGAATAATTATTTAAGAAGTAAATGGTATAATCGTAATAATATGTTATGTATATTTAATTTAATCTATGGTGATAGAATAAATTAAATAGCTTAATATTTATTATTTAATATTTTTTTGAAATATTAAATATAAATTAATAAGAGAAGTCTTATTAATATTATTACAATTATTATTATTTTAATTTCTAAAAGAGTTTAAGAATTAATTTAATATAAGTACTCTCATTTATTCCTAATTGGATTAGGAAGGAAAATTAGTTAAAGGAGTTTAATTAATTATCCCTAATAAGATTAGGGAGCTTAATTAATTAAAAAAATTTAATTAATTAAATAAAACCCAATTCCTTAATTGTTAAGGTGGGTTGCCCACATCTATAAATAAGAGGAGTCTTATTATGGGTGTGGTGGTTGTTGACTTTTTCAACTACGTAATAATTCCAACAGTTGGGAGAGTACGCCCTTTTTCTATACAGATAGGAAAAACTAGGGTTTGAGCCAATACCCCTTCTTCTTGAAAATTCTTTTTCCTTGGTGGATCACCTCTAGAGGCCAAACACATGGGTGGCTAACGTTGATCAAAGGAAGGAACCAAACCCGGTGGATTCAAGTTGAACGCGAAAAGGATTGGAGGTGAACTTGTACCTGAGGAAGCTCGTTCTTCAAGGGTATGATTCTTATTCGTTATCTTTTTCGTTTAATTAATAATTATGCATAAAGGGTGATCCGGGTATATGGTTTGTAAAATTTTTAAACTCTGTTTTTTTACACGTTTCCGCACTTTTATGCAATTTGATTGCGTTCTTGAATATTACAAACCTAACAGTGGCATCATAGCCAAACCTTTATGCGAATTATTAATTGTTTTAATTTGATATGTATATTGATATGTGTTTAGAACAATTTATTTGGGCATAATTTTATTGTATAAAATTTAATAAAAAAAAAATAAAAAAAAATAAATTAAAAGCTCGGTAATTAATTCCGAAATCCTTTATTCTGCGGACTGTTGAAAAGGGAGTATCTCCTGTTAACTAAAATTATTATCAAGGGATGATTCACGGATTTCCGTGACTCAATGTGATTAGTGGCCACGTGGCCAGGATCATTTTTTACTCTATAAATCGTTTGCGCTACCTACTGTTTTGGTTCATTTTTGTTTGTTCAAGGATGGTGCACGGAAATCAAGGAACTCCGGATATAATATATATATGATATATATTTTAGTTATAATATATATATATATAATTAACGGTTATTATGTATTTATATATATTAGCGATTATTATATATATATATATATTATTCTTAATTATTTTATAATTAAAATAAAATGTTTATTTTAATTTTAAAATAAAATTTCATGCTAACTAATTAGAGTTGGAATTGGATTTTAAGATAACTAATTAGAGTTGAAATTGGATTCTATTTTTCCTTAAATAAAGGAGTTTATTTTGATATGAAATTAGATTTCATATTATTCAAAAATAAAAAGGTTTATTTGTGAATAGAAAAAGAATCGAGTATTTCTTAAATAAAGGAGTTTATTTGAATAGGAAAGAGAATCCGTGTTTCCTTTAATAAAGGAGTTATATTTTTTTTTTACATGGAATTGGATTCCATAATTAATTAAAATAAAGGAGTTTATTTTGATTAAAGATTTTGATTAAAATAAAATAGTTTATTTTATTCAAAATTGGATAAATTAAAATAAAATAGTTTTATTTTAATTTAAATTTGGATTAAAATAAAGGAGTTTATTTTGATTCAAAAATAGATTTTATACTAACCAAAGTTGCCCATTAAATGATATCAATATATATATATAAAATGTTTATTATTCATAAGATGAATGTTATTTATTGATGCATATGATGATGTGTATGATAATAAATGGGATTGATTATGGACTATTGACCCAATGCGATTGGATTTTATTTTAGTTGGATGCATGAATGTATGGGTTTTATTAAATGGGGTTCTGCGTACCTCGTCTTCTCTAATTTTTTCTTCATGTAAATTCTATCTCCTCCTATGTACTTCCCTCGATCACGATCAAGGTTTCTATTTATTTTAAATAGTTTTGTAATAGGAATAGTTAGAATTAATTTTGAAAAATTGGAGATCAAAGAGCAAGGAGCGCAAGACCCGTTTGTAATGGAGCAGGGTTTAAATGTAATAGTTATATTTAAATATTATTTCTTGTACCCTAGGGTTTGACCTTTTGGTTCACTTGGTGGCTCTAGTGAACCAAACTAGAATAAAAGTCCATAATCAATGGGTAGAATATAGTATTCTATATATGCATGCTTATACTATATATATTATATATTATGCGAACATGCTCGCATGTTCATTAATATGACGCGTATTTTATATATATATATGCAATGCGCTAAACAAGATGAGACAAATTAATAACAAACCCCTCAAATTTTTTTTATTAAGTCCCAAGCGCTCAAAGATATTTGGAATATTGAGCGTCGCCTTACAGCATGATAAAATTAATAGAGTATTAAATATTTAATATGAGTTTGTTGTGTCACCACAAGGCAAGTATTAAGTATTTAAGATGTTAATTTATCACATTTGATGCTTATAAAGAAAATTGAACAATATTGTTTTGTTGTGTCACCACAAGGATGATATTTTCTTTTTGAATATATGGAGTGCTAGGTCGACTTAACTTGGATAATTTTGATTTGGATGTGCCACCACTTGATCAAAATAATCTAAGAGGCAAAAAGAAAAGGAGTTGCATAGTTGATGTAATTGACAAAAAGTTGTCTACCTATTTATTTATATATAGTTTGTTGTGTCACCACAAGGCTATATACATTTGAAATGTGATCCTTATTCTCACTAGCAAATCTTTAATTAGATTTTGCCGAACTATATAAGTGAGGGTAATATAGTTTGAAGAAAATAGTGGGAGATGCCAATTTAAAACAAGACCTAATTTATTTTGGTAATTAATAAAAGAATGTATGTTAAAATGTTGTTAATTACAAATTCATTTACAGAATTTTACAATGTCTAAAATTACTATCACTGCGAAGCATATTAGATGCTAAATTAACCAGACCGAATTAAACGGATTGGTTAAGGAAATTGAGAATAGTTCTCACGGCTAAAAAAGCTATCTTATATCCTTAATATGCCTATCCCTGCAATAGTTGCAGACAATGCCTCTGAGGAAGACATTGCTACTTTTAGAAAGTGGCAAGATGATGCCTGATTGGCTCAATGCATCATGCTCGCATCTACGAGTAACGAGCTTCAAACCACAAGATGAAACTATGGATGCTCCTACTATATTCCCGCACATCAAGTAGTTGATGGTGAGGAAAGTGGGGACCGATAGATATCGAGATATCTAAGGAGCTCTTCCGATCTAGAATGGCCGATGACACTACAGTACAGATAAAAGTCCTTAACATTATCAATTTGATTGATCAATTAGGACAACGAGTTTTGTCATGGATGGAGAGTTGGGCCAAGATTTGATCTTACACTCACTCCCGGACTTCTTTCACAATTGTTGTGAATTTTTTCATATGAACAAGCTAGATATCAGCCTCGCTGATTTGCTTAACATGTTGAAAAATGTTGAGAGTCACTTTCCAACCAAGAAAGATCAAGTCTTACTGGTAGGGGCCAAAGGATCTTCTAAAAAGAAGAACGATTCAAAGAAGGTAAATAGAAAGGTATAAACAAAGGATAATAAGAACAAAAGCGATACACGGATAGCAAAGGAGCTTGCTTCCACCGCAATAAGCCCGGACCTTTGGAAAGAAGCTGCGAGAAGCATCTTGCGAGAGCTAACCAAAAAAGAAGCTTAGTGAAGTTTTGATTACAAATACAAATTTGTTTATGATTTAAAATAATTTTCTTTAAGTCAAGGTTCTACTTGGGTATTTGATACCGGCTTTGGTTATCAGAAATATAGATTTATGAAGGGACCAAGCAGAAGTAGAAAGCTAAACAAAGATAAGTAATCCTATGTGTGGAAAATGAAGCAAAGGTTGCCATATTAGCTATAGAAACTTATAGTTTAGCAATGCCTACGGGCAAATCTATTAAGTCAATAAGTTATTATTGTATTCCAATTCTTGTTTGAAACATTATTTCCATTTTATTGTTGGACAATAAGATTTTTGGTATTATAATTAAGAACAATTGTTGTTCTATTTATAATAATAATGTTTTGTATAGAACTGGAATATTACTTAATGGATTTTGTGTACTTGACTTACATGAAAAATAATTTTGCATATTGAACAAACTAGTATAAGAAAAGGAGATGATCATTCAAAGAGTTGAATGTGTGTATTTGCTGAAATACAAGTATGAATTATTTGAAAGGTTCAAAGAGTTCAGAGGTGAAACAAATTGACAATGTATTAAGATTCTTTGATTAGATCAATGAATAAATACTTGTGAAATAAGTTTCTAGATCATCTTAAATGGTTTTCTCATAATGGACGCCTCCTGATATGCAATAATTGATTGATGTATTTGAATGGAAAAATCGTACCTTGTTGGACATGGTGCAGTCCATAATGATTTTACCGACATTTCAGTATCCCTCTAGGGTCATGTCCTAGAAATGGCTGCATATCTACAAAAAGGTAATCTCTAAATCCGGCCCCAAGACTCCATAAAAGTTATGGACAGGGAGGATTCCTAATCTTAAGTATGTTAAGATAAGGGGTTGTCCAACTTATGTGAAAAGGTTTCAAAGGATAAGTTTGGGACAAGATTTTATAAGTGTCGATTTATGGGACATCCTAAAGTAAGTTTAGGGTATATGTTCTATAATCCTACTTAGCGAAAGGTGTTTGTTGTGAAACACGCTTCCTTCTAAGATAAAAGTGTTTATCATTAAAAGGGGCTAGTGGGTGGATAATAGATCTTGAAGAGCTCAAGAACCACAAAAACACTATAAGTCAAATAAGAGGAACCTATAGATAGACCTATTGCATTTCACAACCGAATCGTCGTAAAACTGAATAGTACCGAAGATACCTAGGAGGTATGGATTCATCATAGATGATGATGATGAGGTACACATCATAGAAGATGATGATCCGATCCACATACTGATGAGGTAAGAGTTCTAGTGTGTACAAAAAGGGGACGATTGGGAACGCGCAGTGACATTCCTAATATTATATGTTGATATACTACAGATAAGGAATGACATACTAATGCTACAATCAGTAATGATAAAGTTGTCTAAACATTCCTCCATGAATGGTTTGGGAAGAGTATCTTAATTGGGGATAAAATCTATATAGATAGATACAACAGGATGCTCGACTTAACCCAAGGAACGTATATTCATTTGATGCTAAAGTCGTTTAGCATGGCAAACTCAAGAGATGTCTCATGTCGATGAGCTATGGAGTGTATCTCTCTTAATAGTCCCCACAGACTCCTGAAAAGAGAGGTCGCATGAGTGACAATCATGCATGCAATGAAATGTACGAGACCTGATGTTGATCAGTCATATTATGGAGAAGTTCACTATGAGTCAGTGAAAAATATCTTAAAGTGCTTAACTTAAGCACTAAGGATGTGATCATATTCATGGTGGGTCTTAATTAAAACTAGAGGGCTTAATGACTCAAGTTTTTCGCACGTACCAAGACGACAGAAAAATCCACTTTAAGGTAAAGGGTTACCTTGAGCATTGGTGCGTTGAATAGGAAAGGTTCCAAACAAAGAAAGAGTTCTTTGGTTTAGTGATAAAGACAAAGTATATAGCTATAAATGAAGGCTGCAAGTTGATTGTTTGGATTAAAAGTTCATTACAGAACTAGGAATAGTTCCTAAGTCTCATCTTGGATCTAAACATGTGTTGTGGCACTTTCATTCGATTATTAGAATCATTGAAAGATGGGAAATCGCTATAGAGATGGTGGACTCTCAAGAACAACATTACATATCCATTAACTAAAGCTTATCCAACAGCAGGATAATCGTCACTTAGAGAAGAAGAGTATGAGATACCATGACGATTGGCTTTAGTGCAAGTGGGAGATTGAAAATAGTATGCACACAAGCCAATCATGTTTGATGATAAAGCATATACTTTGTAACAATCTTATTCATTTATTAATAAAAGTATTAATTTATTAAAGGCTTTTAATTATCTACATGATCTTCGTTTTATAATATGTGATAAACCCATAGTTTTAAGCAATGCTTTTAGAATAATGATGATGATCATTCTAATGAGATCTAAATTCTTAGAAAGCTTAAAACTAAAATAGTTCCCAATCATTGGATTACTAAATTGGGGATTAGTGAATCCAGGATAGATTGGTACATCGTTGCTTGCTCATTGGATGAGGATGATTGATCTCATGATCATTTGTGTGGAGACACTAAAGCAAGTATGTAGGTGCTTATTAGAGAATAAGTTCCTTTGAGCATTGGCTCGCTAAGGAATACCTAATGGAGTTTTACTTATGCATCAATAGGAATTTCAGTAGTGATAGTAGTACAAGTAATCCTTGGACTTGAGATCATTATAGTATCTTGTGTATGATGAGTTATACTTTAACTTATTCCTTAAGACCCTTAGGGTATATCAAAGGGTATGCTTGGGTATAACAAGTTGTACATGGAGATAATATATGATCAATAAAGAATCTACCACTTCTAATAAAAAAGAGAAATGTCCTATGTGATTCGATAAATGACAACCCAAAGTAGTCCTTGGCAGGCGTAATGAAATTAGAAAGGAGTTTCTAATTTGCATTATTTGGTGTTGTGCATTTAAGGATCGAAAATACATATAATTAAATAAAATAAGACTTGACAAGTAATTCCATGTCTTATATTTAATTGGGACATTGTATGGTGGAAGGATTGAATTGCATGCAGTAACTATTTACTCAAAGGTTCTTTTATGATTAATGTTGAAATCTATATTATCCGGAAAGTCGTTGATCGCTAGGAGAGGCTTATCGCTATTGTAGAATAAATATTATTTATTTAAATAAATTAATTGTTTAATTTATTTATTTAAATAAGATTAGAATTGTTCTAATTGATTTATTCACAACCTAGGTTTAATATGGAGAACCTAAAGGGTCACACCATAAAAGGAAGAATAATTATTTAAGAAGTAAATGACATAATCGTAATAATATGTTATGTATATTTAATTTAATCTATGGTGATAGAATAAATTAAATAGCTTAATATTTATTATTTAATATTTTTTGAAATATTAAATATAAATTAATAAGAGGAGTCTTATTAATATTATTACAATTATTATTATTTTAATTTCTAAAAGAGTTTAGGAATTAATTTAATATAAGTGATTCTCATTTATTCCTAATTGGATTAGGAAGGAAAATTAGTTAAAGGAGTTTAATCAATTATCCCTAATAAGATTAGGGAGCTTAATTAATTAAAAGAATTTAATTAATTAAATAAAACCCAATTCCTTAATTGTTAAGGTGGGTTGCCCACATCTATAAATAAGAGGAGTCTTATTATGGGTGTGGTGGTTATTGACTTTTTCAACTACGTAATAATTCCAACAGTTGGGAGAGTACGCCCTTTTTCTATACAGATAGGAAAAACTAGGGTTTGAGCCAATACCCCTTCTTCTTGAAAATTCTTTTTCCTTGGTGGATCACCTCTAGAGGCCAAACACATGGGTGGCTAACGTTGATCAAAGGAAGGAACCAAACCCGGTGGATTCAAGTTTAACGCGAAAAGGATTGGAGGTGAACTTGTACCCGAGGAAGCTCGATCTTCAAGGGTATGATTCTTATTCGTTATCTTTTTCGTTTAATTAATAATTAAGCATAAAGGGTGATCCGGGTATATGGTTTGTAAAATTTTTAAACTCTGATTTTTTACACGTTTCCGCACTTTTATGCAATTTGATTGCATTCTTGAATATTACAAACCTAACAACGGGTACCTATTTTTGATGGTGACATGATTCAACTCCCGATAATCAATACAAAGTTGCATACTTTCATCTTTCTTCTTCACGAATTGAACAGGAGCACTCCAAGGAGACGTACTAG
This sequence comes from Panax quinquefolius, assembly GCA_020205615.1. Lineage (NCBI taxonomy): Eukaryota > Viridiplantae > Streptophyta > Magnoliopsida > Apiales > Araliaceae > Panax > Panax quinquefolius. The sequence goes on along the minus strand of CM035162.1, from coordinate 40,846,317 downwards.
GACGAATGAAACCGATGTCTAACAATTCCTATAGTTAGGTTTTTACCTCCTGAAGTTCAATAGGAGCCATTTGATATGGGGCTTTGGAAATGGGTTTTGTACCAGGTTCAAGGTCGATACCAAACTCGATTTCATGCTCCGAGGGTAGGCCAGGAAGTTCTTCGGAGAATACGATAGGAAAATTATTAACAATAGAAATATCATTCAAATATGACGTATTTTTGTTTAAATCTATGACATGAGCTAAGAAAGCTTGATATCCGTTTTTTAATAAACGAATAGCTTTATGGCTTGAGATGACCATGATTGATTTTAATGGTTTGGTCGCTTGAATTCGCATAATAGGTTGATTAGGAATATGAAAGCTAACAACCTTATGAAAACAATCAATTTTAGCATGATGAGTTGTTAACCAATCAATCCCTAGAATCACGTCAAATGCAAGTATTTTTTAAAGAAATAAGATCGACAGATAACTTGCGGTTACTGATTTGAATCAAATAAGACTTATAAACAGTGGATGTAATGAAGGTTTCTCCCAATGGAGTTTCAACTGATAAGTCAAAGTCTAATTTCTCCGGAGTCAAATTTAAATGTTGAGCGCAAGTAGGTGAAATAAAAGAATGGGTAGAACCGGTATCAAATAAGGTATAGACTTCGCTAGAGTTTATGATAAGCTTACCCGTGATGACCTCATTCGGGTTCCTTGCTTTCTGGGAGGTTACGACAAACGCTCTCCCTTGAACTACCGGCTTTGACTTTTCTGGGACGACCTTTGGTGCCTCCATCCCTGCTGGACTTATCTTTGGTGCACGACAAAATCGGGCTAGGTGACCTTCTTTTCCATAATTATAACACGTTTTTGACTGCATCACGCAGTTTAGACTGATATGTCCCTCCCCTCCACATTTGAAGCATATGATAGGTGGTCGTTCTCCTTCCTTAACAATGGGTGCTGGTGCTGACATCTTTCCATCATTGTTGAATCTCCTTTTCTTGAAATGTCAATTTTTACTATCTTGGCCATGATTACCACCGAAGTGGTTACCATTTCTGGCATGTTGATTCCCTCCACGTTTGTTGTCACCGCTTCGATGACTGCTACCACTGGTATTATCATTTTGATGGCTGCTTTCTCTTGGTTGATTTGACTCGTTATCGCGCTCCAATAATTGAGCCCTATTAACAACATCTGAATACAAACACAGTTTGTGAGAAATTAAGTATTGAAGTATCTCGGGTTTCAAACCTCTTAGAAACATCCGAACCATTCTCTCTTCATTATCAACCAAGTGAGATGCAAACCGGGACAACTCGGCAAACTTAGCTTCGTACTGTGACATGGTCATATTGTTCTGCTCCAACTTGATGAACTCTACCTCTTTCATGTGACGAATACTTTCGGGAATGTACTTGTCGTTGAATTGTTCTTGGAACTTCTCCCATGACATCTTCAGTGCGGCAGGTTGAGTACGCTTTACCGATTCCTACCAGTAATCTGCCTCTCCTCGCAACATAAAGGTGGCAAATGGAACCTTTTGCTCCTCAGAGCATCCCAAAACATCAAATATCTTGGTGATCTGCTTTATCCACGCTTCCGCCTTAAGTGGTTTTGGCTCTCCAATAAACTCCGATGGTCCCAACTCTTTGAACTGTTTAGCGGTGACCGTTCGAGATTTTCCAGTGTTTCCACCTAAATTTTGGACAGGAGCTGTTCTCGCCTGATGTTACATGAATTGCATAAAGCCTCTGACATTCCATCGTTCATCATTTGGTCAGTGTTGTTGTTTGCATGAGGATTGTCGCCTTCCTGATGCACATTATCCTGATTATTGATCGGTGGAGACTCAACGGTCTCCTGTGCTCCATTGCTATTCTCAACATTCTCGGATGTCATTTTCAAATACTGCCACAAAACAAGGGTTAAATGACATGTAACATATTATCCCTAAAATCTAACCGACCAATTAAATACCAAATAAACTTAGGTAGGTCATACTAGCAAAGGAATTCCCCGTCTCTCCCCTCTTAGTTCTAGTCTCACATCTTAGCCAAAGATCATATCCCTAAGCTTTGATACCAACTGTGATGCCCCCAAAACAGGTATACATCACCCATCTTGGGTCGCCAAATGCATAGTACAAAATTCAAATACAACTTAATTATACAACAGTCGTGTAAAATACGACAAAACATAATCTAAGAGTTTTAATAAAAATATTGTCATCTAGACAATATCCACACTCAATGGAGTCCTCATTACATTTATTATCACACTTTTTAACAGAATAGTGAGGACTACTAATGCTATCATCTGGACCATCACTCCATTCCCTGACTAGTCCCAGCTATATTCTCATTTCATGAAGAGAACAATGAAAACAAAGGGTGAGCTCAACTAGCCCAGTAAGAAATATTATGACTAAGATAATGCAGAATAATTTATTATTAGCCTTCAACAGTGTTAAACTGATAGAATATAATAGACAACAAGTTTAACTGCAGCGGAACAAACAATTCATTAGAAGAGTCAAGTAGAGCATAAAATCTACTATCTTCTATGATTTAAAAGGTTTATCATCAATTTTATCGCTGAGACTCAGCTTAATAAATAATCCACATCATCGAATCACCCTTGCACTACGGCTAAGGATATTCTTAGTATCAAGACCACAAATTATCCATGCACTTCAGGCCAAGGATATTCGTGTATTCATCAATGGTCATGATCATGCTAACAACTGTCCATCAATACACTACGGGCCAATGAGGACTTTTACCACACCATTTGTAATATTACGGTCATGATTATACCGAATAATCCCTGGTCATAATCATACCAAGTCCATCTATGCACTACAAGCCACATATGACTTTCAATATATTATAAACATTAGGATGATGACAATTCAATAAAACAAGTTAAAGAATAAATTTTAAAGATTTATAAATTAATTTATCCTGAACTCAATAACGTCCAAATTGTCAATATGATACTGCTTTGTGGAGTAAAATTCAAGAATGCTCAGAAGAATATTTCCATGAAAAGATACTGGATGAAGCGCAAATATCCAGGATATTCTACTAATTTCATGGAGTATAGAAGCCAAAACTTTAACCAACTGAGTATAATAGAATATATGAAACTGCAAATGGATTTTCGCCCGCCATGCGGTAATCCACGTAGACAGATCATTTCCACAAGTTACTAAAGAATGAATACAAAAGATCATTCACCATGCATGTGGTAATCCACATAGACAGGTTATTCTAAAAGAGTAATAAAGAATGGAAGCAGGTCATGCGTAATCCGCACAGACACGATGTTCCAACAGAATAATAAAGAGTAGAACCAGGTCATGCGTAATCTGCACAGACAGGATGTTCCAACAGAATAATAAAGAATAAAATAACAACAGAATTCACCAGGCATGCGATAGACCGCATAGACAGGTTATTCCAACAGAATAATAAAGAATGGAATAACAAAAGAATTTCACCATGTATGTGGTACTTCGCATAGACAGGTTATTCCAACACAATAATAAAGAATAGAATAACAACCCTTACGAGTATTGAAAGAAAATATCTCTCTTCAAGAATACGAAAGAATAATACCCCTTACCTTAGAAAAAATTGGATACTGAAATAGTGAGGTAGCAGACTTCTCTTCTTCTTTCTCTCTATAATAATTGCTCTATAGCTTTTGTGAATTGGTGAGAAATGAAGGAAGAATGAGCTTCTATTTATAGGAAACTATAATTTTGATAATTGCTCAATTTGGGGCTTGAAATATTACAGTATAATACCTTTCTCTTTTTTTCATTTTTAATTTGGTCCTGCAAGTATTATCAAACTTGCACCACCTCCCCTAATAGTAAATAATGTGAATCAATAGTAAATCATGTGAATCAATAGTTTTAGACATGTGAAAATAGTTATAGGCATGTAAAATAATAGCAATTAATTGCTCATTTATCCAATTAATTACCCGATTGGTCAATATAACCTCCAGACATCAATTATTATCGAAATAAATATCGATTTCCACTAACACTAATAATCCCAACACAATGGAATTATTAATTTTATCTTTAATCAATACGAACTTATTCATCATTGATATTATAACGCACAATATTTAACAACCACGTCGTTCCCAAGAAAGAGGGGGCTTTCCGATAAGGATTTCTCCCTATTGGCATGCAATTAGGTGACCAAACCTCTCCTTGACAGAACTTCTAGACATTGTCAATATTGAAAATAATAATATGAATAACTTTATCGTCTCAATTATTGATTTAATAATATAACATATTATACAGATGATACTGTGACAATAATTGAATCATTAATATGAGAGATATGATGCAGCAATTACTGTAGCAATAATTGAGTATAACTGAGTGTCTTCTCAAGTAAGCATCAATAATCGATCTGGTGTGCTACTACGCAACGACCGCAGCGTAGACATCGTACTTTTACTACGGGTAGTTCAACAGTTTTAACGGTAACACTTTCACCGTTATTTTTTTAAAAAGATAATTCTGTCGTTTTCTAACTACTACAATACTTCCGTTGTGGGGTCCACCAATGATTGTGCCGTCATAAGAATATTTCCTGTTAAAACGAATATTCCCCGACCAATCGAATATTATATAACCACTTGCATACTTTACAAAATTTGTAAATATAACTCACAACTATAACATTATACCAAATCCACACCATAATATTCAAAAATATATTTCGAGAAAATTTAATCTTTATTTATAAAAGTTGAGGTTTTACATTATTATATATATATATATATATATATATATATATAACCTTCTACCGATTATTTTGAAAAATGGGTAAGTGAAGGTCCAAATAATACGCCACATTTTGCAACAAATACTTCATAAAAATCCCCACAATATTTTGAATAACATTTATCATCATTATAATAATTTGCAATATTTAACAACCAGGTCGTTCCCAGGAAAGAGGGGGCTTTCCAATAAGGATTTTTCCCTATTGGCGTGCAATTAGGTGATCAAACCTCTCCTTGACAAAACTTCTAGACATCGTCAATATTGCAAATATTTTTAATATTAATAACTTTGTCGTCTCAATTATTGATTTAATAATATTAAATATTATGCAGATGATATTGTGACAATAATTGAATCAATAATATGAGAGATATGATAAAAGAATTATCGTAGCAATAATAATTGAGTATAAGCGAGTGACTTCTCACGTAAGCATCAATAATCAATATCAATACCTTATTACTTATACAACTAAGCGTATTACTGTACTTTTAACACCGGTTATTTCAACAGTTAACGGTAAACTTTCGTCGTTATTTTCATAAAAAGATATTTCTATCGTTTTCTCATTCCGACAATAATTACGTTGTGGGGTCCACCAATGATTGTGCCATCGTACGAATATTCCCTGTTAAAACGAATATTCACCGACCAATCGAATATTATATAACAACTTGCATATTTTGCAAAATTTATAAATATTACCCACAACTATAACATTATTTCAAATTCACATCTAAATATTCAAAAATGATATTTATAGAAAAATTCATTTTTATTCATAAAAGTTGGGGTCTTACAACCTCCCCTTCTTATGAAAATTCGCCCTCGAAATTAGGGTACATACATGGTATGACGAAGAGGTCATTTCCTCAACATCGTGGTTTCTCCACAAAAGTTTGACTTGAGGTATAACCTTGGAGCGTAGAAAATGTTCCTTCTTATAAAAGATTTTGACAGGTACCTCTTCATACGTTAAATCTTCCGCTATCTCGTCTGGTTCTAATTCAGTAATGTGATTCGGGTCTTTCATATATTTACGTAACATAGATATGTGAAAAATGTTATGAACACGAGACATACTTGGCGGTAAAGCGAGTCTATAGGCCACAGTTCCTACTCGATCGAGGATTAAAAGTGGGCCAATGAATCAAGGATTGAGCTTTTCTCTCTTTCCAAACCTCGTAACTCCTTTCCATGGAGTAACACGTAACAACACATGATCTCCAATATTGAATTCCACGTCTTTTCGATGAAGATCAGCATACCTATTTTACTGATCTTATGAGGCTTTTATACGTAGTCATACATACCAACTCTGGTCTCAACAACGTTGCTTCACCCACCTCATCCCAGCATACTGGAGAACGACACTTTCTTCCATACAACGCCTCAAATGGAGCCATGCCAATACTTGCTTGATAATTGTTGTTGTAGGAAAACTCCACCAATGGTAAGAACTTGTCCCAACTTCCCTTGAAGTAAAGGACATAGAGTCTTAATAGATCTTCAAGAGTTTGAATAGTCCTCTTTGACTGCCCGTCCATTTAAGGATGATAAGCCGAACTAAATCGTAAATCCGTGCTCATAGCTTTTTGCAAACTAACCCAAAATCTCAAAGTGAATCTTGGGTCTCGATCAAAAACTATGGATACTGGCATACCATTCAGTCTTACAATCTCATTTATGTACATACGGAGTAAGATGTTCAAGTGTATAAGTTCTCGTATAGGTAAGAAATGAGCAGACTTGGTCAATCTATCAACAATGACCCAAATTGCATCTATGCTTTGAGAAACCTTGGGAAGACCAGTAACGAAATCCATGGTAATGTGCTCCCACTTCCATTCTAGAATTTCAAGTGGTTCCAATGGACCTTTTGGCACTTGATGCTCCGCCTTGACACGTTGACAAGTAAGACACCTTGAGATAAACCCCGCTATCTCTCTCTTCATATTGCTCCACCAAAATGTATGTCGAAGATCACGATACATTTTGGTACTCCCAGGATGGATTGCAAATGGTGTGTTGTGCGCCTCCATCATGATTTTATACTTTAAATCAGGGTCGTTAGGAACACAAAGTCTAGAGTTGACTCGTAGTATTCCTTCTCTTGCTTTCGGGATAACACCTTCTTGCACTTTCTTCCTCATACGCATCAGCTCCAGGTCTTTAACTTGAGCAACTTTAACTTTATCAATTAAAGTCGGTTCTACTCGTATATTTGCCATCATCACGTGGGTCCCTGGAGTCTTTAACTCTATTTCCATCCTTTGCAAATCATACAAAATGGGCCTTTGCGTTGACAATAACACACTCGTACCTGCATATGATCTTCTACTCAATGCATCAGCTACTATATTCGCTTTTCCAAGATGGTATTGAATGGTATGATCATAATCTTTCAACAGTTCAAGCCAACGTCATTGTCGCATGTTGAGTTCCTTTTGGGTGAAAAAATATTTGAGGCTTTTATGATCCGTATAGATCTCTACCTTCTCTCCATACATGTAATGCCTCCAGATCTTTAGTACAAAAATGACTGCTGCCAACTCTAGATCATGAGTAGGATAATTCCTCTCATATTCTTTGAGTTGTCGCGAGGCATAGGCTATGACTTTCACATGTTGCATGAGAACACACGCTAACCCTTTGCCTGAAGCATCACTGTAGATGACAAATCCCTCTGAACCAGATGGTATTGTCAGAACAGGTGTTGAAATGAGTCTCCTCTTGAGTTCTTGAAAACTCTTCTTACATTCCTCGCTCCAACCGAATTTTGTATCTTTTCGAGTCAGCTGAGTTAATGGAGTAGCAATTCGAGAAAATCCTTCCACGAATCTCTGATAATAACTAGCTAAGCCGAGAAAGCTACATACTTCAGTCACCGACTTAGATTGCTCCCAACTTTGAATTGCTTCAATCTTTGCCGAGTCAACAGATATTCCATGATTTGATATCCTCACATTTCTTCAACTTGGCATAAAGCTTGTTTTCACGAAGCTTTTGAAGTATCAGCCTCAAGTGTTGCTCATGATCTGCACGACTTTTGGACTAAATGAGGATGTCATCAATAAAGACGACCACAAAGTGATCCAAATATTCCTTGAATACTCGGTTCATCCTATACATGAAGGCAGCAGGAGCATTAGTCAATCCAAAGGACATGGTTAGAAATTCATAATGCCCATACTGAGTTTTGAAAGCCGTCTTTAGAATGTCATCGGTTTTAATCTTTAGCTGATGATATCTGTAACGAAGATCGATCTTTGAAAAGAATTTGGCACCTTACAACTAGTCAAACATGTCATCAATACGTGGAAATGGGTACCTATTTTTGATGGTGACATGATTCAACTCTCGATAATCAATACAAAGTCGCATACTCCCATCTTTTTTCTTTACGAATAGAACTGGTGCACCCCAAGGAGACGTACTAGGATGAATAAAACTGATGTCTAACAATTCCTGTAGTTGGGTCTTTAACTCCTGAAGTTCAATAGGAGACATTCGATATAGGGCTTTGGAAATGGGTTTTGTACCAGGTTTAAGGTCGATACAAAATTCAATTTCACGCTCTGGGGGTAGGCCAGGAAGTTCTTCAGGGAATACGTTAGGAAATTTATTAACAATAGAAATATCATTCAAAACTGACGTATTTTTGTTTAAATCCGTGACATGAGCTATGAAAGCTTGACATCCATTTTTCAATAAACGAATAGCTTTATGGCTTGAGATGACAGTGATTGATTTTAATGGTTTGGTTGCTTGAATTCGCATATTAGGTTGGTTAGGAATATGAAAGCTAACAACCTTACGAAAATAATCAATTTTTGCATGATGAGTAGTTAACCAATCAATCCCTAGAATTACGTCAAATGCAAGTATTTTCAATGAAATAAGATCGACAGGTAATGTGAGGGTACCGATTTGAACTAAAAAGACTTATAAACAGTGGATGTAAGAAGGTTTCTCCCAATAGAATTTCAACAGATAAGTCAAAGTCTAATTTCTCCGGAGTCAAATTTAAACGTTGAGCGCAAGTAGGAGAAATAAAAGAATGGTTAGAACCGGTATCAAATAAGGTATATACTTCGCTAGAGTTTATGATAAGCTTACCCGTAATAACCTCGTTTGGGTTCCTTGCTTTCTGGGAAGTTACGACAAACGCTCTCCCTTGAACTACTGGTTTTGACTTTTCTGGGACGACCTTTGGTGCCTCAGTCCTAGATGGACTTATCTTCACTGTACGATAAAATCGGGCTAGGTGACCCTCTCTTTCATAATTATAACACGCTTTGGACTGCATCGCACAGTTTGGACTGATGTATCCCTCCCCTCCGTATTTGAAGCATATGACAGGTGGTCGTTCTCCTTCCTTAACAACGGGTGCTAGTGCTGACGTCTTTCCATCATTGTTGAAAAATCTTTCCACCAGTAATCTTCCTCTCCTTGCAATATAGAGGTGGCAAATGGAACCTTTTGCTCCTCGGAGCATCCCAAGACATCAAATATCTTGGTGATTTGCTTTATCCACGTCTCCGCCTTAAGTGGTTTTGGCTCTCCAATAAACTCCGGTGGTCTCAGCTCCTTGAACTGCTTAGCGGTGACCGTCCGAGAGTTGCCAGTGTTTCCACCTGCATTTTGGACATGAGTCTCTCTCGCCTGATGTTGCATGAATAACACAAAGCCCCTAAACATTCTGTTGTTCATCATTTGGTCGATGTTATTGTTTGCATGAGGATTGTTGCCTTCTTGATGCACATTTTCTTGGTTATTGATCATTGGTGACTCAACGGTCTCATGTGCTCCATTGCTATTCTCAACATTCTCGGATGTCATTTTCAAAAATTGTAACAAAACAAGGGTTAATTGATATGCCACATATTATCCCTATATTTTGACCGGCCAATTAAATAACAAATAAACTTAGGTAGGTCATACTAGCAAAGGAATTCCCCGTCTCTCCCCTCCTAGTTCTAGTCTCACATCTTAGCCAGGGATCATATCCCTAAGCTTTGATACCAACTGTGACGCCCCCAAAATAAGTATGCATCACCTATCTTGAGTCGCCAAATACATGCTACAAAATTCAAATAAGACTTAATAATACAACTGTGGTGTAAAATATGACAAAACATAATATGAGAGTTTTAATACGAATATTGTCATCTAGACAATATCCACACTCAATGGAGTCCTCATTGCATTTATTATCACACTTTTTAACAGAATAGTGAGGACTACTAATGCTATCATCTGGACCATCACTCCGTTCCCTGACTAGTCCCAGCTATATTCTCATTTCATGAAGAGAACAATGAAAGCAAAGGGTGAGCTCAACTAGCCCAGTAAAAAATATTATGACTAAGATAATGCAGAATAATTTATTATTAGCCTTCAACAGTGTTAAACTGATAGAATATAATAGACAACAAGTTTAACTGCAGCGGAACAAACAATCCATTAGAAGAGTCAAGTAAAGCATAAAATCTACTATCTTCTATGATTTAAAAGGTTTATCATAAATTTTATCGCTGAGACTCAACTTAATAAATAATCCACATCATCGAATCACCCTTGCACTATGGCCAAGGATATTCTTTAGTATCACAACCATAAATTATCCATACACTACGGGCCAATGATATTTGTGTATTCATCAATGGTCATGATCATACCAACAATTGTCCATCAATGCACTACGGGCCAATGAGGACTTTTATCACATCATTTGTAACATTACGGTCATGATTATACCGAATAATCCCTGGTCATAATCATACCAAGTCCATCTATGCTGTAAGACCCCAACTTTTATGAATAAAGAATAATTTTCTCAAAATATATTTTTGAATATTATGGTGTAGATTTGATATAATGTTATATTTGTGGGTAATATTTACAAATTTTACAAAGTAAGCAAGTGGTTATATAATATTCAATTGGTCGGGGAATATTCATTTTAACAGGAATATTAAATGACGACAAAGACAATCATTAGTGGACCCCACAACGGAAGTATTGTCAGTAGTTAGAAAAGAGCGTAATTATCTTTTATAAAAATAACTACGAAAGCGTTCATGAATTAAAACTGTTGAACTACCCGGTAGTAAAAGTATAATGTCTGGCGTGGTTGCATAGTAGCACACGGTATTGATTATTGATGCTTACGTGAGAAGTCACTCGGTTATACTCAATTATTGCACACGATAATTCTTTGTGATCATATCTCTCGTATTATTGATTCAATTATTATTACAGATCATCATACGTATAATATTTATTATTATTAAATCAATATTTGAGGCGATAAAGTTATTCATATTATTATTTGCAATATTGACAATGTCTAGAAGTTACATCGAGGAGAGGTTTGGTCACCTAATTGCGAGCCAATAAGGAGAAATCCTTATCGAAAAGCCCCTCTTTCCCGGGGGACCGACCGGTTGTTAAATATTGTGAGTTATAATATTAATGATGAATAAGTTGTGTTGATTAAAGATGAAATTGATAGTTCCATTGTGTTGGGATTATTAGTGTTAGTGGAAATCGACATCTATTTCGATAACAATTGATGTCTGGAGGTTATATTGACCAATCGGGTAATTAATCGGATAAATAAGCAATTAATTGCTATTATTTCATATGCTTATACATATGTGTACTATTGATTTACATTCATGTACTATTAGGGGAGGTGGTGCAAGATTGATAATACTTGCATGACTAAATTAAAAATGAAGAAAAAGAGGAAGGTATTATACTGTAATATTTCAAGCCCCAAAACGTGAAATTATCGAAACTATATTTTCCTATAAATAGAAGCTCATTCTTCCTTCATTTTTCACCAATTCACAAAAGCTTTAGAGCAATTATTATAGAGAGAAATTATAGAGAGAAAGAAGAAGAGAAGTCTGCTACCTCACTATTCCAATATCCAGTTATTCTAAGGTAAGGGGTATTATGTCTTTCGTATTCATGAAGAGAGTTATTTTCTTTCAATCGTCATAAGGGTTGTTATTCCATTCTTTATTATTATGTTGGAATAACCTGTCTATGCGAAGTACTTCATACATGGTGAAATTATTCTGTTATTCTATTCTTTATTATTTTATTGGAATAACCTGTCTGTGCTGTCTATCGTATGCCTAGCGAATTCTATTGTTATTCCATTCTTTATTATTCTGTTGGAACATCCTGTCTGTGTGGATTACGCTTGACCTGGTTCCATTCTTTATTATTCTGTTGGAACATCCTGTTTGTGCGGATTACGCATGACCTGGTTCCATTCTTTATTATTCTGTTGGAATAATCTGTCTACGTGGATTATCGCATAGCGACAAAAATCCATTTGCGGTTTCATATATTCTATTATACTCAGTTGATTAAAGTTTTGGTTTCCATACTCCATGAAATTAGTGGAATATCCTTGATATTTGCGCTTCATCCAGTATCTGTTCATAGAAATATTCTTCTGAGCATTCATGAATTTTAATCCACAAAGCAGTATCATGTTGAAAATTTGGACGTTATTGATTTTTGGATTAATTAAATTATAAATCTTTACAAATTTTTCCTTGAACTTGTTTTATTAAATTCTTATATCATTGTTATCATTCTTATGTTTATAATATGTTGAAAGTCATCTATGGCCTGTAGTGCACGAATATCCTTGGCCAGTGGTGCATGGATAATTCGTGGTCGTGATACTATTAAGCTGTGTCTCGGCATTATTGGTTTTACAGTTTTTATATCTTTGGCCTTTAGTGCAAAGATGAATTGTTAATGAATATCTTTGGCCGGATTGCAAAGATGAATTTAATGTTCAACGATAAAGGTATTCAAGGTATCCTCACCTCTTTATCATACCAGGTACGTACCCTAATTTCGAGGGCGAAATTCCATAAGGAGAGGAGATTGTGAGACCCCAGATTTTATCAATAAAGATTTAAATTTTGTCGAAATAATTTTTAATATTATGGTGTGAATTTGAGATAATATTATAGTTGTGGGTAGTATTAATAAATTTTGCAAAGTATGCAAGTGGTTATATTATATTCGATTGGTCGGGGAATATTCGGTTTAGCAGGGAATATTCGTACAACGACTCAATCATTAGTGGACCCCTAATGTAATTATTGTCGGATTGAGAAAACGACAAAAAATATTTTATCAAGTAATGGCGGAAGTTTTACCGTTGATCTTGTTGAACTACTCGGTAGTAAAAAAGTACGATGTCGTGTGGTTGCATAGTAGACACCGGTATTGATTATTGATGCTTATGTGAGAAGTCACTCGGTTTGATTCCATTATTGTCGATTAATAATATGAATTATTATAGGGATAATGACGTTTTGTTTTATTCGTATTATTAACATAATAAAGCGAAACATCTTTTATATAAAAAGCAGAATACTTTATTAAAGTTATTCTATAAATAGAATATATTATATTTTATTATGCATAGTGTTGCATAGTGTTTGCATAGTAAAATGTTTTTATATAAATAGAATATATGATATTTTATTTAAAAGATTTTGCTTTAAATATGGACCGTCGATTAAAGTAAATCAATACGGACCGATTCATGGATTAATTACTATGCATTCTATTTTCCTATAAATAAGCTCATTCCTTCATTATTTTTTTACGAATTCACCTTTGAAACTAGAGAGAGAAATTATAGAGAGAGAAGCTATAGAGAGAAAGAAGAAGAGAGATTCGTACTTCACTACTTTGATATCCAGAGTGTCTTTTACGGTAAGGGATATTATTTGTTGTACCGTAAGGGGTGTTATTCTTTCTTATTCATGAAAAGAACTTCTGTTATTCCATTCTTTATTATTCTATTGGAATAACCTGTATACGCGGCATACCCTATACTTGGTGAAATCCCTCTGTTATTCCATTCTTTATTATTCTGTTGGAATAACCTGTATACGTGGCATACCCTATACATAATCTGTATACGTGGTTTACCCTATACTTGGTGACATTCTTCTATTATTCTTATTGGAATATCCGTGCTGTGTGTTTTACACGGGACTGGTTCCATTGTTTATTATTTCGCATTTATTATTACATTGGAATATCGATGGCGTCGTGTGTTTTACAGGACTGGTTCCATTGTTTATTATTATTCAAGATTTATTATTACATTGGATCATCCTCGATTGTGAATTTAACCGACCGTTCCGTTATTATTATTATTCATTGGAATAACCTGTCTATGCGAAGTACCGCATGCATGGTGATTTCCTTTGTTATTCCATTCTTTATTATACCCAGTTGGTTAAAACTTTGACTTCTATACTCCATGAAATTAGTAGAATATTCTTGATATTTGCGTTTCATCCAGTATCTTTTCATGGAAATATTCTTCTGATCATTCTTGAATTTTACTCTACAAAATAGTATCTTGTTGACAATTTGGACGTTAATAATTCCTAGATAAATTAATTCTTGAACTTCTTTTATTGAATTCTTATATCATTGTCATCATCCTCATGTTTATATTATGTTGAAAGTTATCTTTGGCTTACGTGCATAGATGAACTTAGTATGATTATGACCAGGGATCATTCGGTATAATCATGGCTTGATATAAATGATGTGACAAAAGTTCTCGATTATTTGTAATGCAATGATGGATAGTTTTGGTATGATTATGACCGGGGGTGATTTGGTATAGTCATGACCATTCATAATTTTATGAAAATCCTTGACCGTGTAGTACGTGGATGATTAGATATTGTGGTTTATTCATTAAACCGAGTCTTAGTGATAAAATTGATGAAAACCTTTTAAAACCTAAAAGATAGTATACTTTATTTTCTCTTGACTCTTTTAATGGATTGCGATATTCAGCTTGCATTAAACCGGTTTTCTATTGTATTTTATCGGTTTAACATTGTTGAAGACTATTGATAATTTATTCTTCATTATCTTAGTCATAATATTTCTTACTGGGCTAGTTGAGCTCACCCTTTCTTTCACTGTTCTCTTCAGGAAATGAGAATATAGCTGGGACGAGTCGGGGAAACGAGTGATGGTCCACGAAGATAGCATTAGTAGTCCTCACTATTCTGTGAAATAGTGTGATAATAATTGTAATGAGGACTCCTTTTGAGTTTATATAATATCTAGTAGACGATATTTGTATTCAAACTCACAGTTTATGTCGTATTGTACACGACAGTTATATTAGTAATTTGTATTTAAATTCTGTACCATGTAAGTGGCGACCCAAGATGGGTGACGTATACTTAATTTTGGGGGCGTCACAGTTGGTATCAGAGCTTAGGGATATGATCCCTGGCTAAGATGTGAGAATAGTACTAGGAGGGGAGAGACGGGGAATACCTTCGCTAGTATGACCTACCTAAGTTTATGTGCTATTTTATTGGTTGGTCAGAGTATAGGGATAATATTTGATATATTAATTAACCCTTGTGTTGTGGCAGTGTTTGGAAATGGCGGTGAAAATATTCACAATGGAGTGAATGTGACCAGTTGTGACACCTTTAATCACTAATCGAGTTAATGCGAAGGTCGCAGACGAAGAGCAAATTAGAGATATCCACGTAGTGAATGAAGAACTAAGCTATTGCATTTTGAGAGCTAGTTGCAGAGGTAGCGGTGAGAGTGAGGAAGAAGAGGAAGAAGAGGAACACGAGGAGAATTGGTTAGAAGAAGTTTATGATCAAAACTTAGAATTACAAAATCGTGTTCGTGAGCTAGAAGAACGGAGTTGAAGAACGGCAAGAAACGGTCGTGGAACAAAGGGATACAACAATTCAAAATTGGGTTACCCGATATGTGATGCTCGAACAAAATCACGCTTTGGCGAGGTGTAAGATATTAAAGTTGGAATCGAGAATTTAAAAATCAAAGATCAATTTGAAAGAAGAAACAAATCGAGCGAAGGAGAATGAGGCGATGCATGGGTAAAAAGCTGCAGAACGCGTTGATAGTGTAAAAAGACGTCCAGATCCAATAAAGCCAAAATAGATGAAATGGACTTTGTTTTTGGACAAGAATTGGGAGAAACCAACATCGAATTCGGAATTACCACATGCATAGCGGTCAACCCGAATTCGATATGGATCGGAGAATAATGATTCAAATCATGGATCGGGAATGTGAAGAAGCACTTAAGGGTGGAATGTACCCTATAGTAAAGTCAAACTTCGGTAATTTAAGCGAGGCGTTTGTCGAGAAAACCCGAACGAAGTTATTACGGTGTAAATTAATTATAAATTATTGCATAAGTCTATACTTTATTCAATACAAGTTCTACCACTCTTTTATTCTACCTAGTTGTGTTCAATGTTTAAATTTGACTCAAAAAAAAATTAGACTTTGATTTATCTATTGAAACTTCGTTGGGAGAAACCTTCGTTACCTCCAATCGTTTATTAATCTTGTTGTTTCAAATAAACACTTTCACGATCTTATCTCTTTGAAAATACTTGCCTTTGAGGTAATTTTTGAAACGATTGATTAACTACTCATTATTCTTTTTGTAAGGTTGTTAGCTTTCATATTCCCGACCAACCTGTTATACTGAATTCAAAGTAACCAAACCCTAAAGTTAATGTTTTGTTATATCAAGCCATAAGTAAAGAGCCCCGATCCTTTCGTTGTTGACTTCCTTGTGTAGAATGCACCGAAGCCGGACTTTCAGAGGCGACGTCGTGAATGACGATTACAAGTTGATAGGTATCATTGTGAGGTGTTATCTAGGTTAAAGGAT
This sequence comes from Panax quinquefolius, assembly GCA_020205615.1. Lineage (NCBI taxonomy): Eukaryota > Viridiplantae > Streptophyta > Magnoliopsida > Apiales > Araliaceae > Panax > Panax quinquefolius. Next base: position 40,829,742 of record CM035162.1, on the reverse strand, counting down.
GAAGTCACGAGTTGGTATCAATGTAACGTATTATCCAAGTCTTGGATAAGAGTAGCGATTTTGAATGATATTTCTATCATTAATAAATTTCTTGACGTATTCTTGAAGATTTCCTAGCCTACCTTAGAGCGTGAAATCGAATTTTGTATTGACCCCAGTACAAAAACCCATTTCTTAAACCCTCAAATATTTCTTCAACTAAAAGGATCTGTTTACGAGGATTATGATGAAAGTCATAATAAAAGCATTGGACTAATGAAAATCATGGGTATATGAAGTATTAGTAAGTGTTATGATGAGTTATGTTGGTTATTATGTGAAAACATGAAAGTTTCTTAGAAATCACAAAGGGTTGAAAAATCAGATTTTGGTAAAAACGTAACATGAAATTCAATTGACCATATCTCCTATTATATTTTGAATTTTTGAGTGTGGTCAAGTCCTAGAGTTAGATCTATGAGTTTTGTAGCTTATCCAAGTGGAATCCTTTGAAAAGGTGTTTGTAGATTTTTGTGTGGACTGAATTTAGCAAAAGAGTCCAAAGCTGCAAATTACAAAAATGCCACTGCCCAGAAACTTTAAGGGGCTGTTTTGGCCACTAAATTTATGTGAAAAATTCTGGCCTTTTGGGACATGAAAATATATGCTATAAAGTACCTCCTGTCCAAAAATGAGCTCATTCTGACTTAAAATGAACTAGTTATGACCATTTCAATATTTAGGTTTTTTTGACGAAAAATACTATAACTGGAGTTCTATAACTCCGATGACCATGAAATTTAAACTGGAGGCTCACATTAACATGTGTAAGGTCTTGCCAAGATTTGGGAATTTCTGAAGTTAAACTTGAGGTAGCAAATTTCTTAAGGAATTAATTAGAAATTGATTTTTGAAAAATAGTAAATGAATTTTAAAAATTCCGAGAAAAATATATTTTCATTATGGGACTATATTATGCTAAATCCCAGAAAAGAAATATTTTTGGGACTGATTTGGTATTTTTCATGAAAATAGTTTAGTTACGAACATATGAGTTAAATATGTTATGTGAAGTAACAAAGTTGAAAATAGGATTTTATGGCTAGAGAATCCTATATAGAGTATATGCATATTTTTTTTTAATGAGGATTTGATAATTGATGATGATATCTTATGAGTATGGCATTTTGAATGATTAAATGCATTATATGGTAAAGCGTAAACAATTGAGATAAATTGTTTATAAATTTAAGAAGTGATTAAAATATTGTTATAATATTAATGATATTAGATTATGAGATTATTAAGTGATTGATAACATGGGGATATTCTTGAATCCTGGATAAATTATATTATAAATGTTTAATATTTATCCTTTATCTCATTTGATTGATTCTTTATATCATCATCCTCATGCTTATATTATGTTGAAAGTCATCTGTGGCCTGTAGTGCATAGATGGACTTGGTATGATTATGACCAAGGATTGTTCGGTATAATCATAACCGTAATTGAAAACACGATTATCTTTGGCCGTAGTGCATGGATAATTTATGGTCGTGATACTAATGACTACACGATTATCTTTTCAGTAGTAGTGCATGGATAATTTGTGGTTGTGATACTAATGAATACACGATTATCTTTGGTAGTAGTGCATGGATAATTTGTGGTCGTGATACTAATGAATACACGATTATCTTTGGTAGTAGTGCATGGATAATTTATGGTCGTGATACTAATGCATACTACGATTATCTTTCGCCGTAGTAGTGCATGGATAATTTGTGGTCGTGATACTAATGAATACACGATTATCTTTGGCCATAGTGCATGGATAATTTGTGGTCGTGATACTTAATGAATACACGATTATCTTTGTCAGTAGTGCATGGATAATTCGTGGTCGTGATACTAATGAATATCCTCGGCTTTTGTAAAGCGAGTGGATGATTCGATGATATGGATTAATTATTGAAATTTGAGTCTCAAAGAATGAAATATTAATTCATGGATGTGGTAAAAGTCATCTTTCGTCAGTAGTGCATTGATAGACTTGGTATGATTATGACCAAGGATTATTCAGATAATCATGACCGTAATTGAAAACATGAATATCCTTGGCCAGTGGTGCATGGATAATTCGTGGTCGTGATACTATTAAGCTGCGTCTCAGCATTATTGGTTTTACAGTTGTATAACTTTGGCCTTTAGTGCAAAGATGAATTGTTAATGAATATCTTTGGCGGATTGCAAAGATGAATTTAATGTTTTCAACGATAAAGGTATTCAAGGTATCCTCACCTCTTTATCATACCAGTCGCACGCCCTAATTTCGAGGGAAAAATTCCATAAGGAGGGAGATTGTGAGACCCAGATTTTATCAATAAAGATTTAAATTTTGTCGAAATAATTTTAATATTATGGTGTGAATTTGAGATAATATTATAGTTTTGGGTAGTATTTATAAATTTTGCAAAGTATGCAAGTGGTTATATTATATTCGATTGGTCTGGGAATATTGGTTTAGCAGGAATATTCGTAATAGCGGTTCAATCATTGGTGGACCCCTTAATGTAATTATCATTCGGATTGAGAAAACGACAAAAATATTTTATTGAAATAACGACGGAAGTTTTACCGTTGATCTTGTTGAACTACTTTCGGTAGTAAAAATGCGATGTCGTGTGGTGGTGCATAGTAGCACGGTATTGATTATTAATGCTTATGTGAGAAGTCACTCGGTTTGATTCCATTATTGTCGATTAATAATATGAATTATTATAGCGATAATGACGTTTTGTTTTATTCAGTATTATTAACGTAATAAAAGCGAAACATCTTTTATATAAAATGTAATACTTTATTAAAGTTATTCTATAAATAGAATATATTATATTTTATTATGCATAGTGTTGCATAGTGTTTGCATAGTAAAATGTTTTTATATAAATAGAATATATGATATTTTATTTAAAAGATTTTGCTTTAAATATAGATCGTCGATTAAAGTAAATCAATGCGGACCGTTCATGGATTAATTACTATGCATTCTATTTTCCTATAAATAGAAGCTCATTCCTTCATTATTTTCTTTAATTCATTTGAAACTCTAGAGAGAAATTATAGAGAGAAGCTATAGAGAGAAGAAGAAGAGTATTGTGTACTTCACTACTTTGATATCCGGTGTCTTTTACGGTAAGGGATATTATTTATTGTATCTCGTAAGGGGTGTTATTCTTTCTTATTCATGAAGAAAACTTACATTATTCCATTCTTTATTATTCTCGTTGGAATAACTCGTATACTGTGCATACCCTATACTTGGTGAAATCCTCTCGTTATTCTCGCTTTTTATTATTACATTGGAATAACTCAGATACGTGGCATACCCTATACATAATCTGTATACGTGGTTTACCCTATACTTGGTGACATTCTTCTATTATTTTATTGGAATATCCTGTCTGTGTGTTTTACACCGGACCTGGTTCCATTGTTTATTATTCCGCATTTATTATTCTATTGGAATATCCTGTCTGTGTGTTTTACACCGGGACACGGGTTCCATTGTTTATTATTATTTAGTATTTATTATTCGTTGGATCATCCCGCTCGCATTGTGAATTTCACCGACACGGTTCCGTTATTATTATTACGTTAGAATAACTCGCAATACATGCAAGTACCGCATGCATGGTGATTTCCTTTGTTATTCCATTCTTTATTATACCCAGTTGGTTAAAACTTTGACTTCTATACTCCATGAAATTAGTAGAATATTCTTGATATTTGTGTTTCATCCAGTATCTTTTCATGGAAATATTCTTCTGATCATTCTTGAATTTTACTCTACAAAATAGTATCTTGTTGACAATTTGGACGTTAATAATTCCTAGATAAATTAATTCTTGAACTTGTTTTATAGAATTCTTATATCATTGTCACCATCCTCATGTTTATATTATGTTGAAAGTTATCTTTGGCTTACGTACATAGATGAACTTAGTATGATTATGACCAGGGATCATTCGGTATAATCATGGCTTGATATAAATGATGTGACAAAAGTCCTCAGTGGCTTGTAATGCAGTGATGGATAGTTTTTGGTATGATTATGACCAGGGGTGATTTGGTATAGTCATGACCATTCATAATTTGATGAAAATCCTTGACCGTGGTACAAGGATGATTAGATATTGTGGTTTATTCATTAAACTGAGTCTTAGTGATAAAAATTGATGAAAACTTTTTAAAACCCAAAAGATAGTAGACTTTATTTTCTCTTGACTCTTTTAATGGATTGATATTCAGCGCAGCTTAAACCGGTTTTCTATTGTATTTTATCGGTTTAACATTGTTGAAGACTATTGATAATTTATTCGCATTATCTTAGTCATAATATTTCTTCTTGGGCTAGTTGAGCTCACCCTTTCTTTCTTTGTTCTCTTGTGAAATGAGAATATAGTTGGGATGAGTCTGGGAAACGAGTGATGGTCCGAAGATAGCATTAGTAGTCCTCACTATTCTGTAAATAGTGTGATAATTATTGTAATGAGGACTCCTTTTGAGTTTGTATAATATCTAGTAGGCGATATTTGTATTCAAACTCACGGTTTATGTCGTATTGTACCTGCAGCAGTTATGTTATGTTAGTAAGTTGTATTTAAATTCTGTACCATGTAAGTGGCGACCCAAGATGGGTGACGTATACCTAATTTTTGGGGCGTCACAAATACCGTGTGCTACTATGCAATCACGCGTATTACTGTACTTTTACTACTGGGTAGTTCAACAGTTTTAACGGTTACACTTTCGCTATTATTTTTATAAAAAGATAATTCTGTCATTTTCTAACTACGACAATACTTCTGTTGTGGGGTCCACTAATGATTGTGCCGTCGTACGAATATTCTCTGTTAAAATGAATATTCCCCGACCAATCGAATATTATATAATCACTTGCTTACTTTGCAAAATTTATAAACATTATCCACAACTATAACATTATATAAAATCCACACCATAATATTCAAAAATATATTTCGAGAAAATTATTCTTTATTCATAAAAGTTGGGGTCTTACAGCAGCGCGGCCACGCTGGTGCTGGATGCTTCTGGACTGCTGTTGTTTGCTTTCTTCTTCTTCTTCACTTCTTTATTCTTCATTTGGCCACATCAAAGCCCCTCTAGCTGTAATCCTCAAATGCTTGATCTCAGTTGCCATATATCTTCATTCTAGCTCAAATCCACCATGCCATGCCTTCAATGCTATCACCATGCCTTGCCATGCCATTTTCATTTCCATGTCGTGCCTCAGGAGTTCCAACTATGCACACTGCAAAACAAACACAAAAAATAATAAAAACATACTAAAAATATTTAAGTTGAGCAAAATTCCAGTAAGTTGGTGACCAATAAGTAGGTATAAAACCTACTTATCACATTCTCCATTTCTATGATCCATGTTTGGGCTTCAACTGGATTCATAGACCCTTGAAACTCTGGTGGTCCAACTGCTTTGAAGTCCTTGAAAGTCGTGACTTGAGCTTGCGGCTGATTCGCAAGTGCTCCCGTTAACAAAGTCACCAATTGCTGAACCGGGTTAGCATTGACCTCGTTATTATTGTTGTTAGTAGACCCTTCAACAGGTGGTTGTTGGTGTGGTTGTCTTCTTCTAGGAGGAATCTTCTGTTTAACATATACGCTTATTAGTTCATTACTCAATTTCTTGAATATTTAAAGTTTAACTTAAATATTCTAAGATTAAAGCTTAACACACAACATTTCAAATAACTTCGACATTTTATTCATTTATAGTTTTCAAAATCTAATAAGGATTGCATATCTGCTATTAACATCAACTTTCCTGAACTTGAAAAGTTTTCGGATTACATACTCATCTTACCCCTTTATTTATCTCAAAATAAGGGATTTACAATTTATTTAATCACATATGTAATCACATATTATTATTATTCTTCCTATCTTGGCATATTAAGACGTCGAGAGGCTTCTCTACTCTCTTCTTCTATAATACGATATGCCGTCCTATGATCCATCATGTACCATGGCAAGTATTCAAATTGAGGTGGGTAATAAAAGACTCGACCTTGGGCCTATCAATCGCAGAATGAAAGGCATAATCCATTTAATTCATCTTAGCCTTCTTCGTCTGAACCTTAGCTTCAGCACGATCTGCACGCTGAGTAGCCTTCATCCAAGCATCCTCTGCTCTCGCACGCTTAGCTGACTCTTTCTTTAAGTCACCTTTTACGCTTTTCCACTTCAGTTTTCATCTTCTCATTCTCAGCCAACAAATCCTCTTGGTGTCCCTCTGTGTGAACTAGGTTCCATTCCGTGTTCCCGAGTCATGAGTTGAGTTCCTGAATCTCTGCATCCTTCTACTCTATAGTAGCCTGACGCATGTCAGCCAACTCCTTAATCTTATCCTGTAATTCTATGTTACGGTCATACAGTGCATCATACATCTCAGCTGATATGGAATTTGGTGGAAACTCCACAGGATCCTCTTCCTCATCCTCCACCTCTATCTCCTCAGAGTCCTCCTCCTCAGGATCAGACACAGGGTCATTCTCTTGTCCTTCCTTAGCGACCAACAGAGAAGGCTCCCTCTGGATCAATTGCTCCCAAACGACATAGACGTCTCGGGGCACCTCATCTCTAGGTACCTGAGGTATCTATTCCCTAGCTTGACTGGATCCTTCAACATTAGACATCCTGACAACAAAATACTTTTAATTTTTATTTATTACGTGACACTCTTCGATACTCGTGAGCACATAAGTTATTAACACATAACACATAAAGTCTTTTATTGTTTTGTTTTATCTTCAATGAATTCCTTAATTCATTCCTTAGAACTCGATAAGAGTTTAACACCACTATATTTTCTATCTCCTTAAAGGTTACTTCCTAAGGTTTCCCCCACCTAAGGTTCATAACCTAAGGCTTTGATACCAACCTGTGACACCCCCAAATCCGGGTACTTCATTCTCACGTGATTTGGTGCTCACTTTCTAAAGAAATTACTTCTAACTACCCAATAATCAAGGATAATTACATAAATTAAATAGCTTTAACAATAATCCTTCTCTTTATAGGGTTACATTATCTTTAAAATAAATCCCAGGTAATCTAACCTTAAACTGTTACATAAATCTGTGGAATACATCATAAAATATAATAAGTCTTATAACAGAATTCTACTAAATAAAATCAAATAGGTCTTCATTATTTGGACATCTTGCTCTTACCTTTGCTACAAGACGGTTCATCAACTTTCTCAACTTTAGCTATAGTGTTAAATGCAAGAGTGAGCAAACAATTGCTCACTGATATAAAAATGATAATAGTAGTAAGCGTAAGCAATGAATACTGAATAATTAAGAACTTGTTCTTTGAGTCAAGATTAGTAAACAAGTTCGAGGTTTATATCTGAGGGTCTTTAAGACCATGAACTATGTCCCAAGGTTATTAAATATTTCTACTTCAACCTTTAACATTCATTAGACTATATAGACCTTTACTTTCATACCTAGGGGGATCAGCCATTCGTACCATGTATTGTGCACAAACATCTAAACGCTAACGCGTACATAATCCTCTATATTTGGGTTGTTCATCTCAGTTTGACTTTAGAATTTCCGCACTATAGAAAGTTTAGTTTGGAATAGTTTAACAGTGATTCTAGAATTTTAGAACACTCATCAATTATGGATTAGTCCAATCAATAAAGGTTTATTAGCTATCCGAGGTTTGAACATGATAATATAAAATTGAACAATGATACTTAAGTCAAAAATTGAATATTAGCAATATATAATTGAATAGACATTGTATGTACAAAGTATTACATCCAAAAGAGATAGAAAACTTGTTTGGGATAATGAGCTTGAACAGTTTATGCTTTAAGTAGCAAGAAATGAATGTTAGGAACTTGCTCAATAAAAGATTAAAGTTTTAGAAACTTACATAACGATATCAAACTAAGAATATGAAACTTGCTCAATGTAAAGGAATTAGAATACAAGAGCTTCCATAATGAAAAATTGGAGTTAGAGAACTTTCTCGACAACAAAAGGTAAATAGAGTTATGAAACTTTTATTTAGTTTTAAGAGAATGAATTTAGGAAACTTGCCTCGTGTGTAAACTACACAATTACTACAAATGTTTTCCAAATACCCTACATGTACCATTAGAATCACAGTACCAATTAATTATATTAACATTAACTTCATTAGTTTACTTTTCATTTTAGTCCAGTCTATAATTTTTATCTTAGGATCTGATTATCCTAATCGTTCACGTACCATGAATCTGAACTCCCAATCATATTGTAGTAAACACCATGGTGATTGCAAAACAACTTCAATTCTCATGACATCACATTACGGTCTTTCATAACTTATTAATGCATAATCTATAGTTTCAACGTTGTGATTACAATATGTTATTACATCTTATAACATGATTTAGGTCCTTCTACAATCATTAAAGTAGGTTAAGTTAACATTTCCCAACTATATCAATAATGACTCATTACTAGGTCGATCGACCTTTGGCGCTACTGCCGCTTATAACTACCTTTGAATCCAGTCAGGCGCAAGTACGTTGTAATACCGCGCCCATAGGCACGCGACTTTTGTGCTCGACTCGTAATCGGGTTCCCATAAACACAAATACAATCTCTGTTCTAAACCAAAAATCCCAATTTCTTCACCCTACACCCAATTAACCAAACCCAAATGTTTATAAGCTTTATAAACTCAAAGCTAAATATTTATAAAGCAATTCTAACATCACAAACCACATTCTAGAGGATTAAAAATTATGTTTTTACTACTTTCTTCAATTTCAACACATTTAGTAATTTCAATCACCAAACCTTCAATTCTTAACCAAATTAAGCCATTTCAGTTGCATTGTTTTCATTTTTGAATGTATTAACACAATCTACAACAAGTTTACAGATTATCACAAGGATTGAACATAAAATTTTAGTCTCAATAAGCCATTTTCACGCATGTATAACACTGTTTCTTTAATTTTCTTCTTATAAACCAAATTTCATGAACTTGATCACTAAAAATTACTTATATATGATGATTATTAGATTTTGCAAGACCATGCATACATATATTAACAATCCAACAAAAAATCAATTATAGAGAATATCAAAACTAAGAAATTAGAATTAGATTATTACCCTTACTCCTTTGTTATAGATTAGCAAAGATGATGACAAGGTTTCCAACAATCCTTCTCCTTCATCTTGACAAGTTACAGAGAATTCTCTCTTCTCTCTATTCTTCTCTAATCACTTTGTGTTTTCTTTTCTCTATGTTTCTAACTTAACCTTAGGAGAAATAATACGCAACCAAATAACCTGTTGTATATATCCTGTCGACGTCGGGATTTTTACTTGTCTTTTTTCGTTACTTGTTCTTTGGTGTTCTCATGTTAGGTGAAATTTGTTTGAAAAAACAAGTGAAAAAGGTCCGACATGTATAATGTCGACGATGGACTGTTAAGAGTCGTCAGTTGGTTTTTTAAATGGTTGTACCAACACAACCGAGAAAAGGTTTGCACATTGACCCAGTGATGTGACACTGCTAAATGGGTCGGTGAAACCTAGATTCATTAGGGTCCGGGGACTTGATTATGCGGAGGGAAGGTGTTAGGCACCCCCCGACATCCGTGTTACCACGGTGACCACCTCTTTTTAAGAAACTATTATCTGAATGTGTGTGTGTGTGTGGGTCAATGTGCTGTTTATTTGGAAGTAGTGCGAGGCCTCATTCGCACCTATATACACAGGGTTTGAATTTATGTAAAAATTCAGTTTTAGCAAGATATGGCAGTGATGTTTTATAAAAGAGGTTTTTCAAACCCTTGTGCTCAATAGTAATTGAGACCTTTTACACTTCCATTTTATTAATTGTTCGGCTTGATTGATTTTATTTTCGAGATGCGAAGCATCTATAAGAAAATAATGTACAAAATAATGTCGATTTCCTCGTGGGTATGAAAACCATCTGAGGAAATTCAGACACCGCAAAATAATTTACAAGCTGCTTATAGCTGAAAATGTCCATCACGGGAACCTAATCTAGATCCAATAGGCTGAATCTGTGATCACATGATTCCTAGGCTCATATGATACCGTAATTTGTATGAAAGCAGTAAGCAGGTATATATATATAAAAGCTTTTAATATATATATACAGACATGATCAGCCACCACGAAGCACCTCCATGGGGGATCAGAAAATATAAATAAAGTTGTAAAAGCTATCAACCGCCACGGAGGAAACTCCAGGTGGGACAAAACGTAAAAAAAGCTGTAAAAACGATCAACTACCACGAAGTAAAATCCAGGCAGGACGAAACGTAAAGAAAGATGTAAAAGCGATCAACCACCATGAAGTAAACTCCAGGTGGGACAAAATATATATATATATATATAAAAGCGATAAACGCATTGGGATGTAAAATCTGGGCTCATCGTAAGCGAGTTCGACAACAGTTATATATATATATATATATATATATATATATATATATATATATATATATATATATATATATATATATATAGGATTCCATCCATGAAGAACCTAGGTTGTTGGGAGCAACCCGACCCCTTTAGCCTACAACCTCTGAATTCATTGTTACTTGTTTTTTTTTTTTATAAGTTCGCTACAGGTTGTAGAAATTTGGGCAAAAGGGTTGCTCCCAACAACAACCGATTCTTGTGGATGGAGACCCTATATATATATATAAAAGCACGTAAATGCTCTGAATATAAAATCCAGGCTCATCGAACAAAGTCTGACACACAGTTAATATATATAAGTATATATATATATATATATATATATTAAAGCAGTAAACGCTCCAGACCGAAGTCTAGGCTCAATCGAGGCATAACTCGATAATGTTAGTCCATATATATAAATATATATATATATATATATATAAATATATATGTATAAACAAACTGAAATAAAACCACGGATCGAAGTTCGGGCAAACACACGCAACACGACTCTCAACGTGAAGAAGGGTGTGTGCAAAGATGAAGAGAAAGGCTTTAATGTGTGTGAGAAGGCTTACAGTGGGCTGCCAAAGAAGACTTCTATATCTTTAAAAGGATGAACACTAGGCTCCCACCGATACAAAAGTAGCTATATATGAGCTCACAAGTGTATAAAATGAGAAAGCACTCAGTATAGAGAGAGTACGGAGCAAATTTGACAGGGCTTCCTCGCCTTTCTTATTTTCTTAAAATGGCCACCCCAAGCCCTCTATTTATAGAGGGGGAGCCGAAGGTGTACCTGCGGCTAGGCCACAGGTGTACCTGAGGCTACCCGGGTTATCCCGGGTTTTACGGGTCACGTCGTCTCGGAGTACGTGCATGTGGGCACTGTAATGTCCGCTTGAACTTTCAGAATTGCAATCCGGGCATCCGACTGAGGTATATAGGACCTATTTCAGACCACCGTTGTCAAGAGTTACGCAATGACATGGGATTAGAGGTTGTACGAAGTCAGGAAGATAGGACGGTGCCCTCCGGTCTTCAAGCTTCAAATTCCATCCGTTACCCTGCATAATAGTCACTCGTGATTGGTTTTTCTTGATTCTTATGGGACATTGTTGTGTAGAAATGTATGTATAAAATGTTGAGACGACATGATGTGGCCTTAAAGTGGCAAGATGATGAATTTACCCCTCACCAGAGTTATCGTCGGCTTAGGCTGATAAAGCAGACGTTGCTCAGGGTTATCTTTGAGATTGGACTGCTGAAAGTGTTGAAGGTCTTAGTGTCATCTTTAAGGTGTGCCTGTCCTCCTGGTGTTATTCCCGGGCTTGGTCCTGAGTGCCTCGGTGTGAGTGCCGAGGTTGAAGCTGATTGCACGCATTTGAAACAAGTATTTCCGGAGTTATCGCCGAAATTGCATTACTTGGGGTTATCTCCAAGCTTGGTAGCTGCTACTCCCAGTGTTGGGACTGAGACTAGATACCTCGAGGTTATCTCCGAGATTAATCGGTTTTCTCTGGGGGAATTTCTGGTATTAGAACTGCATGCCTCGGGGTTATCTCCGAGGTTGAAGCAAGCATTTCACGGTGTGTGTCCGAGGTTAAGACCGAACTTCCTAGTAGTATCCGGATGGATGTGAGCTATCTTTCAGTGGTTATCTCTCGAAAAGATTTAATCTGCATTCTTGCAATGTCATTGACAGGTGTGAAAAAAATTTCGAGTGTCTACATATCCCACGTATTCTTCAGTTACAAAAACAAATAGGCTCATCAATTATATTATGCCAAAGGCCACAAGCTAGGCCATGTTTGGGTTACAAGTAAAAGCGATTAATCGCTCGATGCCCATGAACAGGCAAGTTTTAGCCCCACGAGACTGACCTTCATACTGGGGTTGTGTTCTTGGTGCGATAAACCGCAATTTGACAAATGACGGATATCGCTTCCCCACACCGGATACTAGAACTGCTCCAGCCTCAGAACCTTCCATATTAATGTACTCCATCAAAATACATATTCCATGTTTGGCGTGTATCGATCGATGGTGTTCTTTGAATCATCATTACTCCTTAATCGGGGAAGTATGTCTCCAAGGGTTTGAAGTCCCCTGAGGGTGCGGCGGCCAGTTGATCGGCAATTCCTTGACCTTTGATGGACTTTTGAGTCACATAGACGATGTTAAATTATTGTAGGATCAACTACCATATGGACAGCCGACAATTTAACATGGGTTTGTTGAACACGTTCTTGAGAGGATCCATTCGGGATATGAGATGGGTTGTGTGACCATGGAGGTAATGTTGTAACCTCATGGAAGCCCATGCTAAATCACAATAAGTCTTCTCAATTAGAGTGTACTTATGTTCACTGCTGTTGAATCTTTTGTTGAGGTAATAGATAGCTCGTTTTTGGCCTCTATCGTCTTTCTGTCCCATCATGCAGCCCGTGGCGTTGTCACTTATGGACAGGTATATGAACAGGGGAACATCATCCCTGGGTGGTACCAAAATGGGAGCTTTGACTAGCTGTTCTTTGATTGTGAGGAAGGCATTTTGGCACTCATCATTCCATTTCATGGAGGAGTTCTTCCTTAATAGCTTGAAGATTGGCTCATAGGTTGCTGTGAGTTGAGAGATGAACCTGCTAATGAAGTTGATTCTTCCCAAAAATCCCTGTATTTCCTTCTCTGTCTGAGGAATGGGCATTTCCATAATGGCCTGGATTTTGGTAGGATCCAGCTCAATCCCTTTGTGGTTGACTAGAAATCCTAGCAACTTGCCTGATTTAACGCCAAAGGCGCACTTGGATGAATTCAACTTCAAGTTGTACTTACGCAACCTGTTGAATAATTTTCTAAGATGGTCTAAGTGGTCCTCCTCCTTCCAGGACTTGACAATGATGTCATCCACGTAGATCTCGATCTCCTTGTGCATTAAGTCATGGAAGAGAGCCATCATTGCTCGCTGATAGGTGGCTCCGGCATTGATGAGGACGAATGACAACCGTCTATAGCAAAAGGTTCCCCAAGGCATGATGAAAGCAGTTTTCTCACGATCTTCCTCAGTAACCATGAACTGATGGTACCCCGCAAAGCAATCAGCAAAGGAGTACATGCAGTATTGAGCAGTATTATAAATGAGAATGTGGATAAAGGGTACGGGAAAGCTATCTTTAAGGCAAGCTTTGTTCAAGTCCCGATAATCCACGCAAACTCGCACCTTTCCTCCAGGTTTAGGCACGGGAACAATGTTGGATATCCACTCAGGATATGTGGACACCATGATGATGCCAACTTGAAATTGTTTCACAATTTCTTCTTTTACCTTTAAACTCCACTCAGGTTTCAATCGCTCGAGCTTCGCTTTTGTCTCGGCTTTGAATCCTCTTTAATGGGAAGGCGATGAAGTACAATGTCAGTGGACAAACCCACCATGTCTTCATGAGACCATGCAAACACATCCTGGAATTGGGTTAGTAGCATAACCATGTCACTTCACTGGTTTGGGGTAAGGTCCGAACTAATCTGGATTAACTTAGGGCTTTCTAAGGTTCCGAGATTGAATGAAGTGGTTTGGTCAAGGTTGGGTTTAGGTTTGTCTTTGACCCATTCTCGAATTTTTGGAGGCACCTCAATGTCCTCATGTATTTCCATCAAGGCTGAATTCATCTCCACATCAAAGTTACAATCTTTGTGGAGAAGAGGCACCATATCAGCAAGTACATTTTCATCTAAATTCAGGGTCCTGAAACAAAATATGCTTTCACTTAGTATATATGAAAGGGTTTGATCATACAAAGTGTTAGCATATCTTTGGTGAAACAATGCTAATATCGTAAAAAGAAAAGTAAGCGAGTTATGATATCTCTGAGGTAGAAGAGTTTCGCCTGGTTTCTCCTATCGACCAATGCAAGGAGTGCTGCTCCAATTGGCAAGGGCAAAGTCCGGGTGGACTGCAGTGATGGAGGGGTTGTCATCGTCCTCCCTATCCCAAATGATGGCCATTATGTCTGAGCAATCATCGTCAGGGGTGTATCTGTTTGTATGTTCATCATGGACAATAATGCGTATGCCTGACATCATCCGGATGACGTCTTGTTTAATTCTTTGTTTCTCTTCCACCACTATGGGATCTGAAACAAAGACTTCTTTCACCTTCACCGGTACCAGCTTGGGAAATAACATAGCCATCACGTTGGCTGGCACCTTTACAAGAGGTCGTGCTGACTCAGCAGTTGTAAGTGTAGACGAACGTCGTGTAACTGAAGCTGGAGGAATCTGAGGATGTTTATGTGGATTCCTGTTACTAGAACTGGTAGAATAGCCTAGCCCAGCTGTCCCAGTTTAACTGATAACTTGGATGGGGTACCTGATACCTTGATGATCTTTACCCAACCCTTGTCCCGGCTGATGACCCAAGGATATCATTTCTTGAGTAGCCGACATCACTTTGAAAAAAATCTTGGGCATGAGAGGTGGCGTTCCAATAACATGGTACTGAGTGTTGCTCACCTCCAAGGCATGAAAACTGACAGGTTCAACATCTGAATTGACGTTGATGTATGGTATGTCACTATGTGGAGGATATTCCGGTTCAGCGTTGTCCGTGACTAGGCTATTATTGATAATGTATTTCAGTTGTTGATGAAAAGTGGAAGGGACTGCTCTGGCCATATGAATCCATGGTCTTCCCAAGAGCAGGTTGTATCCTGAATCTATCTTAAGTACGTGACAAGACACGCAGAATGTATGGGGACCAATTTCGATTGGCAGTTCAATTACTCTGACTGAATTCCGACGGGCTCCATCAAAATTTTTGATGACCATATGGCTGCTCCAGATTCGGTTGAGATTGATATTAATCTTCAACAAGGTAGCGTATGGATAGATATATAGAGATGAACCTCCATCTATCAAGACTCCAGCTAGCATGTATCCGGAGGACAAGACCGCAATGTGCAATGACTTGCAATGATCAGTCCCTTCGGGCGGTATGTCATCATCAGTGAAGGATATCACATTGTTGTTGAAAATGTTTTCAACCAAATGTTGAAATTTTTTCGCATCCACTGTGTGACGCCCCCAAAATAGGTATACACAACACCCATTCTGAGTCGCCAAATACATGGTACAGAAACAACTACAACTTTATTATCACAACAATAAAACTGTGAGTTTAAATACAAATATTATCTTCTAGACAATATTTATACTCAAATAAATCCTCATCACATTTATTGATACATTATTTTACAATAATGGTGAGGACTACTAAACAACTCTCTCTAGAACCTTCATTCCATAATTCCGAGACTAGTACTCGCTACATTCTCGCCTCACGAGAAGAAAAAATGGAACAACAAGGAAAAGGGTGAGCTCAACTAGCCCAAAGAAGAATGTTATGACTAAGATAATATACAACAAATTATCGTTAGTCTCCAACAGGAAAAATCTCGATAGAATACAATAGACAACAAGTTTCGGATCAATATTCGCAGTTTGAAATAATAATTCATAAAAGAGTTACGTAGAGAATGAAATCTACTATAATCTATGAATTTAACAAATCCATCATCAATATTTTATCCTCGTAACATCAATCAATATTCATCTCAAATCAAATATTCATCTTTGCACTACTGTGCCAAAGATATTCATCAATCGGTCATGTTCATCTCAACATCTGCTCATCTTTGCACTAAAGGCCAAAGATATTTATCACCGGTCATGTTCATTTAAACTCCTATTCATCTTTTGCACTCTGAGGCCAAAGATATTCTTCAGAAATCATTCATCTTTGCACTACAAAAGCAAAGATATTCAATAATATCATCATTTAAGACCGAGGATGATGAAAAATATTTTTAAAGAACGAATCCAAAGGAAACAAAATGACAAGGATTAAGGATTAAGGATTCAGTACTTTGTTTTATCCATGTCCAACAATACCTCAAAAATAATCATAGTGGTGTAAAATTCAAGAATGATCAAAACATGGATACAATCAAAGCTAGTATCCGAATAGATATTTTGGACGAAAAGAAGAAATTTTATTTTTTAGGTGAATAGTCAGATATCGTGAATAGTGGTCAGATACGTGAATAGTAACTCAGACACCAAAAGATAGAAATTCCACAAAAAAACATCTTCACGCTTACATGAATAGTACTCGTGAATAGTAACTCGTGAATAGTAACTCATGAATAGTAACTCGTGAATAGTAACTCATGAATAGTAACCCGACATGAAAAAGTTCCAAATTTGATAAAAACTTCAGATCAACATTTCAAAGATAATGATATTGAAGAAATAATATCATTACGAAAAAAATAATATCCCTTACCTCAAAGAATCGATTGCCGGAAGGAAAGGCTCAAGTGATGTTTGAATGAAACTTGTCTTTGAACAAAACTCTCAAAGTATCTAAATACTTACAAAATACGCCAATAATATAGAGAGAGAAAGAGAAAACTTTGTTTACGGTGTGATTTTCAATTCTAACTTAGCCCCTCTATTTATAGGAAAATGTTAGCCCGCCAAGGCAGACTTGACTCACCACACCGATGGCTTTACTCGCTACTATTGCCACCCACCACATTTGAAATAAAATTCAGCACATTTCTTCACCAACCACAAGTGGGGCCCACTCAATTCTAGAATTTTCCACCAAAATCAATTATAACCCTAATTTTAAATCACCACCTCTTAAAATTCATAACAAATCATTCGTGAATTTTTAACGGTTCAAAATTTGTGGACATATACTCAACTTATGTATGTATAACATACCCAAAAATTACCACAATCAACGGTCGGATTAAAAATTATAACCCCATAATATATCTCAAAACCCCCGATTTAATTTTAATACCTCCAATCAGATAAAATACCGATAAAACACCTCAACATATTTTCTTCATTTATAACCACATAAATAAATCCATCATTTATATCCACATAAAATAAATATTTCTTTATCATATGAATCAATAATTAATTATTCACAAATAATATTACGTAATCACAATTATGACAACCAGCCGCTAGTTGAGGAAGAGGGGCTTTCCGATAAGGATTTCTCCTTCTTGGCCGCCGCAATTAGGTGACCCAACCTCTCCTCGATGACAGAACTTTCTAGACATTGCCAATAATGCTATCTAATAATATTATTCAAATAATATGAATTATTGATCCGATAATGGAGATAATGTGCAAGTGACAATTATTGAACAACAATAATATAAAATATCAACGCAAAGAATAATTGAATCAATAAAATAAAATATTGAGCAAGAATTCATCGTGAAAATTATTGAGTAGTGCCTTCACGTAAGGATCAATAATTCAACAATTGCAGGTGCAATACCGTATGCTACTCTTGTGCAACCACGCCAGACATCGTATTTTAACCACCGGGTATTCCAACAAGATTAATTAAGAATAACTACGCCAAGTTATTTTTAACCAACTTATATTTGTCGTTTTCTTCATCCAATCGCTTTCCAGTTATGGGGCCCACACGGTCATTTTGCTTGCCGTCGCATTTAATATTCCCCGACGAAGATTTAATATTCCACGACCAAACGAATATTCCCCGACAACAATGAATATTTTATAACCACTTGCTTATTTTGAAATATTTATGCGTATTTAACCCTTAACCATCCACATTAATCAAATCAACCCTTACTATTTCAAAATAATAAATAAAGGAAATTCC
This sequence comes from Panax quinquefolius, assembly GCA_020205615.1. Classification (NCBI taxonomy): domain Eukaryota; kingdom Viridiplantae; phylum Streptophyta; class Magnoliopsida; order Apiales; family Araliaceae; genus Panax; species Panax quinquefolius. The sequence goes on along the minus strand of CM035162.1, from coordinate 40,811,481 downwards.
TTTTTATTTAAAAAAATTTCGGGGTCTTACAACCTCCCTCCTTATGAAATTTCGATCCTCGAAATTGACGACGATACTGGTGTTTTGAAAAGGTGAGGATACCTCGCTTTCATTTCCGTTTCCAACTCCCGGTCATTTCTCTATAGCATGATTCCTCCACAAAACTTTAACTTGTGGTATAACCTTTCTTGGCAGGACATGCTCCTTCCTATCCAAAATCTTGACAGTACCTCCTCATACGTTAAGTCTTGGCTATCTCGTCCTGGGTTTCTAACTCTATAACGTGGTTCGGGTCTTTCACATATTTCTGAAATACGGATATGTGAAACACATTATGAACACGAGACATACTTTGAGGTAACGCAAGTCTATAGGCTACATTTCCTACTCGGTCAAGAATTTGAAATGGACCGATAAATCGTGGATTGAGCTTTCTCTCTTCCCAAATCTTGTAACTCCCTTCCATGGAGCAACTCGCAACAATACATGATCCCCTACATTAAATTCCACGTCCTTTCGATGAAGATCCGCATAACTCTTTTGTCGATCTTGTCTTTGTTGTATCGTTGTCGAATCATTAGTCATACGTATTAACTCGGGTCCCAACAATGTTGCTTCACCCACCTCATCCCAACATATGGAGAACGACATTTTGTCCATATAATGCTTCAATGGAACCATGCCTATATTTGTTTAATAACTATTGTTGTATGAGAATTCCACCAATGGCAAGTACTTATCCCAACTTCCTTTGAAATCTAGGACATGAGTTTTAATATATCTTCAAGAGTTTGAGTAGTCCTTTCTGATTGCCCATCCGTTTGAGGATGGTATGCCAAACTGAATCGTAAATTCGTGCCCATAGCTTTCTAACCCAAAATCATGAAGTGAATCTTGGGTCACGATCTAAAACTATGGATACTGGCATGCCATGCAATCTCAAAATCGCATTTACGTACATACGAGAAAGACGTTCAAGGGAATAAGTCTCTCGTATCGGTAAGAAATGAGCAGACTTGGTTAATCTATCAACAATGACCCAAATAGCATTGATGCCTTGAGAAACCGTAGGAAGACCCGTAACGAAATCTATGGTAATGTGTTCCCACTTCCATTCCGGAATCTCAAGTGGTTGCAACGGACCCTTAGGTACTAGATGCTCCGCCTTTACACGTTGGCAAGTTAAACACATCGAGATAAACTTTGCAATCTCTCTCTTCATATTGTTCCACCAAAATGTATGTCGAAGATCACGATACATTTTAGTACTTCCAGGATGGATTGCAAATGGCGTATTGTGTGCCTCCATCATAATCTTGTACTTCAAATCAGAGTCGTTAGGAACAGAAAGTCTAGAGTGGACTCGAAGTATTCCTTCTTCATCAATTCTCGCTTCCGAAATAGCTCCTTCTTGTACTTTCTTCTTCATACGTATCAGCTCCGGGTCGGTGGCTTGAGCAGCTTTAACTAAAGTCGATTATATTCGTATATCATCACGTGGGTACCTAGAGTTTTCATCTCCATCTCTATTATTTGTAAATTATACGAAATTAGTCTTTGACAATATCGTACTTCGATTTGTATACGATCTTCTACTCAACACGCCACCTACCACGTTCGCTTTTCCAGGATGGCATGGTCGTAACATGTCTTTGAAATGAGTCTCCTCTTGAGTTCTTTGAAGCTCTTCCCACATTCCTTGCTCCATTCGAATTTTGTATCTCTACGAAGTCATTGCGTTAATGGAATAGCGATTCGAGAATATCTTTCAACGAATCTCGATAATAACCAACTAAGCCTGAAAGCTACGTATTTCGATTATCGACTTAGGTTGCTCTCAAATCGTGACTCATATCCCAATCTTGGATAGCACGTCACAATGACACCTATCGCTTTACTATCGCACGAATATAACGCCCCCTGAGAGAGTTCCGCTTAGGTGAATTCCACAAAGGAAGTCACAAGATAAAGGCTCGTGTACCAAATTTATAGTTGAATTTTAACTCACGAAGTTCAATAGAGCCATTCGATATGAGATTTTAGAAATGAGTTTTTTGTTAGGGTTCAAAGTCGATACAAAATTTAATATCGTCTTTGGGAGTAAACCAAGAAATTCTTCAGAAATACGCCGGGAAAAATCAATAACAACGGGAATATTATTCAAATCGACGTGTCTTTATTCAAATCCATAACATGGACTAAGAAAACTTGACATCCGTAATAAACGAATGACTTCATGGCTTGATATGAAAATGTTTGACTACAATGGTTTGATTGCTTGAATTGAATAACAAAGTTGCTTAGGAATATGAAAACTAACAACCTTACAAAAGCAATCAATTTGGCATGATGAGTAGTTAACCTTAAAATCACATCAAAAGCAAATATCTCTATAGAAATAAGGTTAACAGTAATGTGATAGTGCCAACTTGAATCAAGCAAGATTTTTAAACAACGGATGTAATGAAAGTTTCTCCTAATGGAGTCTCCATGAGATAGGTCAAAGTTTAATTTCTCCGTAGTCAAGTTCAAACGTTGAGCGCAAGAAAGAGAGATAAAAGAATGGGTAGAACCGATATCTAGTAAGGTATATACTTCGCAAGAATTTATAATTAACTAACCTGCAAGTGCTAACTTCGTTCGGGTTCCTCGATTTTGACCCGGTACACGACAAACGCTTCTTCCAGAATCGTTGACTTTGACTTTTCTCGGGACATCCTTTTGAGTCACCGCTTCACCATTGCACTAGGTTTCGATATCGCATAATCTCGAGCGATATGTCCTTCTTTCCACAATTATAGCATACCTTAAAGCTGTTCAGGCGGTTTGCCAATGATATGTCCCTCTTTCCGCATTTGTAACATCTGACCGATGGTCTTTCTCCTCCCTTGAAACCGATTACATCTTGGCGCCGGCGTCTTCACATGGTCGTTGTTGAATCTCCTCTTTAAAATCTCCTCCCAACTCGCTTCTTCTATTTTCATGGCCACGATTACCACCAGAGTGGTTACCGCCTTTGTCCGTATTCTTCTTTCTCCTTTGGTTATCGTTATTACGATGACTCGCTATCTTTCAGTATAATCCTCGGTTATGGTCCTCAGTTGACCGTACTCGTTATCTCGCTCTAATAATTGAGCCACATTTTACAACATCCGAATAAAGAGAAAGTTTATGAGAAATGAGATATTGGACGTATCTTAGGGTTTCAAACCTCTAAGAAACATCCGCGTCATCGTTCCTCATTCTCCACCAAATGAGGTGCAAACACGGATAACTCCGCATGAACTTCGCCTCGCATTGGGACACCGCCATGTTATTCTCGCGCTCCAATCTAATAAACTCCACTTCCTTCATATATACGCCGAATACTTTCGGGGAAGTACTTGTCATTGAACTGCTTTCAAACGTCTCCCATGACATGCCGAGTGTAGTTGGTTGGTACGCTTCACGATTCCCACCGAAGAATCGCCTCGCCACGGAACATAAAGGTAGCGAATGGAACCTTCTGTTCTCCGTGCATCCCAAGACATCGAATATCTTGGTAATTTGTTTGACCCATGTTTCGCTTATGATCGGATCGGGCTTCCCTTAAATTTTGGTGGTCCCAACTCTTTGAACTTTTGTCACGTGACCACTCGTGAATTGCTATCATCTCCTCCTGTATTTTGAACACGAGTCTCCCTCGTCGATTTTGCATGAAGCGCAAAAAGCTTCTAAACATCCCTCGTTCATCATCGCTTTCAATTGGTGTTGTTCACTGGGAGGTACATTGCCACTGTTGCACGTTCTCCTCGTTGGTGAGTACAGCATCTCCACGGTCTCATTTACTCCAATCATTAATATTCTCATTCGACATTCTCAAATACTGTCATAAAATAAGGGTTAATTAAGGAAATCAATCACCTAATATCCCTATATCTTGACCAACTAACAAATAAGCTTAGGTAGGACACACTAGCGAAGGATTTACTCGTCTCTCCCTCCTAGTTCTATTCCCCGATCTCCGCTTGAGATCATATCCCTAAGCTCGATATTAACTGTGGCGCCCCCAAAATAGGTATACACAACACCCATTACGAGTCGCCAAATACATGATACGAAACAACTACAACTTTATTATCACAACAATAAAATCGTGAGTTTAAATACAAATATTATCTTCAGACAATATTTATACTCAAATAAATCCTCATCACATTTATTGATACATTATTTTACAATAATGGTGAGGACTACTAAACAACTCTCTCTAGAACCTTCATTCCATACCACGACTAGTACTCGCTACATTCTCGCCTCCCGAGAAGAAAAATGGAACAACAAGGAAAAGGGTGAGCTCAACTAGCCCAAGAGAAAGAATGTTATGACTAAGACAATATACAACAAATTATCGTTAGTCTCCAACAGGGGAAAATCGATAGAATACAATAGACAACAAGTTTCGGATCAATATTCGCAATGAAATAATAATTCATAAAAGAGTTACGTAGAGAATGAAATCTACTATAATCTATGAATTTAACGGTCCATCATCAATATTTTATCCTCGTAACATCAATCAATATTCATCTCAAATCAAATATTCATCTTTGCACTTCGTGCCAAAGATATTCATCAATCGGTCATGTTCATCTCAACATCATTCATCTTTGCACTAAAGGCCAAAGATATTTATCGATCGGTCATGTTCATTTAAACACTGTTCATCTTTGCACTACTGGCCAAAGATATTCTTCAGAAATCATTCATCTTTGCACTACTGTGCCAAAGATATTCAATAATATCATCATTTAAGATTGAGGATGATGAAAAATATTTTTAAAGAACGAATCCAGTGAAACAAAATGACAAGAATTAAGGATTAAGGATTCGTATTTTGTTTTATCCATGTCCAACAATACCTCAAAAATAATCATAGTGGTGTAAAATTCAAGAATGATCAAAACATGGATACAATCAAAGCTAGTATCCGAATAGATATTTTGGACGAAAAGAAGAAATTTTATTTTTCCTGAATAGTCAGAGTATCGTGAATAAAGGCCGTACACGTGAATAGTAACTCGACACCAAAGGATAGAAATTCCACAAAAACATCTTCACGCTTACATGAATAGTACTCGTGAATAGTAACTCGTGAATAGTAACTCATGAATAGTAACTTTCGTGAATAGTAACTCATGAATAGTAACCCGACATGAAAAAGTTCCAAATTTGATAAAACTTGGATCAACATTTCAAAGATAATGATATTGAAGAAATAATATCATTCTGAAAAAAATAATATCCCTTACCTCAAAGAATCGATTTCCGGAAGGAAAGGTCGGAAGTGATCTTGAATGAAACTTTATCTTAACAAAGAACTCTCAAAGTATCTAAATACTTACAAAATACGCTCAATAATATAGAGAGAAGAGAGAAAACTTTGTTTCGGTGTGATTTTCAATTCTAACTTAGCCCTCTATTTATAGGAAAATGTTAGCCCGTACCAAGGCAGACTTGACACGCCACCGATGGCTTTACTCGCTACTATTGCCACCCACCACATTTGAAATAAAATTCAGCACATTTCTTCACCAACCACAAGTGGGGGCCCACTCAATTCTATAAATTTCCACCAAAATCAATTATAACCCTAATTTAGAATCAGTCACCTCTTAAAATTCATAACAAATCATTCGTGAATTTTAACGGTTCAAAATTTGTGGACATATACTCAACTTATGTATGTATAACATACCCAAAAATTACCACAATCCAACGATTGGGATTAAAAATTATAACCCATTAATATATCTCAAAACCCCGATTTAATTTTTAATACCTCAATCCGATAAAATCTTGATAAAACACCTCAACATATTTTCTTCATTTATAACCACATAAATAAATCCATCATTTATATCCACATAAAATAAATATTTCTTTATCATATGAATCAATAATTAATTATTCACAAATAATATTACTGAGAATCACAATTATGACAACTAAAGTAGTTCCCGGAAAGAGGGGCTTTCAGATAAGGATTTCTCCTTCTTGGCGGCGCAATTAGGTGACCAAACCTCTCCTCGATGAACTTTCTAGACATTGCCAATAATGCTATCTAATAATATTATTCAAATAATATGAATTATTGATCCGATAATGGAGATAATGTGCGTGACAATTATTGAGCAACAAAGAATAATATAAAATATCAACGCAAAGAATTATTGAATCAATAAAATAAAATATTGAGCAATAATTCTTGTGAAAATTATTGAGTAGTTCCTTCTACGTAAGGATCAATAATTCAACAATTACATGCAATACCGGTGTACATCAGGCAAACCACGCCGTACATCGTATTTTAACCACCGGGTATTCCAACAAGATAATCAGTAATAACTACGCAAGTTATTTTTAACCAACTTATATTTGTCATTTTCTTCATCCAATCGCTTTCAGTTATGGGGCCCATATGGTTTGTCTTGAGTCGCACGAATATTCCCCGAAGCATTTAATATTCCACGACCAAACGAATATTCCCAAACAACAATGAATATTTTATAACCACTTGCTTATTTTGAAATATTTGCGTATTTAACCCTTAACCATCCACATTAATCAAATCAACCCTTACTATTTCAAAATAATAAATAAAGGAAATTCCTTTTTATTTAAAAAAATTTCGGGGTCTTACACACTGATTTTGGTAGATAGGCTTCTTCTAAAACCTTCAGCAAGATCGTCCGGTGATCCTCAGAAGTTAGGACCAAGTCCAAAATTGAGATTTGGTGTGGAGCTTCTTTTAAGCTTAAAACCACCTTGGCTTCGTTATGACCCATAGTGCGGAGGAATTTTTCAATCTTCTCCATGGGTATTTTCCCCTTCGATTTGATGGTAGACTTCATCACCCGTTGGGGAAGATCGATGGATTTTCCTTCGACATCGCAACCGAGTACCAGATGAGATGGATCCTTCACCTTCTCCATAATTCCATGGCTCTTTGTGTAAGCTGACAATAGGATATTGTGCTCTGCATGGTAAGTTGATTAGCTCTGGAGCGGCCACTTTCAAAGGATTGTTGTTTCCTCTGAGTTGAATTGCTGGTATGGTGAATGATTTGTTAGTCCCACCGGTTTACGTGGATATGGATCGCTACCAACCCCTTCCACTTAGTATGACAGGTATTCTCACTCTCACGTAGCACAGGATCATCGTCTGCTAGTTGCAGGATACTGCTGTCAATTATATTCTGGATAAGGTGGCGAAGTGCCCATCATTCTTTTGTGCTGTGACCGCGAGAATGGGAGTGATATTGACATACTCCATCAGAATTGAACCGTCCTGAACGGGGATTAACCAGAGGAAGAAGGGAAGCGATTCTTCCTTCATTGATCAGCATCTGCAGGATTTCCTCCATAGGTTGGCCCAGGTATGTAAATTCCCTTTATTGGCAAAATCCCGACGGGCTTTGGCATTTGCTCTCCTTATCACTTTGTCCTCCAGCATTTCATTTTCTGAAGGTGACGAGGGTATATTCGTGACAAGAGGGAGGAGACTAGCATGCTTCTGGCTGACCAACTGGCATGTTACTTGATGCTGATAAGTCACCAGTTCTGCCAATTGCTCAAATTTGTTTGCACAGAGCTTTCAACTTACGTTCCATTGCAAACTGGAATTTGGCATAATCCCATTTGTCAACCCCGTCTTTGGTGGTCTGAGATGATTCACCATTGTAATTGGAACTTTGTCCATTGCTCCAATTAATCATGTTGACCTCTTCTTCTTTGTGTTGAGGAAGAGGATTGTCTTGTACGCGAGGTTGATCTGGTTTGGTGACCACGATCTCACCGTTGTCTATCAGGTCTTGGATTTTGTGTTTCAAGGCCCAACAATCCTGAGTATCATGTCCAGGTGCCTCGGCATGATAAGCACATTTCCGAGCAGCATTGAAACCCCGTCCATTAGGGCTGGCTAGTTGAAGAAGATGCGTGATTTTCTTCTGTGTTGTCAGAAGAGTGAGAATATTCTCGAGTGAGTCCCCTAAGGGTGTGAACACTAGAGGGCGTTTGACTTTTCCACCTTTTGGCATTGGAGGGTTTGAAGACTGTGCTTGAAAGGGAGTGTAACTTCTTCTTTGGATAGGCATGTTCTGATTGCCTTTTTGACCCTGTAGTAAACATCTTCCTCTTTCTTTTTATGGACCCTCCGGGGGTTGTTTCCATAATTTTCGGATTGGATGTGCTAAGCAACAGCTTTAAGGGCAGCTAGGTCTTGAATTGTTCCGGACTTCAATCCCATCTCACCATCTCCCCATGTTTGACCATTTAGGAAAAGCGGCCATCGATGCTTGGCTAAAACTCTTTCATAGAATGGAGCTTCTTGTATGTCTATGAAAGTCATGACCATTTCTGATTCTGTCATGGAAGGAATAACTTGGGCAGCCAGGCGTCTCCACCTTTGAGCATACTCTTTGAAAGACTCGTTAGACTATTTCTTGACCTTGGAAATTTGATACCGGTCAGGAGCCATCTGAGACTGAAAGCTGTATTGTGTAAGGAAGGTGTGTGCTAGCTCTTCCCAGCTATGGATCTTTGAATTGTCTAATCTGGTATACCACGAATGGGCTTCTCCAGTCAGACTTTTCTGGAACAGCTGCATTCTGAGCTTCTCGTCCTCTGCATAAGATCCGAGTTCTCCGAAAAACACCTTCAAATGTGTGTAAGGATCTCCTAACCCGTCATATTTTCTGAAGTCAGGAGTCTTAAACTTTTCTGGATAATGAAAACTAGGGAAAATGCAGAGGTCCGCATATGAAACACTCCCGTGTGTTCCAATTCCTTTGATAGCACGAAGGGTCTCTTCCATTTGGAGGACTTTCTTTCTGATGTCACCGGTGTCTGGATCTCCTGTGAGATGGGTGGCATCATGAATTTTGTTGGTCGTATCCAACTGCAGTTCAGGTATCGTAATGACTTGGGTTCCCCCTTGTGTAGAGGATTCAGCATGTATGGGTATCTTTGGACCCTGGGTAGACTAGTGTAGTTCTTTAAGCAGAACAGCCAAATCTATAATTTATTTTCTTAATCCGTCGAATTCTTTGTGAGAAACTAGATTAAGGTCAGTCTGGTCAGATGATGACATGATTGACTGTAGGCTTACAGCCTTTTTGGATCTTGACCGGGTAGTGGGTGTGATTGGTTACCTGCGAAAGACTTGCATAATTTAGTCTTTAGGGAATGTATAAAAATAACATGTTATGTGATATTTCCGTTTTAGGAATTTTATCCTGCAAAACGGATGTCAGCTGTTTGTAATACATGATAGCATGTTAAATTAAATATGTTTGTGTACACATTTCTTCATATTTCTCATTACATGGAGATAGATATGTAATGAAATTACAAGTAATTGTGTTTACAAGTAATTTTTAAAAAAATGAGAAAGCATGAAGAGACTTTCCTCCGTGTTGGGTTTATCAGAGGCTGACCTATCTTAGGTTACTCTCGTGGCTTTTTGGCATGAAGGTTCCCAAATCATCGCAATTTACTCAACGGGACATTAATCCGGTTTTTCAACTGGAGCGAATTTGGGTGGTGTCTTTTCTGAGTCTCACGGGAATTAGTCTTCCTACGAGTCCAGTAATCAAACACCGACAGGATAGCCTCCTGGTGGAGGGACCACACAACATACATTCACATACATCGCGTCTCACCGTATGGAAATGATGACATGTGCGAAGCACTAATATCACAAGCAGATATGGTGCGAAGCACTAAGTGCAATAAGTAAATGCATTCGTACACATTCATCATAAATGTAAATGCAACATCCACACACAAGAAGATAATAGTTTTGAAAAAAATTGAAGTAGCGGCTTAAGTCCTCTTACTGGAGTCCCCAGCAGAGTCACCACCTGTCGACGTCGGGATTTTTAGTTGTCCCTTTCCGTTACTTGTTCTTTGGTGTTCTCATGTTAGGTGAGATTTGTTTGAAAAAATAAGTGAAAAAGGTCTGACATGTATAATGTCGACGACGGACTGTTAAGAGTCGCCAGTTGGTTTTTTAAATGGTTGTACCAACACAACCGAGAAAAAGGTTTGCACATTGACCTAGTGATGTGACGCTGCTAAACGGGTCGGTGAAACCGAGGTTCATTAAGGTCCGGGGACTTGATTATGCGGAGGGAAGGTGTTAGGCACCCCCCGACATCCGTGTTACCACGGTGACTGTCTCTTTTCAAGAAACTATTATCTGAATGTGTGTGTGTGTAGGTCAATGTGCTGTTTATTTAGAAGTGGTGCGAGGCATCGTTCGCACCTATATACACATGGTTTGAATTTATGTAAAAATTCAATTTTAGCAAGATATGGAAGTGATATTTTATAAAAGAGGTTTTTCAAACCCTTGTGCTCAATAGTAATTGAGACCTTTTATACTTCCATTTTATTAATTGTTCGGCTTGATTGATTTTATTTTCGAGATGCGAAGCATCTATAAGAAAATAATGTACAAAATAATTCCGATTTCTTCGTGGGTATGAAAACCATCTGAGGAAATTCAGACACCGCAGAATAATTTACAAGCTGCTTACAGCTGAAAATGTCCATCACGGGAACCGAATCTAGATCCAATAGGCTGAATCTGTGATCACATGATTCCTAGGCTCATATGATACCGCAATTTGTATGAAAGCAGTAAGCAGGTATATATATATATAAAATGTAAATATATATATACAGACATGATCAGCCACCATGAAGCACCTCCATGGGGGATCAAAAAATATAAATAAAGCTGTAAAAGCTATCAACCGCCACGGAGGAAACTCCAGGCGGGACAAAATGTAAAGAAAGCTATAAAAGCGATCAACTACCACGAAGTAAACTCCAGGCAGGACGAAACGTAAAGAAAGCTGTAAAAGCGATTAACCACCACGAAGTAAACTCCAGGTGGGACAAATATATATATATATATATATATATATATATATATATATATATATATAAGCGATAAACGCACCGGATGTAAAATCCAGGCTCATCGAACAGAGTTTGACAACAGTTCATATATATATATATATATATATATATATATATAAAAGCAAATAAATGCTCCAGACCAAATTCTAGGCTCAATCGAGGCATAACTCGATAATGTTAGTCTATATATATAAATATATATGTATATACAAACTGAAATAAAACCATGGACCGAAGTCCGGGCAAACACACACAACACGACTGTCAACGTGAAGAAGGGTGTGTGCAAAGATGAAGAGAAAGACTTTAAGGTGTGTGAGAAGGCTTACTGTGGGCTGCCAAAGAAGACTTTTATGTATTTAAAGGGATGAACGCTCGGCTTCCGCCGGTACAAAAGTAGCTATATGTGAGCTTACAAGTGTATAAAATGAGAAAGCACTCAGTATAGAGAGAGTACGGAGCAAATTTGATAGGGCTTCCTCGCCTTTCTTTTTTTTCATAAAATGGCCACCCCAAGCCCTCTATTTATAGAGGGGGGAGCCGTAGGTGTACCTGCAGCTAGGCCACAGGTGTACCTGAGGCTACCCGGGTTGCCCTGGGTTTTGCGGGTCGCGTCGTCTCGGAGTACGTGCATGTGGGCACTGTAATGTCCGCTTGAACTTTCAGAATTGCAATCTGGGCATCTGAATGAGGTATATAGGACCTATTTCGGACAGCCGTTGTCGAGGGTTACGCAATGACATGGGATTAGAGGTTGTACGAAGTCAGGAAGATGGGACGGTGCCCTCCGGTCTTCAAGCTTCAAATTCCATCCGTTACCCTGCATAATAGTCACTCGGGATTGGTTTTTCTTGATTCTTATGGGACATTGTTGTGTAGAAATGTATGTATGAAATGTTGAGACGACGTGATGTGGCCTTAAAGTGGCGAGATAACGACTTTACCCCTCACCGGAGTTATCGCCGGCTTAGGCTGGTAAAGCAGACGTAGCTCAGTGTTATCTCTGAGATTGGACTGCTGCAAGTGTTGAAGGTCCTCAGTGTCATCTTTGAGGTGTGCCTTTCCTCCCGGTGTTATTCCCGAGCTTGGTCCTAAGTGCCTCGGTGTGAGTGCAAAGGTTGAAGCTGATTGCACGCATTTGAAACAAGCATTTCCGGAGTTATCGCCGAAATTGCATTCCTTGGGGTTATCTCCAAGGTTGGTAGCTGCTACTCCCAGTGTTGGGACTGAGACTGGATACCTCGAGGCTATCTCCGAGATTAATCGATCTTCTCCGGTGGAATTTCCAGTATTGGAACTGCATGCCTCGGGGTTATCTCCGAGGTTGGAGCAATTACTCGGTGTGTGTTAGGAGTTAAGAATGAACTTAGGTAGTATCCGGATGGATGTATTTGTCTTCGGGGTTATCTACGAAGAGCGAATCTGCATTCTTGAAATGTCATTGACAGGTGTGAAAAAAATTTCGAGTGTCTACATATCCCACGTATTCTTCAGTTACAAAAACAAATAGGCTCATCAGTTATATTATGCCAAAGGCCACAAGCTAGGCCATGTTTGGCTATACTAAAATTCCCCCTTAATTTATTTTTATAATACTTATATTATATAGTTCCTTGTCACATTTTTATTTAATTAATTTAATATTTTACAACTACAATTATAATTTTCATTATAATTATATGTATACTTAACAAATTACTACATATCTAATTTAATTTTTAAATTAAACTAGAACATCATTTTATTTAATTTAACTATTTCCTTAAATATTAAATAATTCATTTAATTTAATTATTTCATTAAATTAAATCTTCAAATAATAAAATTATCATTCATTAATTTAGTTAACATACACACTTAACTAAATTATTACACCACAATTTCATCAATTATTTATTTATCTCAATAAATAAATCAATTAAAATATTTATTTAATTCGATAAATATTTTTAAATTACATAAAAATTCTCGTTCGTTACAACAGATCATGTCAGCAAGTTTCACGCATCCTTAGGTCCCAACCATGCAACTGTTGTCTGGCCATGTTTCCCACTAGCTGGTTGTTGCCCTCAATTCTTTGGCTTGGTCGATTTACCCACCACTTGAAAGCGCCACAAATGCTTTCAAAGACAACCCCAATTATAACGCCCCAAAGCGGTATACATCACCCATATTAGGTCGCCAAATACATGATTCAAAATTCAAATACAACTTAATTATACAACAGTCGTGTAAAATACGATAAAATATAATCTAAGAGTTTTTAATAAGAATATTGTCATCTAGACAATATACAAACTCAATGGAGTCCTCATTACATTTATTGTTACACTATTTAATAGAATAGTGAGGACTACTAATGCTATCATCTGGACTGGCCGTCACTCCGTTCCCGACTAGTCCAGCCACGTTCTCATTTCCTGAAGAGAACAATGAAAGAAAGGGGTGAGCTCAACTAGCCCAGTAAGAAATATTATGACTAAGATAATGCAGAATAATTTATCATTAGCCTTCAACAGTGTTAAACCGTTAAAATATAACAAACATCAAGTTTAATTGCAGCGGAACAACCAATCCATTAGAAGAGTCAAGTAGAGAATAAAATCTACTATCTTCTATGATTTAAAAGGTTTTTCATCACTTTAATCATTTGAGACTCGGCAATAAAAACCGCATCATCCCCACACACTACTGACGAGGATATTCATTAGTATCACGACCATAAATTCTCCATGTACTACGGGCCAAGGATATTCGTGTATTCATCAATGGTCATGATCATGCCAACATCTGTCCATCAATGGACTACGGGCTAATGAGGACTTTTGCCACATCATTTGTAACATTACGGTCATGATTATACCGAATAATCCCTGGTCATAATCATACCAAGTTCATCTATGCACTACAGGCCATAGATGACTTTCAACCTAATATAACATGAGGATGATGACAATGATATAAGAATTCAATAAAATAAGTTCAAGAATTAATTTATCTAGGAACCAATAACATCCAAATTGTTAACATGATACTGCTTTGTAGAGTAAAATTCAAGAATGCTCAGAAGAATGTTTCCATGAAAAGATACTGGATGAAGCGTAAATATCAAGGATATTCCACTAATTTCATAGAGTATAGAAGTCAAAACTTTAACCAACTGAGTATAATAAAGAATGGAATAACAAAAGAAATCACCATGCATGCGATAGACCGCACAGACAGGTTATTTCAATAAAATAATAAATAACGGAACCAGGTCATGCGTAAACGCACAGACAGGATGTTCCAACCGAATAATAAATAACGGAACCAGGTCATGCATAAAGCACCGACAGGTTGTTCCAACAGAATAATAAATAATGAAAACAGGTCATGCATAAAACACAGACAGGATGTTCCAACAGAATAATATAGAATGAAAAACAGAAGAATTTTACCATGTATGCGGTACTTCGCATAGACATGTTATTCCATCATAATAATAAAGAATGGAATAACAGAAGAATTTCACCATGTATGCGGTACTTCGCATAGACAGGTTATTCCAATATAATAATAAAGAATGAAATAACAGAAGTTCTCTTCATGAAGATGAAAGAAAGAAATAATACCCCCTACCTTAGAAAAACTGGATACTGGAATAGTGAGGTAGCAGACTTCTCTTCTTCTTTCTCTCTATAATTTCTCTCTATAATAATTGCTCTAAAGCTTTTGTGAATTGGTGAGAAATGAAGGAAGAATGAGCTTCTATTTATAGAAAAATATAGTTTTGATAATTGCACGTTTTGGGGCTCGAAATATTACAGTACAATACCTCCAACTTTTCTTTCATTTTTAATTTAGTCCTGCAAGTATTATCAAACTTGCACCACCTCCCCTAATAGTAAATAATGTGAATCAATAGTTCAATCATGTGAATCAATAGTAAAATCATGTGAAAAATATGAATTACAGTATAGTACCTCTATCTATACCTCCATTTTTAACTTAGTCATGCAAGTATTATCAATCTTGCACCAACTCCCCTAAAAGTACATGAATGTGATTCAATAGTACACACATGTGAACAAATAGTTATATAAGCATGTGAATTAGTAACAATTAATTGCCCATTTATCCGATAAATTATCCGATTTATCAATATAACCCCCAGATATCAATTATCATCGGAATAGATGTCGATTTCCACTAACACTAATAATCCCAACACAATAGAACTATCAAATTCATCTTTAATCAACACGAACTTATTCATCATTAATATTATAACTCACAATATTTAACAACCAGATCGTTCCCAGAAAAGAGGGGGCTTTCCAATAAGGATTTCTCCTTATTGGCGCGCAATTAGGTGACCAAACCTTTCCTTGAGAGAACTTCTATACATTGTAAATATTGTAATTTAATAATATGAAAAACTTTTTCGTCTTAATTATTGATTTAATAATATAACATATAATGCAGATGATACTGTGATAATAATCGAATTAATAATATGAGAGATATGATGCAGCAATTACTATAGCAATAATTGAGTATAACTGAGTGACTTTTCACGTAAGCATCAATAATCAATACCGTGTGCTACTATGAAACCACGCGTATTACTATACTTTTACTACCGGGTAGTTCAACAGTTTTAACGATAACACTTTCACTGTTATTTTTATAAAAACATAATTCTGTCGTTTTCTAACTATTACAATACTTCTGTTGTGGGGTCCACCAATGATTGTGTCGTCGTACGAATATTCCTGGTTAAAACGAATATTCTCCGACCAATCGAATATTATATAACCATTTACTTACTTTACAAAATTTGTAAATATTACCCACAACTATAACATTATATCAAATTCACACCTTAATATTCAAAAATATATTTCGAGAAAATTATTCTTTATTCATAAAAGTTGGGGTCTTACAACCTCCCCTTCTTATAAAATTTCATCCTCGAAATTAGGGTACGTACCTGGTATATCGAAGAGGTGAGGATATCTTGACTTCATCTCAGATTCTAACTCCCAGGTCATTTCTTCCACATCGTGGTTTCTCCACAAAACTTTGACTTGAGGTATAACATTGGATCGTAGAATATGATCCTTCTTATCCAAGATTTTAACAGGTAACTCTTCATACGTTAAATCTTCCTCTATCTCATCTGGTTCTAATTCAATAATGTGGTTCGGGTCTTTCACATATTTACGTAACATAGATATGTGAAAAACGTTTTAAACATGAGACATACTTGGTGGTAAGGCGAATCTATAGGCCACGATTCCTACTCGATTCAGGATTAAAAATGGGTCAATGAATCGAGGGTTGAGCTTTTCTCTCTTTCCAAATCTCGTAACTCCCTTCCATGGAGCAACACGTAACAACACATGATCTCCAATATCGAATTCCACGTCCTTTCGATGAAGATCAGCATAACTCTTTTGTCCATCTTGTGAGGTTTTTATACGTTGTCGGATCATTTGAATCTTTTCTGTAGTCATACGTACCAACTCCGGTCCCAACAACGTTTCTTCACCCACCTCATCCCAAAGATATCGAGAAGCGACACTTTCTTCCATACAGCGCCTCAAATGGAGCCATGCCAATACTTACTTGATAACTGTTGTTGTAGGAAAACTCCACCAATGGTAAGAACTTGTCCCAACTTCCTTTGAATTCAAGGACACAGAGTCTTAATAAATCTTCAATAGTTTGAATAGTCCTCTCTGACCGCCCGTCCGTTTGAGGATGATATGCCGAACTAAATCGTAAATCCGTGCCCATAGCTTTTTGCAAACTAACCCAAAATCGTGAAGTGAATCTTGGGTCTCGATCAGAAACTATGGATACTGGCATACCATGAAATCTTACAATCTCATTTATATACATACGAGCAAGACGTTCAAGTGTATAAGTTTCTCGTATAGGTAAGAAATAAGCCGACTTGGTCAATCTATCAACAATGACCCAAATCGCATCTATGCCTTGAGAAACCTTGGGAAGACTGGTAATGAAATCTATGGTAATGTGCTCCCACTTCCATTTTGGAATTTCAAGTGGTTGCAATGGAACTTTTGGCACTTGATGCTCCACCTTGACTCGTTGACAAGTTAGACACCTTGAGATAAACTCCGCAATCTCTCTCTTCATATTGCTCCACCAAAATGTATGTTGAATTTCACGATACATTTTGGTACTCCCAGGATGGATTGCAAACGGTGTGTTGTGCTCCTCCATCATGATTTTATACTTAAATTATGGTTGTTAGGAACACAAAGTTTGGAGTGGACTCGAAGTATTCCTTCTTCATCGATTCTTGCTTCATGCATAGCACCTTCTTGCACTTTCTTCCTCATACGCATCAGCTCTAGGTCTGTAGCTTGAGTAGCTTTAACTTTATCGATTAAAGTCGATTCTACTCGTATATTTGTCATCATCACATGGGTCCCTAGAGTCTTTAACTCTATCTCCATCCTTTGTAAGTCATATAAAATAGGCCTTTACGTTGACAATAATGCACTCGTACCCGCATATGATCTTCTACTCAATGCATCAGCTACTACGTTCACTTTTCCAGGATGGTATTGGATGATATGATCATAATCTTTCAATAGCTCAAGCCATCGTCATTGCCTCATGTTGAGTTCCTTTTGAGTGAAAAAATATTTGAGGCTTTTATGATCCGTATAGATCTCCACCTTCTCTCCATACAGGTAATGCCTCCAAATCTTAAGCGCAAAAATGACGGTGGTCAACTCTAGATCATGAGTAGGATAATTCCTCTCATATTCTTTGAGTTGTTGTGAGGCATAGGCTATGACTTTCCTATGTTGCATGAGAACACATCCTAATCCTTTGCCTGAAGCATCACTGTAGATGACAAATCCCTCCGAGCCAGATGGTATTGTCAGAATAGGTGCTGAAATGAGTCTCCTCTTGAGTTCTTGAAAACTCTTCTCACATTCCTCGCTCCAACCGAATTTTGTATCTTTTTGAGTCAGCTAAGTTAATGGAGTAACAATTCAAGAAAACCCTTCTACGAATCTCCGATAATAACCAAATGTTAAGCGAAAGCTACATACACCGATCATCGATTTAGGTTGCTCCCAGCTTTGAATTGCTTCAATCTTTGTCGGGTCAACAGATATCCCATGATTTGATATCACGTGCCCAAGGAATGCAACTTCCTCAAACCAGAACTCGCATTTTTTCAACTTGGCATATAGCTTGTTTTCACGAAGCTTTTATAGTATCAGCCTCAAGTGTTGCTCATGGTCTTCACGGGTTTTGGAGTATATGAGGATGTCATTAATAAAGACGACCACAAAGTGATTTAAATATTCCTTGAATACTCGGTTCATCATATCCATGAAGGCAACAGGAGCATTAGTCAATCCAAAAGACATGACTAGGAATTCATATTGCCCGTACCGAGTTCTGAAAGCAGTCTTTGGAATGTCATCGGTTTTAATCTTCAACTGATGATATCCGGAATGAAGATCGATCTTTGAAAAGAATTTAGTGCCTTGCAACTGGTCAAACAGGTCATCAATGCGAGGCAACGGGTACCTATTTTTGATGGTGACATGATTCAACTCCCGATAATCAATACAAAGTCGCATAATTCCATCTTTCTTCTTCACGAATAGAACAGGAACACCCCAAGGAGACGTATTAGGACGAATGAAACCAATGTCTTCCTGTAGTTAGGTTTTTAACTCCTGAAGTTCAATAGGATCCATTCGATATGGGGCTTTGGAAATGGGTATTGTACCGGGTTCAAGGTCGATACCAAACTCGGATTCACGCTCCGGGGGTAGGCCAGGAAGTTCTTCGGGGAATACGTCAGGAAAATTATTAACAATAGAAATATCTTACAAATCTGACGTATTTTTGTTTAAATCTGTGACATGAGCTAAGAAAGCTTGACATCCATTTTTCAATAAACGAATAGCTTTATGGCTTGAGATGACCATGATTGATTTTAATGGTTTGGTCACTTGAATTTGCATAATAGGTTGATTAGGAATATGAAAGCTAACAACCTTACGAAAATAATTAATTTTAGCATGATGAGTAGTTAACCAATCAATCCCTAGAATCACATCAAATGCAAGTATTTTTAAAGAAATAAGATCGACAAGTAACGTGCGATTACCGATTTGAATCAAACAAGACTTATAAACAGTGGATGTAATGAAGGTTTCTGCCAACGGAGTTTCAACCGATAAGTCAAAGTCCAATTTCTCCGTAGTCAAATTTAAACGTTGAGCGCAAGTAGGAGAAATAAAAGAATGGGTAGAACTGGTATCAAATAAGGTATAGACTTCGCTAGAGTTTATGATAAGCTTACCTGTGATGACCTCGTTCGGGTTCCTTGCTTTCTGGGAGGTTACAACAAACGCTCTCCCTTAAACTACCGGCTTTGACTTTTTTGGGACGGCCTTTGGTGCCTCCATCCCAGCTGGACTTATCTTTAGTGCACGACAAAATTAGGCTAGGTGACCTTTTCTTCCATAATTATAACACGCTTTGGACTGCATCACGCAGTTTGGACTGATATGTCCCTCCCCTCCGCATTTAAAGCATATGATAGGTGGTCGTTCTCCTTCCTTAACAACGGGTGTTGATGCTGACGTCTTTCCATCATTGTTGAATCTCCTTTTCTTGAAATGTCCATTCTTATTGTCTTGGCCATGATTACCACCGAAGTGGTTACCATTTTTGGCATGTTGATTCCCTCCACGTTTGTTGTCACCGCTTCGATGACTGCTACCACTGGTATTATCATTTTGTCGGCTGCTTTCTCTTGGTTACGTTGACTCGTTATCACGCTCCAATAACTAAGCCCTATTAACAACATCTAAATACAAACACAGTTTATGAGAAATTAGATATTGATGTATCTCGGGTTTTAAACCTCTTAGAAACATCCGCGTCATTCTCTCCTCATTGTCAACCAAGTGAGACGCAAACCGGGACAACTCAGCAAATTTTGCTTTGTACTGCGACACGATCATATTGTTCTGCTCCAACTTGATGAACTCTACCTCCTTCATGTGACGAATACTTTCGGGAAAGTACTTGTCATTGAATAGTTCTTGGAACTTCTCCCAAGACATCTTCAGTGCAGCAGGTTGAGTACGCTTTACCGATTCCCACCAGTAATCTACCTCTCCTCGCAACATAAAGGTGGCAAATGGAACCTCTTACTCCTCGGAACATCCCAAAACATCAAATATCTTGGTGATCTGCTTTACACTACTAGAAATTCGATATATAGCGACGAGCAATAGCGACGGTCGGCACGGAACCGTCGCTATAGGGTATCTATAGCGACGGTCGGCATGGAACCCTCGCTATAGGGTATCTATAGCGACGATTCGTCGGTGACCATCGGTATATTTTTTTTTTAGAAAAAAACCCTCTCATTTTCCCCGGTATCATTTCAGTATTTCACTCCCATTTTTCCCCCAAATTATCTTCGTTTTCTCAAGTCATCTCCCTCATTTCTAACACTTTCATCCGTCTCCAACTTCATTTTTTCACTTATCAAGTGCGATTCTTCATCGAATCTGTAAGTTTCTATCTCTAATTCTCTATAATATCTATATATCACACACACATATATATGTTTATGTGTTTTATATTAATTAAATTTCACTTACATTTCTAGGGTTCTTCACATCGTCTATAACTTCAATGGGTTGCACTGTGAGAGAAAAACACATTCGTACCAATCGAAGGCCTCGATAATGGTTGGGGATACTGTACAGAAGAGCAAGTGGCCAAGTGGACCCGTGCAAATGCAAATTGTGTGGTGACTTGAGACGGAGAATGCGTAAATCGAGCAAAGATTTAGCATAGTTAATCAATCTGCTTAAAATCTTGGAACAACATAGTTAATCAATCTGCTTCCCCTTTGGATTTTGTAGTAATTTTCTCCCTCTCTTTTCTATTTGAATTGTTAGATAATTGAGAAGTACATAGAGCCCTTGAATATAATCCAGTCAAGTTTCTCTAATAATTCTCTATTTTAAGTTTTCACCATTTTATTTTTCTATCTCAGTTAGCTTTATCAGCTGAATCAATGTATTTGGTTTATAGAGTCAATATCTATCTTTATTAATTCGTTTGTGGTTAAAATCTCTTAATTAATTCGTGGGTTTTTCCCTCTAATTTTCTAGGCTTACTGATCTTATATCTGGAGTGAGATCAATTGATTTTGGTCCTCATTGACACAGTGTGGAAGAATTATTAATGTAACTTTAATTCAAAAGCATAGTTATTGATGGACAGGGAGGTAAACTCAGTAAGTTCTTATTGGCATGTTCATTTCTTTGTTCCCATTTTATGTATTGATTGATTTTTACTTTTTGGTTCTGCAGACTATAATTTCATACAGCAAGAAGAAATCCCCATGGACTCTTTGGTGGGTTTTTTAGGTTGTTACCGTATTTGGATTCTTTACTTGTTTTCAAGCTTCAATCGAATCAAATTGCCACCAAAAACAAAAGAAAAACCGCTTTCTTCTATTTTGTCCCTGTTCGAGAAGTATTTCCAGCATCTGTACATTTGGAGGTATTGTTTCTACTGATAATAAAGTTAAGGCATGCATGCTATACTAAACTATCAAACAAACATATGTATATATGGCATTTCTTATACAGGCTTCATTTTGTTATTGAGATATGAATTTTGATTCTCTATAATGTCAATTCATTTTTATCATGAAATAATGTTTTGATAATTTTCATGGTCTCTATGTTATTATATATGGCATTGTTTCTGCAGAAATGAAGTCTACTCAAACTTCCTTCACAACAAGCAGACTTGCAATTGGCTACAAATAGCTTTAGTGTTGAGGACCTTATTGATGAGGGATCCATTGGATGCGTTTATCGGGCTCAATTTGATGATGACAGGGTATACTCATGATGTTTCCTATTTAACGATATTAAAAGATCATTCGTTTCATTCATGATATTTTCATCTGTTTTCCAAGCTCAATCCATTCATTGATCTCATGATTTTCCATCTTCACCTGATATTTAGGTTCTTGCTGTTAAGAAAATAAAATCATCTGCTCTTCCCACTTCCCAGTCACTTGTCCGAAGATTTTATGAACATGGTCTCTGATATATCGCGGTTAAGACATCATAATGTGACAAATTGTTGGTAGGGTATTGCTCGAGCATGGATGAGAACTTCTCTTTGGTTTATGAGTTCCATAAAAATGGTTCTCTGCATGATTTCTTGCACCTTTCAGATGAATACAACAAGCCATTAACATGGAACACCCGTGACAAGATTGCTTTGGGGACTGCACGTGCACTTGAGTAAGTTGTACATTTCCCTTTGCATTGTATGGAGTCATTTCTTTGATGAAACTCATTAGTATGCTTTGGTGCTCATTTATTTGGTTTCAGGTATCTACGTGAAGTTTTCTCACCATCTGTTGTCCATAAAAACTTCAAATCACCCAACATACTTATTAGATATGGAGATTTCTGCAATCATGCTAATTGCTAATCTATTCTCGCGGTTACAAGTATATTAGGCAACTAAATAAATATACAACTAATATAATATATTCATCAATTAATGATCGATATCATTGTCCTTTCCTTCTCAACACTATATGTGTTCGATTTGATCAATTTAATGTTAAATACGTAAATATGGAATGGGTGTATGTTGTTTTTCGATTTTGATTATCGATTACGTGGTTTTAATTACATACATCTTGATGTAACTTGAATGCGTTCGTTCTCCTGTTGTTTGTTGCTTAATCATACTATCAACTTGCCCATGTGCATCTGACATATATAGTTAGTAACCATTATCACAAGTCTCTTCCCTGTGGCGTCTTTTGTTATAATTATGGAGATTTATGATCATTACTTCAAATTTTGACATCTCTAATAACATATCCCTTTTTGGCTTTCAGAGGCAACAATTTCCATTCCGTGTCGGGTTATACGATATAATTTAGTATGATTAATTTGGAAGTATTTTTGAACAATGTACGATAGTTACTAATAACTTAATATCGATTTAGAATCTTTGTTTGCGAATATGACTTTGGGCATTCATTAATTTAATCTATGTGGGCCATTATATAATTTGTTACGATAAGGCGAGTTTTTGCGGATTGAGAGCAATATTCTTTGTTGCTCGATGTGATTTTTCCTAATATATTGAGGCGGTAACGCATTGGGCTTCAAGTGATGTCATGAATTGAGATTGGAGAAATTTCCTTCCATCTCCACAAGGTTTGTTCAATTAATTAAATTTGGAATATATAATTATTACATTTGGTTATTTTCAAGTTATTCTCATGTATGCTTTCTTCTGCTTTGTGAGGCTTAAGTTATTCTGCTTTGCATCCTCAATTAAGCTAGTTGCATAATCCGACCCTCTTTTGACATATCTGCGCAGTTTCCTTTGTTTGTCGAGAAGTGGGCTATTGGAAAAACAATTTGGAGAACTATCCGGTGATGATGGATCGAGACGTGTTTTGCAACTTTACGATTTACTGGTGGAGCTAAAGCATTTGAGCTTATAGCCAAGTTTTGCTATGGGGTCAAAATGGAGCTCAATGCTACAAATGTAGTTGGTGTTAGGTGTGCGTGAGAATACCTCCAAATGAATGAAGATTTTGGAGGAAATCTTATTTCACTGACCGAGGTCTTCTGAATGAAGTTTTTGGGAATTGGATGAGACACATTAAAGGCTCTTGAAACTGCGAAGAAGTTCTTCCATATGGCGAGGAGCTTCACATAGTCTCCGGATGTATCAATTCCTTGGCAATGAAAGCTTGTCTTTGATACACAGTTATTTAGTTGGCAGTGTCAAATTTGAATTCAAATTGAAAATTGAGAATTTGAAGGCACATAGTTACATCTTGTAGTAAACATTTGTCTAATTTATACTTTACATTCTTATGTTGTTTAAATTTAGGAGATACAAATGTTTTAGATACTAATGCATACTAATTTTAAATGATGTATATAATACTTGATTATAATAAATCACAATTTTAAATGATGTATATAATATTTTTTATATTTTATTTTATATTGTATTTGTGTTTGTTGAATAAATTTGCATTATTAATTAATTTTTTTAAATATAAAAAGGCTATAGCGACGGTCATATCCACCGTAGCTATAGTGTTCTATAAAATCTGAGCCTATAATGACGCAGTCATTTGGCGTCATTATGTGATATCTATCTACGATTTTGCCATGACCTATAGCTAGGGTCGGTGACCGTCGCTATAGGTCAAAAGACCGTCGCTATAGGCTTTACCGACGGGTTCAATGGCGACGGTCGTCGACCGTCGCTAAAACCTTTAGCGACGGTCATTTGGCCTATAGCGACGGTCGGCGACCGTTGCTATAGGCTAATTTTCTAGTAGTGTTATCCACGCTTCCGCCTTAAGTGGTTTTGGTTCTCCAATAAACTCCGGTGGTCCCAGCTCCTTGAACTGTTTAGCGATGACCGTCCGAGAGTTTCCAGTGTTTCCACCAACATTTTGGACAGGAGCCGTTCTCGCCTGATGTTACATAAATTGCATAAAGCCTCTGAACATTCCATCGTTCATCATTTGGTCAATGTTGTTGTTTGCATGAGGATTATCGCCTTCCTGATGCACATTATCCTGATTATTGATCTGTGGAGACTCAACGGTCTCCTGTGCTCCATTGCTATTCTCAACATTCTCGAATGTCATTTTCAAATACTGCCACAAAATAGGGGTTAATTGACATGTCATATATTATCCCTATACTCTGACCAACCAATTAAATACCAAATAAACTTAGGTAGGTTATACTCGCGAAAGAATTCTCCGTCTCTCCCCTCCTATTTCTAGTCTCACATCTTAGTCAGGGTTCATATCCCTAAGCTTTGATACCAACTGTGACGCCCACAAAACAGGTATACATCTCCCATCTTGGGTCGCCAAATACATGGTACAAAATTCAAATACAACTTAATTATACAACAGTCGTGTAAAATACGACAAAATATAATCTAAGAGTTTTTAATAAGAATATTGTCATCTAGACAATATACAAACTCAATGGAGTCCACATTACATTTATTGTTATACTATTTAACAGAATAGTGAGGACTACTAATGTTATCATCTGGACCGTCACACCGTTCCCCGACTAGTCCCGGCTACGTTCTAATTTCCTGAAGAGAACAGTAAAAGAAAGGGGTGAGCTCAACTAGCCTAGTAAGAAATATTTTGACTAAGATAATGCAGAATAATTTATCATTAGCCTTCAACAGTGTTAAACTGATAAAATATAACAAACATAAAGTTTAACTGCAGCGGAACAAATAATCCATTAGAAGAGTCAAGTAGAGAATAAAATCTACTATCTTCTATTATTTAAAAAGTTTTTCATCACTTTAATCGCTGAGACTCAGCTTAATAAATAAACCACATCATCCCTGCACTACGGCCAAGGATATTCATTAGTATCACGACCATAAATTCTCCATGCACTACGGGCCAAGGATATTTGTGTATTCATCAATGGTCATGATCATGCCAACATCTGTCCATCAATGCACTACGGGCCAATGAGGACTTTTGCCACATCATTTGTAACATTACGATCATGATTATACCGAATAATCCCTGGTCATAATCATACCAAGTCCATCTATGCACTACAGGCCACAAATAACTTTTAACATAATATAACATGAGGATGATGACAATGATATAAGAATTCAATAAAACAAGTTCAAGAAATAATTTATCCAGGAACCAATAACGTCCAAATTGTCAACATGATACTGCTTTGTAGAGTAAAATTCAAGAATGCTCAGAAGAATGTTTCCATGAAAAGATACTGGATAAAGCACAAATATCAAGGATATTCCACTAATTTCATGGAGTATAGAAGTCAAAACTTTTTAACCGAGTATAATAAAGAATGGAATAACAAAAGAAATCGCATATGCATGCTATAGAACCGCACAAACAAAGTTATTTCAATAGAATAATAAATAACGGAACGGTCATGCGTAAGCCTTTAAGCGGGATGTTCCACGAGAATAATAAATAACGGAACCCGGTCATGCATAAAGCAAATCGATAGGTTGTTCCAACAGAATAATAAATAATGGAACCCGGTCATGCATAAAGCATGACGGGATGTTCTAATGAGAATAATAAAGAATGGAATAATGAGAAGAATTTCACCATGTATGCGGTGCTTGCGCAGACATATTATTCCATCATAATAATAAAGAATGGAATAATGAAGAATTTCACCATGTATGCGGTGCCAGCATCGACGACAAAGTTATTCAACATAATAATAAAGAATGGAATAATGAAGTTCTCTCTTCGAAGACGAAAGAAAGAAATAATACCCCTACCTTAAAAAGCGGATCTTTGGAATAGTGAGGTAGCAGACTTCTCTTATTCTTTCTCTCTATAATTTTTCTCTATAATAATTGCTCTAAAGCTTTTGTGAATTGGTGAGAAATGAAGGAAGAATGAGCTTCTATTTATAGGAAAATATAGTTCCGATAATTGCACGTTTTGGGGCTCGAAATATTACAGTACAATACCTCCAACTTTTCTTTCATTTTTAATTTAGTCCTGCAAGTATTATCAAACTTGCACCACCTCCCCTAATAGTAAATAATATGAATCAATAGTTCAATCATGTGAATCAATTGTATAATCATGTGAAAAATACGAATTACAGTATAGTACCTCTATCTATACCTCCATTTTTAACTTAGTCATGCAAGTATTATCAATCTTGCACCAACTCCCCTAATAGTACATGAATGTGATTCAATAGTACACACATGTGAACAAATAGTTATATAAGCATGTGAATTAGTAACAATTAATTGTCCATTTATCTGATAAATTATCTGATTAATCAATATAACCCCCAGACATCAATTATCATCGGAATAGATGTCGATTTCCACTAACACTAATAATCCCAACATAATGGAACTATCAAATTCATCTTTAATCAACACGAACTTATTCATCATGAACTTATTCATCATTAATATTATAACTCACAATATTTAACAACTAGATCATTCCCAGGAAAGAGGGGGCTTTCCGATAAGGATTTCTCCTTATTGGCGCGCAATTAGGTGACCAAACCTTTCCTTGACAGAACTTCTAGACATTGTAAATATTGCAATTTAATAATATGAATAACTTTGTCATCTCAATTATTGATTTAATATTATAACATATAATACATATGATACTATGACAATAATTGAATCAATAATATGAGAGTTATGATGCAGCAATTACTGTAGCAATAATTGAGTATAACTAAGAGACTTCTCACGTAAGCATCAATAATCAATATTGTGTGCTACTATGCAACCACGCGTATTACTGTACTTTTACTACCGGGTAGTTCAAAAGTTTAAACGGTAACACTTTCGCCGTTATTTTTATAAAAATATAATTCTGTCATTTTCTAACTACGACAATACTTCTTTTGTGGGGTCCACCAATGATTGTGTCGTCGTACGAATATTCCCTGTTAAAACGAATATTCCCCGACCAATCGAATATTATATAACCACTTGCTTACTTTGCAAAATTTATAAATATTACCCACAACTATAACATTATATCAAATCCACACCTTAATATTCAAAAATATATTTCGAGAAAATTATTCTTTATTCATAAAAGTTGGGGTCTTACACCCACCATCTGGTAACCGTCCATAACTGCCTTGCATGATTTGCCAACTGTTTCCCACTTCTAACACGCTGCCCTAATGTTTTGTTCAATCTGGTGCCACACCAACTCCACACAAATGCTCCTTGACCCGCCCAAGTTGCAACCCGAACCAACTGTGCATGCCTACCCCATGCATCAATCCTGCATGCTGCTCAGCCCAACATGTTTGGCACTATCTTTTGCTCCACCCAACACCTTTTTTGTCACGTAGCCCAATGCCCAGCGTTATTTGGCGCCCCCGTAGCCCAACATCTGATGTTGTCTTTGCCCCCAACATAGTCCAGCACCGACTAGTCTAAACTCATGCACTATTTTGGCACGCTAGGCCTTGCCTATGCCATGTCCACGTTTAGTCCACCTCGTGTGTCACCAATCCACTCATCCGTTAGTCCTTAGTACTAAGATAACTGTATGCCAAGCCTAGCCTTGGCATTACTTTGCCTAGCATTGCGCCTATGTTTTCCTTGTTCATGCCCAATCCATGCCCACTCATGAACGGGTCTTCGATCCATCAAAGCCACCTATGCCTCGTTAGCATTATTGTAGGGGAGCCCAATCAATGCCTAAACATGCCCCATGCATTGGCCATGACACCTAGCTCATGACCCCGAGTGACCTTCACGGAGCACCCCCCCAACCCATAGTAGCACTTAAGAAAATATCCAAGTTGCCACCAACAGACATCTAGTATGTTTAAGGAGTTATAATGTAAGTTGCCTAGAACTTACATTTTTCTTACATAGTGCCCAACTGCCTGCTAAGTGCGTCCAACACCCTTGGTTGTCACACACTGCTGCACGATGCCGCACATTGTCGCCTAAGTGATCTTTAAGGTCCAACCTTGTCATTTGGCCAAAGCCCATATCTGCAGTCTACTGTGCTTTGTTGCCGCACGTTGTGCCAAGCTTGTGATGCCCCCAAAATAGGTATACCTCACCCATTCTGAGTTGTCAATACATGGTACAGAAACAACTACATCTTTATTATTACAACAGTAAAACTGTGAGTTTGAATACAAATATTATCTTCTAGACAATATCTATACTCAAATAAATCCTCATCACATTTATTGATACATTATTTTACAAAAATGGTGAGGACTACTAAACAATCCTTTCTAAAACCTTCATTCCATACCCCGACTAGTACTCGCTACATTCTCGCCTCCTGAGAAGAAAAATGGAACAACAAGGAAAAGGGTGAGCTCAACTAGCTCAGTAAAGAATATTATGACTAAGATAATATACAACAAATTATCGTTAGTCTTCAACAGGGAAAAATCTAATAGAATACAATAGACAACAAATTTTAAATCAATATTCGCAATGAAATAATAATTCATTAGAAGAGTTAAGTAGAGAATGCAAACTACTATCTTCTATGTATGAATTTAAAAGTTCATCGTTTATCTTTTATCCTCGTAACATCAATCAATATACATCGGAATCAAATATTCATCTTTGCACTCTGTGCCAAAGATATTCATCGATTAGTCATGTTCATTTAAACACTGTTCATCTTTGCACTCTGAGGCCAAAGATATTAATCGGTCGGTCATGTATTCATCTCAACACTGCTCATCTTTGCACTCTGAAGCCAAAGATATTCTTGAAATCATTCATCTTTGCACTCTGGGCCAAAGATATTCAATAATATCATCATTTAAGGCGAGGATGATGAAAATATTTTTAAAGAACGAATCCGGTGAAACAAAATGACAAGGATTAAGGATTAAGGATTAGTACTTTGTTTTATCCATGTCCAACAATACCTCAAAAATAATCACAAGGTGGTGTAAAATTCAAGAATGATCAAAACATGGATACAATCAAAGCTAGTATCCGAATAGATATTTTGGACAAAAGAAGAAATTTTATTTTTCGATGAATAGTGCCGTATCACGTGAATAGTCTTGTGAGATATCGTGAATAGTCTCAGATATCGTGAATAGTAACTCTCGACACCAAAAGATAGAAATTCCAAAAAAAACATTTTCACGCTTCATGAATAGTACTCGTGAATAGTAACTCGTGAATAGTAACTCATGAATAGTAACTCGTGAATAGTAACTCATGAATAGTAACCCAGGCATGAAAAAGTTCCAAATTTGATAAAAGTTCCAACTAATATTTCAAAGATAATGATATTGAAGAAATAATATCATTTGAGAAGAAAATAACATCCCTTACCTTGCAAAGAGCAAAGACTTGATTTGGAATACTAGATATAGTCTTTGAAGGAACTTGCAGATTAATTAGAAACTCACAAAGTATCTAAATACTCACAAAATACACTCGATAATATAGAGAGAGAAGAGAGAAAACTTTGTTTACGGTGTGATTTTCAATTCTAACTTAGCCCTACTATTTATAGGAAAATGTTAGCTTGTAGAAGCGACATTTAACACGCAACCCGATGGCTTTACTCGCTACTATTCCCACCACCACATTTGAAAATTCAATTGAGCACATTTCTCACCAACCAAAAGTGGGGCCCACCAATTCTAGAATTTTCCACCAAAATCATTTATAACCTAATTTACGAATCGGTCACCTCTTAAAATTCATAATAAATTATACGCTCATCTTTAACGGTTCAAAATTTGTGGACATATACTCAACTTATATATGTATAACATATCCAAAAATTACAACGATCCAACTATTGGGATTAAATATTATAACTCACACTATAAAGTCGTAATAACACCGATTTGATCTTTTAATACCTCAATCAGACAAAATACAAATAAAACATCTCAAACATTAATTCCTTCATTAATAACCACATAAATAAATCCATCATTTATATTCATATAAAATAAATATTTCCTTATCATATGAATCAATAATTAATTATTCACAAATAATATTACTGAGAATCACATTTATGACAACCAAAGCTATTCCAGGAAAGAGGGGCTTTCAATAAGGATCTCTCCTTCTTGGCGTAGCAATTAGGTGACCAAACCTCTCCTTAGATGCGAACTTTCTAGACATTGCCAATAATGTTATCTAATAATATTATTCAAATAATATGAATTATTGATCCGATAATGGGAAATATTGTGCGATGACAATTATTGAAGCAAAGAATAATATAAAATACCAACGCAAAGAATTATTGAATCAATAAAATAAAATATCTTGAATAAGTAATTATCGTAACAATTATTGAGTAGTGCCTTCTTACGTAAGAATCAATAATTGATGCAATACCTGGTGTACTTCTTGTCAACAACGCGTATTAGTGTGTTTTAACCACCGGGTATTCCAACAGTATTAATGGTAATAACTACACCGTTATTTTTAACCAACTTATATTTGTCGTTTTCTTCATCCAATCGCTTTCCGTTATGGGGCCCACACATGGCTGCGCCGTCGTACGAATATTCTCCGACAGTACGAATATTCCACGACCAAACAAATATTCCCCGATGAATATTTTATAACCACTTGCTTATTTTGAAATATTTGCGTATTTAACCCTTAACTATCCACATTAATCAAATCAACCCTTACTATTTCAAAATAATAAATAAAGGAAATTCCTTTTTATTTAAAAAAAATTCGGGGTCTTACAACCTCCCCTCCTTATGAAATTTCGTCCTCGAAATTGATGCACGTCACACTGTGTTTGAAAAGGTGAGGATACCTCGCTTTCATTTCCGTTTGCAATTCCCGTGTCATTTCCTCTATAAAGCATGATTCCTCCACAAAACTTTAACTTGTGGTATGACCTTTCGCCAGCGTAGGACATGCTCCTTCCTATCCAAAATCTTGGTGGTACCTCCTCATACGTTAAGTCTTGGCTATCTCGTCCAGGTTCTAACTCTATAACGTGGTTCGGGTCTTTCACATATTTACGAAGTACCGATATGTGAAACACATTATGAACACGAGACATACTTGGAGGTAACGCAAGTCTATAGGCTACATTTCCTACTCGGTCAAGAATTTGAAATGGACCAATAAATCGTGGATTGAGCTTTCCTCTCTTCCCAAATCTTGTAACTCCTTCCATGGAGCAACTTCATAACAATACATGATCCCTACATTAAATTCCACGTCCTTTCGATGAAGATCCGCATAACTCTTTTGTCGATCTTGTGCCGTTTGTATACGTTGTCGAATCATTTGAATCTTTTCGGTAGTCATACGTACTAACTCGGGTACCAACAATGTTGCTTCACCCACCTCATCCCAACATATTGGAGATCGACATTTTCGTCCATATAATGCTTCAAATGGAGCTACACCTATACTTGCCTGATAACTGTTGTTGTAGGAGAATTCCACCAATGGTAAATACTTATCCCAACTACCCTTGAAGTCTAGGACACACAGTCTTAATATATCTTCAAGAGTTTGAATAGTCCTCTACGATTGTCCGTCTGGTTTGGGGATGGTATGCCGAAACTAAATCGCAAACTGCGTGCCCATAGCTTTTTGCAAGCTAACCCAAAATCTTGAAGTGAATCTTGGGTCACGATCCCAAACTATGGATACTGGGCATGCCATGCAACCTCACAATCTCATTCACGTACATACTAGCAAGACGTTCAAGTGAATAAGTCTCCCGTATCGGCAAGAAATGAGCAGATTTGGTTAATCTATCAACAATAACCCAAATAGCATTGATGCCTTGAGAAACCGTAGGAAGACCCGAATGTAAATCCATGGTAATGTGTTCCCACTTCCATTCCGGAATCTCAAGTGGTTGCAACGGACCCTTAGGTACTAGATGCTCCGCCTTTACACGTTGACAAGTTAAACACATTGAGATAAACTTTGCAATCTCTCTCTTCATATTGTTCCACCAAAATGTATGTCGAAGATCACGATACATTTTAGTACTTCCAGGATGGATTGCAAATGGTGTATTGTGTGCCTCCATCATAATCTTGTACTTCAAATCAGAGTCGTTAGGAACACAAAGTCTAGAGTGGACTCGAAGTATTCCTTCTTCATCAATTCTCGCTTCCGGAATAGCTCCTTCTTGTACTTTCTTCTTCATACGCATAAGCTCCGGGTCGGTGGCTTGAGCAACCTTAACTTTTTCCATTAAAGTTGGCTCTATGCGTATACTTGACATCATCGCACTCGTTCCCGCATATGATCTTCTACTCAACGTGTCAGCTACCACGTTCGCTTTTCCAGGATGGCATGGTCAGAACATGTGCTGAAATGAGTCTCCTCTTGAGTTCTTCGAAGCTCTTCCCACATTCCTTGCTCCATTCGAAATTTGTATCTCTACGAGTCAGCTGCGTTAATGGAATAGCGATTCGAGAATATCCTTCAACGAATCTCCGATAATAACCAACTAAGCCTAGAAAGCTACGTATTTCGACATCGACTTAGGTTGCTCTCAATCGTGACTCATATCCCAATCTTGGATAGACGTCACAATGACACCTATCGATTTACTATCGCGCGAATATAGCGCCCCCTACAGAGAGTCCGGCTTAGGTAAATTCCACAAAGGAAGTCACCAGATAAAGGCTCGGTACCAAATTCTATAGTTGAATTTTTAACTCACGAAGTTCAATAGAAGCCATTCGATATGAGATTTTAGAAATGAGTTTTGTCTGGGGTTCAAATTCGATACAAAATTTAATATCGAGGCTTTGGGAGTAAGCCAAGAAATTTCTTGAGAAAATACGTCGGGAAAAATCAATAACAACAAGAATATTATTCAAATCGACGTGTCTTTATTCAAATCCATAACATGAACTAAGAAAACTTGACATCCGTAATAAACGAATGACTTCATGGCTTGATATGAAAATGTTTGACTTCAATGGTTTGATTGCACGAATTGAATAATGAGGTTGCTTAGGAATATGAAAACTAACAACCTTACGTAAAGCAATCAATTTTGGCATGATGAGTAGTTAACCTTAAAATCACATCAAAAGCAAATATCTCTATAGAAATAAGGTTAACGAGGTAATGTGATAGTGCTGACTCGAATCAAGCAAGATTTTTTAAACAACGGATGTAATGAAAGTTTCTCTCCTAACGGAGTTTCCATAAATAGGTCAAAGTCTAATTTCTCCGTAGTCGAGTTCAAACGTTGGCGCAAGTAAGAGAGATAAAAGAATGGGTAGAACCGATATCTAGTAAGGTATAAACTTCGCAAGAATTTATAATTAACTAACCTGCGTGCTAACCGTTCGGGTTCCTTGCATTTTGACTTTGGTCACGACAAACGCTCTTCCAGAACCGTTGACTTTGACTTTTCTGCGACATCCTTTTGAGTCACCATTCCCACCGGATGGGTTTCGATATCGCACAATCTCGGCGATATGTCCTTCTTTTCCACAATTATAACATACCTTAAACTGTTGGGGCGTTTAATGATGATGTCCCTCTTTCCGCATTTGTAACATACAACCGGTGGTCGTTCTCTTACCTTTAAAACTAGTTATCACGGGCGCTGACGTATTCAAATTGTCGTTGTTGAATCTCCTCTTTTTAAAATCTCCTCCCGACTCGCTTCTTCTATTTTCATGGCCACGATTACCACCAGAGTGGTTACCGCTTTGTCCGTATTCTTCTTTCTCCATTTGGTTATCATTATTACGATGATCGCTATCTTTGAGATGATCTCGGTTATGGTCCCTCGGTTGAACGTACTCGTTATCTCATTTCTAACAACCGAGCCCCATTGACAACATCCGAATAGAGAGAAAATTTATGAGAAATGAGATCTCGACGTATCTTAGGGTTTCAAACCTCTAAGAAACATCCGCGTCACACGTTCCTCATTCTCCACCAAATGAGGTGCAAACTCGGATAACTCCATGAACTTCGCCTCGTCATTGGGACACCGCCATGTTATTCTCGCTTCTAGTCTAATAAACTCCACTTCCTTCATATGACGAATACTTTCGGGAAGTACTTGTCATTGAACTGCTTCGAAATGTCTCCCATGACATACCGAAAGTGAATTTGGATGGGTACGCTTCATGATTCCCACCGATGTCCGCTTTCGCCATGGAACATAAAGGTGGCGAATAGAACCTTCGTTTCTCCGTGCATCCCAAGACATCGAATATCTTGGAAATTTGCTTGACCCATGTCTCCGCCATGATCGGATCGGCTTCCCTTAAATTCGTGGTCCCAACTCTTTGAGCTGCTTGCATTTGTGACCACCCGTGAATTGCTATCATTTCCTCCTATATTTTGAACACGAGTCTCCCTAAATCGATTTTTCATGAATCGCAAAAAGCTTCTAAACATCCTTCGCTCATCATCGCTTTCGATTGGTGTTTTTCATGGGAGGTACATTGCCGACTGTTGCAGACGTTCTCCTCGTTGGTAAAGACAGCATCTCCACGGTCTCATTTACTCCATCGTTAATATTCTCATCGACATTCTCAAATATCGCCATAAAACAAGGGTTAATTAAGGAAATCAATATATCACATAATATCCCTATATCTCGACTAACTAACAAATAAGCTTAGGTAGGACACACTAGCGAAGGATTTACTCGTCTCTCCCTCCCGGTTCTATTCCCGATCTCCGCCGGAGATCATATCCCTAAGCTCTGATACCAACTGTGACGCCCCCAAAATAGGTATACCTCACCCATTCTGAGTTGTCAATACATGGTACAGAAACAACTACATCTTTATTATTACAACAGTATAATACAAATATTATCTTCTAGGCAATTTCTATACTCAAATAAATCCTCATCACATTTATTGATACATTATTTTACAAAAATGGTGAGGACTACTAAACAATCCTTTCTAAAACCTTCATTCCATACCCCGACTAGTACTCGCTACATTCTCGCCTCCTGAGAAGAAAAATGGAACAACAAGGAAAAGGGTGAGCTCAACTAGCTCAGTAAAGAATATTATGACTAAGATAATATACAACAAATTATCGTTAGTCTTCAACAGAAAAAATCTAATAGAATACAATAGACAACAAATTTTAAATCAATATTCGCAATGAAATAATAATTCATTAGAAGAGTTAAGTAGAGAATGCAAACTACTATCTTCTATGTATGAATTTAAAAGTTCATCGTCTATCTTTTATCCCCGTAACATCAATCAATATACATACGGAATCAAATATTCATCTTTGCACTCATGTGCCAAAGATATTCATCGATTGGTCATGTTCATTTAAACACTGTTCATCTTTGCACTACTGAGCCAAAGATATTAATCATTTGATCATGTTCATCTCAACACTGTTTATCTTTGCACTACTGGGCCAAAGATATTCTTGAGAAATCATTCATCTTTTGACTACTGAGCCAAAGATATTCAATAATATCATCATTTAAGACCGAGGATGATGAAAATATTTTAAAGAACGAATCCGGTGAAACAAAATGACAAGGATTAAGGATTAAGGATTCAGTACTTTGTTTTATCCATGTCCAACAATACCTCAAAAACAATCATAGTGGTGTAAAATTCAAGAATGATCAAAACATGGATACAATCAAAGCTAGTATCCGAATAGATATTTTGGACGAAAAGAAGAAATTTTATTTTTCGATGAATAGTGCCGATATCGTGAATAGTGTCGATACGTGAATAAAGGCCATATCGTGAATAGTAAATCTCACACCAAAAGATAGAAATTCCACAAAAAAACATTTTCACGCTTCATGAATAGTACTCGTGAATAGTAACTCGTGAATAGTAACTCATGAATAGTAACTCGTGAATAGTAACTCATGAATAGTAACCCCAACATGAAAAAGTTCCAAATTTGATAAAAAGTTCCAACCAATATTTCAGCATAATGATATTGAAGAAATAATATCATTTGAGAAGAAAATAACATCCCTTACCTTGCAAAGACAGTACTTCTGACTGGAATACTAGATATAGTGCTGAAGGAACTTGCACCGTTAATTAGAAACTCACAAAGTATCTAAATACTCACAAAATACACTCGATAATATAGAGAGAGAAAGAGAGAAAACTTTGTTTCTGGTGTGATTTTCAATTCTAACTTAGCCCTCTATTTATAGGAAAATGTTTAGCACGGCAAGCAGCACTTAACTCTGTGAACCCGATGGCTTTACCTGCTACTATTCCCACCCACCACATTTGAAAATTCAATTGAGCACATTTCTCACCAACCAAAAGTGGGGCCCACTAATTCTAGAATTTTCCACCAAAATCATTTATAACCTAATTTCTGAATCAGTCACCTCTTAAAATTCATAATAAATTATCGCTCATCTTTAACGGTTCAAAATTTGTGGACATATACTCAACTTATATATGTATAACATATCCAAAATTACAACGATCCAACGGTCGGATTAAATATTATAACTCACACTATAAAGTCAGTAATAACACCGATTTGATCTTTTAATACCTCCAATCCACAAAATACAAATAAAACATCTCAAAGATTAATTCCTTCATTAATAACCACATAAATAAATCCATCATTTATATTCATATAAAATAAATATTTCCTTATCATATGAATCAATAATTAATTATTCACAAATAATATTACGTAATCACATTTATGACAACCAAAGTCATTCCCAGGAAAGAGGGGCTTTCAATAAGGATCTCTCCTTCATTGGCGCCGCAATTAGGTGACCAAACCTCTCCTTAGATGTAACTTTCTAGACATTGCCAATAATGTTATCTAATAATATTATTCAAATAATATGAATTATTGATCCGATAATGGGAAAATCTTGTGCGTTGACAATTATTGAAACAAAGAATAATATAAAATACCAACGCAAGCAATTATTGAATCAATAAAATAAAATCTTCGAATAAATAATTATTGTAACAATTATTGAGTAGTGCCTTCTTACGTAAGAATCAATAATTGATGCAATACCTGGTGCTACTTGTTCAACAACGCATTAGTGTGTTTTTAACACCGGGTATTCCAACAAGATAATTGGTGAATAACTACGCTGCGTTATTTTTAACCAACTTATATTTATCGTTTTCTTCATCCAATCGCTTTCCGTTATGGGGCCCACACATGGCTGCGCCGTCGTACGAATATTCCCCGACAGTACGAATATTCCACGACCAAACGAATATTCCCCGATGAATATTTTATAACCACTTGCTTATTTTGAAATATTTGCGTATTTAACCCTTAACTATCCACATTAATCAAATCAACCCTTACTATTTCAAAATAATAAATAAAGGAAATTCCTTTTTATTTAAAAAAATTTCGGGGTCTTACAAAGCTACTGTACAATTTGAGTGTCAACGCCGTGTCAAGCCGAAAAGGGTCTAACAACAAGGTTATTGTGTACGCATCACGACAATTGAAGGATTATGAAATGCGATACCCTGCTCATGACTTGGAGTTAGCAACAATAGTTTTTATGTTGAAGATTTTGAGGCACTATCTGTATAGAGAGAAATGTGAGAAATACATAAACCACAAGAGTCTAAAATATATCTTCACCCAGAAGGAGTTAAATATGTGGCAAAGGAGATGGTTAGAGTTAATCAAGGATTACGACTGCAAAATTCTATATTACCCGGGGAAGGCAAACGTAGTAGCCGATGCGTTGAATAGAAAAGGAAGGGAGAAATTGCTTGTACTGATAGCTCAAAAAGATCTAATCAAGGAAATGGAAAGACTGGAAATAAAAGTGCTGGGACCCCGAAAGTCTGGGAAGAAGTTGTTCGTAATAGGAGCTCATCCGACATTGTTGGATAGAGTGAAGGAATCGCAAGAGTAAGATGAAGAGTGTGAGAAGATAAAGAAGAGGATATATGAAAACGAAGAAGAAAAGTTTAAAATGGACAAGGGCAGTATACTAAGATTCGAAGATTGAGTGCGGGTACCAGCCGTAACGGAATTAAGAGAAGAGATTCTGCACGAGGCACACAACACGACATATTCTGTTCATCTGGGAAGCACAAAAATACCGAGATCTTCATCAACACTTTTGGTGGCCCAATTTGAAACGAGAAGTTATAGAATTTGTCAGCAGATATCTTACCTATCAACGAGTAAAAGCAGAGAACTAGAGGCTGAGTAGTTTACTTCAACCGGTGGAAATATCGGAATGAAAATGAGAGCACATTATAATGAACTTCGTAGTGGGACTTCCAATCACACAGAAGGTTTATGATACCTTTTGGGTTATCGTAGATCGACTAACGAGGACAGCTCATTTTCTACCAATCAAGATTCGATTTAATTTAAATCAGTTAGCCAGTCTATACGTAAAGAAAATTATGTCGCGATATGGAGTGCTAGTGTCAATTGTCTCCGATCGAGATCCGCGCTTCACATTAAATTTTTGGAAAAACTTTCAAGTGAGGATGGGAACACAGTTAAGATTGAGTATTGCGTATCACCCTCAAACTAACAGGCAAAGTGAACAAACAATACAAATGTTAGAAGACATGCTGAGAGCTTGCGTGATGGATTTCAAAGGAAACTGGGATGATCACCTACCTTTGGTAGAATTTGCCTAAAAATAGTTATCATGCGAGTATCGGTATGCCACCGTACGAAGCCCTCTACGGAAGAAAGTGCAGAACATCGTTGTGCTAGGACGAAGTTGGAGAACGACGAATTTTGGGACCGGAATTAGTTCAATAAAGGACCGATGTAGTAACGAAAATAATAGCCAGACTAGTAGCAGCTCCGGATCGTCAGAAGAAATACGCAGATTTGCATTATCAGGACTGAGACTTTGAAGTTGACAGTTTCGTATTTTTGAAAGTATCTCCTTGAAAGAGAAAGATAAGATTTGGCAAGAAAGGGAAATTGAGTCCGAGGTTCATAGGATCGTTCGAAGTTTTGAAGAGAGTGGGTGAAGTAGCGTATAAGGTAGATTTACCGCCTGAACTGGAACACATCCACAACGTGTTTTAAATTTTCATGTTACGTCTATACAAGCCTGACTATAAGCACATGATATCCTATGAGCCCATTCAAGTAGAGAAGAATCTGACTTATGAAAAAATTCCTATTCAAATAGTCGATAGGAAAGAACAAACTTTGAGAAACAAAGTAATATCTTATGTAAAAGTAATTTGGAAAAACCACAACGCCGAGAAGGCTACGCGAGAGTTCGAGGATAAGATGAAGAGGGACTATCCCCACTTGTTTGTGTAACCTTGTACCAATTCTGAGGACATAATTTTTATAAGGGGAGAGGATGTAATATCCGCGAATTTTATGAATAATATTAATAATAAAATTAATAAAAATTTGAATATTTATTTGAATATAAGTATATATTGTTGTGACATGGGATGTGATAATTCAATCGAATTGAATTAAGTATGTGACGACTATGTGATATGATGAAAATAATGAAAAGCTTAATTTAAGCTTAAGTGATATGCCTTGTGTCAGTTGTGTGGCATAATGGTGGACTAAGTGATGGTTTAATTAATTTTATGAAGAAATAATATGATGATGGAATTAATTAGTGCTATCATATTATATTAATGAATAAATAATTAAATAATGTGATATATTAATCTCTATTATTATTAATTATTGACTATGTGCACGATAGCATGTAATGTGTAGTCTTATATAATAAAATTGCTTCACACATTAAATATAGAATAAGGTGTGACATTAGAAGGTGAATATATATGATCTTAAACTATATAATAAAAGTGAGTTGAACCAAATGGAATAAAGAAACTTATGTGACATCATGATGTGTTCAGGATAATTAAATATGTACTCTAAATATATGGGAGAAAATAAATTCAAGTAAGTAAATAATTATTATTAAATATTTATGTGTAATTGAAATAATAAGTTTTATGAAAATAATGGGTTGTTAGTACCCAACTGAATTATGTTCAGACCTATCGTAAATATATTGGGACTAACCCAAATGTACATCAATTATATAATTATCTGTATATATACTCCTAACTTATCACAGTGTATTAATATTAACTCATTAGAGTTACACTTGTAAACCCAAAAGGAAGTCAAAATTTAAATAAACTAGTGCCTTGTTGCTAATGCTGAAAGTTAAAGGAGTGTCCCATTTTCATTGTCTCATTTTTTCATCATGTGAATAAGCCACTGGCCTAGCCTACCCACCTTGCCCAATCTTAGGAAATTGAAATGATGATGATGATGGAGAGGGGAGTGGTCTCAATAGTATTCCACCAACTTTTCTTTGCCCAACATTTTCTTCT
Source organism: Panax quinquefolius (assembly GCA_020205615.1). Taxonomy (NCBI): domain Eukaryota; kingdom Viridiplantae; phylum Streptophyta; class Magnoliopsida; order Apiales; family Araliaceae; genus Panax; species Panax quinquefolius. Next base: position 40,770,572 of record CM035162.1, on the reverse strand, counting down.
TTTTCCTGCTAAACAAGAATCAGAGAACAAAGCCTTTGTATGGATATAAAGCTCTCTATAAATTGAGCTCTTCTCTTCATAATTCATTTGGTTAAAGTGTTTGATAAGTTGCATATAGAAAGTGTGAGAGCAATCTGAGGTTTAGAATCAAAGAGTAGCAATTTCAAGCTTCAAGAGGTATAATTCTTAAACATGTTTTGAAATTCAAGCATTTATAAATTCTTAGAAATTGCATGAATTAGTTGTTGATTGATATGTGAAATGATGTTGACATGTTAGTAGAGTTTATATGCATATAAAGAAACAATGTAGCTGATGTCTAATCTGGTTAAATGAGAATTTTTGTGCTTGGTTTTTGTTAGAGTTTGTGCCCTAGAGGCCAATTATTTGATATAATTGCTTAACATTTCAATATTATATTTGATTGAATGAATGAATAATTTTATTATGATTTTATTTACTGCGTTATATAAATGTTAACATAATAAAATTCTTTAGAATAGTGATAAAAATTATATAGTTTCAAGTATGTGACTTGAACATGAGATTATATAATTACAATTAGTATCATTGCTCTTAAATGTCCCTAGTCGAGTATCATTGTTGATGGGACAACAATGATGCATTGAGACTAGTATGTGGATTGACTGATGACCAAATCTCATTGGTCATAAATATATGAGATATTAAGTCAATGCATATGTAAATGTTAGATAACGATGTGCTGGACAGACCCACCATGAGAATTCTACGTGGAACAGTATGCAAAGTGTCATTAGTGATTCTCATTGTGACAATGATGTAATGGTCCTCTGACCTAAAATCACTATATTACTACACGAGAATTTATGTACTTTGATATCATCAAAGGTCACCTTTAATAGGGTGGACTATAAAGGTGATTATTGGGTACATAATGAATCGTGTGAGGAATATGAGTGATCTAGATGGAATTTAACCCTCCTATTTATTAGGGGTGATATCCATAGGGCTCTTGATTGAGTAGGACTATGAAATGAATGGCCATGCTCAAATAGTGATTTGTTTCATATAGTCTACTCATTGATCAAGAAAAACTCAGATTAAATTATGAAGAGTATGACGCATTCCATGACTCGAGTTTAATCTAGGATATTAAGGTTAAAAGGATTAAATTACATTGAAACATTAGTCACGAAAAGGTTGCATCGAATCATCGATCTTATTATTACTTGGGTAGCAGTGATGGATTACTAGATGTCGCTCACTGTTTATAATTTTATAATATGATTTTTAAAATTATTGCCAACGTAATAATAATCTATAGGGTCACACACATAGATCGTAATTAAAAGGGAATTAATTTAAATTGTAAATATTTAAATATGTCAATATGATTGATAGTATTTAAATTATGAATTTAAATTAATAGGATAATTTATATATAGGTATATTAATTAAGTAAGACTTAATTAAGATATATATATATATATATATTCAAATTTTATTAAATTAGATTTTTGATTAATCCCTTTTAACCACTATATATATGACATGTAGCAGCCATTTTAGGGATTATCATTAACCAAAACCCTAGCCGCTTTTAGAGAGAGACTAAAGAGAAACAGTTTTGAAAATCGTGTTCTTTTGGTGGCTAGTACCGCAACTCCCTTGATTGCAGTTCGTGTTACGACGTGTAGAACGTTCGTGTGGATACCATAGAGACGTAGTTTTGTGAGGGATTGCATTGGAGATTTGAAGCGTTTTAGAGGCTTATTCATAATCGGTATAATCTCTTAAACACTGAATTAATGTCTGTTTTTGCATGGATCCTGTTTTAGGGTTTCGGATTAGGCTTTATAATTTTTATTTTTCGCTGCGTTTTTATGTCGAAATCCCTACAATTTTATGTCCTACAGAAGAAGAAACCTTTCTCGAGCTGTCAGGAAGAGAAGCACATTGCAGCCTCCTCCAGTGATTCAACACGACGAATAAGCGGATGCACCAAACTTGAATTTTGATTTCTGATGTAATGTGACAGTTCTAACATGTTAGTTTGACTTAAACTTGAATGAAAATAAGTCTAGCATGTAGTATAAGGTCCATTTGCATTATGTGGTTTGCTTAACATACTTTCACGTGTATTTTCTAAAAAGAAACTCGAAGCTTTGAAAACCGATTTGATAAAACTTATAGCATCATATATTCTGGCCTTGTAGCATAGATATATGTCTGAGTTATGAGCATGAAGTGTAGTTAGAGTTACTTTGTGTGTTTTTTCATGAGTTAGTATGTGTTTTGAAAAGAAAACTTGTTATTTTGAAAATGAACTTTGATAAAACTTATGATGTTTAAGTTCTGACTTTGTGAGCGTGTTTATATGGTCTAGCTATGCATGAAATGTGTTTCAAATTGATATTAATATATTAAATTACTTTAGCTTGGGTAAAATGACTTTTAAAGGAAAACTTGGATGTTTTACAAACTATGTACTATAAACGTTGTTTCGGTAATATTCTGAACTTTAAGACATGCATGCTAGTACTCTTTATGTCACTAAACATGACCTATATGTATACTCACTTACTCGGGTATGTTACGAACCATTCAAGCATGAGTTTAAACATGTTTTAAGGTAATAAACGATACTAGCTTTGTGTAAATAATGTGAATATTTTCGTGCATATATTATATATTATATGAACTTCTCGTACAAATAGATGGTTAACATAGTTGGCCTCGTGATTTCATGACCTTATTTGACCTTAATTCATTAGAAATCCTAAAATAGAACTATAACATATAAAGTTAAACTTGAAATGATCTTAGAAGTTTGCAAGACCCTTTAACATGTGAATATGATATGTGTTAATATCTACATATGCTATGAAAATCGAGACAGAACCAGGAGAACAAAGTTCAGCTCTGGTCTGGCCAAGGGACAACGCAGCGGTGCCGTCCCTAAGCCCAACTGAAGCGCAGTTGCGCCCTCCTGCAGCCTAATCTGACTATTTTGTTTGTAATCTGAGAATTGTAGCATGTATATATCGGAGTTTTAAGCTGTAACATGTTGAAAGTATGGTTTTAAGTGTTTAAGTGCATCGTTGCTACATTGAATCAATAGTTAACCGATTTTCTTAAAAGACTTGATAGAGTTTTCAAAGAGAAATCAATGTTGATTGTGTAATCTGATTTTTGTGACTAAGATGGAACTTGATATGCATTATTAACTTACGGGGTCATACATGTATCATAATGTTGAGTTACGTATAGTGTTTGAATAACTAATGAGAATATATGTATATACATAACTATGATACAATAAGAATTCAAGGTGTTGATAAGGTATAGGTTGATAAACTACGCATAAGACAAGTTCCCTAACTCCCTTAACTTTACATATTGTGTGAATCCGAATTGTTACTATATCGACCATATTTACATCGAACAAATATCTATTACTATTCGGAAGTCAATTTTATATCTTGATTTTGTTGCAAGCATTGAACTTATTGTTCTTAAATGCATTATAAAAAGTTGTCTAAGCTATTTGACTCAGCTAGACTAATATCATGTGTTAGAAAGTTATCCAAACCAATTGTCTTGGTGTGGACTCTAATAAATCTACTGAGATGAACAACCTTCATTGAAGGGGAAATTATATAACTGTCGAGGAACCGATGTGCCCACATACAAGCATGTTTAAATGTTATGCATAACACATGGTACTTTAGGCTGATTACCTGTTGTACTTGTTTATATTGGATTTTTCGGTATAATACTGTTAATTCTAGTAGGAGTTCTTAGTCCATAGCGACTACTAAGTTTTCATTCTTCTTGAAATTTGAAATGATTAACCCTTGGAATCTTGATGATATCTTTCAGTCCATAGCAACTCTTATTTAGAACAATTGAACCTCTTGTTATTCTTGAACTATGATTTATTGTTATACCCTTGAATTTCAAACTTTAAACTTGTTCACCCTTAGTGCTATATTACTTACTGGGAAAATTTGTTGCTCATTATTGCTTTCTTTACACCTTTCAATAAAGGTAGAACGTGGTGAAACATCAGGTAAGGATAAGGGCAAAGGCAAGGGCAATGTTATGGAGTAGCTTTGTTCCTTTAAGTTAGAAGTTTATTATTATCCGATTGTAATAAGACTTATTTAATATTATGTGCTAAGTTATGTTTGAACTTAAGTTATGTAATATTACTAGTAATGGTTGTTAAACCTTGGGACAAGAATAATTATAATAAATCAATGTAAATTATTGTATTATTCCGCTGTATGAGTTGTTAGTGCATTAATAGAATTAGATCGTGAAGCACCGAATTTGAGATATTAGTGTCTAAATTTGGGGGCATCACATCTATAAATAGACCCCCTCAGGAGCTCATAAGAAAGAGAGGAATGAGAGAGAAAAGGTCCAAGAGAGAGAAATCTAGCCATTTGAGAGCGAAAAATAGCTTTTCTTCCGTTCAATCTCTGTAAATCTCTTATATAAACACTTCTATACATATATATAACAAAATATCAAGTTTTAACCGGTGAAAATCGAGTTTATAGGCGCTTAAAACCGTTCGATAGCTATTCTCATGCCTAACTATAAAATCTCTTCAGATCTGCTTCTTTTTCTTGCTTTACTATATATATAAGTGTTATATATATAGATTTGCCTCTGTATGGCACAAATCTAATTTTTTTAATAGTTCATTTCGTGTAAATAGTCAATATTTGTGCTGCATTGACTAGATATGTACTAGATCTGGCCAGATCTAACTTTTAACCAGTTCAAAAGTTGTAAAACTTGAATCTGAAATCTAGAATGACTCATATCTGTATAGATCTAGTTTTCTTTCTAGTTTTTTATGAATATTTAAGCTTTATTGACTAGATCTGTATTGGATCTAGCTAGATCTAGCTTTCAACCGGTTCAAAAGTTATAAAACTTGAACCTGAAAGTTAGAATGGCTAAGATCTGTACAGATCTAGTTTTCTTTCTAGTTTTTGTAAGTATTTAGCAACCATGTGACCCTGGATCTATTTCTAGAGGAAACTGAAAGTTATGGGTTACTCGCTAATGAGGATTTAACTGACGAAACCTTCGTATAACGATGTCTAGTATAAATATGTGTTTTATTTTTGTATATTCGTTATGCAGGCAATTTATGTGATATACTGTGAGCCTAGGAGCTATAGGATCTACGATTTAATTAATGAATCTAGATCTGGTTTCCGTGATGGACCTTTTCGATTGTACAACCAGCTTGCAAATATCTTTATTTATAAATCCAAGGCCTTAAAACGATTATACGGTTTTAAGGCCCCAAACTAGTGAAAACTGTGCATATAGTGTTCGGGTTTACTTCGATGGCTCTCATGCCAATAAGAAGTCCGACACTTATGCAGACACTCAAAATTTTCTGCACACTTGTCACTGATAATACATGAGAGCAGATTCGTCTTTCAGAGATAACCATGGAAGACATCTCATATCCAGTCCGGATACTACCGAAAGTTCAGTCTCAACCCCGAAACACACACCGGGAGTATCAGTTCTAACCTCAGAGATAACCCCGAGGCATACAGTTCCAATACCGAAAATTCCACCGGAGAAGGCTGATTCATCTCGGAGATAACCCCAAGATATTCAATCTCAGTCCTAACACTGGGAATAACAGTTACCAACCTTGGAGATAGCCCCAAGGAATGCAGTTCCGGAGATAACCCCGAAAATGCTTGTTTCAAATGCATGCTATGACGCCCCCAAAATAGGTATACATCACCTATTCTGAATCGCCAAATACATGGTACAAAATACAAATACAAACTTAAATATACAACATGAGCTATGAGTTTTAATACAAATATTATCTTCTAGACAGTATTCAAACTCAAAATAAGTCCTCAATACATTTATTATCACACTATTTCACATAATAGTGAGGACTACTAATGAAACCATCTGGACCGTCAATCCATTTCCCGACTAGTCCCAGCTATATTCTCATTTCCTGAAGAGAACATTGAAAGAAAGGGTGAGCTCAACTAGCCTAGTAAGAAATATTATGACTAAGATAATGCAGAATAAATTATCCTTAGCCTTCAACAGTATAACAACTGATAGAATATAATAGACAACAAGTTTTAGATCAAGAATCGCAATGAATAAGCAATCCATTAGAAGAGTCAAGTAGAGCATAAAATCTACTATCTTCTATGATTTAAAAGGTTTTTCATCACTTTTATCGCTGAGACTCAGCTTAATAAATAATCAACATCATTAAATCATCCATGCACTACAGGCCAATGATATTCTTTAGTATCACAACCACGAATTATCCATGCACTACGGGCCCAAAGATAATCGTGTTTTCATCAACAGTTCTGATCATGCCATAAAATAATTCATCTTTGCACCCTTGGCCGAAGAGAATCCATAGCCATAATCATACCAAAAACTGTCCATCAATGCACTACGGGCCAATGAGGACTTTTTCCACATCATTTGTAACATTACGGTCATGATTATACCGAATAATCCCTAGTCATAATCATACCAAGTCCATCTATGCACTACAGGCCACATATGACTTTCAACATAATATAAGCATGAGGATGATGATAATTCAATAAAACAAGTTCAAGAATAAATTTTAAAGATTTATAAGTTAATTTATCTTGAACTCAATAACGTCCAATTTGTCAACATGATACTGCTTTGTGGAGTAAAATTCAAGAATGCTCAGAAGAATATTTCCATGAAAAGATACTGGATGAAGCACAAATATCCAGGATATTCTACTAATTTCATAGAGTATAGAAGCCAAAACTTTAACCAACTGAGTATAATAGAATATATGAAACTACAAATGGATTTTCGCCCGCCATGTGGTAATCCACGTAGACAAATTATTTCCACAAGTTAATAAGGAATGAATACAAAGGATCATTTGCCATGCATGCGGTAATCCACATAAACAGGTTATTCCAACAGAATAATAAAGAATGGAACCAGTCATGCAGAATCGCATGCATGTGATATTCCAATGTAATAATAAAGAATGGAATAACAAATGAAATTCACCGTGCATGCGATAGATCGCATGCATATGTTATTCCAATGTAATAATAAAGAATGGAATAACAACATAATTCACTGTGCATGCGATAGATCGCATGCATAAAAGTTATTCCAACAGAATAATAAAGAATGGAATAACAACCCTTACGAGTATTGAAAGAAAATAACTCTCTTCATGAATACGAAAGAATAATACCCCTTACCTTAAAAGAAGAGTATTCCGACTGGTAGGGCGATGATATACTTGAAGAAAACTTGCACTATTTTCTACGCTCAAAGCTTTCTTAAACTCTAAAGAAATACGCTCAAGATTATAGAAGAAGAATTCTTTGAATTTCTGGTGTGATTTTCAATTCTAACTAAGCATCCTATTTATAGGAGAATGGAAAGGATACTATGCTGTACTATGCAATAAAATATAATATATTCTATTTATAATCAAATAAAATAAAACTTTATAAAAAGTATTTTGTTTTATATAAAAAGATTTTACTATGCAAACACTATACATGCACTATGCAAACACTATACATAATAAAATATAATATATTTTATTTAAAATCTAATAAAACAAATAACTTTATAAAAGTATTATGTTTTATATAAAAAGATTTTACTATGCAAATACTATGCATAATAAAATATAATATATTCTATTTATAATCAAATAAAACAAAACTTTATAAAAAGTATTCTATTTTATATAAAAAGTTTTCTATTTTATTACATTTTTAATAATAATAAAACAAAATTTATCACCATTATTATAATTCACAATATTAATCGAATAGGTCGTTCCCAGGAAAGAGGGGGCTTTTCAATAAAGATTTCTCCCTATTGGCGCGCAATTAGGTGACCAAACCTCTCATTGACAGAACTTCTAGACATCGTTAATATTGCAATTGTAAGACCCCGAATATTATGAAATGAAAGTATTCAATTTTCTTATAATTATTTTATTTCGTAAATGGTTAAATTGATAAAAGTTTAAAGTTAAGGGTGATATGTGAAAATTTTTACCAAGTAAGCAAGTTGTTATATAATATTCGATTGGTCGGGGAATATTCGTTTTAACAGGGAATATTCGTACAACGGCACAATCATTGGTGGACCTCACAATGTAATTATTCATTTGAGTTAGAAAAGCGACAAAATTATCTTTTATAAAAATAACGGCGGAAGTTTTACTGTTAGCTGTTGAAACACCAAAGTGTTAAAAGTACAAGAATGTCGCTGTGGTTGCATAGTAAGACACAAGATTGATTATTGATGCTTACATGAGAAGTCACTCGCTTTTGTTCAATTATTGTTATAAAGAATTGTTGCAGATAGTATTTTGCATAGTAAAATCTTTTTATATAAAATGTAATACTTTTATAAAGTTATTTATTTTATTAGATTTTAAATAGAATATATTATATTTTATTATGCATAGTGTTTCAGATAGTGATCAGCATAGTATTTGTATAGTAAAATCTTTTTATATAAAATGTAATACTTTTATAAAGTTATTTATTTTATTAGATTTTAAATAGAATATATTATATTTTATTATGCATAGTGTTTGCATAGTGATCGCGATAGTATTTGTATAGTAAAATCTTTTTTATATAAAATGTAATACTTTTATAAAGTTATTTATTTTATTAGATTTTAAATAGAATATATTATATTTTATTATGCATAGTGTTCAGATAAGGCTCAGATAGTGTTTGTATAGTAGTAAAATCTTTTTTATATAAAAATGTAATACTTTTTATAAAGTTATTTGTTTTATTAGATTTTAAATAAAATATATTATATTTTATTATGCATAGTGTTTGCAGATAATGCTCAGATAGTATTTGCAGATAGTAAAAACTTTTTATATAAAATAGAATACTTTTTATAAAGTTTTGTTTTATTTGATTATAAATAGAATATATTATATTTTATCGCATAGTACATCATAGTATCCTTTCCATTCCCCTATAAATAGGATGCTTAGTTAGAATTGAAAATCACACCGTAAGTTCGAGAATTCTTCTTCTATAATCTCGAAAGCGATTTATTTTTAGAGTTTAAGAAAGCATTGAGCGTAGAAAATAGTACAAGTTTTCTTCAAGAATATCATCGCCCTACCAAATTGGAATACTCTTCTTCTAAGGTAAGGGTATTATTTCTTCAGATTCATGAAGAGAATTATTATCTTCAATACTCGTAAGTGGGTATTATTCTTTCGTATTCATGAAGAGAGATATTTTCTTTCAATACTTGTAAGGGTTGTTATTCCATTCTTTATTATTATATTGGAATAACCTGTCTATGCGAAGTACCGCATACATGGTGAAAATTTTCTATTATTCCATTCTTTATTATTTCGCTGAATAACTTCGCCTTGCTTTGCCTATCGCACGCTCAATCAATTTCGTTGTTATTCCATTCTTTATTATTCTCGTAGAACATCCCGCCTCATGCGGATTACGCATGACTGGTTCCATTTTTTTTTCTCGCTGGGAATAACTCGTCTGCATGCGTCTATCGCATGCATGGTGAATTCTTCGTTATTCCATTCTTTATTATTCGTTAAAATAATCTGTTTCACGGATTACCGCAAGGCAAAAGTAAAATCCATTTACGCTTCGTAATTTTTCTCGACCTCAAAATTTCGGAAAAATTGAAATAATAATTTGATGAGTTTTCTATATTGTGTCCAAAAATGGCGATTTTTGGATGAATAGATTAAGAGTTATGAATTTTACGGGGAAAGACTATTTTAAAAGTAAACCCTTATAACTCCTTGTGGTTAACTCCAAAATTGGTGAAATTTTTATTGAGAATACATGTATATAACAGAAGTATACCATGTAAATTTTGGAATTTTTGGACAAAAGTACAGTTTATAAACAATGTCTAAATATTCGGCAGTTTTGGCCATATGAAAAATAGTAAATGAATTTTTAAAATTCCGTGAAAAATATATGTTTAATATGAGACTATATTCTGCTAAATTCCAGAAAAGAAATAGTTTTGGGACTGATTTGGTATTTTTCATGAAAATGAACTAATTATGAGTAAATGAATTAAATATGTTATGTGAAGTAACAAAATTGGAAAATAGAATTTTATGGCTTGGAAATCTTATATAAGGTATATGTAGATTTGTGATGAGAGTTTTGGTTATTGATGATGAAATCTTATGAGTTTGGCATTTTAGGATGATTAAATACATTAATTAGTAAAGTGTAAATAATTAAAATAAATTGTTTATAAGTTTAAAAATGATTAAAATATTGTTATAATATTAATGATATTAGATTATGAGATTATTAAGTGATTGATAACATTTGGTTATTATTGAATCATTTGGATAAATTGTATTATAAGTGTTTAATATTTATCTTTTATCTCATTTGATTGATTCTTTATATCATTGTCATTATCCTCATGCTTATATTACGATGAAAGTCATCTGTGGCCTGTAGTGCATAGATGGACTTGGTATGATTATGACTGTGTGATTATTTAAGATAATCATGACCGTAATGTTACAAAGGATGTGTTAAAAGTCCTCATTGGCCCGTAGTGCATTGATGGACAGTTTTTGGTATGATTATGGCCATAGATTCTCTTCGGCCAAGGGTGCAAAGATGAATTGTTTTATGGCATGATCATGACCGTTGATGAAAACACGATTATCTTTGGCCCGTAGTGCATAGATAATTCGTGGGCGTGATATTAACGAATATCCTTGGCCGTAGTGCAGGGGTGATTTGATAATGTGAATTATTTATTGAGATGAGTCTCAGCAATAAAATATTGATAATAAACTTTTAATTCATAAAAGATAGTAGATATCATGCTCTACTTGACTCATCTAAAATACAGTTGTGTATCTTTGGCCAGTAGTGCAAAGATAAATTGTTAATGAATATCTTTGGCCGTAGTGCAAAGATGAATTTATTAGTATGATTATGAACAGGAATTATGATTTGGTATAACCATGATTTTTGATGTTTCAGTGAAGATAGGTGATTTAAAATTATCTTCATTCCGGGTGCGAAGAGGAATTTAGAATCACAATTATGATTATGAGTTATTCATATGATTATGGACAGGAATTGTTAATTGATGTTACAGGGATAAAACATTATTGGTGGACGTTTAACATGAAGAAGATAATAGATATGATGGTCTATTTGACTCTTCTAATGGATTACTCATTCCACTGCAACTATGGTTGAAAAGTTTTATCATCTACCATATGTTCTAAATCTATGATTTATTACTGATGAAGGCTATTGATGATGTAAATTATCTTTAGTCATGATATTCTTTACTGGGCTAGTTGTGCTCACCCTTCTGCTTCACAATTCTTTTCAGGTAATAAGAGTGTAGCTGAATTTTATGGGGATAGCAGGGGAATAGAACGGTGGTCTATAGCTGTTGAGGCTCTCCCTAAATAGTATGGAAATAATTTTGTTGAGAACTTTAGATAAGTTTGTCGTATTGTATACATCATTTGATATTTAATTTTGGTGAACCGAATAGGGTGAGGTGAACCCAACTTTGGAAGGGTGTTTTGCCACTATCATACAAGATGTCTAATGACATACAACCTCGTGTTATCATAAGACATGGTTATGCACATCCACTTGCTGAGTATATCTATGAGCACTACCTATATGATCTTGGAGTATATTTGAAATATAATTTTTACTTGGAGACAACGGAGATAATTATATGTCAAGAGAAGACTCACCATTGGAAAAAAGATGATAGTAATCTTCTTATTTTTCTTTGGGGACTTTTGGGTCAACCAAGGATAATTCTGTGGACATATGATATCTATCATAACGTAGACGCATGGCCTCCCATGTACGAAGGTTTCCTTGAGCACTTCCCAAAGATTTTAATTCCTAAAACAATTTTTTGATCAGATTTTTATGTAAAGTACCATTGTAAGGTTGTGGTCGAGGCACCGGAGAGTTACATACATTTGTATTAAAACTCACAACTTATCTCATTGTCGTACTCGCACAACAGTTCAACAGTTATATAAATGAAGTTTGTATTTAATTTTTATAGTGCGATATCTAGCAACTCAAGATGGGTGATGTATACCTATTTTGGGGGCATCACATCAAATAATAATATTAATAACTTCGTCGTCTCAATTATTGATTTAATAATATATAAAATATCGACAATAATTAAATCAAATAACGTGAGATAATATGCAACAATTACTGTAGCATTAATTGAACAAAACTGAGTGACTTCTCACGTAAGCATCAATAATCAATACCGTGTGCTACTATGCAATCACGCGTATTACTGTACTTTTACTACCGAGTAGTTCAACAGTTTTAATGGTAAAAATTCCGTCGTTATTTTCATAAAAATATTTTTATTGTTTTCTCAATCCGATAATAATTCCGTTGTGGGGTCCACTAATGATTGTACCGTCGTACGAATATTCCTCGATAAAAAGAATATTCGCCGACCAATCGAATATTATACAACAACTTGCATACTTTTTAAAATTTATAAATATTACCCACAACTATAACATTATCTCAAATTCACACCATAATTTTGAAAAAATATTTCGAGAAAATTAAATCTTTATTCGTAAAATTTGGGATTTTACACATGCAATTAGCTTCAACCTCGGCACTCATATCGAGGCACTCAGTACAAGACCCGGAGATAAAACTATGAAGACATGCACACCTCAGAGCGGGAAGACATGCACACCTCAGAGCGGGAAGACATGCACACCTCAAAGATGACACTGAGGACCTTCAACACTTGCAGCAGTCCAATCTCAGAGATAACCCTGAGCAATGTCTGCTTTATCAGCCCAAACCGACGATAACCCCGGTGAGGGGAAAAGTTGTCATCTTGACACCTTGATGCCACATCGCGTCGTCTCAACATTTCATACATACATTTCTACACATAAATATCCCATAAGAACCAAGGAGGTCCAATCCCGATTGACTATTACGCAGGACGACGGATAGAATTTGAAGCTTGAAGACCGGAAGGCCTGGTCCCATTTTCTTGACTTCGTACAACCTCTAATCCCATGTCATTACGTAACTCTCGACAACGGCGGTCTGAAATAGGTCTTACATACCTCAGTCGGATGCTCGGATTGTAATTCTGAAAGTTCGAGTAGACATTACAAAGGCATGCGTGCACGCATCTTTGATCACTTGGGACCCAAAGCCTGTGGCAACCCGGCAATTGTAGTACATCTCATGCAAACCCTAGGTAATCTGCGGCTCCCCTCTATAAATAGAGAGCTTGGGGTGGCATTTTGTAAGAGAAAAGGCGAGGAAGACCTCAAATTTGCTCAGACTCACACCCTACACCGAAAGTGCTTTCTCATTTTAAACACTTATGAGCTCACATATAGCTTCTATTTTGTACCGGTGGGAGCCGAGTGTTCATCCCTTTAAAGATATAGAAGTCTTCTTTGGAAGCCCATTGTAAGCCTTCTCACACACTTTAAAGCCTTTCTCTTCATCTTTGCATACACCATTCTTCACGTTGAGAGTCGTGTTACGTGTGTTTGCACGAACTTCAGTCTGTGGTTTCATTTCAGTTTGTATATATATATATATATATATATATATATATATATATATATATATATTATATATTTTTTTATATATGGACTAACATTATGGAGTTATGCCTCGATTAAGCCTAGACTTCGATCTGGATCGTTTATTTGCTTTCGTATATATATACTTATATATCTGAACTGTGCGTCGAACTTTGTTTGATGAGCCTGGATTTTATATCCGAAGCGTTTATTGCTTTAATATATATATATATATACATTTAATCCCGCATGGAGTTTACTTATGGCGGTTGATCTTCTTTATGACTTTCTTTTTTTTTTCGTCCCGCCTGGAGTATACTCCGTGGCGGTTGATTACTTTTACTTTTATTTACATTTCGATCCCCATAGAGGTGGTTAGTAGTATGATGATCATCTCAGATATATATATATATATATATATATATATATATATATATATATATATATATATATATATATATATATATATATATATATATATGACTTTTATATATACATGTTTCTTGCTTTCTTATCAATCATGCATCATGTGAGCCTAGGAATCATGTGATCACAGATTCATCTCCATTGGATCTAGATTGATTCCGTGATGGACATTTCCAGCTGTAAGCAACTTGTAAATTTATTCACGGTGTTTGGATTTCCTCAGATGGTTTTTATACCCATGAGGAGTTCGTCACTATTTTGTACATTATTTTCTCAAAGATGCTTCACATCTCGAAAATTTAAAACAATCAAGCCGAACAATTAATAAAAAATGGGAGTTTAAAAGGTCTCAATTACTATTGAGCACAAGGGTTTGAAAAACCTCTTTTATAAAATATCACTGCCATATTTTGTTTAAAACTGAATCTTTACACAAATTCAAACCATGTGTATATAGGTGCGAACGAGGCCTCGCACTACTTCCAAATAACTGCAAATTGACCCACACACACACATTCATATAACAGTTTCTTGAAAAGTGGCGATCACCGTGACAACACGGATGTCGGGGGGTGCCTAACACCTACCCTCTGCATAATTAAGTCCCCGAACCCTGATGAATCTCGGTTTCACCGACCTGTTTAGCAATGTCATATCACTGGGTCAATGTACAAACCTTTTCTCAGTTGTGTTGGTACAACCATATAAAAAACCAAATGGCGACTCTTAACAGTCCATCGTCGACATGATACATATCGGACCTTTTTCACTTGTTTTTTCAAAAAAATCTCATCTAGCATGAGAACACCAAAGAACGAGTAACGAAAAGGGATAAATAAAAATCCCGACGTCGACAGGTGGCGACTCTGCTGGGGACTTCCAGTAAGAGGACTTAAGCCGCTATTATAAATCTTTTCAAAACTGTTATATGTTTGTGTGTGAATGATGCATTTACATTTGATGAATGTGTACGAATACAATTTTTTTACTGTAATTCAATATATCTATCTGTGATATTAGTGTTTCACGCATGTCATCATTTTCATACACGGTGAGACACGTTGTATGTGAATATATGTTGTGTGGTTCCTCCATCAGGGGGCTATCCTGTCGGTGTTTGATTACTGGACTCGTAGAAAGACTAATTCCAATGAGGCTCAGGAAAGGCACCACCCAAATTCGCTCCAGTTGAAAGGCTGGATTAACTTCCCGTCGAGTAAATTGCGATGATTTGGGAACCTTCATGCCAAAAAGCCGCGAGAGTAGCCTAAGATAGGTCTACCTCTGATAAACCAAACGCGGAGGAAAGTCTCTTCATGCTTTCTCATATCAAATTACTCGTAAATTTAATTACGTGTAATTTCATTCCATATTCATCTCCTTGTAATGAGAAATATGAAGAAATATGTGTACACACATATTTACATGCTATCTTATATTACAAACAGCTAACATCCATTTTGCAGGATAATATTCCTAAAATGGATACATCACATAGCATGTAAACATTTACACATTCCCTAAGACTAAACTACGCAAGTCTTTGACAGGGGAAACAATCGGACCTATTACCCGTTCAAAGTCCAAAAAGGCTACGAGCCTACAGCCAATCATGTCTTCATCTGACCAGTCTAATCCCGTTTCTGGCAAAAAGTTCAATGAATTAAGTAAATAGATTACAGATTTGGCTATTCTGCTTAAAGAATTGCATCAGTCTACTCACACATACAGAGTCCTCTTCACAGGGAGGAATCCAATGTCCAATTAGCTCTGTACACACCCTAAACTGAGTGCTTTCTCATTTTAAACACTTGTGAGCTCACATATAGCTACTAATTTTACTGGCGGGAGCCGAGTGTTCATCCACTTAAAGTTATAGAAGTCTTCTTTGGCAGTCCACTGTAAGCCTTCTTATACACTTTAAAGCCTTTCTCTTCATCTTTGCACACACCATTCTTCACATTGAGAGTTGTGTTGCGTGTGTATGCCCGGACTTTGGTCTGTGGTTTCATTTCAGTTCGTATATATATATATATATATATATATATGGACTAACATTATCGAGTTATGCCTCGATTGAGCCTAGACTTACGTCTGGAGCGTTTATTTTCTTTCGTATATATATATATATATATATACTTATATATATGAACTGTGTGTCGAACTCTGTTCGATGAGCCTAGACTTACGTCTGGAGCATTTATTTTCTTTCGTATATATATACTTATATATATGAATTGTGTGCCAAACTCTGTTCGATAAGCCTAGACTTATGTCTTGAGCGTTTATTTGCTTTCGTATATATATATATATATATATATATATATATATATATATATATATATACTTTTCCTCCCGCCTGGAGTTTACTTCGTGGCGGTTGATTGCTTTTACAGCTTTATTTATATTTCTGACCCCCCATGGAGGTGCTTCGTGGTGGCTGATCATGTTTGTATATATATATTTACAGCTTTTATATATATAACTGTTTACTTCTTTCATATCAATTGCGGCATCATGTGAGCCAAGGAATCATGTGATCACAGATACAGGTTACTGAATCTAGATTTGGTTCCCGTGATGGACATTTTTAGCTGTAAGCAGCTTGTAAATTTATTCACGGTGTTTGGATTTCCTCAGATGGTTTTCATGCCCACGAGGAGTTCGGCACTGTTTTGTACATTATTTTCTCGAAGATGCTTCACACCTCGAAAATTAAAAGCAATTAAGTCTAGCATTTAAATAAAAAATGGAAGTGTAAAAGGTATTAATTACTGTAACAACCCGATATTTTCTATACAAATAAATTAGAAATTTTGTGTATAATTTTTTATTTATTTTAAATATGGGGAATATGTGCAAGATAATGTGTGTATGTATTTATGTGATATATTTATTACATGAATGATTTTAAATAATTTTATTTTAAAATTTTGATTGTTATAAACTATATTATTATAATAATTAATTTTATAGTAGAAATGTTTTTATTAATTATTTTCCATGAAAATATAATCATATATTATTTATATAATATATGAAATGATTTTTTTTAATAATTATAATAATTATTTTGTTATATGAATTTTAGTACTGATTATTAAGTTAATTATTTTAACTTAATTAATAATGTTAAGTATGACAGATAAATTAGATATGGAATCCAAACCCTAATTTTGGATTTTGATCAAGGAATGAGAATAATAATATAATATTATTTATATTTTGATTTTTAGTGCTATAATTATATATTGTATGTATGTGGACTGACAATGATTGGTCAGTTATGGTGTATTATGTCAAACCCTAGTTTTATTGTGGGAAACCCTAATTTGAAACTCAATTGTGAGTTTAAGACTATTATATAACTGTGTTATATGATTTTTTTTTTTTGATTGATTAGGTCAACCCTAATTAACATTTAGATTTATTAATTTCTTGAAATCCTGTTTATTAATTATAAACCCTAATCGCTAGATTAGCAAGGATAATTATAATTATTATATAATACCCTAATTTTTATGTATGATTAGAACCCTAATCAAATTAAGAAACCCCTAATTATAAATTTTAGGAACTAATTTTATTTTATTTTAAACCATAAATGAAAGCTTTGTAACCTAATTATACATTAGGTGAGACAATTAAATAATCTAAGGGTTATGGTAATAAGGAAAGGTTAGTATTTAATATGTATACTAACTTATGTGGATAATCTTGTTATTTCAAGTGACTAATAATTTTAAACCTATTTCTGGTAAACCTAATTAGGTTATGAGCTAAAGTCACATGTATAAGTAATTAAATTTCATAAGATTGAGAATGGAAATCCTAAATAAACAATTTGGGTAGCATGTATTAAAATTGTTAGACTATGTTCATTACATGGCCCAAAACAATTAAAGGAGAAGCCCAAAAGAAATAAAATGCAAGCCCAAACTTAGTCCACTTGATTAAGGGTATTTTAGACCTTTGATTTATCTAATTTATGCATTAAAATAAAGGCTAAATGAAGGAATTAGTGGGCATATATATAGCTGGCCCCATTAGGCCTTTTAAGGCAACAAATTATGCTAATCCATGTCCATAAGTAGAAGTCTTACACACAAGTACATGTGTGTCAATCTCCCATTGGTTGCAAATCTATTAAGCACCCTTAATCACATGATTAGGCTAATTGATGAGATAAGGCGTAGTCTTTTATCCATGGGACAATAAAAGTATGGGGGATAATAGTTAATCACCCATTCATTTGTTATATCATTTTCATTTCTCTTATTCTCCTTCTTCTTCTTTTTCTCTCAAGCTAGCAACATACAAGAGAGAAAAGAGAGAGAGGGTTCGATTTTAGTGAGAGAGAGAGAGAGGTGTGCTAGTTTGATTATGCACCTTAAGTTTATACTCTACTTTGGTAAATCAAGGAAGGTTGCCTCTAAATCAAGGTATAACCTAATCTTCATTTTCTTCTTCTACTTTTTATCATAGCTTGAGTTTTATTGGGGTTATGAACTAATACTCAAGATACCCTAGTTCTACATATCATCATGTATGGAACTAAGTATCTTGAGTGTTAGATCAAAGGCTTAGAGGAAGAAAATGAGCATATGTTCTCCAAGTGGTGAAACCCTTGTTTTTCTTTCACTAAATCTTGTGTAGCTCAAGTTTTACAACTTGGATTTGTAATCCGTCAAAGGGGGATGCTAGATATATGAGTTATCTAGTAAACCCAAGTGGTAGAAGACAAATCTAGCAAGTATTGAAGCCATAAGGGCTATTTTCCCCAAAATAGTCCACTTAGAAAGTTAAAGTTTCAAAACCCTAAAAAGCTACTGTCCCTGTTTTTTCTTGAGGCTGTTTTGGGTAGTTGCAAGTCTTTTAAATATCTAGGAAAAATCACAAAGGTACCTTAAGAAGTTATCTACGTGTAGGAAAAAGAACAGACGCGTTTCAATTTATAGGTTTTGCGTAATGGCTATTTCCGTAAAGGACTCCTAAATATTAACACTCGAATTTCATACTGTGTATACACTGGAAATTTCCGAAAATTGTCCAGTAGGTTCATATATGTTATGAGAGTATACCTTGAATATTTTAGATATTTCTAAGCAAAACGCGATTTATGAAAAATGAAGCAAGATTCGGGTATTTTGGGTACTTTAAAATTAGTAAATCATTTTCTAAAATTCCAGAAAAATTTGGGGATCATGGCTGGGTCATATACTATCGAAATCCAGGAAATGAGAATTTTTGGAATCAGTTTGCTATTTTTCCTAAAAATAATTAAGTTATGAATAAAAGAAAATAAATAGTTAAATGATGCCTTAAATAAGAAAAATATGATTTTAATGATTGAATACTCATAATATATAATATTATGACTATTTTAGGCATTTTGGTAATTTATAATAAGAAATATTATTTATGACCTTTTATGGATATTAAATAAATTATTTTATAAAGGGTAAACAATTAAAATAAATTATTTATTATGATCTAATAAATTATTAAAATGTTATTATGATATTAATAATATTAGAATATGATATTTTTAAGTAAATAAAAATATTAAGATTAAAACTTTATTAAAATATTATTAAATGGTTAATCATATTTGATTTAAAATATTAATAAATGATTAACGTATTATTAAATAATTAATAATATTAGATTAAAATATTAATCTTAGATTAAAATATTATTAAAAGATTAATAATATTAAATTAAAATATTATTGGATGATTAAAATATTATTAAGTAAATAATAATATACGAGATTAAATAAAATGTTATTAATGTAATAACATTAGTAAATGAATAAAATATTATTAAATGATCGATAATATTAGTAAATAAATAAAATATTGATACGATTGGTAAATGACTAAAAGTATTATTAATTGATTAATGATACTAAAGCATAAGTAAGAAATTATTAAAGTAATAATATTAATGCATGATTAAAATATTATTAAGAGGATTAATAATATTAGTTAAGTATTAAAATATTATTAAGATGTTAATAATATTAGTAAGCGAATAAAAGTGTTATTAGTGAATTAATAATACTAAGAGGTGAATTAAATATTATCAAGATTAATAATATTAAGTGAATTAAAATATTTTAAGTTATACTTAATGACTTTTAATATATTAAGAAATAGTATATTAATATCTTAATATTAATGGTAATTATTTAAAAATAATTTTAAATATTTTAAAAATTATTTAAGGGTAATATAAATGTTTTAAAAATATTTTGAGTTATTTTAAATAACTTTAATATTTTGGCAATTGTTTCATTAATAGTTAAATAATAATTAAATGATAATAGAATTGTTTAATACTTAAATCATTTGATGATGATTCTGGTGTTTGAAATTCATGATAAATTATATTAAATGTTTATTAAGTTATTTAAAATGATATGACTGATACTTATAGTTATTGAACTTCGGGATAGAGTCTTAGACTCGATAATTACCCGATAAAGCTATCAGTACACCAACATATTTCAGAAATTGATTTGGACTTAGATATTTTGACTGTATTAATGTTTGTTTGTGATGCAATAACTGTTGAACATGTGTGATAATGTGATTAGGTTATGTGCTGACTGCGAAATGCAGTACTATATGTTATAGTATATTGTTCTAGTAGAACGAATGATCTGATTAATGATAGGTCGTGATATAAAAGATAAAACTAAGTTCACATTATTGTAGGCGGTACGATCATCAAAAAGTATCCTACCTTTGTATTTTCTTTTTATGCAATGGACATGAGTAAGAATGTTTCAAAATTATATTATTATCGTATGCATTATTAATCCTATATTATATACGCTCATTGATTGTCAACATGTTAGTATATGGTAATTCAGATATATATTATATTCGTTAAGTTCTATAAGTGGTTATATAAATGTCCCCACTTGGATAATCATTGCATTTAATCACATGTTGATACACCTTTGTTAATTACCCATATACATATATGTTGAATTATAGATTATTGTTGAACAAGATAAAACCTTATTATTATCCAACCGAATTGCTTTGTTTTGGAACCCCGACAAGTATGAACATCCCTTATACGGGAAAACTTTTATGCGCCCAAGGCGGACAGAGTGAACGATCCTATCGTTCTTGCATGCAGTATTGATCAATACAGGGTCCATGGGATGTACACCCTTGTGCCCGTAAGTTATGACGGTTTGCGGATGAAGTTCTGCTAAACCTATTCCAAAATGAAAATAATGTTCATAGTATGTCCCCTTAACCCTAAATATAGTCAGTACGTAGTTTTAAAATTTGAAAGAGGGTTATTATGTTAATATTATCGGTTCAGATTACTTCACAACTATTGATTTGTTGTAGAAGGATAGTATAAAGAAAACATTTAAATTCTTTCAGCTTATATATATATATATATAATTGTTATTACTTGTTGGGCACTCAAATGTTCATCCTTGCTTAATTTAAATATTTTCAGCTAAGTGTGAACAAGTAGAAGGCTCGGCTAAGAATAAAGGGAAAGGAAAGGTTGCAGAATGAATTCAATGCCATTTTATGTAATAGTTATCTTTATTAAGACAAGTATGATATATATTACCTATCACGTATTGTGAGGAATGTATTAAAGGTTGCGTACTTGGGATTTAGACTTTGATAAATATGTAAATAAAGTTGGTATCAATATTATTGTTATTATTATTAGTATTATTCCGCTCATAGAAATGGTATCGTAAAGCACCGAGTTCGGGTTTCAAGTACCTGGATTTGGGGGCTTTATAATTACTATTGAGCATAAGGGTTTGAAAAACGTTTTTTATAAAACATCACTGCCATATCTTGTTTAAAACTAATTTTTTACACAAATTCAAACCCTGTGTATATAGGTGCGAACGAGGCCTCGCACGACTTCCATATAAGTGCACATTGACCCCCCCCCCCCTCCCACACACACACACATTCATATAACAGTTTCTTGAAAAGTGGCGATCACCATGGTAACACGGATGTTGGGGGGTGCCTAACACCTTCCATCCGCATAATCAAGCCCCCGGACCCTAATGAATCTCGGTTTCACAGACCCATTTAGCAGTGTCACATCACTGGGTCAATGTACAAACCTTTTCTTGGTTGTGTTTGTGACGCCCCCAAAATAGGTCCACACGACCCATTCTGAGTCGCAAGATATCTCACTATAAAAATTAAATATAAACTTCATTTATATAATCGTTTGAAGTCGTAAATGATGTAGTACCTTGATGTATAAGCTGTGAGTTTTAATACAAATATATATAACTCTCGTGGTGCCTTGACCACAAGACCTTACAATGGTACCTCACATAAAGGTACAGTCAAAAACTGTTTTAGAAATTAAAATCTTTGGAAAATACTCAAAGAAACCTTCGTACATGGGAGGCCATGTGTTTAGGTTATGATAGATATCATATGTCCACAGAATTATCCTTGGTTGACCCAAAAGTCCCCAAAGAAAAATAAAAAGATTACTATCATCTTATTTCCAATGGTGAGTCTTCTCTTGACATATAATTATCTCCGTTGTCTCCAAGTGAAAATTATATTTCAAATATACTCCAAGATCATATAGGTAGTGCTCGTAGATATACTCAGCAAGTGGATGTGCACAACCATGTCTTATGATAACACGAGGTTGTATGTCATTAGATATCTTGTATGATAGTGGCAAAACACCCTTCAAAAGTTGGGTTCACCTAACCTTATTCGGTTCACCAAAATTAAATATCAAATGACGTATATAATACGACAAACTTATCTAAAGTTCTCAACAAAATTATTTCCATACTATTTAGGGAGAACCTCAATAGCTATAGACCACCGTTCTATTCCCCTGTTATCCCCGTAAAATTCAGCTACACTCTTATTACCTGAAAGGAATTGTGAAGCAGAAGGGTGAGCACAACTAGCCCAGTAAAGAATATCATGACTAAAGATAATTTACATCATCAATAGCTTTCATCAGTAATAAATCAGAGATTTAAAATATATGGTAGATGAAAAAACTTTTCAACCATAGTTGCAGCGGAACGAGCAATCCATTAGAAGAAGTCAAATAGACCATCAGATCTATTATCTTCTCTATGTTAAAAGTCCACCAATAATGTTTTATCCCTGTAACATCAATCAACAATTCATGTCCATAATCATATGAATAAATCATAATCATAATTGTGATTCTAAATTCCTCTTCTCACTCAGGACGAAGAAAATTTTCATCACCTATCTTCACCTGAAACATCAAAAATCATGATTATACCAAATCATAATTCCTGCTCATAATCATACTAATTAATTCATCTTTGCACTACAGGCCAAAGACATACAACTGTATTTTAGAAGAGTTAAGATGAGCATGATATCTACTATCTTTTACGAATTAAAAATTTATTATCAATATTTTATCTCTGAGACTCAGCTTAATAAATAATCCACATCATCGAATCACCCCTGCACTACGGCCAAGGATATTCGTTAATATCACATCCATGAATTATCCATACACTACGGGCCAAGGATAATCATTATTATCACATCCATGAATTAATATTTCATTGCTGAGACTCTGCTCAATAATTAATCCACATCATCGAATCATCCCTGCACTACGGCCAAGGATATTCGTTAATATCACATCCATGAATTATCCATGCACTACGGGCCAAGGATATTCATTATTATCACATCCATGAATTAATATTTCATTGCTGAGACTCAGCTCAATAATTAATCCACATCATCGAATCATCCCTGCACTACAGGCTAAGGATATTCGTTAATATCACGTCCACGAATTATATATGCACTACGGGCCAAAGATAATCGTGTTTTCATCAACGGTCATGATCATGCCATAAAACAATTCATCTTTGCACCATTGGCCGAAGAGAATCCATGGCCATAATCATACCAAAAACTGTCCATCAATGCACTACGGGCCAATGAGGACTTTTACCACATCATTTGTAACATTACGGTCATGATTATACCGAATAATCCCTAGTCATAATCATACCAAGTCCATCTATGCATTACAGGCCACATATGATTTTCATCATAATATAAGCATGAGGATAATGACAATGATATAAAGAATCAATCAAATGAGATAAAAGATAAATATTAAACACTTATAATAAAATTTATCCAGCGTTCAATAATAACCAAATGTTATCAATCACTTAATAATCTCATAATCTAATATCATTAATATTATAACAATATTTTAATCATTCCTTAAACTTATAAATAATTTATTTTAATTATTTACACTTTACTAATTAATGCATTTAATCATCCTAAAATGCCAAACTCATAAGATTTCATCATCAATAACCAAAACTCTCATCACAAATCTGCATATACCTTATATAAGATTTCCAAGCCATAAAATTCTATTTTCCAATTTTATTACTTAACATAACATATTTAATTCATTTACTCATAATTAGTTCATTTTCATGAAAAATACCAAATCAGTCCCAAAAATATTTCTTTTCTGGAATTTAGCAGAATATAGTCTCATATTAAACATATATTTTTCTCGAAATTTTAAAAATTCATTTACTATTTTTCATATGGCTAAAACTGCCGAATATTTAGACATTTTTTATAAACTGTACTTTTGTCCAAAAATTTCAAAATCTACACGGTATACTTCTGTTATATACATGTACTCCCAATAAAAATTTTACCAATTTTAGAGGTAACCACAAGGAGTTACAAGGGTTTACTTTTAAAATAGTCTTTCCCCGTAAAATTCATAACTCTTAATCTATACACCCAAAAATTGTCATTTTTGGACACTATAGAAAACTCATCAAATTATCGTTTCAAATTTTTCCAGAATTTTTGAGGGTAAGAAAAATTACGAAACTGTAAATGGATTTTCGGCCGCCATGCGGTAATCCACGTAGACAGATTATTTCAACAAAATAATAAAGAATGAAATAACAGAAGAATTCACCATGCATGCGATAGACCACCTGCAGGCGAGTTATTTCCATGAATAATAAAAAAATGGAACCCGGTCATGCGTAATCCACTTGCAGCATGAGGATGTTCCAACATAATAATAAAGAATGAAACCGGTCGCGCGTAATCCACACGCATGCAGGATGTTCCAACAGAATAATAAAGAATGGAACCAGTGCGTATGTATGGGATGTTCCAATAGAATAATAAAGAATGGAATAACAACGAATTCACGCGCATGCGATCAAGCCGCTTGCAGATGAGTTATTCCAACAGAATAATAAAGAATGGAATAATGAAGAATTTTACCATGTATGCGGTGCTCAGATAGACATGTTATTCAACATAATAATAAAGAATGGAATAACAACCCTTACGATTATTGAAAGAAAATAACTCTCTCTTCATGAATACGAAAAATAATACCCTTACGATAATAATAATATCCCTTACCAAAAAAAAGAAGAGTATTACCGGTAGAGGCGGGGATATACTTGAAGAAAACTTGAACTATTTTCTACACTCAAAGCTTTCTTAAACTCTAAAGAAATACGCCAAGATTATAGAAAGAAGAATTCTCGAATTTTGGTGTGATTTTCAATTCTAACTAAGCATCCTATTTATAGGAGAATGGAAAGGATACTATGTTGTACTATGCAATAAAATATAATATATTCTATTTATAATCAAATAAAACAAAACTTTATAAAAAGTATTACATTTTATATAAAAAGCTTTTACTATGCAAACACTATGCATAATAAAATCTAATATTTTTATTTAAAATCTAATAAAACAAATAACTTTATAAAATTATTACATTTTATATAAAAAGATTTTACTATGCAAACACTATGTAGGCACTATGCAAACACTATGCATAATAAAATATAATTTATTCTATTTAAAATCTAATAAAACAAATAACTTTATAAAAGTATTACATTTTATATAAAAAGATTTTACTATGCAAACATACTATGCGAGATACTATGCATAATAAAATATAATATATTCTATTTAAAATCTAATAAAACAAATAACTTTATAAAAGTATTACATTTTATATAAAAAGATTTTACTATGAAAATATATTACGCAGTAACTATGCAAATACTATGCATAATAAAATATAATATATTCTATTTAAAATCTAATAAAACAAATAACTTTATAAAAGTATTCTGTTTTATATAAAAAGATTTTACTATACAAATATTATGCAGCAATTACTATAGCAATAATTGAACAAAACTGAGTGACTTCTCACGTAAGCATCAATAATCAATACAGTGTGCTACTATGCAACCACACGTATTACTGTACTTTTAACACCGGGTGTTTCAACAATTAACGGTAAAACTTTCGTCGTTATTTTTATAAAAAAGATAATTTTGTCATTTTCTAACTCCGATAATAATTCTGTTGTGGGGTCCACCAATGATTGTGCCGTTGTACGAATATTCCCTGTTAAAACGAATATTCCCCGACCAATCGAATATTATATAACAACTTGCTTACTTTGCAAAAATTTTCACATATCATCCTTAACTTTAAAATTTTATCAATTTAACCATTTACGAAATAAAATAATAATTATAAGAAAATTGAATACTTTAATTTCATAAAATTCGGGGTCTTACAGTGTTGGTACAACCATTTAGAAAACCAACTGGCGACTCTTACAGTCAAATCGTCAACATATACATGTCGGACCTTTTCACAACTTGTTTTTTCAAACAAATCTCACCTAACTTGAGAACACCAAAGAACAAGAACAAAATATGCTTGTTATATGCTTGTGTGTGGATGTTGCATTTACATTTATGATGAATGTGTACGAATGCATATATTTACTGCACTTAATGCTTTACACTATATCTGCTTGTGATATTAGTGCTTCACACATGTCATCATTTTCATAAACGGTGAGACACGTTGAATGTGAATGTATGTTGTGTGGTTCCTCCATCAGGAGGCTATCCTATCGGTGTTTGATTACTGGACTCGTATGAAGACTAATTCCAACGAGGCTCAGGAAAGGCACCACCCAAATTCGCTCCAGTTGAAAGACCAGATTAACTTCCCGTCGAGTAAATTGCGATGATTTGGGAACCTTAATGCCAAAAAGTCGAGAGAGTAACCTAAGATAGGACAGCCTCTGATAAACCAAACGTGGAGGAAAGTCTATTCATGCTTTCTCATTTCAAATTACTCGTAAAGTCAATTACTTGTAATTTCATTCCATATTCATCTCCATGTAATGAGGAATATGAAGAAACATGTGTACATACATATTTAAATTAACGCTATTATAAACAACTAACTTCCGCCTTGCAGGATAATATTCCTAAATACGGATACATAACATGTAAACATTTACACATTCCCAAAAGACTAAACTACGCAAGTCTTTTGTAAGGAAGCAATCAGACCTATTACCCAATCAAAATCCAAAAAGGCCACGAGCCTACAGTCAATTATGTCGTCGTCTGACCAGACTGACCTTAATCTAGTTTTTTGCAAAGAATTTAACGGATTAAGTAAATAAATCACATATTTGGCTGTTTTGCTGAAAGAACTACACCAGTCTACTCAGGGTACGAGGATACCCGTACATGCTAAATCCTCTACATAAGGAGAAAAACAAGGTCCTGATAAAACCATTACAGTACCTGAACTTCAGTTGGAGACGACCAACATAATTCATGATACCACCCATCTCAAATGAGATCCAGACACCAGTGATATCAGAAAGAAAGTCCTTCAAATGGAAGAAACTCTTCGTGCGATCAAAGGAATTGGAGCACACGAAAGTGTCTCATATGCTGACCTTTGTATATTCGCTATTGTTCATTATCCAGAAAAATTTAAAACTCTTGACTTCAAAAAATATGATGGCTTAGGAGATCCCTACACACATTTGAAGGTGTTCGTTGGAGAACTTGGATCTTATGCAGAGGACGAGAAGCTTAGGATGCAGCTGTTCCTGAAGAGTCTGACTAGAGAAGCCCATTCTTGGTATACCAGATTAGATAACTTAAAGATCCATAGTTGGGAGGAGCCAGCTCACGCCTTCCTCACTCAATACAGCTTCTAGTCTCAGATGGGCACTGACCGGTACCAGATTACCAAGGTCAAGCAATAGTCTAATGAGTCTTTCAGAGAGTATGCTCAAAGGTGGAGGTGCCTTGCTGCTCAAGTTATTCCTTCCATGATGGAATCAGAAATGGTCATGACCTTCATAGACATACAAGAAGCTTTTTTCTATGAAAGAGTCTTAGCTGGCATTGGTAAACCATTTTCTAAAATGATTAAACATGGGGAGATGGTTGAGATGGGATTGAAGTCCGGGAAGATTCAAGACCTAGCTGTCCTTAAAGCCATTGTTGAGTACATTCAGTCCGAAACTTATGGAAACAACCCCAGGAGGGTCCATAAAAAGAAAGAGGAGGATGTTTCCTTGATAGTACAAGGTCAAAAAGGCAATCAGAATATGCCTATCTAGAGGAGAAACTACTCCCCTTTTCAAGCACAGTCTTCAAACCCTCCATTACCTAAAGGCGGAGAAGTCAAACGCCATCGAGTGTTCACACCCTTAGGGGACTCGCTCGAGAACATTCTCACTCTTTTGACGACTCAGAAGAAAATTATGCATCTTCTTCCACCAGCCAACCCGAATGGGAAGGGTTTCAATGCTGCTCAAAAATGTGCTTATCAGGCCGGGGCACCTGGACATGATACTCAAGATTGTTGGGCCTTGAAACACAAGATCCAAGATTTAATAGACAACGGTGAGATTGTGGTAACCAAACCAAATCAACCTCACGTACAAGACAACCCTCTTCCTCAACACAAAGAGGAAGAGGTTAACATGATTAATTAGAGCAGTGGACAAAGTTCCAATTTTAACGGTGTTGACAAATGGGATTATGGAAAGTTCCTGTTCGCAATGGAACGAAAGATGAAATTTTAGTGTAAACAGATTGAGCAATTGGCAGAAATAGTGACCTATCAGCATCAAGTCATATGCCAATTAGTCAGCCAGGAGCATGCTAGTCTGCTCCCTTTTGTTGTGAATACTACCTCGTCACCTTCAGAGAAAGAAACACTGGAAGACAAAGTGACGAAGAGAGCAAGTGCCAAAGCCTGTAGGGATTTTGCCAATAGAAGGGAATTTACAAACGTGGGCCAACCTATGGAGGAGATACTTCAGATGCTGGTCAATGAAAGAAGGATCACTTCCCTTCTACCTCCAATTAATCCCGTTCAGGACGGTTTAATTCTGATGGAGTATGTCAATATCACTCTCATTCTCGCGGTCACAAGATTTGAAGAATGTTGGGCACTCGCCACCTTATTCAAAATCTAATTGAGCAAGCGGTGTCCCGCAGCCTAGCAGTAGACGACGATACTGTGCTATTTGAGAGTGAGAATACTTGTCCTACTAAATGGAAGGGATTAGTAGCAGTTATATCTGTTGAGGCTGATGGGACTGTCAAACCTTTCACAATACAAGCAATTCAACTCAAAAGGGTTGACAATCCTTTGAAAGTGGCTAATCCATAACCAATCAACTTGTCATTCAGACCACAATATCCTGTTATCAGCTTACAAAAAGTCCCATGGAATTATGGAGAAGCTGAAGGATCCACCTCTCATACAACTGCTGCAGTGTCAGAGGAAAATCCACTGTATCTTCCCCAACGGGTGATGAAGCCTGCCATCAAATCAAAGGGGAAAATACCCATGGAGAAAATTGAAAAGTTCCTCCGTACTATGGGTCAAAATGAAGCCAAGGTGGTTTTAAGCTTAAGAGAAGCTCCACATCAAATTTCCATAGTGGACTTGGTTTTAACTTTTGAGGATCACAGGAAGATCTTACTTAAGGTTTTGGAAGAAGCCTACTTGCCGAAATCAGTGGATGTGGAAAAATTTCAACATTTGGTTGATCACATTTTTAAAAACCGTGTGATATCCTTCACTAATGATGACATACCACCCGAAGGGACCGATCATTGTAAGTCGTTGCACATTGCGATTTTGTCCTCTGGGTACATGGTAGCTAAAGTTTTGATAGATGGAGGTTCGTCTCTGAATATCTGTCCTTATGTTACTTTGCTGAAGATGAACGTCAATCTCAAATGGATCCGAAGTTGCCATACGAACATTAAAGCTTTCGACAGATCTCGCCGAAATTCAGTCGGAGAGATTGAGTTGCCAATCGAGATTGGTCCCCATACATTCTGTGTATCTTTTCACATACTCAAAATAGATTCAGGATACAACCTGCTATTAGGAAGACCGTGGATTCATATGGCTGGGGCCGTCCCCTCCACTCTTCATCAGCAACTGAAATACATCATTAATGACAGCCTAGTCACGGTTAATGTTGAACAAGAATGTCCTAAACAAAGTGACATACCCCTCATCAGTTTCAATTCAGAAGTTGAGCCGGTCAGTTTTCATGCCCTGGAGGTGAGCAACACTCACTACCACCCTATTGGGGCGCCACCTCTCACACCCAAGATTTATGCCAAAGTAATGTCGGCTACTCAAGAAATGATATCTTTGGGTCATCAACCGGGACAAGGGCTGGGTAAAAGTCATCAGGGTATTAAGCACCCGATTCAAGTGATCAGTCAAACTGGGACAGCTAGACTAGGCTATTCTGCCAGTTTCAGTTACACGATGATTGTCTCCACCTACAAATCTTGAGTCCACAAACCTCCGATAAAGGTGCCAGCCAGCATAATGGCTACGCTATTTCCCAAGCCGATACCGGTAAAAGAAAAAAAAGTCTTTGTTCCAGATCCTAAAGTGGAAGAAGAGGAATGAAGAATTAAGTAAGACATCGTCAGAATGATGTCAGGCATACGTGTCATTGTCCATGATGAGCATACAAACAGATACACCCCGGACGATGATTGCCCTGACGTAATAGTTTTCATTCGGGAGAAGGAGGACGATGACAGCCCCTCCATCACTGCAGTCCACCTGGACTTTGCCCTCAACAATTGGAGCAACACTCCTTGCATTGGTCGACGAGGGTAAAACGAGCAGGAACTCTTTCCGCCATTTAGATATCATAACTGCTTACTTTTCTGTACAATATTAGCAGTTGTTTTGTTAGTACATGTTAACACTTTGTATGATTAAACCATTTCATATATACTAAGTGAAAGAATATTTTGTTTCAGGACTCTGAATTTAGATGTGTCTGTACTTGCTGATAAGATGCCTCTTCTCCACAAGGATTGTAACTTTGATGTAGAGTTGGATTCAGCCTTGATGGAAATACATGAGGACATTGAGGTGCCTCCAGAGATTAAAGAATGGGTCGAAGATAAACCTAAGCCTAACATTGATCAAACCTCTTCCTTCAATCTCGAAACCTTAGAAAGCCCTAACTTAATCCAGATTGGTTCAGACCTTACCCCAAACCAAAGGAATGCCATGGTTACGTTACTAACCCAATTCCAGGATGTGTTTTCATGGTCTCACGAAAACATGGTGGGTTTGTCCACTGACATTGTTCTTCATTGCCTTCCCATTAAAGAGGGATTCAAGCCAGTCAAGCAAAAGCTCAGGCGATTGAAGCCTGAGTGGAGTTTAAAGGTGAAAGAAGAAATTGTGAAACAATTTTAAGCTGGTATTATCATGGTGTCCACATATCCTGAATGGATATCCAACACAGTTCCCGTGCCTAAGCTTGGAGGAAAGGTGCGAGTTTGCGTGGATTACCAGGATCTGAACAAAGCTTACCTTAAAGATAGCTTTCCCGTGCCATTTATCCACATTCTCATTGATAATATTGCTCAATACGACATGTACTCCTTTGCGGATTGCTTCGCAGGATACCACCAGATTATGGTTGCTGAGGAAGATCATGAGAAAATTGCTTTCATCATGCCTTGGGGAACCTTTTGCTATAGATGATTGTCATTCGGCCTCATCAATGCCGGAGCCACCTATCAACGAGCTATGATGGCTCTTTTCCACAACTTAATACACAAAGAGATAGAGATCTACGTGGATGACATCATTGTCAAGTCCCGAAGGGAAGAGGACCATTTAGACCATCCCAGAAAGCTCTTCAACAGGTTGCGTAAGTACAACTTGAAGTTAAATCTAGCCAAGTGCGCCTTTGGCGTTAAATCAGGCAAGTTGCTTGGATTCCTAGTTAGCCACAAAGGGATTGAGCTGGATCCCACCAAAATCCAGGCCATCACAGAAATGCCTATTCCTCAGATAGAGAAGGAAATACAAGGATTTTTGGGAAGAATCAACTTCATTAAGAAGTTTATTTTCAACTCACAAAGAACCTCGTGAGCCTATCTTCAAGTTGTTAAGGAAGAACTCCTCCATGAAATGGAACGATGAGTGCTAGAAAGCCTTCCTCACAATCAAAGAACAACTAGTCAGAGCTCCTGTTTTGGTACCCCCCAGGGATGATGTTCCCTATTCATGTACCGTCCATAAGTGACAATGCCATGGGTCAGATGTCGGACGTAAAAGATGATAGAGGCCAAGAACGAGCTATCTATTACCTCAACAAAAGATTTCAAAGAAGTGAACACAACAAGTACACTCTGATTGAGAAGACTTGTTGTGCTTTAGCATGGGCTTCCATGAGGTTACAACATTACCTCCATGGTCACACAACCCATCTCATATCCCGCGTGGATCCTCTCAAGTACGTGTTCAATAAACCCATGTTAAATTGCCAGCTGTCCAGATGGCAGTTGATCCTACAACAATTTGATATCGTCTACGTGACGCAAAAGTCCATCAAAGGTCAAGGAATTGCGGATCAACTGGCCGCCGCACCTTCAGGGGACTTCAAACCCTTGGAAACCTACTTCCCAGATGAAGGGGTAATGACAGTTCAGCAACACCATCAGTACGATACATGCCATACATGGAAAATGTATTTTGATGGAGCTGTTAATATGGAAGGTTCTCGAGTCGAGTAGTTCTAGTATCCGAGACGGGAGCAAAGATATCCGTCGCCATCAAATTGTAGTTTGTCAAGCCACCAACAACATATGAGAAAGTATGAAGGTTGTCTCATGGGGCTAAAACTTGCCCGTTCAATGGGCATCAGATGGTTAACTGTCTTTGGGGATTCAGAGTTGGTAATCAAACAATCCACGGGAATCTATCAAACCAAAGAGCTACATTTGCTGCCTTACCATCGGCAAGTTTTACAGATGGCTTTGGAGTTCGAAGAAATCTCCTTTCTACACATTCCTCGTAATAGGAATGACTTTGCAGACGCGTTAATTAGCAACTTTGGCCTCCTTGATTCACATGCCGGACAAGGAACACATGCTAAGCGTCACATTTGCCCTGCACAAGGCACCAGCCTATTGGAATTATGTTGGAGAAGTATCGGATGAGCTACCTCCCATCCAACACCCTTGGTATCAGCATATCAAGGAGTACCTACGAGATGGATCTACACCAGTTGAGGCGAGCCCGACTAAAAAAAGGCGGATCCATCGACTTGCTATGAAATTCTACCTGAGCGGAGATGCACTCTACAAAAGAGATGCAGGACTAGGTCTCCTCAGATGTTTGGACCAAGACCAAGCTCAGAGGCTCATGGATGAGGTCCATGCATGGTGGAGTATGTGGCCCACACATGAGCAGCCCCCTACTTATTAAGAAGATCCTCAGGACATGACATTATTGGCTTACCCTCAAAGCTGACTGTGATGATCATGTCAAAAGGTGTTATCAATGCCAAATTCATGGAAATGCCATCCACGCCCCTCTGAGGGAGCTCCACAATATGAGTTCTCCTTGACCCTTCTCAATGTGGGGAATAGACGTGATCAAACCCATCGATCCCAAAGCCAGTAATGGGCATCACTTTATATTCACCATGATTGACTACTTCACCAAGTGGGTAGAAGCAGCCTCCTTCCCCAGGGTTACTAAAGAAGTCATCATTGCTTTCATCAGAAACAATGTCATTTGTCGATATGGACAACCAGAGGTAATTGTGTCAGACAATGCTAAGAACCTCAACAACAAAATGATGGAGGAGTTATGCAGTAAATTCCACATCAAACATCTTAACTCCATCATCTACCGTCCAAAGATGAATGGTGTTGTTGAAGCGGCTAACAAAAACATCAAGAAGATCATGCAAAAGATGTCCGCCAACCACAAAGAATGGCCTGACTTATTGCCTCTTACTCTGTTAGCCTACAGAACATCAATGCGCACTTCCACTGGGGCAACCCCCTACGCATTAACCTATGGGATGGAAGCAGTGCTCCCCATAGAAGTTGAAATGGAATCCCTCAGAGTGTTGATAGACGCTCAGCTGGATGAAGACCAATGGGTACAAGACATGTATCACCAATTGTCTCTAATAGACGAAAGGCGAACCGCGACTATCTTCCATGGTCAGTTATATCAACAAAGGATCGCCAGATCCTACAATAGAAAAGTCCGGCTACGGCAGTTTAAGCAACATGACTTGGTTTTAAAGAAGATCCTTGACAACCAAGATCAATCCAAGGGAAAATTTGCCCCTAACTGGGAAGGCCCGTTTATTGTCAAGAAGGTATTGACAGGAGGCGCTCTCAGATTGCAGGAAATGGACGGCGATGAATTTCCACAACTCATCAACTCGGACACCGTGAAATGATACTATGTCTGAAGTTACCATCAAGCAAACATCTTGGTGTTGGATCATCAGATCACCAGTCATTCCGGTTCTTTAACCCTTTACCACATACAACTCTTTTTCACACTTTGCCCCTCAGGGAAACATACTCTTCAAGCCAGCAGCCTGGCTTCACTATGCTCATACAACTTCGGTTATCCCACTAGGGATTGAACCTTTCACACTTGCAGTTTGTCCCCACACATGGGATCAAATTTTTTCACACCTGCAGTTTATCCTGAACTTAGGATCAAACTTTCTTTTTCCCCCAGCTTTGTCCCAATCCGATCAAACGCACATGGGATCAAGTTCTTCTACTACAAATCATCCCGAGGGGCGTAACTACGCCGACCGATCTCTCTTCAATAGGAGTACGTAGGCAACCATTTTATATAGCCCGATCCCAATAAAACAAAAAACAACAAAAACATTTCTACACCCTTCTCCTTGCAAAAACAAAAACAACAAAGACATTCCTACACCTTTTCTGCCACATACAGCGTTGAACCTCTTACACCAAGTTCGAACTACGCTGACCTGATCTCCTCTTCAATAGGAGTACGTAGGCAGCCATTCATGGTTCGGTCTCACCCCCTACCAAAACACAAACACTTGTCATCTGGTATTGGGATCAAACTTCAATCCATCACATTTCATTCGACTTCAGACCAAAGGGATGGAATTACCTGAACTCCTCCTAAATAGGAGATTCGACGACCATCTAAGCTGCAGTTGTGCCTCAAAGAGTAACACCAATCCATAAGAGATGGAATTAACTAGGCTCCTCCTAAATAGGAGTACTAGCGACCATCTGTGGTGCGGTCAATCTCAGAGAGGAAGGCCACACTCCTCTCCACGTTTCCATATAGAAACCAGTCCCAAGACACCAAAGATGGTAGGGATCCACACAGATCAACGATCTATTCTGAACTATCCAGTGATAACTCAATGTCCATCTATCAAGGAGGATTTCATAATACATCAAGATCACAAGCCCTAAAGAAGTAAGCAAAATATCAAGCAAGTATCCAGACAAATCTAAAAGGGAAGTGATCAAAATATATTTCCTCGATATATATATAATGTATATATATTGATATATATAATGTAAAAGCATACATGACAAAATGGATAAGCTAGTCTGTGCAGGAAAATACAAGCTCATCTACAAATCAGTGTATATGCAAGCTATCAAGCCTAACATGGCATCCCTCTCAGCAAAAGAAGGTAACATTGTGGTCTCCTGTACAAGGGTATCCACACGAGCTAACAGATCTACAGCCATATGCATGGTGACTCTATGCTCATCAATGTACGTGCTCATCTCTGCAATCATGCCAGTGGTAAGGGACCTCACTGTAGTACCATCTGTAACGGCTATGTCCTGGGAAGATATGGCGCTATCCCTCTCAACTATCACGACATCTCTGGCTAATCTGGCCTCATCCCGCTCAACAACAGCGGCGTCTCTATGAGCTAATGCCTCGTCTCTCTCTAACAGAGTTGTGTCTCTCCTATCAAGGGCTGTCAACATCAAGGCTCTAGCTTGATCTCTCTCGAAGGTCATCAGATGAAGACTCTACTCGAAGTACTGTGTCGAATGCTGGATCACAACAGTGCTAGTACTAGGAGAATCTAAAGGAGATGCTGGCAACCCAGTAAATGGCTTCTCCTCGATGTGGGAATCAAGGTCCTCCATGGGTTCTCCATCATTTTAATCACTACTCGGCACTGTGGTTACTGTCACGGCCGAGGAAGTCTCTGTCTCCATCCACGCAGAATACTCTGACGAACAACCCGGATGGCTAATAGAGAAAGCAGCTATCTCACGCTGATCCTAACATGCATACACCCGAGATCGGTCCACTGCTGATAGATGGCGAAAAGCTAAACGTTGACCTAGCGCCCCCTCAAAAGGATGGAAGTCCTGAAACTGGTTAAACTGCGACATCACGGCCAGCAGGTGATAGGTAGTCATGCCCCTCAAACCAGCCAGAGGGAGATAGTCCATGCCCGGAGCATAAGTAATGAAGCTTTAAGGTGAGCTAATCCCTGTGCACGGCAGAATGACAAACGGATCTCCGTTATCCGCCAAAAACATCGACCAAGACATAACGTCTGTACACTCCGATGGCTGAAAGGAGTAAGACATAGCTATATCATGGGTGAAGAAATATCCATGTCGGCAGAAGGTCCCAATCGGTCTCAAGTATGACATAAACCACACGTACAAAATGACCGAACTGCCTATGAATACCCCTGTAGGGTAGGTGCTGTAAAACGCGGTCGACCTTAGCGTCTCCGCCACAATCATCGGAATGATGGTATGACCCTCCCTGAGAGCTCTCACTTCCATGATAACACCGATATCCAACTCATCCATATATTATGGCATGTACACATAAGCCACTATGCACATCAAGAATGGATCCACTCTGGCCAAATGCCATTGGTCCTCTAGTATGGTGAAATCCCCAGAATGACAAGCATAGCTATCCTCAAAGCCAAATCTGTCAATTAGAAAATGCTAGGATATCACATGGTCGGATGTGAACTCATCCTGCACAACCATACGCCTCAGACCTGTAAGGGTCATGAACTGTCGACTCATGTCCCCGATAGCCATATACACGCAAGGTCTATCAAGTGGTAGTATCGTCAAACGTGCATACTCCTCTAGAGTCGGAGTCAACTCCTGGGTCCCAAATTGAAAAACCTGCCTCTCCAGTACCCAGTGATCCAGCATGCCTTCCACAAATCCTGCGGGAACCTGAAATATCAAGAGGGTTATAGTATGCTGCAACAGATGATCTACAGTCACCCTGTTTGATGGTGACATACTATCATACCATGATCTAAGACGTGATGCCACCAATAATGGTGGGGTATGATCTATGTGGCTGACTGTCGAAGAAGACATCTATGTAGGCTGTATTATAAGACCATCCAGGGGTCAATGCTGAAATATCTCTAGACATACATACATATGCTTAACATGATACATGCATTACAGATAATAGATGGCAATATGATATAGGGAATGAAAAATAGTACATACATTCCTAAGTATATCATCATTTATATACATCATCTTTGTACAGCAAAAAATATAGGGAAATGGGGGCACAGACGCCCTACGAGGCCTATCAAAAGATATAGCGAGAATGGGGCACAGCCACCCAATATCTAACAGAGGCCAATCAAAAGAGATAACGAGAATACACATCAGAAGAAGACAATGGTGTCAATATCTACATCATCAATCATGTCCACCTGATATAACTCCTCCTGAGTCACTGGATCTCTATCAACAGGGATGTCAGGTCTATTCAAAGGAGGATCTGCACCGGCAAAGCCAAATGGGTCATCTGAGGGGCCAGCGTTTGAGCTGGAAGGATCAAACGAATCTGTCTCTGCCGGATCTCTGCCCAAATGCTGGATAAAGAAATGTGCTCGATCCAATCGCTGGGTCAAACTGTTAATCTGTGTCAAATGAGTCAGATCTTGGACACAGGCTAACCAATTCGTCATCATCACGAATCCTAGAACCATATCCCCCATGAACTGAGTGACGCGGGTCTGGGCTCCAATAGTACGAGGGGACCACCAATGCTGGAACATCTCCTGAGTGCAGGGAGTCTTTGACAGTGCAAAACCGTCAACCCCCAACAATGGGATATCAATGACGAATGACTACAACACAGGCCAATAACGCCTGGCAGGAGGCAAGATCGACATACGAATCTCTCCTGCAGTGCTCCTGATAGCACGCTCTCCTAAATAGAGCTCTCATCCTCCATCGGTAAAGAGAGGAATCCTATGGGAGGATATCACGTGCTCGATGCCAGTCGGGTACCCATCCTCAAATCCCATGGCCAAGTGCTCCCCAGAATAGGGAATCCATGTGATGACGTCAGTTGTCAACAACTCATGCTATAGGCGGCAATGAGTAAAACCCTCAGCTAGAGGGACCTCTTCCAGTATGGAATGATGCCATCGCCGTCCTCGTGGATAGGTATCTAAACCTAACACACTCACAGGACGCAAACATGGAAGCTTCTCATAGGCCTAGAACTGCCAACACAAAGGCAAACATCTGCTGTCAGTAAACACTCTTAACCTAAATATGGGAAATTATAAGAGAAATACCTATCACCAGCAGAAATGGGTAGAATCCTAACTAAGCTTCGGTCAAGCCCTGCGAACGCATACGTATGCCCCTGAGGAAATATGCAAAGGTGTAGGAACCCCAGTCATACTCTTTTATATGGTCCACATATCGCGTGGCACTGATCAAAGCGAATGACACCGTAGAAGAGTTATCTGCTTTGAAGAAGCCCCTAATGATCATCAGGAACAATCGCCGAAGAATGCGATCCCTGACTCTGACATCAGCTGGTATGGGCTCGCTCAATAGCCCACTCATAGCATCTACGCTCAAAGGACCTGCACGGACGGTCCTGCCCTTGAGCGCCTCCGTCAGAACTCCTAGCAAGGATCTGACGGCAGTAGGGGTAATATCCGCCATGTAAGGCACTGTTACCCCTCCAAACTCCATACCTGTGATAAACTGCCAATCCATCGACGTCATCATCACCTCATAGTCCAAAGAATGGAGTGATCGAAGTCGGTGAAACCAAAGCTGCAGACAATGCCCGAGGTAACCCTGTGGACAACGACGTGGAAGGATGGAAAAGAACGCCCCAAATCCCCAGTCATGCACAATCGCTCTATAGTCAGGATGCAGAGCCTGGTACATGGAGTGAATGTTGAACCAGTTCCTTCAAGGCTGTGTAAAGTCGAGAACTTACATGAAATGCAGATCAACATCAAAATCCTTTACTCCTCATCAATAGGAAAGAAGGAATATTAAGATCTAACATTATACATAGTTGGCATGCAAATACATTGAGGGATGTTGACTCAAATCACCTAGGAGCTCTGGGTTTGCCACCTGAATACTCGGGACGTCCCTACGGGGAATATGTGCAGCAGGAGCGGGGTCTGCAATAGTAACATCCTCCTCGTCGTCCTCGTCATCCTCGACGTCCGGCACATCAACCCGGACTGGACATATCACCGCCTCCACTAACCGATGAGGCTATCTAACAGAACGGGGTCGAGGCACTTCAGAAGCCCTCCTCCGTACACCAGAAATGGTCCTGCGGAACTACTCGGCTGATCCGGATCCATAATATCTGGACAAAAGTCTCCAAATCACCTCAGAGAAGGTGTGGTAACTTCTAACCTGGAGCTTTCTTTTCAAAATGCATTTTATGACTACATGCATGCATGCACTACTTTAACATGCATCTATAGTAGAGTTAAAAATGCATGATTATTCAATGCCTACATTTTGGAATTTTTTTTGCCATAGTCCCCTCTGTAATAGGACTATCCACATGCACATAGGCATGACTAGTGGCCATTCAAGAACACACATGCCACAAATCATATACATACTATATGCATTAAAAAGTCAAAGTCATCAATCCATAAGGGTAGTTTAATTACTGTGATTACTTTGCATTTTTACCTTTTGCTCATTTGTCCTCAAATAGATAAGAAATAGCAGAAAAATGTGCATTTTTGATCTGTCTCAAAAGTCAAATTTTTTTACATCATTATGTTCAGCATGGTTTAATACTAATATTTACTATAGTGAATATTTTTTATCAAGTCATTTGAGCATGCATATTCACTACTATGTGTTTAGATGCATTTTATGTGATAAGTCATTTTCCAACGAATAAAAACTAGAAAAGAAGACATGTATACATTACCAGGACAGTGTAGAACACTTGTACGGTGATAGAATTTGCAGAAAGTCGCCCGAACTCAAGTGAGATCTCAAGAAGAGCTCTCTCGGATTTCCTTCGCATGCAAGCAACTTGAAAATGACTTGAAAAGCAACTGCAGCATTAATAGCATCCACGACCGGGTCGCAGTCCATCTCATGACTTCTTCGCAGCAGTGTACCATGGCACCCCTACGTGGGTCCCACCCCTTTATCTAGATCTAGTTCGAGTTGTAACGGAGTTCTCATAAGCTGAAAAAGCCAAATCATGAATAAAACGCTACGCGATCGAAAGCGTAATAGCTTATAATAATCCCGGGTTTTCTCGCACCAAGTGGTGGGTCATACATCACTCATTGGTATTCGCCCGAGCATAGGGAACACTATGCCGATGATCTCAGCTGTTACAAATCACACTCGGCAATACCTTGCGCAGGTCCAATGCTGCTAATTCAGGGTCGTCACCATAATTTTTAATCAGATCCCCGGCGGGGGCATCACGCAATCTCAAAAAGAGATCCCCGGCAGGGGCATCACGCATTCTGTCCAAATACAGATTCCCCGATGGGGGCATCACGCAGACTCAAGAAGAGATCCCCGGCAGGGGCATCACTCGTTTGCATATGTCGAAGTACATATCCCCGGCGGGGGTATCACGCAATGTCATCCGTTGACACACATATCAACGAAGGTCAAGCAGCCTTGACATCATTGTAATCGTTGGCAAGTAAATCCAACGAAGCGTCAGAAGCCATCTAATGATTTCAGCCGTTGATACACACGTCAACGAGGATCTATCAGATCCCCGGCGGGGGTTACAACGCATGTTCCGTTGATACACACGTCAACGAAGGTCAAGCAGCCTTGACAGTATGACCAACAGGGGTGTTTATCCATTGATTCACACATCAACGAAGGTCAAGCAGCCTTGACATTATGCCCAACAGGGTTTTATCCGGTGACGTACGGGTCAGCGAAGGTCAGGAAGCCCTAACAACACATGTTGTTGGTAGTAAATCCAACAGAACATTGATATGTCCTGGCGATACAAACCAGGGAAGATCAGCATCATCGAGGAGGATCGATGATGGAATATGTTATACACATCCTCAAACAGACAGAGCATTATCCCCACAGATCTCTTGTCAATGAGAGGCACATCTTCGGAATAAAGTCTGTATCAAGGATTAAGGACTTTGGTGATAACACCAACGTCAACATCCTAAAAGATTCAGATCACACATCCAATCTGGTCATCGTTGCCAATCCCCGGTAGAAGTAACAGGGAGCTAGCAATCATCCCCAACATGTTGGACAACAACCCAACATACACGCATCATACATTTCCATCATGTTGCTGCACTTTGCATCATGTTTATCTTCTTGCATTTCAAGTGTCTAGGATTCTTTTTCCTATCCATGCATTGCATTACATGAATATGATAAAGAGGGGCATCTGTAGACACTCAAAATTTTTAGTACACCTGTCACACTGATAATACAGGAGGGCAGTTTTGTCTTTCAGAGATAATCATGGAAGACAACTCATATCCAGTCCGGATACTACCAGAAGTTCAGTCCCAACCCCGGAACACACACCGGGAGTATCAGTTCTAACCTCAGAGATAACCCCAAGGCATGAAGTTCTAATACCAAAAATTCCACCGAAGAAGGCCGATTCATCTCAAAGATAACCCCGAGATATTCAGTCTCAGTCCCAACACTGGGAATAACAGTTACCAACCTTGGAGATAACTCCAAGGAATGCAGTTCCAGAGATAACCCCAGAAATGCTTGTTTCAAATACATGCAATCAGCTTCAACCTCAGCACTCACACCGAAGCACTCAATAAAAGACCCGGAGATAACACCGAGAAGACAGGCACACCTCAGAGATGACACTGAGGACCTTCAACACTTGCAGTAGTCCAATCTCAGAGATAACCCTGAGCAACGTCTGCTTTATCAACCCAAACCAGCGATAACCCCGGTGAGGGGAAAAGTCGTCATCTTGCCACCTCGATGCCACATCACGCCGTCTTAACATTTCATACATATATTTCTACACAGCAATGTCCCACAAGAACCAAGGAGGTCCAATCCCGAGTGACTATTACGCAGGACAACAGATAGAATTTGAAGCTTGAAGACCGGAGGACATGGTCCCATCTTCCTGACTTCGTACAACCTCTAATCTCATGTCATTGCGTAACTCTTGACAACGGCAGTCCGAAATAGGTCTTACATACCTCAGTCGGATGCCCGGATTGCAATTCTGAAAGTTCAAGCGGACATTACAATGCATGCTTGCATGTATCTTTGCGAGACAATGGGACCCATGAAGCCCGGGGCAACGAGAGAGCATACCAGTACATACATTTGTGGCTCCCCCTCTATAAATAGAGGACTTGGGGTGGCCATTTTGTAAGAGAAAAAGGCGAGGAAGCCCTGTCAAATTTGCTCTGTACTCACCCTACACTGAGTGCTTTCTCATTTTAAACACTTGTGAGCTCACATATAGCTTCTATTTTGTACCGGAGGGAGCCGAGCGTTCATCCCTTTAAAGATATAGAAGTCTTTTTTG
Source organism: Panax quinquefolius (assembly GCA_020205615.1). NCBI lineage: Eukaryota > Viridiplantae > Streptophyta > Magnoliopsida > Apiales > Araliaceae > Panax > Panax quinquefolius. The sequence goes on along the minus strand of CM035162.1, from coordinate 40,727,399 downwards.
GCAGCCCACTGTAAGCCTTCTCACACACTTTAAAGCCTTTCTCTTTATCTTTGCACAGACCATTCTTCACGTTGAGAGTCGTGTTGCGTGTGCTTTCCCGGACTTCGGTCCATGGTTTCATTTCAGTTTATATATATATATATATATATATATATATATATATATATATATATATATATATATACTTATATATATATTTTATATATGGACTAACATTATCGAGTTATGCCTTGATTGAGCCTAGACTTCGGTCTGGAGCATTTATTTGCTTTCGTATATATATACTGTGACGCCCCCAAAACAGGTATACATCACCCATCTTGAGTCGCCAAATACACGGTATAAAATTCAAATACAACTTAATTATACAACAGTCGTGCAAAATACGACAAAACATAATCTAAGAGTTTTAATAAGAATATTGTCATCTAGACAATATGCACACTCAATGGAGTCCTCATTAAATTTATTATCACACTATTTAACAGAATAGTGAGGACTACTAATGTTATCATCTGGACCGTCACTCCGTTCCCCGACTAGTCCTGGCTACGTTCTAATTTCCTGAAGAGAATAGTGAAAGAAAGGGTGAGCTCAACTATCCCAGTAAGAAATATTCTGACTAAGATAATGCATAATAAATTATCATTAGCCTTTAACAGTGATAAACTGATAAAATATAATAAACATCAAGTTTAACTGCAGTGGAACAAGCAATCCATTAGAAGAGATAAGTAGAGAATAAAATCTACTATCTTCTATGATTTAAAAGGTTTTTCATCACTTTTATCGCTGAGACTCAGCTTAATAAATAAATCACATCACCCCTGCAGTACGGCCAAGGATATTCATTAGTATCACGACCACAAATTATCCATGCACTACGGGCCAAACATATTCGTGTATTCATCAATGGTCATGATCATGCCAATAACTATCCATCAATGCACTACGGGCCAAGGAGGACTTTTACCACATCATTTGTAACATTACGGTCATGATTATACCGATTAATCCCTGGTCATAATCATACCAAGTCCATCTATGCACTACAGGCCACATATGACTTTTAACATAATATAAACATGAGGATGATGACAATGATATAAGAATTCAATAAAACAAGTTCAAGAATTAATTTATCCAGGAACCAATAACGTCCAAATTGTCAACATGATACTGCTTTGTGGAGTAAAATTCAAGAATGCTCAGAAGAATATTTCCATGAAAAGATAATGGATGAAGCGCAAATATTAAGGATATTACACTAATTTCATGGAGTATAAAAGCCAGAACTTTAACCAACTGAGTATAATAAAGAATGGAATAACAAAAGAATTTCACCATGTATGCGGTACTTCGCATAGACAGGTTATTCCAACAGAATAATAAATAACGGAACCAAGTCATGCGTAAACGCACAGACATGATATTCCAACTGAATAATAAAGAATGGAATAACATAAGAATTCACCATGCATGCGATATACCGCACAGACAGGTTATTCCAACAGAATAATAAATAATGGAACAAGGTCATGTGTAATACGCACAGACAGGATGTTCCCACAGAATAATAAAGAATGGAATAACAGAAGAATTTCACCATGTATGCGGTACTTCGCATAGACAGGTTATTCCAACAGAATAATAAATAACGGAACCAGGTCATGCGTAATTCGCATAGACAGGATGTTCCAACAGAATAATAAGGAATGGAGTAACAATAGCTCTCTTCAAGAACACGAAAGAAATAATACCCCTTACCTTAGAAAAACTGGATACTGGAATAGTGAGATAGCAGATTTCTCTCTATAATTTCTCTCTATAATAATTGCTCTACAGCTTTTGTGAATTGGTGAGAAATGAAGGAAGAATGAGCTTCTATTTATAGGAAAATATAGTTTCGATAATTGCACGTTTTGAGGCTCGAAATATTACAGTACAATACCTCCAACTTTTCTTTCATTTTTAATTTAATCCTGCAAGTATTATCAAACTTGCACCACTTCCCCTAATAGTAAATAATGTGAATCAATAGTTTAATCATGTGACTTAATAGTATAATCATGTGAAAAATATGAATTACAGTATAGTACCTTCATTTATACCTCCATTTTTAACTTAGTCATGCAGATATTATCAATCTTGCACCAACTCCCCTAATAGTACATGAATGTGATTCAGTAGTACACACATATGAATAAATAATTATATAAACATGTGAATTAGTAGCAATTAATTGCTCAATTATCCGATAAATTTCCCGATTTATCAATATAACCCCCATGCATCAATTATCATTGGAATAGATGTCGATTTCCACTAACACTAATAATCTCAACACAATGGAACTATCAAATTCATCTTTAATCAACACAACTTATTCATCATTAATATTATAACTCACAATATTTAACAACTAGGTCATTCCCACAAAAGAGGGGCTTTCCGATAAGGATTTCTCCTTATTGGCGTGCAATTAGGTGAACAAACCTCTCCTTGACAGAACTTCTAGACATTGTCAATATTGCAAATAATAATATGAATAACTTTGTCATCTCAATTATTGATTTAATAATAATAAATATTATACGAGATGATCTTATGACAATAATTGAATCAATAATATGAGAGATATGATCGGAAATTCTTTGTAATAATAATGGAGTATAAGCGAGTAACTTCTCACGTAAGCATCAATAATCAATACTGGTGTGCTACTCTTATGCCATACAGCATATTCTTTATACTTTTACTAGGGTAGTTCAGCGGTTTTAACGGTAACACTTTCGTAGTTATTTTTATAAAAGATAATTACATTGTTTTCTAACTACGACCATACTTCCATTGTGGGGTCCATCAATGATTGTGCCGTCGTATGAATATTCCTTGTTAAAACGAATATTCCCCGACCAATCGAATATTATATAACCACTTGCTTACTTTGCAAAATTTGTAAATATTACCCACAACTATAACATTATATCATATCCACACCATAATATTCAAAAATATATTTCGAGAGAAATTAATCTTTATTCATAAAATTTGGAGTCTTACATATACTTATATATATGAACTGTGTGTCGAACTCTGTTCGATGAGCCTGGATTTTATATCCGGAGCGTTTAATGCTTTAATATATATATATATATATATATATATATCAATTTTTGTCGAACTTTGTCCGATGAGCCTGGATTTTATATCCGGTGCATTTACTATGACGCCCCCAAAATAGGTCCACACGACCCATTCTGAGTCGCCAGATATCACACTACTAAAATTAAATACAAACTTTATTTATACAACTGTTGAACTGTCGTGCAGAGTACAACAACACATAAGTTGTAAGTTTTAATACAAATATATGTAACTCTCATGGTGCCTCGACCACAACACCTTACAATGGTACTTTACATAAAAGTACAATTAATAATTATTTTAGAAATTAAAATCTTTGGAAAATGCTCAAGAAAACCTTCGTACATGAGAGGCCATGCATCTAAGTTATGATAGATATCATATGACTCAAGAATTATCCTTGGTTGACCCAATAGTCCCCAAAGAAAAATGAGCAGATTACTATCATGTTCTTTCCAATGGTGAGTCTTCTCTTGACATATAATTATCTCCATTATCTCCAATTGAGAATTAACCTTCAATCAAACTCCAAGATTATATAAGTAGTGCTCGTAGATATACTCAGCAAGTGGATGTGCACAATCCTGTCTTATGATAACACGAAGTCGTCTGTCATTACATCTTGTATGATAGTGGCAAAACACCCTCCCAAAGTTGGGTTCACTTTACCCTATTCGGTTCACCAAAATTAACGGTTAAAATGACGTATAAAATACGACACACTTATCTATAATTCTCAATAAAATTATTTCCATACTATTTTAGGGGAAACCTCAACAACTATAGACCATCATTCTATTCCCATGTTACCCCCGCTTAACCCAGCTACACTCTTATTACCTGAAAGGAATTATGAAGCAAAAGGGTGAGCACAACTAGCCCAGTAAAGAATATCATGACTAAAGATAATTAACTTCTCAATAGCCTTCGTCAGTAATAAATCAGAGATTTAGAACATATGGTAGATGATAAAACTTTTCAACCATAGTTACAGAGGAACGAGCAATCCATTAGAAGAGTCAAATAGACCATAAAGTCTATTATCTTCTCCATGTTAAAAGTCCATCAACAATGTTTTATCTCTGTAACATCAATCAACAATTCATGTCTACAATCATTAGAATAACTCATAATCATAATTGTGGTTCTAAATTCCTCTTCGCATCCAGGACGAAGATACTTTTCATCACCTGTCTTTACCTGAAATATCAAAGATCATGGTTATACCAAATCACAGTCCTTGTTCATAATCATACTAATAAATTCATCTTTGTACTACGGGCCAAAGATATTCACTAACAGTTCATCCTTGTACTACAGGCCAAAGATATGCAACTGTATTTTAGAAGAGTCAAGTAGAGCATGATATCTACTATCTTCTACGAATTAAGGGTTTATTATCAATATTTTATAGCTGAGACTCAGCACAATAAATAATCCACATCACCGAATTATCCATGCACTACAGGCCAAGAATATTCATTAGTATCACGACCACGAATTATCCATGCACTACGGGCCAATGATAATCATGTTTTCATTAACGGTCATGATCACACCATAAAATAATTCATCTTTGTACCTTTGGCCAAAGAGAACCCATGGTCATGATCATACCAAAAACTGTCCATCAATGCACAATGGGCCAATGAGGACTTTTACCACATCATTTGTAACATTCCGGTCATGATTATACCGAATGATCCCTGGTCATAATCATACCAATCAATAGTCCATCTATGCACGTAAGCCAAAGATGACTTTCATCACAATATAAGCATGAGGATGATGACAATGATATAAGCATTAATCAAATGAAATCAAGGATAAATATTAAAGACTTTAAATTTATCCGAGTTTAAAAATATCCAAATTGTCAACACGATAATCTTTGCTTTGTGGAGTAAAATTCAAGAATAATATTCATGTATCAAAAATAATTTGGACAGAAAAGAAATATATCTTTCGGGTGAATAGTATCCCGTGAATAGTACCTTTTGAATAGTACTTCGGTAATAGTACCCCGGCATGAAAAGTGCCCCAAATACCCAAGGGAATAATATTCTAGTAAACAATAATCGGGTGAATAGTAACCCGTGAATAGTAACTCGTGAATAGTACTCCGACACGAAAAGTTTCCTGAATACCCGAGTGAATAATATTTGAGTGAATAGTAATCAGGTGAATAGTAACCCATAAATAGTAACTCATGAATAGTACTCATAAAAGGAAAATATAAAAGAAAACAATATTCCATGACGAATACAAAAGAAATGCTATCTCATACGAGTATAATAAAATATACGAAACTGTAAATAGATTTTCACCCGCCATGCGGTAATCTACGTAGACAGATCATTTCCACAATTTAATAAAAAAATGAATACGAAGGATCATTCACCAAGCATGCGGTAGTCCGCGTAGACAGGTTATTCCAACAGGATAATAAAAAATGGAATAACAGAATAATTTCACCATGCATACGGTAGTCCGCATAGACAGGTTATTCCAACAGAATAATAAAGAATGGAATAACAGAAGAATTTCACCATGCATACGATAGTCTGCGTATACAGGTTATTCCAACAGAATAATAAAGAATGGAATAACAGAAGAATTTCACCATGCATATGGTAGTCCACGTAGACATGTTATTCCAACAGAATAATAAAGAATGGAATAACAACCCTTACGAGTAATGAAAGAAAATAACTCTCTTCATGAATACGAAATAAATAATACCCTTTACGAATATTAAACGAAAATAATATTCATACAAATACGAAAAATAATTTCTCTTCAGAATATGAAATAAATAATACTTCTTACGAATATTGAACGAAAATAATATTCATATGAATACGAAAAATAATATCTCTTCAGAATATGAAATAAATAATACCCCATACGAATATTGAACGAAAATAATATTCATACGAATACGAAAAATAATATCTCTTCAGAATATAAAATAAATAATACCCCATTACCTCGTAAGAAAGGCCACCCTCTTTGGAGCGGTGAAGTAGTAGACTTCTCTTCTTCTTTCTCTCTATAGCTTCTCTCTCTATAATTGCTCTTGTGAGTCTTAGTGAATTGGTTAGAATGAAGGAAGAATGAGCTTCTATTGATAGGAAAATATAGTTTCGATAATTGCACGTTTTGGGGCTCAAAATATTACAGTATAATACCTTCATCTTTTCTTTTCTTTTTAATTTAGTCCTGCAAGTATTATCAAACTTGCAACACCTCCCCTAATAGTACATCTTGTGAATCAATAGTACAATCATGTGAATTAAATAATTACATTATAGTACCTTCATCTATACCTCCATTTTTAATTTAGTCATGCAAGGATTATCAATCTTGCACCACCTTCCCTAATAGTACATGCATGTGAATCAATAGTACATACATGTGAACACATAGTTATAAGCATGTGAATTAATAGTAATTATTTGCTCAGTTATCCGATTAATTACCCGATTGGTCAATATAACCTCCAGACATCAATTATTATCGAAATAGATGTCAATTTCCATTAACACTAATAATCCCAACATAATGGAACTATCAATTTCATCTTTAATCAACACAAACTTATTCATCATTAATATTATAACTCACAATATTTAACAACCAGATCATTCCTAGGAAAGAGGGGGCTTTCCGATAAGGATTTCTCCATATTAGCGCGCAATTAGGTGACCAAACTCCTTTCTTCGATAGAACTTTCTAGACATTATTAATATTACAAATAATAATATGAATAACTTTGTTATCTCAATTATTGATTTAATAATATAAAATATTAATACTGTGACAATAATTGAATCAATAATATGAGAGATATTATGCAGCAATTACTATAGCAATAATTGAGTATAACTAAGTGACTTCTCACATAAGCATCAATAATCAATATCGTGTGCTACTATACAACCACGCGTATTACTGTACTTTTACTACCGGGTAGTTCAACAGTTTAACGGTAAAACTTTCGTCGTTATTTTTATAAAAAGATAATTCTATCATTTTCTAACTCCGATAGTTATTCCGTTGTGGGGTCCACCAATGATGGTGTTGTCGTACGGATATTCCCTAATAAAAAGAATATCCCCCGACCAAACGAATATTCCCCGACACAACGAATATTTTATATCAACTTGCTTACTTTGAAAATTTTTCATATATCACCCATAACTTTAACCTTTTATCAATTTAACCATTTACTAAATAGAATAACAATTATCAGAAAATTGAATACTTTTATTTTGTAAAATTCGGGGTCTTACAATCTCCACTCCTTATGAAATTTCGCCCACCAAATTTACGTACCTGGTAGTTCGAAGAGATGAGAATACCTTGCTTTCTTTTTGGATTGTACCTTTCCGATTATTTCCTCTGTATCATGATTTTCTCATTGCTCATCTCCTGTATTTCAGATATCATTCTAAAATATATCTTCAAAACAAAGGTTAATTGACATATCACAATTTATCAACTTATCAAGTAAACAATTTCAGCTTAGGTAAGTCAGACACTAGCAAAGTATATTACTTGTCTCTCCCCTCCTAGTTCTAGACTCATATCTCCTCCAGTGACCATATACCTAAGCTCTAATACCATTTGTGACGCCCCCAAAATAGGTCCACACGACCCCTTCTGAGTCGCCAGATATCACACTACAGAAATCAAATACAAACTTCATTTATACAACTGTTGAACTGTCGTGCAGATTACAACAACACATAAGTTGTAAGTTTTAATACAAATATATGTAACTCTCATGGTGCCTCAACCACAACACCTTACAATGGTACTTTACATAAAAGTACAATCAATAATTATTTTAGAAATTAAAATCTTTAAAAAATGCTCAAGGAAACCTTCGTACATGGGAGGCCATACATCTAAGTTATGATAGATATCATATGACTCGAGAATTATCCTTGGTTGACCCAATAGTCCCCAAAGAAAAATGAGCAGATTACTATCATGTTCTTTCCAATGGTGAGTCTTCTCTTGACATATAATTATCTCCTTTGTCTCCAATCAAGAATTATACTTCAAACAAACTCCAAGATTATATAGGTAGTGCTCGTAGATATACTCAGCAAGTGGATGTGCACAATCCTGTCTTATGATAACACGAAGTCGTCTGTCATTAGATATCTTGTATGATAGTGGTAAAACACCCTTCCAAAGTTGGGTTCACCTCACCCTATTCGGTTCACCAAAATCAACGGTTAAAATGATGTATAAAATACGACACACTTATCTATAATTCTCAATAAAATTATTTCCATACTATTTTAGGTGAAACCTCAACAGCTATAGACCATCGTTCTATTCCCATGTTACCCCCGCTCGACCCAGCTACACTCTTATTACCTGAAAGGAATTGTGAAGCAAAAGGGTGAGCACAACTAGCCTAGTAAAGAATATCATGACTAAAGATAATTAATTTATCAATAGCCTTCGTCAGTAATAAATCAGAGATTTAGAACATATGGTAGATGATAAAACTTTTCAACCATACTTGCAGCGGAACGAGCAATCCATTAGAAGAGTCAAATAGACCATAAAGTTTATTATCTTCTCCATGTTAAAAGTCCACCAACAATATTGTATCTCTGTAACATCAATCAACAATTCCTACCCACAATCATGTGAATAACTCATAATCATAATTGTGGTTCTAAATTCCTCTTCGTATCCAGGACGAAGATAATTTTCATCACCTATCTTTACCTGAAACATCAAAGCTCATGGTTATACAAAATCATAGTCCCTATTCATAATCATACTAACAAATTCATCTTTGCACTACGGGCCAAAGATAATTCATTAACAGTTCATCCTTGCACTACAGGCCAAAGACATGCAACTATATTTTAGAAGAGTCAAGTAGAACATGATATCTACTATCTTCTACGAATTAAGGGTTTATTATCAATATTTTATCGCTGAGACTTAGCACAATAAATAATCCACATCACCGAATTATCCATGCACTACAGGCCAAGGATATTAGTATCACGACCACGAATTATCCATACACTACGGGCCAAGGATAATCGTGTTTTCATCAACGGTCATGATCACGCCATAAAATAATTCATCTGTGCACCCTTGGCCAAAGAGAACCCATGGTCATGATCATACTAAAAACTGTCCATCAATGCACAACGGGCCAATGAGGACTTTTACCACATCATTTATAACATTCTGGTCATGATTATACCGAATGATGCCTGGTCATAATCATACCAATCAACAGTCCATCTATGCACGTAAGCCAAAGATGACTTTTATCACAATATAAGCATGAGGATGATGACAATGATATAAGCATTAATCAAATGAAATCAAGGATAAATATTAAAGACTTTAAATTTATCCAGAGTTTAAAAATATCCAAATTGTCAACATGATCTTTGCCAGGAGTAAAATTCAAGAATAATATTCATGTATTAAAAATAATTTGGACAGAAAAGAAATATATCTTCCCGGTGAATAGTATCCCGTGAATAGTACCCTATGAATAGTACTTCAGGAATAGTACCCCGGCATAAAAAGTGCCCCAAATACCCGAGTGAATAATATTCTAGTAAATAATAACCGGGTGAATAGTAACCCATAAATAGTAACTCGTGAATAGTACTCCGGCACGAAAAGTGTCCCGAATACCCGAGTGAATAATATTAGAGTGAATAGTAACCGAGTGAATAATAACCCGTAAATAGTAACTCGTGAGTATTACTCCATGAATAGTACTCATAAAAGGAAAATACAAAAGAAAATAATATTCCATGATGAGTACAAAAGAAATGATATCTCATACAAGTATAATAGAATATACGAAATTGCAAATGGATTTTCACCCGCCATGCAGTAATCCACGTAGACAGATCATTTCCACAATTTAATAAAGAATGAATACGAAGGGTCATTCACCATGCATGCAGAGAAGCGTGAGTAGTATGAGTTATTCCACAGTAATAATAAAAATGGAATAAATGAAGAATTTTACCATGCATCACCAGAGTCCGTGATATACAAAAGTTATTCCAATGTAATAATAAAGAATGGAATAATGAAGAATTTCACCATGCATACTGTGAGTCGCAGATATCTGAGTTATTCCAATGAATAATAAAGAATTGAATAAAAGAAGAATTTCACCATGCATACGGTAGTCCACGTGAGCAAAGTTATTCAACATAATAATAAAATGGAATAACAACCCCTTACGAGTATTGAAAGAAAATAACTCTCTTCATGAATACGAAAAGAAATAATACCCTTTACTTAATATTAAATGAAAATAATATTCATAATGAATACAAAAATAATTTCTCTTCAGAATATGAAATAAATAATACCCCTTACGAATATTGAACGAAAATAATATTCATACGAATACGAAAAATAATATCTCTTCAAAATATGAAATAAAAAATACCCCTTACGAATACTAAACGAAAATAATATTCATACGAATACGAAAAATAATATCTCTTCAGAATATGAAATAAATAATACCTCTTACCTCATAAGAAGACTGGATACTGGAATAGCAAAGTAGCAGACTTCTCTTCTTCTTTCTCTCTATAGCTTCTCTCTCTATAGCTTCTCCATCTATAGCTTCTCTCTCTATAATTTCTCTTGTGAGTCTTAGTGAATTGTTCAGAATGAAGGAAGAATGAGCTTCTATTTATAGGAAAACATAGTTTCGATAATTGCACGTTTTGGGGCTCGAAATATTACAGTATAATACCTTCATCTTTTCCTTCATTTTTAATTTAGTCCTGCAAGTATTATCAAACGTGCACCACCTCCCCTAATAGTACATCTTGTGAATCAATAGTACAATCATGTGAATCAATAGTATGATCATGTGAAAAAAATAATTACAGTCTAGTACCTTCATCTATACCTCCATTTTTAATTTAGTCATGCAAGGATTATCAATCTTGCACCACCTCCCCTAATAGTACATGTATGTGAATCAATAGTACATACATGTGAACATATAGTTATAAACATGTGAATTAATAGTAATTATTTGCTCATTTATCCAATTAATTACCCGATTGGTCAATATAACCTCCAGACATCAATTATTATCGAAATAGATGTTAATTTCCATTAACACTAATAATCCCAACACAATGGAACTATCAATTTCATCTTTAATCAACACAAACTTATTCATCATTAATATTATAACTCACAATATTTAACAACCAGATCATTCCCAGGAAAGAGGGGCTTTCCAATAAGAATTTCTCCCTATTGGCGCGCAATTAGGTGACCAAACGCCTTTCCTCGACAAAACTTTCTAGAAATTGTCAATATTACAAATAATAATATGAATAACTTTGTCGTCTCAATTATTGATTTAATAATATAAAATATTGATACTGTGACAATAATTGAATTAATAATATGAGAGATATTATGCAAAGAATTCTCGTGTAGCAATAATTGAGTATAAGCGAGTGACTTCTCACATAAGCATCAATAATCAATACCTAGTGTACTACTACTATACAACCACGCCAGACATCGTATTACTTTTACTATCGGGTAGTTCAACAGTTTAACGGTAAAACTTTCGTCGTTATTTTTATAAAAAGATAATTTTGTCATTTTCTAACTCCGACAGTTATTCCATTGTGGGTTCCACCAATGATGGTGTCGTCGTACGGATATTCCCTGATAAAAAGAATATCCCCTGACCAAACGAATATTCCCCGACACAACGAATATTTTATATCAACTTGCTTACTTTAAAAAAATTTCAAATATCACCATTAACTTTAACCTTTTGTCAATTTAACCATTTACTAAATATAATAACAATTATCAGAAAATTGAATACTTTTATTTTGTAAAATTCGGGGTCTTACATTCATTTGATTGTTTTTACAGCTTTATTTACATTTCTGATCCCCCATGGACGTGCTTCGTGGTGGTGATCATGTCTCAGATGATATATATATATATATATATATATATATATATATATATATATATACAGCTTTTATATATACATGCTTACTGCTTTCTTATCAATTGCGGCATCATGTGAGCCTAGAAATCATGTGATCACAGATTCAGTCTACTTGATCTAGATCGGTTCCCGTGATGGACATTTCCAGCTGTAATCAGCTTGTAAATTTATTCACGGTGTTTGGATTTCCTCAGATGGTTTTCATACCCATGAGGAGTTCGGCACTATTTTGTACATTATTTTCTCAAAGATGCTTCGCATCTCAAAAATTAAAAACAATCAAGCCGAACACTTAATAAAAAATGGGAGTGTAAAAGGTCTCAATTACTATTGAGCACAAGGGTTTAAAAAATCTCTTTTATAAAACATCACTACCATATTTTGTTTAAAACTGAATTTTTACACAAATTCAAACCCTGTGTATATAGGTGCGAACGAGGCCTCGCACTACGTCCAAATAACAGCACATTTACCCACACACACACACACATTTATATAACAGTTTCTTGAAAAGTGGCGATCACCGTGGCAACACGGATGTCGGGGGGTGCCTAACACCTTCCCTCTGCATAATCAAGTCCCCGGACCCTAATGAATCTCAGTTTCACTGACCCGTTTAGCAGTGTCATATCACTGGGTCAATGTGAAAACTTTTTCTCAGTTGTGTTGGTACAACCATATAAAAAAACTAACTAGCGACTCTTAACAGTCCATCGTCGACATGATATCAACATGTCGGACCTTTTTCACTTGTTTTTTCAAACAAAGCTCGCCTAACATGAGAACACCAAAGAACAAGTAACAAAAAGGGATAAATAAAAATCCCGACGTCGACAACTTATATATATACTGTCAAAGATACTTCGCATCATAAATAAAAGTAATAAATCAAGCCGAATAAAATGGAAGTATCAAAGGTCTCAATTTCTATGTGAGTATAAGGGTTTAAAAACCATGATTTCAAAACATCACATTTATATGCTTTGTTTAAAATTGAACTTTTATATAAGTCAAACCCTTTTTATATAGGTGCAAAAGAGGCATAACACTACTTTCAAATAACGCACTTCGAGCACATTTATTTGTAACACATACAGACACACACACACACACACATTTCACATGCTTAGGGAATGAAAAGACATGGTAACCATGTTTTACGGAAGTCAGGGGTGCCTAACACCTTCCCCTCGCTTAAGCAAGTCCCCGAACTCCATGAATCTCGGGTTCCAAACCAATTAAATAGAGTCACATATTGGGCCATATTGCAAAAACTTTCAAACTCCGGTTGAGTTGGTACAACCATTTAAACTCGTACCAACTGGCGGCTCTGTCTAATTTGGCTCAATCATTTAAATCAAACTTTTCAAATCGTCGACATTGTATGTTGGTCTTTCTAAAAACTCACCCTTTAAACAAGAATAAAAATTAAACAAAGAACATCTAAAAGGTAAAAAACGCGATATGAAGATTTTCCCCGCGTTAACAGTATCGCTAAAAAAATAAGAAGTATGTTCAAATTGTAATAGAAGGAAAGGAGTTCAAATTACAGAATAAAGTTAAGGTATCAAAGATCAAACTTCTATTCAAAAGTGCTAACAAAATTATAAGAAAAAAAGGTAACAAATGATGACATATTATGGGATATAAAGAATCAATAATCAGATGATTGGAGTACGGAATCCGTACCTGATACTCAAATTTTCACAAAATCTTACCCTCAAATGTTAACGATAACAAATACGAAATGTTATTCATCACCTAAACATATTCATCTCGAATTAAATGTAATTCAAACTAATAATTCATAATTCATTCAATGTGTCTTTAATTATTGCCTTAGATCACTATTAATACTCCAAAACTTAATAACAAAACTTAAGAAATCTTAAACCCCAATATGATAAATTATTCTTAAGATGTCAGTCCATTATTCTGATTTTATCTCAATTAACTCAAATTTATTTATCAAATTAGTTAATTTAAACATAAACTAGACTTCAAACACTCCAATTTAGCCTCAAGAATCACCCAAATCGGATTTAAAATCATTAAATTATACACTTTTAAATATTAGAACTTGTTGCTGAAAATTCTTCTACAGTAATTTTAAATCAACCCTTTCTTTAAATTCATAACAAATCATATCTTGATTTTTAACGGTTCAAAATTGGTGAATATATTTTTAGGTTATATATGTATAACATATCTAAAAATTATAACGATTCAAGGGTCGGATTAAGAGATATAACTCACGCAATATATCTTAAAATATATATAAACTAATTTTCATATTTTAATGTTTACATTCAAACCAATTATATTCCTTTATATAAATTCATATTCTCTTTCCGATTATCATGATATCTAATTCCATGTTTATATTTTAATTAAAATTAACCTCTAATTTAAAAATACTCATAACTAAACTTAAAATCAAAATACGAAATAATATTTAACTTTCTTGTTCGCCTTACTTCAATACACAGTAGTAAATAATCTGACTTTTGGGTCTTCTAAATTCTTTAAAATCTATTCATGTCTTCACAAAAATTATAGCTCTCGAAAAGATACATGAAATAGACTCAAGAATTACTCGATTCGGAGTTAATATGACTGAGTTACGAGTTTTCCAAATTAGGGCTTAAAATAGTGACGAAAATTGGGACAAGTTGCGGTTTTTAGCAATTTAAGACTTGAATATGATGCCAAATATCTTTTCTTCATTCTTCACAATTGTAGTGGACGAAATACTAAAGGAATAGGCATTGGAATAACTCAATTCTGACATCGGGTGAATTAATTATGATTTTTCTAATAGACTGCAGTGCGTATAAGTATTCTACTTGGGAATTTAACCAAATTAGAATACGATGATTAGGGTTACATCTCCACTCTTTAAATATAAATATGAAACAATATAGGAGTTATCAAAACCCTAATGAACTCTTTAATTTTAATAAAATCAATTATTAAATTATCTATTAAAAGAATTTAATTTTCCAAACGAAATAAGAAAGAAAGGGAAAAAAAAATAGTAATTTACCTTTTCCAATTCAATTATACTCTTATAAAATAAAATCAATTACTAATAAAAATTTGGGTTATTACAATTAATATACATGAATGAGTCCAAAACTTAATAACTTAAACTTTTAGGTCAAACAGGATTCCAAATATATATATTAGTGTTTTGTATGTGCCATGATTAAAGGGATTAACCAAAATCTAATGACTTCAATTTTTTAATCAAGTTGATTAAAGGGATTTTTTTTTAATATTTTATGTCAGGATATCGTCAACCAAAAAATAAAATAAAAAACCTTTATTATAATAGTATATAATTGCCCTCAGTCAATTACTTAGCTTATAGTATAAAAACTACATAAAATATGGTTGATAGCCCTTAAAGAATTTCGAGATCTAGACATTCAAATACAAAAGTAGTTCAAGGAGATTCAATGCAGCCCACTTATATCATCAGGTTTAGCTTTTATTTTAGTTTATCATTTTTCTTACTGAATTTATTTAAAACGTTATGCTTGCTCACTATTTTCTAGACTATATATATATTTTTTAATATTGTTACTCATAATAATGGAAAGAATGCAACTTGTATCACGTCAGAGTCAATTCGTGCGACTAAAATAGGCCAGTTTCAAAGCTGCCTTGTATTATTGTACAATGTCCCTCGCCACTCCGACGGCTGTCGGCATAATTAATACTCCATTAGTTTCAAAATTAGAAATATAATTTAATTTTGATGTTTAAAAATGATATATTAAATTTTAAAATTGATATAATTAAAAAAAATTGAGTGAAATATATTTTATAATTAATAATTTTAGTTATATACTATACAATTATAATAATTGTATTAATTAAAATTTAAAAAAAGTTCACATCAATTTGAAGTTTAGTATGCAGTCGTTTGACCTTAAAAGTCAAATTTAAGGGGGTAAATGAATCGAGTCGAGTATTGAGTTGCTCATATTTGATTCACAAAATTTATCGAGTATAAAATAAGGTTTGATTGAGGCTCGTTTAGTTATCGAGTCGATTATGATCTCGAATCGAGTCCTAGTAGTTTGAACTTTTCGAACGAATATGATCCGACTATCAATAAAAAATTACAATTTGAGTAGGTTCGAGTAATTTATAGAACTTTAAAATTTGCTCATATTTGAATCATTTATATTTCAAATCGAACTTTTAGTCGAGCGAGTACGAATCGAGTTCGAACGGTTTGTTCATTTTACAGTTTTAGTCAAATTTTATGTCTAATTTCAGAACGGAGGGAGTAATATTCTCTGAAATTACAAAAAAAAAAAAACTACTTTGATAATTGTATGTTTTTTTTTTCTCCAACAGAAAGGGTGGAATAAATGTAATGGTATAATCTGTAATTTAATATAAATATTTAAATATTTATACTTTTACTCGTAAGAAAGATATATATTTAATATAATATAAATATCTTCTGCTAATATATTTAACTTTCTACAGGAGAATAAATTATTTACTTTCATATATTACCCTTACTTATCTTCTCTCATTTTTCTAAAAAAAATTATCTTTTGTATTAATAGTTTTTAACTTACTAAAAGAATAGTGATAAAATTTCAAATAAATTTTAATTATTAAATAATATTATTAAATAATTTTTTTAATTTATGTATAAAAATTTTAAATAACGATCTTTTAAGAAGGAAAGTAATATTGAAATGACTTATCAGGAGAAGGAACCGTTGTACCTTCGGGTTTAACATAAATAAAATGGCAACTTGATCGGGGACATATGGGACCTCAACAAGTGAGTAGCTAGGCAAAAAATTGGAAACAACTCAGTTGATGCTAAGTGATAAAATTGGAAATAATGTAGGACCTACAATAATTTATATACTAATGAAAATGATTGACTATTTGACTTTGTGTAGAGACTTATGTAGGGCAAGGTTACAACAAATGCACTTTACTCCTTTTTATTTACCCTAATAACGGGGCGGGTACGGTCGGATGACCATTTCTCATATTGGCTCCATAAATATGTATTTAAGGACATAGATGAATCGAATCGAGTATTGAATTATTCGAATTTGGTTCACAAAATTTATTGAGTATAAAATAAAATTTAATAGAAATTTGTTTAGTTACCGAGTCGAGCCCGATCTTAATCGAGCCCGAACAGTTAGAACTTTTCGAACGAATATGATCCGAGCATCTATAAAAATTTATAATTTGAGGAGGTTCGAGTAATTTTTTAAACTTTAAAATTTGCTCATATTTAAATTATTTATATTTTGAGTCGAATTCGAATCGAACTTTTAGCTGAACGAGTACGAATTAAGTTCGAATAGTTTGCTAATTTTACAGCCTTATATGTATCTTTCTTCCATACCCGATCCGTCCCAAAAATAAACACCCCATACACACCTTGTTCTATGTCGTTTGCCTGAATTTTTTTTCCTTTTTTGCAGTTTATTTTTTTATATTACTTTTTTGCAATTATTTTTGATACACAACTAAACAAATGTAATATTTTTAGTCCTATCAATATATTGTAGTACAAGTATTATGATTTTTAATGAAATAACCTAAATAGGTATATTATTATATATAAAGGCTAATTTTAAAGAGAATATAATCGAGATAGGGCGGAGACAAGACAGTATATCTCATATACGATCCTAACCATTTAGAATTTTTAAATTCAAGTCCCATTAGGGTTAGAATCAAACATGTTTCATCGGGTTCGGGTGTTCACAAAATTGTCAGGCCTAGTTCTATTGATCATGATTTGTTTCGAATTAATCCTTTAACTCACACATGTCTTTAAAACAATAACAAACATTTCTATATTTTTTACGAAGTAATTTTCATAGATAGACAGTATAAAATATAAATATATTGTTATGAATAAAAAGAAAATGAAAAATAAGTCTACTTTTAATGAATAGAAAGAGCACGAAAAAATCTAAGTTTTTATTTAATTTGAAGGTGTAGAGTATCATAATTATAACAAAGTATTTTTTTTCAATTTGTAATTATACCCACATATATTTTATATAATTTCTTATAGTTATATAGTTAAAATTTATATAAAAACTTTATAAAATATCATTTAAATCCAATGAGACATAAGTTAGATGGAGGATGATTCACAATCACAGCTGATTGTGAGTGTTTTTAGTTGGTTGTGCTTCAAAATCTTAGTTTTAGCAAATGTCACACATTACTCATTTTAATAATTTTTCTTTGGTATATTAGTAAATTCTTGTGTTAGGCTTAGTAACATGGTTGAGGAAAAAGGGATAAGCTCGCGCACATGAGGATGACTAAAGAATTGGACTAGGTCAAGCTTTGATCTTAAACTTTTTGGCCAGAAAATCTTATTGGGAGATGGACTATAAAACTACTGTGTTTGATTATTTATTATCGGTGTGAAAGTGCTAAGAAGATTTGGTACTGTGTTTGATATTTATTATCCATGTGAAAGTGTTAAGAAGATTTGGGATGCCTTGAAATCTAAATATGTTGTTGAAAACTCTGAACTTAAGAAATATGTTGTTGAAAAATTTCTAGATGGAAAATCAGTAATAGAGCAAGTTCATACATATTAGGGAATGAATGAAAATGTGTGAGACTTTTCAAGTTGTTGCACTTATCGAAAAATTAACACCCTCATGGAAAGATTATAAGATGAATCTTAAACATGAAACTAAAGAGTTTACTATACAGGAACTAGTGGCTCACATGCATAATGAAGAACAAAACAGGACAAAAGAGGGAGGAGACATAGTTCCAAATCATATTGTCAAGGTTAATCTTGTAGATCAAAGGCCTCAATGGAAGACCCAAAATCAATCCAAAAACTACAAAGGAAAAAACCATAAATCAATGGGAAGAAAAGATAATAGGTTCAAGAATTCCAACCAAATTTAGAAACCTTTCACTAAAGGTCCTTGCTTCGTATGCGGAAAACCTGTCCATATTTCTATGAAATATTACTTTCGCAAGGGGGCAAGATAATAATAATAACTCTCAGCCTAAGCCTCAAGTAAACTTGGTTGAATCCGATGACATTATTGTTGGTGTTGTCTCAGAAGTAAACCTTGTGACGCCCCCAAAATAGGTATACATCACCCATCTTGAGTAGCCAGATATCGCACTATAAAAATAAAATATAAACTTCATTTATACAAGTGTTCAGATCGTCGTAAATGTGAGTACGACAATGAGATAAGTATGAGTTTTAATACAAATGTATGTAACTCTCCTGGTGCCCCGACCACAACCTTACAATGGTACTTTACATAAAAATACAGTCAAAAACTATTTTAGAAAGTAAATCTTTGGGAAGTGCTCAAAGAAACCTTCGTACATGGGAGGCCATGCGTCTAGGTTATGAAAGATATCATATGTCCACAGAATTATCCTTGGTTGACCCAAAACTCCCCAAAGAAAAACAAGAAGATTACTATCATCTTTTTTCCAATGGTGAGTCTTCTCTTGACATATAATTATCTCCGTTGTCTCCAAGTAAAAATTATATTTCAAATATACTCCAAGATCATATAGGTAGTGCTCGTAGATATACTCAGCAAGTGGATATGCACAATCATGTCTTATGATAACACGAGGTTGTATGTCATTAAACATCTTATATGATAGTGGCGAAACACCCTTCCAAAGTTGGGTTCACCTCACCCTATTCGGTTCACCAAAATTAAATATCAAATGACGTATATAATACGACAAACTTATCTAAAGTCCTCAATAAAATTATTTCCATACTATTTAGGGAGAACCTCAATGACTATAGACCATCGATTCTATTCCTCGTTATTATCCCGCTCCACGGCCTACACTCTTATTACCTGAAAGGAATTGTGAAGCAGAAGGGTGAGCACAACTAGCCAGTAAAGATTATCATGACTAAAGATAATTAAATTATCAATAGCCTTTGTCAGTAATGAATCAGAGATTTAGAACATATGGCAGATGATAAAACTTTTCAACCATAGTTGCAGCGGAACGAGCAATCCATTAGAAGAGTCAAATAGACCATAAAGTATATTATCTTCTCCACGTTAAAAATCCACCGACAATGTTTTATCCCTGTAACATCAGTTAACAATTCTTGTCCACAATCAGGTGAATAACTCATAATCATAATTGTGGTTCTAAATTCTTCTTCGCACCTAGGATGAAGATAATTTTCATCACTTGTCTTTACCTGAAATATCAAAGACCATGGTTATACCAAATCACAATTCCTGTCCATAATCATACTAATAAATTCATATTTCCACTACAGGCCAAAGATATTCATTAACAGTTCATTCTTGCACTACAGGCCAAAGACATGCAACTGTATTTCAGAAGAGTCAAGTAGAGCATGATATCTACTATCTTCTACGAATTAAAAGTCTATTATCAATATTTTATCGGTGAGACTCAGCTCAATAAATAATCCACATCACCGAATTATCCACGCACTACGACCAATGATATTCATTATTATCACATCCATGAATTAATATTTCATCGTTGAGACTCAGCTTAATAATTAATCCGCATCATCGAATCATCCCTGCACTACAGGCCAAGGATATTCATTAGTATCACGACCACGAATTATCCATGCACCACGGGCCAAAGATAATCGTGTTTTCATCAACGGTCATGATCATGCCATAAAATAATTCATCTTTGCACCCTTGGCCGAAGAGAATCCATAGCCATAATCATACCAAAAACTGTCCATCAATGCACTATGGGCAATGAGGACCTTTTTCACATCATTTGTAACATTACGGTCATGATTATACCGACTAATCCCTGATCATAATCATACCAAGTCCATCTATGCACTACAGGCCACAGATGACTTTCAACATAATATAAGCATGAGGATAATGGCAATGATATTAAGAATCAATCAAATGAGATAAAAGATAAATATTAAAAACTTATAATACAATTTATCCAGCGTTCAATAATAACCAAATGTTATCAATCACTTAATAATCTCATAATCTAATATCATTAATATTATAACAATATTATAATCATTTCTTAAACTTATAAATAATTTATTTTAATTGTTTACACTTTACTAATTAATGCATTTAATCATCATAAAATTCCAAACTCATAAGATTTCATCATCAATAACCAAAACTCCCATCACAAATCTGCATATACCTTATATAAGATTTCCAAGCCATAAAATTCTATTTTCCAATTTTGTTACTTCACATAACATATTTAATTCATTTACTCATAATTAGTTCATTTTCATGAAAAATACCAAATCAGTCCCAAAAATATTTCTTTTCTGGAATTTAGCAGAATATAGTCTCATATTAAACATATGTTTTTCTCGGAATTTTTAAAATTCATTTACTATTTTCATATGGCCAAAAGCTGCCGAATATTTAGACATTTTTATAAAGCTGTATTTTTGTCCAAAAATTTGAAATTTTTACAGATATACCTCGTTATATACATGTACTCCCAATAAAAAATTCCACCAATTTTGGAGTTAACCACAAGGAGTTATAAGGGTTTACTTTTAAAATAGTCTTTCCCCGTAAAATTCATAACTCTTAATCTATATATCCAAAAATCACCATTTTTAGACACAATATAGAAAACTCATCAAATTATCATTTCAAATTTTTCCGAAATTTTTGAGGGTCGAAAAAATACTTAAAGCTGAAATGGATTTTTCGCTTGCCATGCAGTAATCCACGAGATGCATTATTTCAATGTAATAATAAAGAATGGAATAAGCGAAGAATTCACCACCGTAAATGCGATAATCGCATGCATGTGTTATTCCCAACATTATAATAAAAAATGAAACTAGGTCATGCGTAATCCGCATAGACGAGATGTTCCAACAGAATAATAAAGAATGGAACCAGGTCATGCGTAATCCGCACAGACAGGATGATCCAACATAATAATAAAGAATGGAATAACAACAGAATTCACCAGGCATGCGATAGACCGCACAGACAGGTTATTCTAACAGAATAATAAAGAATGGAACTAGGTTATGCGTAATCCGCACAGACAGGATGTTCCAACAGAATAATAAAGAATGGAATAACAACAGAATTTACCAGGCATGCGATAGACCGCACAGACTGGTTATTCCAACAGAATAATAAGGAATGAAATAACAACCCTTACGAGTATTGAAAGAAAACAACTTTCTTCATGAATACGAAAGAATAATACCCCTTACGAGTACAACAAATAATATCCCTTACCTTGAAAAGAAGAGTATTTCGACGGTAGGGCGGACATATACTTGAAGAAAACTTGCACTATTTTCTACACTCAAAGCTTTCTTAAACTCTAAAGAAATACTCTCAAAATTATAGAAGAAGAATTCTCTGAACTTCTGGTGTGCTTTTCAATTCTAACTAAGCATCCTATTTATAGGAGAATGGAAAGGATACTATGTTGTACTATGCAATAAAATATAATATATTCTATTTATAATCAAATAAAATAAAACTTTATAAAAAGTATTCTGTTTTATATAAAAAGTTTTTACTATGCAAACACTATACAAATACTATGCAAACACTATGCATAATAAAATATAATATATTTTATTTAAAATCTAATAAAACAAATAACTTTATAAAATTATTCTGTTTTATATAAAAAGATTTTACTATGCAGTCACTATGCAAACACTATGCAGTCATTATGCAAATACTATGCATAATAAAATATAATATATTCTATTTAAAATCTAATAAAATAAATAACTTTATAAAAGTATTCTGTTTTATATAAAAATATTTTACTATGCAAACACTATGCAGCAATTACTGTAGCAATAATTGAACAAAACTGAGCGACTTCTCACGTAAGCATCAATAATCAATACTGTGTGCTACTATGCAACCACGCGTATTACTATACTTTTAACACCGGGTGTTTCAATAGTTAACGGTAAAACTTCCGCCGTTATTTTTATAAAAAGATAATTTTATCGTTTTCTAACTCCGACAATAATTCTGTTGTGGGGTCCACCAATGATTGTGCCGTTGTACGAATATTCTCTGTTAAAACGAATATTCCCCCGACCAATCGAATACTATATAACAACTTGCTTACTTTGCAAAAAATTTCACATATCACCCTTAACTTTAAACTTTTATCAATTTAACCATTTACGAAAAAATAATAATTATAAGAAAATTGAATACTTTAATTTCCTAAAATTTGGGGTCTTACAATCTTCTCTCCTTATGAAATTTCGCCCTCGAAATTTACGTACGTACCTGGTATTCGAAGAGATGAGAATACCTTGCTTTCTTTTCGGATTGTACCTTCCCGGTTATATCCTCTGTATCATGACTTTTTCCATTGTTCATCTCCTGTATTTCAAATATCATTCTAGAATATATCTTCAAAACAAAGGTCAATTGACATATCACAAAGGGTCAACTTATCAAGTAAAAATTTTGGTTTAGGTAAGTCACACACTAGCGAAGTATATTACTCGTCTCTCCCCTCCTAGTTCTAGACTCATATCTCCGCCAGCAACCATATCCTTAAGCTCTGATACCATTTGTGATGCCCCTAAAATATGTATACATCACCCATCTTGAGTCGCCAGATATCGCACTATAAAAATCAAATGCAAACTTCATTTATACAACTGTTGAATTGTTGTGCAGAGTACGACAACAGATAAGTTGTGAGTTTTAATACAAATGTATGTAACTCTCCTGGTGCCTCGACCACAACCTTACAATGGTACTTTACATAAAAGTACAGTAAAAAATTGTTTTAAAAATTAAATCTTTGAGAAGTGCTCAAGGAAACCTTCATACATGGGAGGCCATGCGTCTAGGTTATGATAGATATCATATGTCCACAAAATTATCCTTGGTTAATCCAAAAGTCCCAAAAGAAAAACAAGAAGATTACTATCATCTTCCTTCCAATGGTTAATTTTCTCTAGACATATAATTATCTCCGTTGTCTCCAAGTGAAAATTATATTTTAAATATACTCCAAGATCATATAGGTAGTGCTCATAGATATACTCAGCAAGTGGATGTGCACAACCATGTCTTATGATAACACGAGGTTATATGTCATTAGACATCTTATATGATAGTGGCAAAACACACTTCCAAAGTTGGGTTCACCTCACCCTATTCGGTTCACCAAAATTAAATATCAAATGACGTATACAATACGACAAACGTATGTAAAGTTCTCAACAAAATTATTTCCATACTCTTTAGGAAGAACTTCAACAACTATAGACCACCGTTCTATTCCCCTGTTATCCCCGCTCGACCCAGCTACACTCTTATTACCTGAAAGGAATTATGAAGCAGAAGGGTGAGCACAACAAGCCAGTAAAGAATATCATGACTAAAGATAATTAAATTATCAATAGCCTTTGTCAGTAATGAATCAGAGATTTAGAACATATGGCAGATGATAAAACTTTTCAACCATAGTCAGAAGTGAACGAGTAATCCATTAGAAGAGTCAAATAGACCATAAAGTATATTATCTTCTCCACGTTAAAAATCCACCGACAATGTTTTATCCCTGTAACATCAGTCAACAATTCCTGTCCACAATCAGGTGAATAACTTATAATCATAATTATGGTTCTAAATTCCTCTTTGCACCTAGGACGAAGATAATTTTCATCACCTGTCTTTATTTGAAATATTAAAGACCATGGTTATACCAAATAACAATTCCTGTCCATAATCATACTAATAAATTCATATTTCCACTACGGGCAAAAGATATTTATTAACAGTTCATTCTTGCACTACAGGCCAAAGACATTCAACTATATTTTAGAAGAGTCAAGTAGAGCATGATATCTACTATCTTCTACGAATTAAAAGTCTATTATCAATATTTTATCGGTGAGACTCAGCTCAATAAATAATCCACATCACCGAATTATCCATGCACTACGGCCAAGGATATTCGTTAGTATCACATCCATGAATTATCCATGCACTACGACCAAGGATATTCATTATTATCACATCCATGAATTAATATTTCATCGCCGAGACTTAGCTCAATAATTAATCCACATCATCGAATCATCCCTGCACTACAGGCCAAGGATATTCATTAGTATCACGACCACGAATTATCCATGCACCACGGGCCAAAGATAGTCGTGTTTTCATCAACGGTCATGATCATGCCATAAAATAATTCATCTTTGCACTCTTGGCCGAAGAGAATCCATAGCCATAATCATACCAAAAACTGTCCATCAATGCACTACGGGCCAATGAGGACCTTTTCCACATCATTTGTAACATTACGGTCATGATTATACCGAATAATCCCTGGTCATAATCATACCAAGTCCATCTATGCACTATAGGCCACAGATGAATTTTAACATAATATAAGCATGAGGATAATGGCAATGATATAAAGAATCAATCAAATGAGATAAAAGATAAATATTAAACACTTATAATACAATTTATCCAGCGTTCAATAATAACCAAATGTTATCAATCACTTAATAATCTCATAATCTAATATCATTAATATTATAACAATATTTTAATCATTTCTTAAACTTATAAATAATTTATTTTAATTGTTTACACTTATTAATTAATGCATTTAATCATCCTAAATTGCCAAACTTATAAGATTTCATCATCAATAACCAAAACTCCCATCACAAATCTGCATATACCTTATATAAGATTTTCAAGCCATAAAATTCTATTTTCCAATTTTTTTACTTCACATAACATATTTAATTCATTTACTCATAATTAGTTCATTTTCATGAAAAATACCAAATCAATCCCAAAATTATTTCTTTTCTGAAATTTAGCAGAATATAGTCTCATATTAAACATATATTTTTCTCAGAATTTTAAATATTCATTTATTATTTTTCATATGGCCAAAACTGCCGAATATTTAGACATTTTTTATAAACTGTACTTTGGTCCAAAAATTCTAAAATTTACACGGTATACTCCTGTTATATACATGTACTCCCAATAAAAATTCCACCAATTTGGGAGTTAACCACAAGGAGTTATAAGGGTTTACTTTTAAAATAGTCTTTTCCCGTAAGCTTCATAACTCTTAATCTATACATCCAAAAATCGGCATTTTTGGACACAATATAGAAAACTCATCAAATTATCATTTCAATTTTTTCCACAATTTTTGATGGTCAGAAAAATTACGAAACTACAAATGAATTTTCGCCCGCCATGCGGTAATCAACGTAGACAGATTATTTCAACAGAATAATAAAGAATGGAATAACAGAAGAATTCACCATGCATACGATAGACCGCACAGACAAGTTATTCCCAACAGAATAATAAAAAATGGAACCAGTCATCACAGAATCCGCATGCATGTGATGTTCAAATGTAATAATAAAGAATGGAACCAGGTTATGCGTAATCCGCACAGACAGAATGTTCTAATAGAATAATAAAGAATGGAATAACAACAGAATTCATTAGGCATACGATAGACCGCACATACAAGTTATTCCAACATAATAATAAAGAATGAAATCTGGTCATGCGTAATCTGCACAGACAGGATGTTCTAACAGATTAATAAAGAATGGAACAAGGTTATGCGTAATCCGCACAGACAGGATGTTCAAAAAGAATAATAAAGAATGGAATAACAACATAATTTACCAGGCATGCGATAGACCGCACAGATAGGTTATTCCAATAGAATAATAAAGAATGAAATAACAACCCTTACGAGTATTGAAAGAAAATAACTCTCTTCATGAATACGAAAGAATAATACCCCTTACGAGTACAACAAATAATATCCCTTGCCTTAAAAAGAAGAGTATTTCGACGGTAGGGCGGGGATATACTTGAAGAAAACTTGCACTATTTTCTACGCTCAAAGCTTTCTTAAAGTCTAAAGAAATACACTCAAGATTATAGAAGAAGAATTCTCTGAACTTCTGGTGTGCTTTTCAATTCCAACTAAGCATCCTATTTATAGGAGAATGGAAAGGATACTATGTTGTACTATGCAATAAAATATAATATATTCTATTTATAATCAAATAAAACAAAACTTTATAAAAATTATTCTATTTTATATAAAAAGTTTTTACTATGCAAATACTATGCAGATACTATGCATAATAAAATATAATATATTTTATTTAAAATCTAATAAAACAAATAACTTTATAAAAGTATTCTGTTTTATATAAAAAGATTTTACTATGCAAACACTATGCAGTCACTATGCAAACACTATGCATAATAAAATATAATATATTATATTTAAAATCTAATAAAAACAAATTACTTTATAAAAGTATTCTGTTTTATATAAAAAAAATTTACTATAAAAACACTATGCAGCAATTACTGTAGCAATAATTGAACAAAACTTAGTGACTTCTCACGTAAGCATCAATAATCAATACCGTGTGCTACTATGCAACTACGTGTATTACTATACTTTTAACACCGGGTGTTTCAACAGTTAACGGTAAAACTTCCGCCGTTATTTTTATTAAAAGATAATTTTGTCGTTTTCTAACTCCGACAATAATTACATTTCATTGGGTCCACCAATGAATGATTGTGTCGTTAAAACGAATATTCCCCGACCAATCGAATATTATATAACAACTTGCTTACTTTGCAAAAAATTTCACATATCACCCTTAACTTTAAAATTTTATCAATTTAACCATTTACGAAAAAAAATAATAATTATAAGAAAATTGAATACTTTCATTTCATAAAATTCGGGGTCTTACAATCTCCCCTCCTTATGAAATTTCGCCCTCGAAATTTACGTATGTACCTGGTATTCAAAGAGATGAGAGTACCTTGCTTTCTTTTCAGATTGTACCTTCCTGGTTATATCCTCTGTATCATGATTTTTTTCATTGCTCATCTCTTGTATTTCAGATATCATTCTAGAATATATCTTCAAAACAAAGGTCAATTGACATATCACAAATTGTCAACTTATCAAGTAAAATTTTTGGCTTAGGTAATTCACATACTAGCGAAGTATATTACTCGTCTCTCCCCTCCTAGTTCTAGACTCATATCTCCGCCAGCGACCATATCCCTAAGCTCTGATACCATTTGTGACGCCCCAAAAATAGGTATACAGCTCCCATATTGAGTCGCCAGATATCGCACTATAAAAATCAAATACAAATTTTATTTATACAACTGTTGAACTGTCGTGCATAGTACGACAACAGATAAGCTGTGAGTTTTAATACAAATATATGTAACTCTCTTGGTGCCTCGACCACAACCTTACAATGGTACTTTACATAAAAGTGCAATCAAAAACTGTTTTAGAAATTAAATCTTTGGGAAGTGCTCAAGGAAACCTTCGTACATTGGAGGCCATGCGTCTAGGTTATGATAGATATCATATGTCCACAAAATTATCCTTGGTCGACCCAAAAGTACCCAAAGAAAAATAAGATGATTACTATCATCTTCTTTCCAATGGTGAGTCTTCTCTTAACATATAATTATCTCCGTTGTCTCCAAGTAAAAATTATATTTCAAATATACTCTAAGATCATATAGGTAGTGCTCGTAGATATACTCAGCAAGTGGATGTGCACAACCATGTCTTATGATAACACGAGGTTGTATGTCATTAGACATCTTATATGATAGTGGCAAAACACACTTCCAAAGTTGGGTTCACCTCGCCCTATTCGGTTCACCAAAATTAAATATCAAATGACGTATACAATACGACAAACTTATCTAAAGTTCTCAACAAAATTATTTCCATACTATTTAGGGAGATCTTCAACAGCTATAGACCACCGTTCTATTCCCTTGTTATCCCCGCTCGACCCAGCTACACTCTTATTACCTGAAAGGAATTTTAAAGTAGAAGGGTGAGCACAACTAGCTCAGTAAAGAATATCATGACTAAAGATAATTAAATTATCAATAGACTTTGTCAGTAATGAATCAGAGATTTAGAACATATGGAAGATAATAAAACTTTTCAACCAGAGTTGCAGTGGAACGAGCAATCCATTAGAAGAGTCAAATAGACTATAAAGTCTATTATCTTTTCCACGCTAAAAATCCACCGACAATGTTTTATCCCTGTAACATCAGTCAACAATTCCTGTCCACAATCAGGTGAATAACTCATAATCATAATTGTGGTTCTAAATTCCTCTTCGCACCTAGGACGGAGATAATTTTAATCACATGTCTTTACCTGAAATATCAAAGACCATGGTTATACCAAATCACAATTCCTGTCCATAATCATACTAATAAATTCATATTTCCACTACGGGCCAAAGATATTCATTAACATTTCATTCTTGCACTACAGGCCAAAGACATGCAACTGTATTTTAGAAGAGTCAAGTAGAGCATGATATCTACTATCTTCTACGAATTAAAAGTCTATTATCAATGATTTATCGGTGAGACTCAACTCAATAAATAATCCACATCACCGAATTATCCATGCACTACGGCCAAGGATATTCGTTAGTATCACATCCATGAATTATCCATGCACTACGGCCAAGGATATTCATTATTATCACATCCATGAATTAATATTTCATCGCTGAGACTCAGCTCAATAATTAATCCACATCATCGAATCATCCCTGCACTACAAGCCAAAGATATTCATTAGTATCACGACCACGAATTATCCATGCACCACGGGCCAAAGATAAACGTGTTTTCATCAATGGTCATGATCATGCCATAAAATAATTCATCTTTGCACCCTTGGCCGAAGAGAATCCATAGCCATAATCATACCAAAAACTGTCCATCAATGCACTACGGGCCAATGAGGACCTTTTCCATATCATTTGTAACATTATGGTCATGATTATACCGAATAATCCCTGGTTATAATCATACCAAGTCCATCTATGCACTACAGGCCACATATGACTTTCAACATAATATAAGCATGAAGATAATGGCAATGATATAAAGAATCAATTAAATGAGATAAAAGATAAATATTAAACACTTATAACACAATTTATCCAGCGTTCAATAATAACCAAATGTTATCAATCACTTAATAATCTCATAATCTAATATCATTAATATTATAACAATATTTTAATCATTTCTTAATCTTATAAATAATTTATTTTAATTGTTTACACTTTACTAATTAATTCATTTAATCATCCTAAAATGCCAAACTCATAAGATTTCATCATCAATAACCAAAACTCCCATCACAAATCTGCATATACCTTATATAAGATTTCCAAGCCTTAAAATTCTAATTTCCAATTTTGTTACTTCACATAACATATTTAATTCATTCACTCATAATTAGTTCATTTTCATGAAAAATATCAAATTAGTCCCAAAATTATTTCTTTTCTGGAATTTAGCAGAATATAGTCTCATATTAAACATATGTTTTTCTCGGAATTTTTAAAATTCATTTACTATTTTTCATATGCCCAAAACTGCCGAATATTTAGACATTTTTTATAAACTGTACTTTGGTCCAAAAATTCCAAAATTTACACGGTATACCCCTGTTATATACATGTACTCCCAATAAAAATTCCACCAATTTTGGAGTGAACCACAAGGAGTTATAAGGGTTTACTTTTAAAATAGTCTTTTCCCGTAAACTTCATAACTCTTAATCTATGCATCCAAAAATCGCCATTTTTGGACACAATATAGAAAACTCATCAAATTATCATTTCAAATGTTTCCAGAATATTTGAGGGTCAAAAAAATTACAAAACATCAAATGGATTTTCGCCCGCCATGCGGTAATCCACGTAGACAGATTATTTCAACAGAATAATAAAGAATGGAATAACAGAAGAATTCACCATGTATGTGATAGACCGCACAGGCAGGTTATTCCCAACAGAATAATAAGAAATCGAACCGTGTCATGCGAATCCGCATGCATGTGATGTTCCAATGTAATAATAAAGAATGAAACTGTGTCACGCCGTAATCCGCACAAACAGGATGTTCCAGCAGTAATAATAAAGAATGGAATAACAATGAATTCACACGTGCATGCGATAGACCATACGCATAAAGTTATTCCAATAGAATAATAAAGAATGGAACCAGTCATGCGTAATCAAGATGCATGGGATGTTCTAAATGTAATAATAAAGAATGGAATAAAACATAATTTACTGTGCATGCGATAGATCAAGATGAGATAGATTATTCCAATGTAATAATAAAGAATGAAATAACAATTATTACAGTATTGAAAGAAAATAACTCTCTTCATGAATACGAAAGAATAATACCCCTTACGAGTACAACAAATAATATCCCTTACCTTAAAAAGAAGAGTATTTCGACGGTAGGGCGGGGATATACTTGAAGAAAACTTGAACTATTTTCTACGCTCAAAGCTTTCTTAAACTCTAAAGAAATACGCTCAAGATTATAAAAGAAGAATTCTCTGAACTTCTGGTGTGCTTTTCAATTCTAACTAAGCATCCTATTTATAGGAGAATGGAAAGGATATTATGCTGTACTATGCAATAAAATATAATATATTCTATTTATAATCAAATAAAACAAAACTTTATAAAAAGTATTCATTTTATATAAAAAGTTTTTACTATGCAAATACTATGCATAATAAAATATAATATATTTTATTTAAAATCTAATAAATTAAATAACTTTATAAAAATATTCTATTTTATATAAAAAGATTTTACTATGCAAACACTATGCATAATAAAATATAATATATTCTATTTAAAATCTAATAAAACAAATAACTTTATAAAAGTATTCATTGCTTTATATAAAAAGATTTTACTATGCAAACACTACGCAAAGAATTACTATAGCAATAATTGAACAAAACCGAAAGTGACTTCTCATGTAAGCATCAATAATCAATACCGTGTGCTACTATGCAACCACGCGTATTACTGTACTTTTAACACTGGGTGTTTCAACAGTTAACGGTAAAACTACCGCTGTTATTTTTATAAAAAGATAATTTTGTTGTTTTCTAACTCCGACAATAATTCTGTTGTGGGGTCCACCAATGATTGTGTCGTTGTACAAATATTCCCTGTTAAAACGAATATTCCCCGACCAATCGAATTTTATATAATAACTTGCTTACTTTGCAAAAAATTTCACATATCACCATTAACTTTAAAATTTTATCAATTTAACCATTTACGAAATAAAATAATAATTATAAGAAAATTCAATACTTTCATTTCATAAAATTCGGGGTCTTACAAACCTAGTTGCCAATTTTACAGAATGAGTTGTAGATACCGGTGCCACTAGACACATTTGCGCGAATAGAGACGTAATTTTTGACGCCCCCAAAACAGTTATACATCACCCATCTTGGGTCGCCAAATATATGGTATAAAATTCAAATATAACTTAATTATACAACTGTCGTGTAAAATACGACAAAACATAGCTGAGAGTTTAAACAAGAATATTGTCATCTACACAATATCCACACTCAATGGAGTCTTTATTATATTTATTGTCACACTATTTTATAGAATAGTGAGGACTACTAAACCAACCATCTGGACCGTCAATCCATTCCGCGACTCGTCCCAGCTATATTCTCATTTTTTGAAGAGAACAATGAAAGAAAGGGTGAGCTTAACTAGCCCAGTAAGAAATATTATGACTAAGATAATGCAGAATAAATTATCCTTAGCCTTCAACAGTATAACAACTGATAGAATACAATAGACAACAAGTTTTAGATCAACAACTGCAGCGAAAATAAGTAATCCATTAGAAGAGTCAAGTAGAGCATAAAATCTACTATCTTTTATGATTTAAAAAGTTTTTCATCAATTTTATCGCTGAGACTCAGCTTAATAAATAAACCACATCATCGAATCATCCCTGCACCACGGCCAAGTATATTTATGTAATCATCAATGGTCATGATTATACCGAATAATCACTGGTCATAATCATACCAACAACTGTCCATTAATAAACTACAGGCCAATGAGGACTTTTACCACATCATTCGTTACATTACGGTTATGATTATACCGAATAATCCATGGTTATAATCATACCAAGTCCATCTATGCACGTAAGCCAAAGATGACTGTCATCACAATATAAACATGAGGATGATGACAATGACATAATAATTCAATAAAACAAGTTCAAAGATAAATTTTAAAGATGTATAATTTAATTTATCCAGAAATCAATAACGTCTAAATTGTCAACATGATACTGCTTTGTAGAGTAAAATTCAAGAATAATATTCATGTACCAAAAATAATTTGAACATAAAAGAAATATATTTTTTGGGTGAATAGTACCCCGACACGAAAAGTGTCCCGAATACCTGAGTGAATGATACTAGAGTGAATAGTAATTGGGTGAATAGTAACCCGTGAATAGTAACTCCTAAAATAAAAATACCAAAGAAAATGATATTCCGTAACGAGTACAAAAGAAATGATATCTTATACGAGTATAATAGAATATACAAAACTGCAAATGGATTTTCACCCGCCATGCGATAATCCACGTAGACAGATCATTTCCATAATTTAAAAAAGAATGAATACGAAGGGTTATTCACCATGCATACGGTAATCCACATAGACAGGTTATTCCAACAGAATAATAAAAAATGGAATAATAGAATAATTCACCAAAGCGATGCGTAATCGCGCACATGATAAAGTTATTCCAAATGTAATAATAAAGAATGGAACTAGGTCATGCAGAACTCGCATAAATAGGATATTCCAAATGTAATAATAAAGAATGGAACCCGGTCATATGTAATCCACACGCATGTGATATTTCAATAGAATAATAAAGAATAGAATAACAACAGAATTCACTGTGCATGCGATAAAATCAAGATGCAGAAAAGTTATTCCAATGTAATAATAAAGAATGGAATAACACAAGAATTTCACCATGTATGCGGTACCAGATAGTATGAGTTATTCCAACTTAATAATAAAGAATGGAATAACAACCTTTACGAGTATTGAAAAAAAATAACTCTCTTCATGAATACAAAAGAATAATACCCCTTACTTTAGAAGAAAATTGGATACTGGAATAGTGAGGTAGCAAACTTCTCTTCTTCTTTCTCTCTATAATTTCTCTCTAAAATAATTGCTCTATAGCTTTAGTGAATTGGTGAGAAATGAAGGAAGAATGAGCTTCTATTTATAGGAAAATATAGTTTCGATAATTGCATGTTTTGGGGCTCAAAATATTACAGTATAATACCTTCATCTTTTCTTTCATTTTTAATTTAGTCTGACAAGTATTATCAAACTTGCACCACCTCCCCTAATAGTAAATCATGTGAATCAGTAGTAAATCATGTGACTCAATAGTTCTAATCATGTGAAAAAAACAATTATAGTATAGTACCTTCATCTATATCTCCATTTTTAATTTAGTCATGCAGGTATTATGAATCTTGCACCAACTCCCCTAATAGTAAATCATGTGAATCAATAGTACACACATGTGAACACATAGTTATAAGCATGTGAATTAATAGAAATTAATTACTCATTTATCCGGTGAATTACCCGATTGGTCAATATAACCTCCTGACATTAATTATTATTAAAATAAATATCGATTTCCACTAACACTAATAATCCCAACACAATGGAAATATCAATTTCATCTTTAATCAATACGAACTTATTCATCATTAATATTATAACTCACAATATTTAACAATCAGGTCGTTCCCAGGAAAGAGGGGGCTTTTCGATAAGGATTTCTCCTTATTAGCGCGCAATTAGGTGACCAAACCTCTCCTTGACAGAACTTCTAGACATTTTCAATATTGTAAATAATAATATGAATAACTTTGTCATCTCAATTATTAATTTAATAATATATAAAATATTATGTAGATGATACTGTGACAATAATTGAATCAATAATATGAGAGATATGATGCAGCAATTAGTGTAGCAATAATTGAGTATAACTAAGTGACTTCTTACGTAAGCATCAATAATCAATACAGTGTGCTACTATGCAACCACGCGTATTACTGTACTTTTACTACCGGGTAGTTCAACAGTTTTAACGGTAACACTTTCGCCGTTATTTTTATAAAATGATAATTATGTCGTTTTCTTACTACGACAATACTTCCATTGTGGGGTCCACCAATGATTGTTCCGTCGTACGGATATTCTCCGACAAAAAGAATATTCCCCGACCAAACGAATATTTTATAACAACTTGCATACTTTGCAAAATTTATAAATATTATCCACAACTATAACATTATATCAAATCCACACCATAATATTCAAAAAAATATTTTGAGAAATTTAAATCTTTATTCATAAAATTTGGGGTCTCACATAATTCTTACTACGAAATATGTAACTAATGGAGAAAATTTTTTTATAGGGGAATCTCGAGCCACCAATGTTACAGGAAAAGGGAAAGTGTTACTAAAATTAACTTTGCGAAAAATAATTTTTTTGCAAGATGTGATTCATGTGCCTGATATTCGTAGAAATCTTGTTTCTGGATTTTTGTTGAATAAAGCTGGCATTAAACTTGAGTTTGAGTTTGATAAACTTGTACTAACTAGTAATGGGGAATTTGTTGGGAAATGTTTTTGTAATAGGGGTTTATTTTTTACTGATGCTTCCGCTGAATTGAATAATAAGAATGCTTATTTTGCTTATATTGTTGAATCCTTGGATATGTGGCATTCTATATTAGGACATGTGAATGTTGCATCTATTAAAAAATTGAAACAACTTGAGCTTATACATAATCTTGCAAATATCGAGTTTAATAAATGTGAAATTTGTGTTGAAACAAAACATGCTAAGAAACCTTTTAAAAGTGTTGAAAGACAAATTGAACTTCTTAAGTTAATTCACAGTGATCTAGGTGATTTTAAAAATATTACGATTAGAGCTGGTAAGAAATATTATATTTCCTTTGTGAATGATATGTCTAGATATACTCAAATTTATCTCTTTACCTCTAAAGATGAAGCGGAAGAAATGATCATTAAATATAAAGCAGAAGTTGAAAATCAGTTAGAAAGAAAAAATTAAAAGACTTAGATCTGATCATGGAGGTGAATATGATTCAGGAAGTCTTAAAAAATTTTGTGAACTAAATGAAATTATACATGAAACCTCTCCTCTTTATTCTCCATAGTCCAATGAAGTCGCGGGACGAAAAAATAGAACACTTAAAGATATGATGAATGTTATATTAATTAGTTCTGATTTACAATCTAATATGTGGGGGGAAGCTTGTCTTTCTATAAATTATATTTTAAATAGAGTTAGACATAAAAAGATAGATTCTACACCATATCAATTATGGAAGAAATATGCACCTAATTTGGGGTATCCTAAAGTGTGGGGGTGCCTAGCTAAAGTAGCTATACCAGAATTTAAAAGAAATAAAATTGGACCTAAAATAATGGATTGCATTTTTATTGGATATACCTTCAATAGTGATGCTTATAGATTTTAGGTAATTAAAGATGCAACTAACAATTATTAAAACAATTCTATTTTGTAAACAAAGGATGCAAAAATTTTTGAAAATATATTTCCAATGAAAATAAGAGATGTAGGCAGTTCTTTTTCAAATGAACATTTTAAAAGGAAAGATAAATAGCATGTAGCTGCATCTACTAGAAGTACAAGGCAACATTTTGAGAAAACTTTTGATTCAGATTTTATAACTGCTTTTATAACTGAAGATGACCCTAAAACTTATGAAGAAGCAATGAAGTCAATTGATGCAACCTTTTGGAAAGATGTTATTAATGGTGAACTAGATTTCATTATGTCTAACTATACATGGGAACTAGTTAATTTTCCTAGAGGATGTAAACCTATTGGATGTAAATGGGTGTTTAAAAAGAAGTTAAAATTGGATGGGTCTATTGATAAATTTAAGGCAAGACTTGTGGCTAAAGGGTTTACTCAAAAAGAAGGGTTTGATTATTTTAACAGTTACTCACCAGTGACTAAAATGGCAACCCTAAAAATTTTAATTTATTTCACTACAACAAAAAGACTTATCTGCGACCGCATATGGTCGCAAATGAGTATTAGCGATCGAATGCGGTCGCTGATATTAGTTGTAGGTAATCTGGTCGATGGATGGACATCAGCGACCATTAATAGCGACCGACTTATCAACGACCGCCTTCAGCGATCGCATCTGTCGCTAATCTAACTCAACATGAGTCAGTTGTCAGGGATGATGTGGCACATGTGTCAATGACCGATAATAGTGACCGCATCGGTTGCTAATTTCTATGGAGCTATCAGCGACCGCGTTTGAGTATTAGTGACCGTATGCGGTCGTTGATATTGGTTTTTTTATAAATATTTTTCATGTTTTATAGATCTCCCAAAAATACCATGCTTTCTATCCCAACACATAGCAATATATATAAGCATCCATATATATCCCAACACATCCACAATAGTATATAGAAACATCCATCCATATGATAGAATCGTAAACCAACACAATACAATGTTAGGACCAACACAACACAATACAATCGGAAACATCTATATGATAGAATCGTAAACCAATACAATTATCCAAAGAATTATGAATATAAAAGTATAAGGCTTTAAATATCTAAAAAACTAGTCTAGCTCTTCATGGATCATCCAAATTAGGACCCTGTAATTAACAAAAGAATAAAACATGTTACATGTGTTGATACTGCTATAACTTAGGGAAAGCTAAACAATAGATAATGTAGTGAAACATATAAGTAAGACAATGACAGTAACAATATCAATGTATACCTGATCGCCATCCTGCTGCTTCCGCCACTGCATCTGCCAACTCATCAGGATTCAAAGACTGCAGATGCCCGCCCAGTATACGAAGAAGATCATGATCCTGAAAGATCGCTCTCACACAGTCAGTAGGAGTATGATAGGCTGGATGACCTGATGACTGTGTAGACTGGGTAGCAGAGCTGCCTATGCCACTGATGGTCGGGCATCATTTTTGTCCTTAGCCTTTAACGTAGTTTTTCTTCACGACTGACGCCTTCTCCCACAATTCTTGATCAATCGATGGATGTGGGGTGCCTTTATGATAGCGCTCGTTCATTAAGCCCTTAAAAGTGTCCTGTCAGAAGGTCAACAATTAAATAGTTAAAAATAAATAAAAAATATGCTAAAAAGGTCGTCACAATTTATAAACAACATATTAGTATAAAGTTAACTTATTACCGCTATCTGAACAGTCTCAGGCAGACCATCGCGGGTGGCCACATACACATCCAACCAATTGATAGGTTGACCTTGAGACTGAGACTCCTACAGTTCATGTTCTCATATTAATAAGTAAACATATGATATTTAGCTACAAAACATGACTGTAAACATAAAAACAAATAACTAAACCAATAAGCTTGTTATACATACGTACCCTAGCAGCAATATGTTGCAGCTGTGATATACTGCCGCCCCGATACGTGTTTTTTGCCTTGTCGCCTTCAGATACACCTGAGGATCTATTCGAGGAGGCAACCTTGCGTCTCTTGACCCAGCTCTCAGTTCTCCACTGGTCACACATCTACACCCATATGGGCTGTGCACACCACCAGGGGCTATGCTCATGCATATACTACTCACCCTGTCCTGATGGTAAATCTCAGCATTATGTAGGGCTTTCTGTCGTTCCTTGTTCAGATTATTTTTAGTTCAGACGGCGCACTTCTGCTAGAACAGTGTCTGAATAACTAATACCTGCGCGTCGTCCCATCTATACCTTTTCTGCAAATAAAACAACAATAATAATATAAAACTGTTATATTACCATAATCCCACATTACTAAATAATATTATTTGATTAACTATATATTATCTATCATAGTGATAAAAAAATATACCTGAAATTCTGCCCAAACTACATCCTTATGGGCGAGAGGTGTTCTCGCCCACGTAATCACTGGCATAGGCCAGTTCTGTAAGCATAATTGTGAAATGCACTTCACAATTTTACTATCTTTAAAATCACTACAATATACAACAATTTACATTAAAATATATTTATAACAATGGAAATATAAAATGGTTATATATACACGATGTTTAACTTACGTTCTTTCTGGAGGAGGACGGATCTGTATGAGAATGCGATCATTCGGATTAGCCAAGGCCTTTGGCACATGATTAGGGCCCCAACCCAACCCGCGCTTTTTTTGTGCTAGTTCAGGAGACATCTATAAATAAAAATTTTAGGATCTGGCACAATAACTCTTCCTCAGTATCAATGTCATCCGGCACAATAACTGTCTCAGGATCCAATTCATGATGCTTATAAATACATATAGATGTATATGTACATATATAACATGAGTGTACATCATATATGATTATTCGGTAATTAAATAAGGATACATGCCAAAACAAATTTACACAGCTTAACTGACCTTTGGTCTTATGGTCTTATATCATCCTACGTAGGTATAATATAAATATACACCTTTATTGTTTGACATAAACACTCCATCAACAACCATAGACACTTCATCACTAGCCAATGTTCAGTTTATGTTAATGTACTTCCTGATGTTGAATAAATATTCGCAATGTTCTAGTTTCTAATACTCTCTCCCTCCATCAAGAATTTTGGTGATCACTACTTTGTTACGAGGTTTTGCTAGTTGAGCAATTGAGAGGTGCAAAAAAAAGATTGCTAGGATTTACATCTAATTTAATGTAGTCATTATGTTATGTTTTTGATCATGTGGAATTACATTTAGCTTTGTGTTGTAATTTCATGAGTGCAAATTTTTGTCATAATACAGATAAAAGATTACTTACCAACATATTTGTTACAAAGTACAATCTATGTATTTTATTTCATGAGAGCTTTTTATGCAAGTTACACATAAATAATAACCTGCTATAAAACCTGGGATAAGCTTTTCATTATCACTCTTATCTCCTTTTAAATGATCATCACATCCCTTGAACGATGTTTACCTACATGACAATTTAAGTGATCATGATACGACTTCCCTGACTTGCCTTGAACTAAATTAGTTATATGTAAGACCCCAACATTTATGAATAAAGATGAATTTTCTATAAATATCATTTTTGAATATTATGGAATGAATTTGATATAATGTTATAGTTGTGGGTAATATTTATAAATTTTGCAAAGTATGCAAGTTGTTATATAATATTCGATTGGTTGGGGAATATTCGTTTTAACAGGGAATATTCGCATGGCAAGATAATCATCAGTGGACCCCACAATGTAATTATTGTCGGATTGAGAAAAGCGACAAAAATATCTTTTATAAAATAACAAATGAATGTTTTACCGTTAAC
Source organism: Panax quinquefolius (assembly GCA_020205615.1). Taxonomy (NCBI): domain Eukaryota; kingdom Viridiplantae; phylum Streptophyta; class Magnoliopsida; order Apiales; family Araliaceae; genus Panax; species Panax quinquefolius. Next base: position 40,686,804 of record CM035162.1, on the reverse strand, counting down.
TAATCGTTGGAATACCTAGTGGTTAAAATACTGATTTCTACACGCGTTGTTGTTGCGAAGAAGACATCACGAAGATTGCACATTATTTTTGAATTATTGATTCTTATGTAAGAATTATTATAGTAAATTCATTGTATAAAAGTAAAAGGAGGTGGAAGAGAACAAATTGAATTTGAATTCCTGTGATGCAAGCGATGATGTCATCGAACGATGAGGTAAGCGATGATGTCATCGGACGATGAGGTATGCAATGATGTATTATGATCGATGACGTCTGATAAGTGGTATTTATACCTACTTATTGCATACCAATTCACGCGAACTATGCCCATCTCAAGTACATTTTAGTGTGTTTTAGTTGCATTTCATATTATTTTGCAGTGCATATACTTAAAACTCCTTTTGGTGAAAAAGTGCTGGAAACGGCCTAATTTGGTGGAATTAGAAGGTAAGAGGCGAATGGACGTATGAAGCGAGGCACAAGCTGGGATATGCATGGCATGAGGATCAAGTGGAGCAGAAGACTAAGCGTGGATGGACAAAGGCAGGAGCAGCGAAATAGATTAGTTCAGTGTTGAGAACCGTAACCCAAAATTGTAGAAGCACTTGCGGTTGACTGGTCGGACAAGCTTGGGCTACAGCTTGGCACATGAAAGCACCCTATTGGACAACATTACTCATCGCAAGTCACGCGCAGACGAGGATTACACTGGGGAAGCCTTGACCATGCGACGTTATTTCAAGTCGCCGACTTTATTTTATTTGAAGCGTAATTAAGAGGGGGAGTTTGATTAGGTCATATATATTAGACTTATTATCAGCAATAAAAGGGTATTCCACCCCTTGGGGGCAAAAGACTACAATTGTTTTTCTTTCTTCAACTTTGAATAAGTAGATTAGAGTAGTAATTTCTAGAGTTGATTAGATTGAAGACTTGAAGCGATTGGAAAGCATTAGAGATTCAACCTTGGATCAAGAGAACATATTTGCACTACAATTCTCTATCCTTACTCTCTCTTTGATTCCTAATTGTATCTTATGATGTTTATTCAATATGCGGATGGTAGTGTTAATTCAGTTATGATGTAAATTCTATTCTGAGATTGCAATGGATTCTATGGATTAGTTTATTCTTATATATTTCATTGTTAGCCTTATTGATTGCTATAGGATTGTCTATTCAGATTCATGCTATTTGCTTAGTTGATTGGCCATCAATTACTGTGATAACCCATATGAACTTGAAAGATGAAGTATGGGTTTAGATCTGATCTTAATAGCGTGTGTTTGTATGTTCTACATTGTGATGGGATGTATGATTTGTGCTTAGGATAGACATATACCAAAGCACCATTCGTAGTCAATTGAGAACTTGGAATTAAACCCTAATTATTTGTAAATCACATAGACATATAGTGGTTTAGGTAATGTGGGTGTTCATGTGTATTCTATCAATTGTGGATTATATGTGATATGGGTATGGTACATTGAAAGATGGCTATACTTTACTTTAGTGTTCTCGACTAATAAACCGGTACAATTAGTTTGGTTTAGAATGAAGTGTATGGATTTGAATGAGTCAATAGATGAAATTGTAATCTCTGGTCTTCATTATCTAGTCTCACTCTAGAAATAGTTAGGTTTATTTAATTTCATAGTTTAAATATAAAATATAATATCATTCGTTTAAATAAGACTGAAATGGTTATAGGTTAATGCTTAGTGAATTTTGTTAGTTAATTCTCCGTGGGAACGATACTTTACTTACTCTTTATTACTTGTTGACCACGTATACTTGCGTGTTGTGCGTAACTAGAAATTACCCAACAAGTTTTTGCCGTAGTTGCCGGGGAATTAGCTTAATAAATTTTTGCCAACATTAATTTCAATCAAATTGGTCTTAATTTAAACATTTTTATTTTGTTTTAATTATCTTCTTATATTTCTCCCTTTTCAGGTACCATGGGTGACTTTTCTTATCAATGGCCTTATGCAAATAGGACTCAACCAAGGGACATAAGTTAATCGAGGGACTCAATGTATTTTCTACATTGTCGACAAATTGCAACACTTTCGGAGAGGTTGGATATTCTCATGACCCAATACCTGGAGAGAGATAGTAGTTACATGTGACTACTGTGCTGGCGAGCATCCGAGTCATCAGTGTAACATCAAGGTTGGACAAGTGCAGTTTGGGGGTGATTACTATAACAACGATGTTTATCCTGATTATCAACAAGGTTGGGGGTATCACCCAGATTATGAATGGAGTTATAACTATCCCGACCAATACTGCATCCCAAGTCCAACACATCCATCAGATTTCTCATATCTACCTTCAACGCAACAAGAAGAAAATTCAGAGTTAAAGGAATTCATGTCAAGGATTATAACAGAAAAGGAAGAGATGATAATGAGTCAGGAGTTATCAACCCAAAATCTTAATCGACAGATGGAACAACTCATTAACTCTTCAATAAATGGCCCTCAACACAGGAATTTCGAAACTGAACAAGAAAATTCAAGGTTGGAGGAATTGTGGTTCAAATTTGTAGCATCAACTGAGGAGAGTATGATTGAGAAAGAGAGGTCAATTCGAAATCTTCAGACTCAGATGGATCAAATGTTCAAAGCCTTGAACAATCGCCCTCCAAACAATTGGTGCTATGACATGGACGATGAAACTTATGGAGAGCCAGAAGTGTACATGCTACTGAATGATCTAAAATGAGTGGACATTGAGGAGACAACTGGGGGTATGGAAAATGAAGAACATGAGCTGACTTATATAATACCCCAAGTGCCTTCTCAGTTAGAGTTAAAAAATTCAGTGAACTTTGCACAACCAGTCCCCTTGGTAGTCACATCCAAAGCAAGAATTTCTGCGATTATGAGGCCCCTTACAAACCATGGTGGGCTAAGGAAGAGAAAATAGAAGAGGAAAAGCCCGTTGTATCTGTCATGCCTCAATGCAAAAATTTATTCACAAATACAACGGATGAAGCACCTAACTATGCAACAGAACTGGGGGCATCATATACAGGAAATATGCTAGGTTGCTTCAATTCACAGACATGCATGATAGGGAACCTACCAAAGCACATAGCGGTTCTAATGGATGGAGGGTTCCTAACTTATCGTAGAGGAATTGGATAGCGGTGTCAAAAAAAGAGTCCAGCTAACGGACTATAAATCGAGCGCTCGATGGGAGGCACCCCATCTAATCTTTCTCCCTCCTTGTTTAATTCTTTTTTTTTTTACATTTCCATATTTAGTAGATGTTAGATAGTGGTAAGTCTTAATAATAGTTTTATTGTTTCTCCTCTCAAGTTGAATCCAATTGGTATAAGCATTTACGATCAAACAAAAGTCAAAAATTGAAGTCGCCAGACATGTGGTCGCGTGGCATGACGCCTAACTACAAGCTAAACACTGTGGCGCGCCATAGCTCGACGAAAAAAAAATGCTAAATTTTTAGAATTTCTGACTCAAGCATTCGGACAGTTAGAAGCCCACACTCAGTCTCCAACTATAGAATATCTCAAACTTAGCCATCACCTGATATACCATTGGATCATGAGGAGGCGAACGGAGATGACATTGCCACTTAAGGGAGTATTCTTTCACTTTTAATTACAATGAGAGCATTGTTTATTTTAAGTTTGGGGGTATTGGGTGGTAGTGAGTAGTTGTTGCATATAGTTAGTTGCATATAGTTTGATTGCATGTTTAAGTTGCATAGTAGGGGTATTTTAGTATGATTTTTTTTTAGTTTTCTTTTGTCTTGTTTACTTAGTATGTGTTTAGTTGCATAACATTGCATAATCCCAGGTTTTTAGTTAGTTGAATTCTAATTTGGCCAATGATGACATAGAAATTTGATAGATTTTTGAATTTAGTGGATATCTTGAGCTTAGTTATAATTTTATACATGATATAATTTATGCTTGCTGTTTAGATGTTACCAGGTAGCACGACAATGTTTCTATTTGCTTGTTGGTTAAGATTAGCATGCTTGTCTGCTGAGAGGAAAATGTTGTTTTTAATGATAGAATTGTGTAGGAAGTGATTAATGACTATGAAGACACTGAAACTCAAGTTTTGGGAACGCATGGGTATGCTTGCTTTATAAAAAAAAGAGAAAAAAAATTGAATAATTACCGTGGCTAGTCTTGTTTCGGGGCCTTTGTTACTTGAGTAAGTACACCCGAGGGGATTGTATCTACACCTAGCGCCCTAAGGTCTTAATGGTCTGGGAGTCGTTGGTTCAAAGCTCGCTAAGGGGTAGCACTGTTAGCCTAATGGAATGAGACATTGCACAGTCATGGGAAATATAAAAAAAATCAATAAATACCGCGAGAAAGTGCGAAAATTGCCCTCGTGAGTAAAAATAAAGCAGAATAAACCCATTGTTGAACCTTAATTTGTATTGATGTGTTGGAGTAGTTGATGTCTCATTAGTATATGCAGTTCTTGATTTAAACTTCAATTTTCTGTCTTAAGCAATTTAGCATGTGGTATCTTCATCTTTGTCAAGCTTATCTGTGAACACATCACACACACACACAACATCTTTATAGCAGGTTAGGATTATCTGATTGTATGTTATTATACCTTTAGCTTAGTTTGATGCTTTATTCTTGGATCTTGATATTTCTCTAAAGCATATCTTATTGGAATTCTTAACATGGCTGGAAATCTGGGGATTCATTGTCATAGTAACGTAGTTTGCATAGCATTTAGATTGCATTATGTTGCATTGCTTGAGGGCAATCAATAGTTCAATTTTGGGGGTTATTGATAAGTGGTATTTATACCTACTTATTGCATACCAATTCACGCGAACTATGCCCATCTCAAGTACATTTTAGTGTGTTTTAGTTGCATTTCATATTATTTTGTAGTGCATATACTTAAAACTCCTTTTGGTGAAAATGTTCAGGAAACGGCCTAATTTGGTGGAATTAGAAGGCAAGAGGCGAATGGATGCATGAAGCGAGGCACAAGCTGGGATATGAATGGCATAAGGATCAAGTGGAGCAGAAAACTAAGCGTGGATGGACAAAGGAAGGAGCGGTGAACGGATCGATTCTTGTGAGAACAGAACCTAGAATTGCAGTAAGGTTGCAGTAGGACAAGCTTGGGAACACGCTACCACGCGAAAGCACCCATTTGGACAACATTACTCATCTTGCAAGTCACGCTATGCAAGGATTACACTTTGGGGAGCGCGATCGCACAAGCAACGTTAATGAAGTCAGCGACTTTATTTTATTTGAAGCGTAATTGAGAGGGGGAGTTCGATTAGGTCATATATATTAGACTTATTATCAGTAATAAAAGGGTATTCCACCCCTTGGGGGCAAAAGACTACTATTGTTTTTCTTTCTTCAACTTTGAATAAGTAGATTATAGTAGATTAGATTAGTAATTTCTAGAGTTGATTAGATTGAAGACTTGAAGCGATTGGAAAACATTAGAGATTCAACCTTGGATCAAGAGAACATATTTGCACTACACTATTGCAGTATCCAATCTCCTACTAAGGAAATGAGAACGTAGCAGGGACTAGTCGGGGAACGGAGTGACGGTCCAGATGATAGCATTAGTAGTCATCACTATTCTATGAAATAGTGTGATAATAAATGTATTGAGGACTTATTTTGAGTTTGAATACTGTCTAGAAGATAATATTTGTATGAAAACTCACAGCTCATGTTGTATATTTAAGGTTGTATTTGTATTCTGTACCATGTATTTGGCGACTCAGAATAGGTGATGTATTCCTATTTTGGGGGCGTTATAGTTGGTATCAAAGCTTAGGGATATGATCCTTGGCTGAGATGTGAGACAAGAACTAGGAGGGGAGAGACGGGAAATTCCTTCGCTAGTATGGCCCACCTAAGTTTATTTGATATTTAATTAGTCAGTCAGAGTATACGGATAATATGTGATATGATAACTAACCCTTGTTTTGTGGCAGTATCTAAAAATGACATCCGAGAATGTTGAGAATAGCAATGGAGCACAGGAGACCGTTGAGTCTCCACATATCAATAATCAGGATAATGTGCATTAGGAAGGCGACAATCCTCATGCAAACAACAACACTGACCAAATGATGAATGATGGAATGTTCATAGGCGTTATGCAATTCATGCAACATCAGGCGAGAGCGGCTCTTGTCCAAAATGTAGGTGGAAACTCTCGGACGGTCACTGCTAAACAGTTCAAGGAGCTGGGACCACCGGAGTTTATTGGAGAGCCAAAACCACTTAAGGCGGAGACGTGGATAAAGCAGATCACCAAGATATTTGATGTCTTTGAATGCTCCGAGGAGCAAAAGGTTCCCTTTGCCACCTTTATGTTGCGAGGAGAGGCAGATTACTGGTGGGAATAGGTAAAGCGTACTCAACCTGCCGCACTGAAGATGTCTTGGGAGAAGTTCCAAGAACTATTCAACGACAAGTACTTTCCCGAAAGTATTCGTCACATGAAAGAGGTAGAGTTCATCAAGTTGGAGCAGAACAATATGACCGCGTCTTGCAAGATCGAAGCTAAGTTTGCCGAGTTGTCCCAGTTTGCGTCTCACTTGGTTGATAATGAGGAAAGAATGACGCGGATGTTTCTAAGAGGTTTGAAACTCGAGATTCGTCAATATCTAATTTCTTATAAACTATGTTTGTATTCAAATGTTGTAAATAGGGCTCAGTTATTGGAGCGCAATAATGAGTCAACTCAACCAAGAGAAAGCAGCCGGCAAAATGATAATACCAGTGGTAGCAGTCATCGAAGCGGTGACAACAAACGTGGAGGCAATCAACATGCCAGAAATGGTAACCACTTCGGTGGTAATCATGGCCAAGACAATAAGAATGAACATTTCAAGAAGAGGAGATTCAACAATGATGGAAAGACGTCAAAGATCAAAGATTTTTGTGGTTAAGGAAGGAGAACGACCACCTATCATATGCTTCAAATGCGGAGGGGAGGGATTTATCAGTCCAAACTGCGCGATGTCATCTAAAGCGTGTTATAATTGTGGAAGAGAAGGTCACCTAGCCCAATTTTGTCGTGAACCGAAGATAAGTACAGTTGGAACGGTAACACAAAATACCGTCCCAGACAAGTCAAAACCAGTAGTTCAAGGGAGAACTTTTGTTGTGACCTCCCAGAAAGCAAGGAACCCAAACGAGGTCATCACGGGTAAGCTTATCATAAACTCTAGCGAAGTCTATACCTTATTTGATACTAGTTCTACCCATTCTTTTATTTCTCCTACTTGTGCTCAACGATTAAATTTGACTGCAGAGAAATTAGACTTTGACTTATCTGTGGAAACTCCGTTGGGAGAAACCTTCACTACATCCACTGTTTATAAGTCTTGTTTGGTTCAAATCGGTACCCTCACATTACCTGTCGATCTTATTTCATTGAAAATACTTGCATTTGATGTGATTCTAGGGATTGATTGGTTAACTACTCATCATGCAAAAATTAATTATTTTTCGTAAGGTTGTTAGCTTTCATATTTCTAACCAACCTATTATGCTAATTCAAGCAACCAAACTATTAAAATCAATTTGTCATCTCAAGACATAAAGCTATTCGTTTATTGAAAAATGGATGTCAAGCTTTCTTAGCTCATGTCACAGATTTAAACAAAAATACGTCAGATTTGAATGATATTTCTATTGTTAATAAATTTCCTGACGTATTCCCTGAAGACCTTCCTGGCCTACACCCAGAGCGTGAAATTGAATTTTGTATCGACCGGGAAACTGGTACAAAAACAATTTCCAAAGCCCCATATCGAATGGCTCCTATTGAACTTTAGGAGTTAAAGACCCAATTGCATGAATTATTATACATTGGTTTCATTCGTCCTAGTACGTCTCCTTAGGGTGCTCATGTTCTATTCGTGAAGAAGAAAGATGGGAGTATGCGACTTTGTATTAACTACCGGGAATTGAACCATGTCACCGTCAAGAATAGGTATCCGTTACCTCGCATTGATGATCTGTTTGACCAGTTGCAAGGAGCATAATTCTTTTCAAAGATCGATCTTCGTTCTAGATATCATCAGCTGAAGGTTAAAACTGAGGATATTCCAAAGACTGCCTTCAGAACTCGGTACGGGCACTATGAATTTTTAGTCATGTCTTTTGGATTGACTAATGCTCCTGCTGCCTTCATGGATATGATGAACCGAGTATTCAAGGAATATTTGGATCATTTTGTGGTCGTCTTTATTGATGACATCCTCATATACTCCAAAAGCCGTGAAGATCATGAGCAACACTTGAGGCTAATACTCCAAAAGCTTTGTGAGAACAAGCTTTATGCCAAGTTGAAGAAATGTGAGTTCTGGCTTGAGGAAGTAGCATTCCTTGGGCACGTAGTATCAAGTCATGGAATATCTATTGACCCGGAAAAGATTGAAGCTATTCAAAGCTGGGAGTAACCTAAATCGGTGGATCAAAATACGTAGCTTTCTCGGATTAATTTGGTTATTATCGGAGATTCGTGGAAGGTTTTCTCGAATCACTACTCCATTAACTCAACTGACTCAGAAAGATATAAAATTCGGTTGGAGCGTGGAATGTGAGAAGAGTTTTCAAGAACTCAAGAGGAGACTCATTTCAGCACCTGTTCTGACAATACCATCTGGCTCGGAGGGATTTGTCATCTACAGTGATGCATCGGGCAAAGGGTTAGGATGTGTTCTCATGCAACATGGAAAATTCATAGCCTATGCATCTCAGCAACTCAAAGAATATGAGAGAAATTATCCTACTCATGATCTAGAGTTGGCAGCTGTTGTCTTTGCACTTAAAATTTGGAGGCATTACTTGTTTGGGGAGAAAGTGGAGATCTTTACGGATCATAAAAGCCTCAAATATTTCTTCACCCAAAAGGAACTCAACATGCGGCAACGACGTTAGCTTGAACTGTTGAATGATTATGATCATACCATCCAATACCATCTTGGAAAAGCGAACGTGGTAGCTAACGCATTGAGTAGAAGATCATATGCGAGTACGAGTGTAATATTGTCAACACAAAGGCCCATTTTGTGACTTGAAAAGGATGGAGATAGAGTTAAAGACTCTGGGGACCCATGTGATGATGGTGAATATACGAGTAGAACCGACTTTAATCGATAAAGTTAAAGCTGCTCAAGTTACAGACCTGGAACTGATGCGTATGAGGAAGAAAGTGCAAGAAGGTGTTATGCCGGAAGCAAGAATCGATGAAGAAGGAATACTTCGAGTCAACTCCAGACTTTGTGTTCCTAACGACCCTGATTTAAAGTATAAAATCGTGATAGAGGCGCACAACACACCGATTGCAATCCATCTTGGGAGTACCAAAATGTATCGTGATCTTCGTCATACATTTTGGTGGAGCAATATGAAGAGAGAGATAGCGTTGTTTATCTCAAGGTGTCTAACTTGTCAACGAGTTAAGGCGGAGCATCAAGTACCAAAAGATCCATTGCAATCACTTGAAATTTCAGAATGGAAGTGGGAGCACATTACCATGGATTTCGTTACCGGTCTTCCTAAGGTTTCTTAAGGCATAGATGCGATTTGGGTCATTGTTGATAGATTGACCAAGTCTGCTCATTTCTTACCCATACGAGAAACTTATACACTTGAACGTCTTGCTCGTATATACATAAACGAGATTGTAAAGATCGCATGGTATGCCGAGATCAATAGTTTTCGATCGAGACCCAAGATTCACTTCACGATTTTGGGTTAGTTTGCGCAGAAAACTATGCGGGCACAGATTACGATTTAGCTTCAAAGATATCATCCTCAGACGGATGGGTAGTCAAAGAGGACTATTCAAACTCTTGAAGATTTATTAAGACTCTGTGTCCTTGACTTCAAGGGAAGTTGGGATAAGTTCTTAACATTGGTGGAGTTTTCCTACGACAATAGTTATTAAGCAAGTATTGGCATGGCTCCATTCGAGGCGTTGTGTGGAAGAAAGTGTCGTTCTCCAGTATTCTGGGATGAGGTGGGTGAAGCAACGTTGTTGGGACCGGAGTTGGTACGTATGACTACGGAAAAGATTCAAACGATCCGACAACGTATAAAAACCTCACAAGATCGACAAAAGAGTTATGTTGATCTTCATCGAAAGGACGTAGAATTCGATATTGGAGATCATATGTTGTTACGTGTTGCTCCATGGAAAGGAGTTACGAGATTTGGAAAGAGAGGAAAGCTCAATCCTCGATTTATTGGCCCATTTTTAATCCTCGATCGAGTAGGAACTGTGGCCTATAGACTCGCTTTACCGCCAAGTATGTCTCGTGTTCATAACGTTTTTCACATATATATGTTACGTAAATATGTGAAAGACCCGCACCACATTATTGAGTTAGAATCGGATGAAATAGCGGAAGATTTAATGTATGAAGAGGTTCCTGTTAAAATCTTGGATAAGAAGGGACATGTTCTACGCTCCAAGGTTATACCTCAAGTCAAAATTTTGTGGAGGAACCACGATGTTGAGGAAATGACCTGGGAGTTAGAATCTGAAATAAAATCAAGGTATCCTTACCTCTTCGACATACCAGGTACGTACTCTACTTTTGAGGGCGAAATTTCATAAGAAGGGGAGGTTGTAAGACCCGAATAAAGATGAATTTTCTATAAATATCATTTTTGAATATTATGGAATGAATCTGATATAATGTTATAGTTGTGGGTAATATTTATAAATTTTGCAAAGTACGCAAGTTGTTATATAATATTCGATTGGTTGGGAAATATTCATTTTAACAGGAATATTAAATGACAACTGGTACTATCATTAGTGGACCCCACAATGTAATTATTGTCGGATTGAGAAAACGACAAAAATATCTTTTTATAAAATAACGGCGAAAGTTTTACCGTTAACACTGTTGGAATACTTGGTGGTTAAAATATAGTAATACGCGTTATTGCATAGTAACACACGGTATTGCACAGTATTTTTGAATTATTTATTCTTATGTAAGAAGGCACTACTCAATAATTGTTACAGTAATTACTGTTCAATATTTTTTTTATTGGTTTAATAATGTTGCGTTGATATTTTATATTATTGTTGTTTCAATAATTGTCAACGCACAAAGATTTCCCATTATCGATCAATAATTCATATTATTTGAATAATATTATTAGATAGCATTATTGGCAATGTCTAGAAAGTTCTGTCAAGGAGAGGTTTGGTAACCTAATTGCGCGCCAGTAAGGAGAAATCCTAATTGGAAAGCCCCCTCTTTCCTGGGAATGACCTGGTTGTAAATATTGTGATTCTGTAATATTATTTGTGAATAATTAATTATTGATTTATATGATAAGGAAATATTTATTTTATGTGGACACAAATGATAGATAAGAAAATATTTATTGAAGTGGATTTAAACTGAGAATTTTTTAGCATATAGACATTTGTTGAAAGTTGGTATTTTATCTTTTAGATAAAATAATTCATTCAAATATATTATTATAATATTACATTATAGTAGTATGATGTGATTATATAATAGTACGTTTTTTATAATTTGAATGGTAGCATTATTATAGTAAATTCATGTATAAAAGTAAAAGGAGGTGGATGAGAACAAATTGAATTTGAATTCCTATGATGCAAGCGATGATGTCATCGGACGATGAGGTAAGCGATGATGTCATCGGACGATGAGGTATGCAATGATATATTATGGTCGATGATGTCAGCGGTGATGTCATAAATTATGGCAAAAAGACTATTTTACCCTTACTCTGCCAAGCCTATAAATAGAAGCTCATTTCTTCATTATTTTTCACCAATTCATTCAAGCTATAGAGAGAGAAAGTATAGAGAGAATAAGAGAGAAAGAAGAAGAGTATTCTGTTACTACACTATTGCAGTATTCAATCTCCTACTAAGGAAATGAGAACGTAGCAGGGACTAGTCGGGGAACGGAGTGACGGTCCAGATGATAACATTAGTAGTCCTCACTATTCTATGAAATAGTGTGATAATAAATGTATTGAGGACTTATTTTGAGTTTGAATACTATCTAGAAGACAATATTTGTATTAAAACTCACAGCTCATGTTGTATATTTAAGGTTGTATTTGTATTCTGTACCATGTATTTGGCGACTTAGAATAGGTGATGTATACCTATTTTGGGGGCGTCACAATAAGTGTCGCTATAGACTGAAAGATATCGACAAGATTCAAAGGTTTAATCATTTCAAGGATCAATAAGAATGAACACTGAGCAGTCACTAGGGACTAAGAACTCTTGCTAGAATTAACAGTATTATACTAAAAATCCAATATAAACGAGTACAACAGGTGATCAGCCTAAAGTACCCTATGTTATGCATAACATTTAGACATGCTAGTAGGTGCGCATGTCGGTTTCCCAATAGTTATATAATTTCCCCTTCAATGAGGGTTGTTCATCTCAGTAGATTTATAAGAGTATGCACCAAGTCAATTGGTTTGGATAGATTTCTAACACACGATATTAGTCTAGACGAATCAAATAGCTTAGACAACCTTTAGGAACAATAAGTTTAATTCTCGTAATCATGAATCAAGATACCAAAATAAATTTCCGATTAGGAATAATAATTATATGAATGTAGATATTTGTTCAATGTAAGTATGTTTGATATAACAATAATTCAAAAATTTCACAACAAGAAATAAGGTCCATATACGTGCATTCAATTATAAGAATGAAGTTAGGAAACATGCAATAACGTAGGAAGTTTAAGGTTAGAGACTTGCCTTTTGCGTTGATTACCACTTATAGCATAAATCACCTCAATGAACTATATTATCCTATCTATGTAAGTATAGGTATTCATTAGTCACACACACTTTGACATATATATCAACATGCATTTATCACACATATTTCTATCCATGTATTCTATACACATTAAAACTCATAGATGTATAATCCATATTATTTTTACTTTTGAAAACCTTATAAATATTTTAGCAAATTTTATTCCCATATACTCATCTCGTCAAATATTACTTAAGTCACGTATTTTAGTTCAAGTCGTTTCACACATACATGTTAAGGAACTCATAAACTAGGTTTGGTCTTTTCTATTTACTTTCAACAATTGTTAGTTTTACTCATAAAATTTCTATTTTTACAAGTTAAGAAAGTTCATTATATCAAAGATTAACTATAGCATTCATTAAACCACATAACAATTCTAAACAACCTTTTCTACGCATGCTTACATGTATTAGATTTATTTGCACGTAGCTAGTATAACTTTCTACTTAGAAACTCATTTTAGTTCATGCGTGAGTAGTTTATACCTAGTTAATAATATTTAATAATTAATCCAACCTTTTCTAAAGCCAAGACGCTATCTTCGAACCCGACGATATCTCCCAAAGCCAAGATGCAATCTCTGAATCCGAAGTCATCTCCCGAAGCCAATACGTCATCTCTGAATCCGAAGTCATCTCCCAAAGTCATGATGCTATCTCCAAATCCGAAGACATCTCCCGAAGACATGATGTTATCTTCGAACCCGAAGTCATCTCTCGAAGTCATGATGCTATCTTCGAACCCATCTTCGAATTCGAAGACATCTTCTGAAGTCACTCGAATCCAGCACTTCGGAAACAACTTCAGTCTTTGAGGATTATGAACGCTCCTTCAGACTGGTTCTCCTTTGCCGACTCCTATCTAACTCCTCTGCAAACTCCTAACCCATTAAAATATCTTACCATACATATTGATACATGTTTAAAGATTACTTATGTTCTTTAGGTTAAGTTAGGTTAAATTAAGATTCCTTGTGTTGAACAACAACAAAATAGAAATCTAATTCACTGCCCAACCCCTTGGGGAGGGACTTTTTCTGCTGCGAGCACCCTGCCAAGCGGGTCGGATGCTCGAGACTTGCTCTCTGCAGTTAAGCTCCTAACTCCCCTGCTGCGAACCAACACCCCGATTTTTCATACAAATAGCAATTTAAGGTTACCCAATTGATATAAACTCCATAAACTTACTACCAAACATCCCTATCATGATTCTAACAATTCAAATCACGTAAACAATCAAATTCAAGAATCAAATTCAAAGTTTATGTCATTTTTCCAAAGTTTAACATATTTAGTGATTCTCTTCATCACAGATTCGTTTCTTGACCAAATTACTCCGTTTAACTTTCGTTGATTTCGTATTCAACCATATTAACAATGTCTAGCATCAATTTACAAATTACATCATACTTCAACCATCAAATTTTTGACTCAAACAAAAATTATTCTAGCATATTCCTAAGAACTTGCAAAACTTGAAATTAAGGACATGTAAATGGACATTACCTTCTTAAAGTTGAAATGCTAACTCTTGCTTCAATTTCCAGATTACTCAACAATACTCACACTCCAATTAGAACCTCACAAAGAAATTAATAACTCAAATTTGAGAGGAAGGTCTTCCATTTATAGAGAAATTATTATCCAATTGGGGGTTTTGCCCTAAGAATTGTATCAATGGAAGATAGAAGAAACCATTGTGTAACTAGAAGTTGGTGAAAAGCTTCACCAACTCCATCTTCTTCCATTCCCATAGCCATCATCTGCATCTTGGTTTTCAGCAACATAGAGCCATAGGCTTTTGATAAAACACGACTGATTTGACGCCCCCAAAATAGGTATACATCACCCATTCTGAGTCGCCAAATACATGGAACAGAATACAACTACAAACTTAATTATACAACTGTCGTGTAAAATACGACAAAACAAAATTGAGAGTTTAAACAAGAATATTACCTTCTATACAATATCCACACTCAATAGAGTCTTCTTTATAATTATTATCACACTATTTCACAGAATAGTGAGGACTTCTAATGCACCATCTCGGACGATCACTCTGTTCCCTGACTAGTCCCAGCTATATTCTCATTTCCTGAAGAGAACAATGAAAGCAAAAGGGTGAGCTCAACTAGCCCAGTAAGAAATATTATGACTAAGATAATGTAGAATAATTTATCGTTAGCCTTCAATAGTGTTAAACTGATAAAATACAATAAACATCAAGTTTAACTGCAGCGGAACAAGCAATCCATTAGAAGAGTCAAGTAGAGCATGATATCTGCTATCTTCTATGATTTAAAAAGTTTTTATCAACATTATCACTGAGACTCAGCTTAATAAATAAACCACACCATCGAATCATCCCTGCACTACGGGCCAAGGATATTCATGTAATCATCAATGGTCATGATCATACCAACAACTGTCCATCAATGCACTATGGGCCAATGAAGACTTTTATCACATCATTTGTAACATTACGATCATGATTATACCGAATAATCCCTGGTCATAATCATATCAATCAATAGTACATCTATGCACGTAAACCACAGATGACTTTTATCACAATATAAGCATGAGGATGATGCCAATGATATAAGAATTCAATCAAACGAGATCAAGGATAAGTATTAAAGACTTTAAATTTATCCAGAGTTTAAAAATATCCAATTTGTCAACATGATACTGCTTTATGAAGTAAAATTCAAGAATAATATTCATGTATCAAAAATAATCTTGGACAGAAAAGAAATCAATTTTTTTTGTCGTGAATAGTATCCCGTGAATAGTACTTCGGGAATAGTACCCGGCATGAAAAATGCGAATACCCGAGTGAATAGTACCCGAGTGAATGGTAACTCGTGAATAATAACCCGTGAATAGTAACTCATGAATAGTAACTCGTAAATAGTAACTCGTGAATAGTAACTCATGAATAGTACTCCGTATTCGTAAATAGTACCGTATACGTGAATAGTAACCCATGAATAGTACTTATAAAAGGAAAATACAAAAGAAAACGATATTCCATGACGAGTACAAAAGAAATGATATCTCATATGAGTATCATAGAATATATAAAACTGCAAATGAATTTTCACCCGCCATGCGGTACTCCACGTAGACAGATTATTTCCACAATTTAATATGGAGTGAATACGAAAGGTCATTCACCATGCATGTGGTAATCCGCGTAGACATGTTACTCTCGTAGATTAATAAAAATGAATACGAAGGGTCATTCACCACGTAAATGCAGTGAGTCGCGTGAGCAGATTATTCCACGTAATAATAAAGAATGGAATAATAAAAGGATTTCACCACGCATGCGGTGAGTCAGCGTAGCAGGAGTTATTCCAGCGAATAATAAAGAATAGAATAACAACCCTTACGAGTATTGAAAGAAAATAATTCTCTTCCTGAATACGAAAGAAATAATACCACTTACGAATACAACAAATAATATTCCTTACAAATACAAAATAAATAACACCCCTTACCATAAGAAAATAACATCCCTTACGAATACAAAATAAATAACATCCCTTACAATACAACAAATAATATCCCTTACGAATATAACAAATAATATCCCTTACGAATATAAAATAAATAACACCCCTTACCTTAATAAAAATTTGGAGACTGCACTAGGGTAATAGCAAAATACTACTCTTCTTTCTCTCTATAGTTTATCTCTCTAGAGTTTCAGTGAATTCGTAAGAAATAATGAAAAAATGAGCTTCTATTTATAGGAAAAAGGACTAAATAGTAAGTAATTCATGAACGACCCAGATTAATTTACTTTTAAACGGACGGTCCATATTGATTTACTAGTAAAACTTAAAGCAACTGTCCATACTGATTTACTATTAAAACTTTAAACCAACGATCCATATTGATTTACTATTATAACTTTTCACCAGTGGTCCATATTGTGACGCCCCCAAAACAGGTATACATCACCCATCTTAGGTCGCCAAATACATGGTACATAAATTCAAATACAACTTAATTATGTAACAGTCGTGTAAAATACGACAAAACATAGCTGAGAGTTTAAACAAGAATGTTGTCATCTAGACAATATCCACACTCAATGGAGTCCTCATTACATTTATTGTCACACTATTTTATAGAATAGTGAGGACTACTAAAACAACCATCTGGACCGTCAATCCGTTCTCCGACTTGTCCCAGCTATATTATCATTTCCTGAAGAGAACAGTGAAAGAAAGAGTGAGCTCAACTAGCCCAGTAAGAAATATTATGACTAAGATAATGCAGAATAAATTATCATTAGCCTTCAACAGTATAACAACTAATAGAATACAATAGACAACAAGTTTTAGATCAACAACTGCAGCGGAATAAGCAATCCATTATAAGAGTCAAGTAGAGCATAAAATCTCTATCTTCTATGATTTAAAAAGTGTTTCATCAACTTTATTGCTGAGACTCAGCTTAATAAATAAAATCAAATCATCCCTGCACCACGGCCAAGGATATTCATGTAATCATCAATGGTCATGATTATACCGAATAATCCCTGGTCATAATCATACCAACAACTGTCCATCAATGAACTATAGGCCAATGAGGACTTTCACCACATCATTCGTCACATTACGGTCGTGATTATACCGAATAATCCCTGGTTATAATCATACCATGTCCATCTCTGCACGTAAGCCAAAGATGAATTTTATCACAATATAAGCATGAGGATGATGACAATGACATAATAATTCAATAAAACAAGTTCAAGGATAAATTTTAAATATTTATAATCTAATTTATCCAGAAATCAATAACGTCTAAATTGTCAACACGATAATCTTTGCTTTAGAGAGTAAAATTCAAGAATAATATTCATGTACCAAAAATAATTTGGATGAGAAAAGAAATATATTTTTTCGGGTGAATAGTACTCAAAAGTGAATAGTACTTGAGAATAGTACCCGAAACATGAAAAGCATCCCGAATACCCGAGTGAATGATACTAGAGTGAATAGTAATTGGGTGAATAGTAACTCGTAAATAGTAACTCGTAAAAGAAAAATACCAAAGAAAATGATATTCCATGACGAGTACAAAAGAAATGATATCTCATACGAGTATAATAGAATATACAAAACTGCAAATAGATTTTCACCCGCCATACGGTAATCCACGTAGACAGATCATTTCCACAATTTAATAAAGAATGTATACGAAGGGTTATTCACCATGCATGCGGTAATCCACATAGACAGGTTATTCCAACAAAATAATAAAGAATGGAATAACAGAAGAATTCACCAGGCGTGCGTAATCCGCATAGATAAGTTATTCCAACAGAATAATAGAGAATGGAACCAGGTCATGCGTAACCCGCACAAACAGGATATTCCAACAGAATAATAAAGAATGGAACCGGTCATGCGTAATCCCACAGACGAGGATATTCCAACGAATAATAAAGAATGGAATAACAACAGAATTCACGGGCATGCGATAGAATCATATGACGGAGTTATTCCAATGAATAATAAAGAATGGAATAATGAAGAATTTCACCATGTATGCGGTACTCAGATGTATAAAGGTTATTCAACATAATAATAAAGAATGGAATAACAACCCTTACAGTATTGAAAGAAAATAACTCTCTTCATGAATAACGAAGAATAATACCCTTACCTTAGAAGAAAAGCTGGATTTGGAATAGTGAGGTAGCGAGACTTCTTCTTCTTTCTCTCTATAATTTCTCTCTATAATAATTGCTCTATAGCTTTAGTGAATTGGTGAGAAATGAAGGAAGAATGAGCTTCTATTTATAGAAAAATATAGTTTCGATAATTGCACGTTTTGGGGCTCGAAATATTACAGTATAATACCTTCATCTATTCTTTCATTTTTAATTTAGTCCTGCAAGTATTATCAAACTTGCACCACGTCCCCTAATAGTAAATC
This sequence comes from Panax quinquefolius, assembly GCA_020205615.1. NCBI lineage: Eukaryota > Viridiplantae > Streptophyta > Magnoliopsida > Apiales > Araliaceae > Panax > Panax quinquefolius. Next base: position 40,667,980 of record CM035162.1, on the reverse strand, counting down.
ATGTGACTCAATAGTTCTAATCATATGAAAAAAATAATTACAGTATAATACATTCATATATACCTCCATTTTTAACTTAGTCATGCAAGTATTATCAATCTTGCACCAACTCCCCTAATAGTAAATGAATGTGAATCAATAGTACACACATGTGAACAAATAGTTATAATCATGTGAATCAATAGTAATTAATTGCTCATTTATCAGGTTAATTACCCAATTGGTCAACATAACCTCCAGACATCAATTATTATTGAAATAAATGTCGATTTTCACTAACACTAATAATTCCAACACAATAGAACTATCCATTTCATCTTTAATCAACACGAACTTATTTATCATTAATATTATAATTCACAATATTTAACAACCAGGTCGTTCCTAGGAAAGAGGGGGCTTTTCGATAAGGATTTCTCCTTATTGGCGCGCAATTAGGTGACCAAACCTCTCTTTGACAGAACTTCTAGACATTGTCAATATTACAAATAATAATATGAATAACTTTGTCGTCTCAATTAATGATTTAATAATATAATATATTATGCAGATGATACTGTGACAATAATTGAATCAATAATATGAGAGATATGATGCAACAATTAATGTAGCAATAATTGAATATAACTGAGTGACTTCTTACGTAAGCATCAATAATCAATATCGTGTGCTACTATGCAACCACGTATATTAACGGTAACACTTTCGCCGTTATTTTTATAAAATGATAATTCTGTCGTTTTCTTACTACGACAATACTTCCGTTGGGGGGTCCACCAATGATTGTGTTGTCGTACGGATATTCCCGGACAAAAAGAATATTCCCCAACCAAACGAATATTTTATAACAACTTGCATACTTTACAAAATTTATAAATATTACCCACAACTATAACATTATATCAAATCCACACCATAATATTCAAAAAAATATTTCGAGAAATTTAAATCTTTATTCATAAAATTTGGGGTCTCACACATATTGATTTACTATTATATTTTCAACCAACTATCTGAAAAATTAGCACATCTCCTCATGGAATAATAAGTCAAACTTATTACAAACACCTCATAACAAACCCCTCTATTTATATCAAAAATTGAATAAATAATTATCACAAATCATTTATCTTTAATCAATACATTGTTAATATATTAACAATTATTCATCATTAATCTTATAACTCACAATATTTAACAACTAGATCATTCCCATGAAATAGGGGGCTTTCTGATAAGGATTTCTCCCTATTGGCGCGCAATTAGGTGACCAAACCTCTCATGGACAAAACTTTCTAGACATCGTCAATATTGCAAATAATAATATAAATAACTTTTTCGTCTCAATTATTGATTAAATAATATAAAATATTATACAAATGCTACTGTGACAATAATTGAATCAAATAAAGTGAGATACTATGCAGCAATTACTGTAGCAATATTTGAGTATAACTGAGTGACTTCTCACGTAAGCATCAATAATCAATACCGTGTGCTACTATGCAACCACGCGTATTACTATACTTTTACCACCGAGTATTTCAACAGTTTAACGATAAAAACTTTCGCCGTTATTTTTTATAAGAAGTTATTCCTGTCATTTTTTAACTCCGACAGTTATTCCGTTGTGGGGTCCACTAATGATGGTGTCGTCGTACAAATATTCTCCGATAAAAAGAATATTCCTCGACCAAACGAATATTTTCTGACACAACGAATATTTTATAACAACTTTCTTACTTTATAAAATTTTCAAATATCATCCTTAACTTTAAACTTTTATCAATTTAACTATTTACCAAAATAGAAAAATTGAATACTTTTATTTCATAAAATTCAGGATCTTAAAACCGAGACTTGGAATGGGACTATGATTTGGGACAAGGCTATTTAGCTTATTACATTAGTTAAAATGGTCACTATTTGCACTAAGGTTAATTCCATTTTTGGCTCACAAATGAATTTTAATGAGTTGATATTATTACATTATGATAAGTTAATAGTACAAGTACACATAATCATATAATTCATGTGCATCGGGTCAATTCAAAGAATATCAACATTAGACTAGAATATAATTTAGTTGGGTACCAATACCCCATTATTTTTTATAGCCTTATTATTCCAATTCTACATAAATATTTGAAATAAACATTTAATAATAAACATTTATTTAATCAAAGTTAATTTCTCTCATATGTTTATAATACATCTTTAATTGCTCCACCACACCTCATTATGTCACAAAAGGCTCTTTCATACAACTTAGCAAATTACATAATTTAAAGCTTACTTTTATCATATAGTCTTATATAATAATTATTCACATTCTAATGTCACACTTTATTTTATATTAAATGAAGAAACTTTATCATATAGGACTACACCTTACATGCTATTGCTCACGATAATTAATGAATAATAATAGAAATTAGTCTATCACATTATGTAATTATTTACTCATCACTAGTACTAATTTCATTCATTTCATCATTAATTTAATTTGTAACTTTCTCATTTCACCACTTTGCCACCCTAGGCATAATTTCATAAGCTTAACTTAAGTTTCTCATCACTTCTACCACATTACTCAATTATCATATGCTTATTCAATTAAAAGAATTACCACATCTCATGCCATCACTATATATATTTATATTCAAATGAATATTCAAACAATCATTATTCTCAATATTAATATTATTTATTTAAAATTCGTGGGTATTACATCCTCCCCCTTTTATAAGAATTATGTCCTCATCATGTAAGTAGAGAACACGGTTTTTTGGTCTTCACCCATACGAGCATAGCGAAGGCTTTCTCCATTTCTTTAATCCATGTTTGTGCTACGATAGGATTGGTGGTACCCGTAAATTCCGGAGATCCTATGCTCCTAAAGTCTTTAAAGCTCGTAACTAGAACTGCTTGGAGATTGGGTTGTACTAGTTCGTTGTTTCTTCCCCGCGGAGCTTCTCCTAGTAAGTCTACTAGCCGTTGGATAAGGTCCACTTGTTCCCTTCCGCTATTAATCGATTCTTTTGGTGTTGCTAGGGCGGCATTTTCTGCATCACGAAATTTTATTCTCATTATCTAAGTATATTAATTAAGTATTTCTTTAATGCAAAAAGGAAACAAATTTTTATGATACAATTTCTGAAACAAGAATATTTATATTCATATGCCCAATCATTACATCAAGTGTGGTTGACCTAAAGCATACTGCTATAAATGGTAACATTTGTCCCCTAGTATTATAAAAAGTGGGGAAAACACCAACATACTACCCCTCTAACATTTTTTAAAAGTTTGGGGTTTATATAACTATCTCATATCTCACACCAAAGATTGGGATTACAATAACAGATCATAGATAAATACCAACTACTACTACTAGACTACTAACGTCTAGACCTCAATCTAACATTTTGTGTTCCACATCGCTCTTGTATTCCACTTGAATTATGTGCGCCACCAAGTCCCTGCCTATAGTATGTCGGGTTTGTTCCTGTTCCACTGGGTAATGGTATACACCATCAATCAATCTCTCTATAGCCGTGCGAAAAGCATAGCCCATCTTATTCATTTTCCTCCTCTTACCCCTCACTTCGTCTTCCAGGTCTCATGCCCTATCATTAGCTTCTCCCCACTTCTCCTCGAAGTGGATCCTCTCCATAGCCTCTAGCTCAATCTGAGTGCGAAGAGCCTCTTTCTCGGCTTTCTCACTCAAATCCTTCTGCTCGGACTCTTCTAGCTTACCCACCAATTCCATATTCCTGGATATGGATCGGTGAAAAAGGGTTCCTATATGGATACCTGTATCCTTGCGATATGCAAGTTCTACCTCCATCTTCTGAATCTCTAGCTTCCTCTTATGGTCTTCATCACTGAGCTTTTGCATCTCGGTTTCTCTCTTTTGAGCCAAAGCCTCTAGTTCCTCAACTCGACATTTGAATTCCAGAATCCGCTCCTCATATTTCCCCAACATTTGGTCTTCGAATATAGCCTCATCGAAATCTTCCACAGGGTCATCCTCCATGGTTTCTTCCTCGGGATTCGACTCTATGGGATCTGGCTCCATCTCATCCTCCTCATCCTTATCATCGATAGAAGCCACTATCAAAATGGACTCAGCTATCAATGGTGCCTCATACACCACGTGTATGTCACGTGGCTCCTCCTCTACCACTCTACTGGGTCCTCCCAAGTCCGTCATCCTACAACCACCAACATAAGACAACAAACAACAAATCCCATTAGAACATAAATTCATTGCATGAAAATATATTTCATAATGCCACTAAATCGCTAGGAAAACTCTATATGAGTTTTATCTCTTTCTATCCTCTAAGTTCTTCAAAGGTTATAGTCTAAGGATTCTTTCTCCTAAGGTTTATAACCTAATACTTTGATACCAACCTGTGATGACCCCAAATTTAGACACTCGTATCTCCAATCTGGTGCATCACGTACTAATTCTAATATCATACTAAAATCATCAACAACGGAAAAAAGAATATTTTACATTGATATAATATAAATATTCGTGTCCCAATGTCTCGTGACCGTTACTACAATATTCCAGTAATTAACTTGAACATAAATTAATCATCCCTTAATACATTATTATTATCATAATAATAATATTAATTCTCCTACACTTAAAGGACTAATCTAATCCGTAGCCTTACCCTTTTATTTGTCTTTTCCTGAAGTACCGCCTTACTCTGCCTTAATTGTAATGTTTTTAGGGAAGCAAGAATGAGCAACAAGTTTGCCCAGCAAGTAATATTGGAATAAGAATAGACAGTTATAAAGTTTGAATCTCAAAGGTATAACAGTAAATGATAGTTCAAGAATAACAAAAGTATCAATAGTTTTCAATAAGTGTCGCTATAGACTGAAGGATATCGATAATATTCAAAGGTTTAATCATTTCAAGGTTCAATAAGAACGAACACTGAGCAGTCACTAGGGACTAAGAACTCTTACTAGAATTAACAGTATTATACTAAAAATCCAATATAAACAAGTATAACAAGTGATCAGCCTAAAGTACCATACGTTGTGCATAACATTTAGACATGCTAGTAAGTGCGCACGTCGGTTTCCCAACAGGTATATAATTTCACCTTCAATGAGGGTTCTTCATCTTAGTAGATTTATAAGAGTCTGCACCAAGTCAATTAGTTTGGATAGCTTTCTAACACGCGATATTAGTCTAGCCGAATTAAATAGCTTAGGCAACCTTTAGGAACAATAAGTTCAATTCTCGTAATCATGAATCAAGATACGAAAATAAATTTTTGATTGGGAATAATAATCATACGAATGTAGATATTTGTTTAATGTAAGGACGTTTTATATAACAATAATTCGAAGTTTCACTACAAGAAATAAGATCTAGATACTTGCATTCAATTATAAGAATAAAGTTAGGAAACTTGAAATAATGTAAGAAGTTTAAGGTTAGAGACTTTCCTTTTGAATTGATTACCACTTATAATATAAATCACCTCAATGAACTATATTATCCTATTTATGTACGTATAGGTATTCATTAGTCACACACACTTTGACATATATATCAACATGCATTTATCACACATATTTTTATTCATGTATTCTATACACATTAAAACTCATAGATGTATAATCCACATTGTTCTTACTTTTGAAAACCTTAGAAATATTTTAGCAAATTTTAGTCCCATATACTCATCTTGTGAAATATTACTTAAGTCACGTATTCTAGTTCAATTCGTTTCACACATACATGTTAAGGAACTCTTAAACTAGGTTTGGTCTTTTCTATTTACTTTTAACAATTGTTAGTTTTACTCATAAATTTCTATTTTTACAAGTTAAGAAAGTTCATTGTGTCAAAGATTAACCACAGCATTCATTAAACCACATAAACAATGTTAAACAACCTTTAATATGCATGCTTACATGTATTAGATTTATTTGCACGTAGCTAGTATTACTTTCTACTTAGAAACTAATTTTAGTTTATGCATTAGTAGTTTATACCTAATTAATAATATTTATTAATTAATTCAGCCTTTTTCAAAGCCATGACGCTATCTTCGAACCAGAAGACATCTCCTGAAGCCAAGACGCCATCTCCGAATCTGAAGTCATCTACCAAAGCCAAAATGCCATCTTTGAATCCGAAGTCATCTCCCAAAGTCATGATGTTATCTCCGAATCCGAAGACATCTCCTAAAGTCATGAAGCTATCTCCGAACCCGAAGTCATGATACTATCTCCGAACCCATCCTCGAATGTGAAGATATCTTCCGAAGTGAATCGAATCCAACTCTTCGGAAATAACTTCAGTCTTCGGGGATTATGACCGCTCCTTTAGACTGGTTCTCCTTTCCCGACTCCTATCTAACTCCTCCGCAAACTCCCAACCCACTAAAACATCTTACCATATGTATTGATACATGTTTAAAGATTATTTATGTTCCTTGGGTTAAGTTAGGTTAAATTAAGATTCCTTGTGTTGAACAGCAAAAAAATAGAAATCTAATTCACTGTCCAACCCAGGGCGGGACTTTTATGTTGCAGGAACCCCTACCGGGTCGACATGCCCAGACTTGGCTATTGCAGTTAAGCTTCTAACTCCCCTGTTGCGAACCAACACCCCAATTTTTCATACAAACAATAAGTTAAGGTTACCCAATTGATATAAACTCCATAAACTTACTACCAAACATCCCTAGCATGATCTCACAATTCAAATCACGTAAACAATCAAATTCAAGAATCAAATTCAAAGTTTATGTCATTTTTCCAAAGTTTAACATATTTAGCGATTCTCTTCATCACAGATTCGTTTCTTGACCAAATTACTCCGTTTAACTTTCGTTGATTTTGTATTCAACCATATTAATAATGTCTAGCATCAATTTACAAATTACATCATACTTTAACCATCAAATTTTTGACTCAAACAAAAAGTATTCTAGCATATTCCTAAGAACTTGCAAAACTTGAACTTAAGAACATGTGAATGGACATTACCTTCTTGAAGTTGAAATGCTAACTCTTGCTTCAATTTCCAGATTACTCAACAATACTCACACTCCAATTAGAACCTCACAGAGAAATCAACAACTCAAATTTGAGAGGAATGACTTCTATTTATAGAGAGATTATTATCCAATTGGGGGTTTTTCCCTAAGGATTGTATCAATGGAAGATAGAAGAAAACATTGTTTAACAAGAAGTTAGTGAAAAGTTTCACCAACTCCATCTTCTTCCATTCCCATAGCCATCATTTGCATCTTGGTTTTCAGCAACATAGAGCCATAGGCTTTTGATAAAACACGGCTAAGACTTAGAATGGGACTATGATTTTGGGACAAGGCTATTTAGCTTATTACATTAGTTAAAATGGTCACTAGTTGCACTAAGGTTAATTCCCTTTTGGCTCACAAATGAATTTTAATGAGTTGATATTATTACATTGTGATAAGTTAAGAGTACAAGTACACATAATCATATAATTCATGTACATCGGGTCAATTCAAAGAATATCAACATTATACTATAATATAATTTAGTTGGGTACCAATACCCCATTATATTCCATAACCTTATTATTCCAATTCTACATAAATATTTGAAATAAACATTTAATAATAAATATTTATTTAATCAAAGTTAATTTCTCTCATATGTTTAAAATACACCTTTAATTGCTCCACCACACCTCATGATATCACAAAAGGCTCTTTCATACAACTTAGCAAATTACATAATTTAAAAGCTTACTTTTATCATATAGTCTTATATAATAATTATTCACATTCTAATGGCACACCTCATTTTATATTGAATGAAAAAACTTTATCATAGGACTATACCTTACATGTTATTGCTCACGATAATTAATGAATAATAATATAATTTAGTCTATCAGATTTTGTAATTATTTACTCATTTATAGTATTAATTTCATTCATTTCATCATTAATTTAATTAGTAACTTTCTCATTTCACCACTTTGTCACCCTAGGCATAACTTAAGCTTCTCATCACTTCTACCACATTACTCAATTATTATATGCTTATTCAATTAAAAGAATTACCACATCTCATGCCATCACTATATATATTTATATTCAAATGAATATTCAAACAATCATTATGCCAGATTCATTGGTAGTGTAATGTATTTAATGAGCTATGCTCAACCTGATATTGCATATGACATTAGTAGACTTAGCAGATATACACATAATCCTTCAAAAGATCATTGGAATGCATTATCACGACTAATGAGGTATTTTAAAGGAACAGTTAATGTAGGTGTACATTTTACTGGTCATCTTAATGCTCTATAAGAATATTATGATGCTAATTGGGTATCTGATAATGATGAGAAAAACTCCACTAGTGGTTATGTGTTTACTTTATATGGATGAGATATCTCTTGAAAATCTGCTAAACAAACTTGTATTGCTAGATCTACTATGAAATCTGAATTTATTGCATTAGAATTGGCAGGTACAGAAGTAGAGTGGATAAGGAATTTATTGACAGACATACCGTTGCGGACTAAACCAATTCCATTTATTTCTCTGCATTGTGATTCTCAAGTAGTTATTGGTCGGGTAATGAACTATGTTTATAATGGAAAACAAAGATATATTCGTTTGAGACATAATATTGGACGAGGACTGATAAGTAACAGTGTTATTTCCATGAAATTTGTGAGGTCTGAAAAGAACCAAGCGGATCTGCTCATAAAGGGATTAACTAAAAAGGTTGTCCAAGAAGCATCCAGAGGGATGAGACTATTGCCAACATCTTGAGTAAGTAATATGTGATGGAAACTCAACCCATGTGATTGGAGATCCTATAGTTGGGTTCAATGGGTAACAACAAGTCGCATAATTATTTAATTATAACACTACAATTATTTATATCTTTCATGTGTGCATGTGGTGCTTACTAACAAATTGTGTTAGAATGAATCATTTAGATTCTTAATGAAACTCATAACCCTAAAGAGTGGTGTATGTTAGTTTACACTTGATGAGTTCACATATGTAAAGGTGGAAGTGTAGGTCGCTTCCTATGAGAGCCTATGACAAACTCTTTAGAGCCTTTATGAAAATCAGGGATATGGCGCATAGCATTGAACGCGATTAATCGCGGACTTATATGGATTCAGGATTTTTTGGTATGTGTGCAAATTCAACTATTTGTATCATAGATAATGGGTTCAAAAATATAGTTCACCTATAATCTACAATCATAAGCTTGTTCCACTAAGTGTCGATTCAAACCAATTCCTTCTATTTCTCTGCATTGTGATTCTCAAGTAGCTATTGGTCGGGTAATGAACCATGTTTATAATGAGAAACAAAGACATATTCATTTAAGACATAATATTGGATGAGGACTGATCAGTAACAGTGTTATTTCCATGGAATTTGTGAGGTCTGAAAAGAACCTAGCGGATCTGCTCACAAAGGGATTGACTAAAAAGGTTGTCCAAGAAGCATCTAGAGGGATGGGACTATTGCCAACATCTTGAGTAAGTAATACGTGATGGAAACCCAACCCATGTGATTGGAGATCCTATGAATTGGGTTCAATAGGTAACAACAAGTCACATAATTATTTAATTATAACACTACAATTATTTATATCTTTCATGTGTGCATGTGGTGCTTACTAACAAATTATGTTAGAATGAATCATTTAGATTCTTAATGAATGACCTTAAAGGGTGGTGTATGTCAGTTTACACTTGATGGGTTCACATATGTAAAGGTAGAAGTATAGGTCACTTCCTATGAGAGCCTATGACAAACTCTTTAGAGCCTTTATGAAAATCTGGGATATGACGCATTGCCTTGAACGCGCCCAATCGCAGACTTGTACGAATTCAGGATTTTTAGGTATGTGTGCAAGTTTATCTGTTTGTATTATAGATAATGGATTCAAAAATATAGTTCACATGTAATCTGCAATCATGAGCTTGTTTCACTAAGTGTCGATTCAAACCCACAAGGTATCGACGTTATATATCTAAAATTCATTGACCTAAGATGAGTTCACTAACGTTATTCTCCTTAACAACGTTCTCCTCTTTTTAATGTTCTGATTTTTAGCGAACTCATCTTAGGTTTTCTTTGCATATAAAAAACGAATGGTATTCCTTATATACTCTACTATTATTCATTATATATATTGTTGTTGTTCTTTAAGTTGGGCAATCCACATAGACAAATCCAAAACATCTTTTTGTGAGTACACACAATTGGAAGTTTCACCGTTGAATCTTAGATGGTGACCGTCGACAGCCAATTTTTACATGAGGTTATTACCAGTGGGGGCGAAATTTCTTTTAAGGACAGTAGCTTCGCTATGCCTCGGTTTCTTTCATATACCAGATAAGTTGTTCTAAATTTATTGTTCATTTCATCTTATTAATTCTGCTCTATATTCCAACATTTTTTAGTCAGCTGGTCTTATATCATCTATTCAAAATAAGAGCGACTAAGATTAAAAACTTTTTCCTGAGGATATTATAGCAAAGAGTTGTGAATACCTATTGCACCTGAAATTATCCTAATGCCATGTTCATAGAATCTCCCAATACTATCTACAAGTATTTTTTGAGGATAGTTCCAAAATAAAACTCAAAGGATTGTTTTGTCAACAACTGACAGAATTTCTATAATCTATTCCCAATCAATGCATTAAACATACTTAATTTTTCTCTAAGGTTATGTTTGTTTGTAAGAATTATAATTTCGGGATTATAAATTCAAGACTATTAATCCTAATATTATAATCTCATGATTGTAATTATAATTTCAAAACTATTAAATCATTTTATAATCCTTAAGCTAATAGTTCTAAATCTAAATTTAAAAATAAATAAGATACTTGGGATTAAGAGTCATAATCCAATTATAATCCTAGCAAACAAAGATATCCTTAAGATTAAAAAAACAAATTTCTCCGAGCTACACAAATTACACCATAAATTTGCTCTAGAATCTGATACCTAAGATATACATGTTATTAAACATCTCATCAATTCTCATAAAATTGTTTTCTCATAATTATAACTAAAAGTAAATTGAATTACGTAAACCCATTAATATACTCAAAAACAGGTAGAAAAAATTTATCATTTTTTGCAAACCATCATCAAGTATTTATTGGGGATAGTATGCAAAAAAATATTCTACAAGTTATCCATAACAAATACTTGGATATAGTACTGGGGGATTTCTATAAACAGGGGTATTCTGGTAATTTTAGGTGCAATTAGTATCCACAAGTATTTATTGCGGGTACTTAACATTCTTTTTTAATTTGGGTTGTTTGTTTGTTAGATGGACGGTGTGAGATCAGCTGATTGAAAATAGAGCCACAACTAGCGGTGGTTGTAGATCACTCTCCAAGTTAGATGGATCCGGATCCTCTGTGAGAATTTTTCTGTGAGGATCTTGTGAGAATTTTTCTGTGAGGATCTTGTGAGAGTTTTGTTGTGGAGTTGATAACACACAAAAAGAAGATCCAATGGCTCACAACTCTTTTCCTTGTCGGTGTATCAAACGACGTCGTTTTGCTAGGAATTTTTTTTTACAAATTGACAAGAATTGTGATTCCATTGGAATAGTCATTCTGACCAAACATAACATGCCAAACATCGAAAAGAAATTGTTGGTTGAAATGATCATTCATTTCCATCCTCCATTCCTGTCAACCAAACACCCCTATAAAGATAAAAATAAGATCTCATAAAAAGATAAAAAGAGATAGGGGAGGGTTATAACTAAAATGGGGTTAACTCTCGAGTCTAGACCAATAACGAAGGTATGCTAACTTGGTCCGAGTTCAGATCCAGAATTTAGTTATCAAAAAACGATATAACTTGCAATTTTATATGTCTATTTTTTGTTGCGAAACATGAATAATTATAGTTGATAATACTTTAACGATATATTTGATATAGTTGATCAATCTTATAATCCTACCAAGTTTTACTATGTATTAAGAAAATTTTCTGTCGAATTACAGTTACAACGTATAATCAATACATGAAATTGTATAGAATTATAAGGATGGCCCGCTATATCAAATATAAATATTCTTTATTATAAATCGCAATAAAAATATTAAACATATAAAGTCGCAGAATAATATATTTTACTATCAAAAACTCTACGTGGACATGAAAATTGGACATAATGTATTTGAATTTCACTTATTTATATTGACCCCCAATAATAGGTAAACATATAAATAACTAAAATTTAAATATACTCATATCCAATTTTCATATCCGTCTAGAAGAATTCTATCCAATGCAGTGTACACCTCTCTGATACCATTTTGTAGCGGAATTGTATGATTCATCTCACATCAATTCATCACCAATGCAGCGTACACCTGTGTAGACGGGCCCAATAAGCATGTTGAACCACCTCTTTACCTAAAAGGTTAACCTATTAGGTTGAGACTCTACCATACTTATTAGGGTCATTTACAATAATATACAACATTTAGTAAGTAATTACAACAATAGTGCACTCATAAAATATTTACACAATTAATACACTTTTTATATTTATTTACAATATTAGTGCAATTAGGATTCCTTAATTTAGGGAATTAGTATGCAATTAGGATTCCTTAATTTAGGGGATTAGTATTAATTTACTTATTAAATTAAATAATTAATAAGTAAACCATATAGCACCTCCACCACCTAAGCCTCCACCTACACCTCAATAATTGTATAGAATTAGTATATATTATAATAAATAAATATAATATATACTAATACATATAATATTATATGTTATATTAGATATTCTATATATATATACATATATATTATAATATAATATAAAATAAATATAATATTAAGATATATATATATATATATAAATATTTAGTATATAATAATATATATTATAAACATATAATAATATATATTTACTGTGACGCCCCCAAAATAGGTATACATCACCCATCTTGAGTCGCCAAATATAAGGTACAAAATTCGAATATAACTTAATTATACAACAGTCGTGTAAAATATGACAAAACATAATCTAAGAGTTTAAATAAGAATATTGGCATCTAGACAATATCCACACTCAATGGAGTTCTCATTACATTTATTGTCACACTATTTAACAGAATAGTGAGGACTACTAATGCTATCATCTGGACAATCACTCCGTTCCCCGACTAGATCCAGCTATGTTCTCATTTCCTGAAGAGAACAGTGAAAGAAAGGGTGAGCTCAACTAGCCCAGTAAGAAATATTATGACTAAGATAATGTAGAATAAATTATCATTAGCCTTCAAAAGTTGTTAAACCGATAAAATATAATAAACATCAAGTTTAAGCTGCAATGAACAAGTAATCCATTAGAAGAGTCAAGTAGAGAATAAAATCTACTATCTTCTATGATTTAAAAGGTTTTTTCATCACTTTTGTAAGACCCCGAATTTTATGAAATTAAAGTATTTAATTTTTCTATTTTGGTAAATAGTTAAATTGATAAAAGTTTAAAGTTAAGGGTAATATGTGAAATTTATTTTTTACAAAATAAGAAAGTTGATATAAAATATTTGTTGTGTCGGGGAATATTCTTTTTGTCGGGGAATATTCGTACGACAGTACAATCATTGGTGGATCCCACAACGGAATTATTGACGGATTGAGAAAACGACAAAAATATTTTTATAAAAATAACGGCGGAAGTTTTTATCGTTAGCTGTTGAAACACCATTGTGTTAAAAATGCGATGAATACGCGTGGTTGTATAGTAACACACGGTATTGGTTATTGATGCTTACGTAATAAGTCACTCAGTTTTGTTTTATTAGTATTATTAACGTAATAAAACAGAAAATCTTTTTATATAAAACATAATACTTTTATAAAGTTATTCGTTTTATTAGATTATAAATAGAATATATTATATAGAAGCTCATTCCTTAATTATTTCTTACGAATTCACTGAAACTCTAGAGAGAGAAACTATAGAGAGAAAGAAGAAAAGTATTTTGCTACTTCACTACTTCTATATCCAGTACTCTTCTTTTTAAGGTAAGGGGTATTATTTCTTTTGTATTCATGAAGAGAACTTCATTATTCTATTTTTATTATTTTGTTGGAATAACTTTGATCTGTGAACTACCCTATACTTGGTGAAATTCTTTCATTATTCCAATCTTTATTATTCTCGCTGAAATATCATGCTGTGCGCTTTTCTGTGGGACTGGTTCCGTCTTTATTATTCATTGGAATATCCTAAGCGTATGCTTTTCTGTAGAACACGGTTAAAAGTCTTTACTATTCTCTCTTTGGAATATCTTGTCTGTGTATTTTACGCCGGACCTGGTTCCGTATTTATTATTCTATTGGGAATAACCTGTATGTACGGTCTCTATCGCATTCATGGTGAATCCTTCTGTTATTCCATTCTTTATTATTCTGTTGGAATAACCTGTCTATGTGGATTACCACATGCATGGTGAACAATCCTTTGTATTTCATTCCTTGTTAAAATTTGGAAATGATCTGTTTACGTGGATTATGATGAAAGTCATAATAAAAGTATTGGACTAATGAAAATCGTGGGTATATGTGGTATTACTAAGTGTTATGATGAGTTATGTTAGTTATTATGTGAAGACATGAAAGTTTCTTAGAAATCACAAAGGGTTGAAAAATTAGATTTTGGTGAAAATGGAACATAAAATTCAATTGAGCATATCTCCTATTATATTTTGAATTTTTGAGTGTGGTCAAGTTCTAGAGTTAGGTCTATGAGTTTTGTAACTTATCCAAGTGGAATCACTGGAAAAGGTGTTGTAGATTTTCGTGTGGTGATTTTAGCAAAGTACGAAAAAGCGCAAAATATGAAAAAAAGTCACGCCACGATTTTAAAATGGCATTTGTTTTACCACTTAATTTGTGAGAAAAATTACATCCTTTTGGGACATGAAATTATATGGTATAAAGTACATCCTGTTCAAAAATGAGCTCATTCAGACTTAAAATGAGCAAGTTATGACCATTTCAATATTTAGGTTTTTTCGAATGAAAAATGCTATAACCGGAGTTCTATAACTCCGATGACCATGAAATTTAAACTGGAAGCTCGCGTTAACATGTGTAAGATCCTGCCAAGATTTGGGAATTTCTAGAGTTAACCGTGAGGTAGCTAATTTCTTAAGGAATTAATTAGATATTAATTTTTGAAAAATAGTAAATGAATTTTAAAAATGTCAAGAAAAATATATGTTCAATATGGGACTATATTATGATAAATCCCAGAAAAAAATAATTTTTGGGACTGATTTGGTATTTTTCATGAAAATAGTTTAGCTACGAACATATGAGTTAAATATGTTATGTGGAGTTGAAGAATTGGTAAATAGGATTTTATGACTTGGAAATCCTATATAAGGTATATGTAGATTTTTGATGAGTAATTTGATTATTGGTGATGAAATCTTATGAGTATGACATTTTTGAATGATTTAATGCATTATTTGGAAAAGTGTAAACAATTAAATGTAATTGTTTATAAGTTTAAGAAGTGATTAAAATATTGGTATAGTATTAACAGTATTAGATTATGATTTTATTAAGTGATTGATAATGTCTGGATAAATTTAAAGTCTCTAATATTTATCCTTGATTTAGTTTGATTAATGCTTATAATATTGTCATCATCCTCATATTTATATTATCTTGAAAGTCATCTGTGGCCTGTAGTGCATAGATGGACTTGGTATGATTATGACCAGCGATTATTCGGTATAATCATTACCGTAATGTAGCAAATAATATGGAAAAAGTCCTCATTGGCCCGTAGTGCATTGATGGACAGTTTTTGGTATGATTATGGCTACAGATTCTCTTCGGCTAAGGGTGCAAAGATGAATTGTTTTATAGCATGATCAGAATCGTTGATAAAAACACAATTATCTTTTGCCCGTAGTGCATGGATAATTTGTGGTTGTGATACTAATGAAAAAGTCATCATTGGCCCGTAGTGCATTGATGGACAGTTTTTGGTATGATTATGGCTATGGATTCTCTTCGGCCAAGGGTACAAAGATGAATTGTTTTATGGCATGATCAGGACCGTTGATGAAAACATGATTATCTTTGGCCCGTAGTGCATGGATAATTCGTGGTCGGATACTAAAGAATATCCTTGGCTTTGTAGTGCGTGGATGATTCGATGATGTGGATTATTTATCGAAGTGAGTCTCAAAGAATGAAATATTAATTCATGGATGTGATAATAATTAATATCTTTGGTAGTAGTGCAAAGATGATTTAATGATTACGAAAGCAGGAATTGTGATTTGGTATAACCATGATTTTTGATGTGTCAGGTGAAGACAGGTGATGAAAATTATCTTCGTCCTGGGTGCGAAGAGGAATTTAGAATCACAATTGTGATTATGAGTTAATCACATGATCGTGGACGGGAATTTTTGATTGATGTTACAGGGACAACACATTATTGGTGGACTTTTAACATAGAGAAGATAATAGACCTTATGGTCTATTTGACTCTTCTAATGGATTGCTCGTTCCGCTGTAACTATGGTTGAAAAGTTTTATCATCTACCATATGTTCTAAATCTCTGATTTATTATTGATGAAATATATTGATAATTTAATTATCTTTAGTCATGATATTCTTTACTGGGCTAGTTGTGCTCACTTTCTCGCTTCACAATTCCTTTCGTGTAATAATAACGGTTGTTTAAGAATTCGGCGGGGATAACAAGGAATAGAACAGTGGTCTCTAGCTGTGGAGGTTCTCCCTAAACAGTATAGAAAAGTGTGTTGTATTCTATACAATATTTAGTAGTTATATTTGGTGAATCAAATAGGGTGAGGTAAACCCAACTTTGGAAGGGTGTTTTGCCACTATCATATAAGATGTCTAATGACATACAACCTCGTGTTATCATAAGACAGGGTTGTGCGCATCCACTTGCTGAGTATATCTACGGGCACTACCTATATGATCTTGGAGTTTATTTGAAATATAATATTCACTTGGAGAAAGTGGAGATAGTTATATGTCAAGAGAAGACTCACCATTGGAAAGAAGATGAGAGTAATCTTCTCATTTTTCTTTGGGGTCTATTGGGTCAACCAAGGACAATTTTATGGACATATGATATCTATTATAACCTAGACGCATGGCCTCCCATGTACAAAGGTTTTCTTGAGCACTTCTCAAAGATTTTAATTTCTAAAACAGTTTTTAACTATACTTTTATGTAAATTACCATTGTAAGGTTGTGGTGAAGAGGCACCATGAGAGTTACATACATTTGTATTAAAACTCACGATTAAGCGTGGTCGTATTCTATCTGACGTTCAGTGATTAATATAAATGAAGTTGTATTTGAATTTTGTACCATGTATCTGGCGACTCAGAATGGGTGATGTATACCTAATTTTGGGGACGTCACAACTTTTATCGCTGAGACTCAGCTTAATAAATAAACCACATCATCCCTGCACTACGGCCAAGGATATTCATTAGTATCACGACCATAAATTATCCATGCACTACGGGCCAAGGATATTCGTGTATTCATCAATGGTCATTATCATGCCAACAACTGTCCATCAATGCACTATGGCCAATGAGGACTTTTACCACATCATTTGTAACATTACGGTCATGATATACCGAATAATCCTTGGTCATAATCATACCAAGTCCATCCATGCACTACAGACCATAGATGACTTTCAACATATTATAAACATGAGGATGATGACAATGATATAAAAATTCAATAAAACAAGTTCAAAGATAAATTTGTAAAGATTTATAATTTAATTTATCCAGAAATCAATAACGTCCAAATTGTCAACATGATACTGCTTTGTGGAGTAAAATTCAAGAATGTTCAGAAGAATATTTCCATGAAAAGATAATGGATGAAGTGCAAATATCAAGGATATTCCACTAATTTCGTGGAGTATAGAAGCCAAAACTTTAATCAACTGAGTATAATAGAATATATGAAACCGCAAATGGATTTTTGCCACCATGTGGTAATCCACGTGATGCATTATTCTAACGAATAATAAAAATGGAATAACGAGAAGAATTCACCAAAGATCGTAATCCACACGAGATAGGTTATTCCAAGAATAATAAAGAATGGAACCGAGTCATGCATAATCCGGCATGCAGACAAGATGTTCCAGCAGAATAATAAAGAATAGAACCGGTCATGCGTAATCCACACGCACGGATGTTCCAACAGAATAATAAAGAATGGAACCAGTCATGCGTAATCCACACGAGCACGGATGTTCCAAATGAATAATAAAGAATGGAACCCGGTCATGCGTAATCCGTGATAGATGAGGATATTCCAATAGAATAATAAAGAATGGAATAACAACAGAATTCACGGGCATGCGATAGATCGCATGCATAAACGAGGTTATTCCAATGTAATAATAAAGAATGGAATAATGGAAGAATTTCACCATGTATGCGATTAGATGCATAGGCAAGTTATTCAACATAATAATAAAGAATGGAATAACAACCCTTACGAGTATTGAAAGAAAATAACTCTCTTCATGAATACAAAAGAAATAATACCCCTTACCTTAGAAAAACTGGATACTGGAATAGTGAGGTATCAAACTTCTCTTCTTCTTTCTTTCTATAATAATTGCTCTAAAGCTTTTGTGAATTGGTGAGAAATGAAGGAAGAATGAGCTTCTATTTATAGGAAAATATAGTTTCGATAATTGCACGTTTTGGGGCTCAAAATATTACAGTATAATACCTTCCTCTTTTTCTTTATTTTTAATTTAGTCCTGCAAGTATTATCAAACTTGCACTACCTCCCCTAATAGTAAATAATGTGAATTAATAGTTCATTCATGTGACTCAATAGTATAATCATGTGAAAAAACTAATTACAATATAGTACCTTCAACTATACCTCCATTTTTAATTTAGTCATGCAAGTATTATCAATCTTGCACCACCTCCCCTAATAGTACATGAATGTGAATCAATAGTACACACATGTGAACAAATAGTTATAAGCATGTGAAATAATAGCAATTAATTACTCATTTATCTTATTAATTACCCGATTGGTCAATATAACATCCAGACATCAATTATTATCGAAATAAATATTGATTTCCACTAACACTAATAATCCCAACACAATGGAACTATCAATTTCATCTTTAATCAACACAACTTATTCATCATTAATATTATAACTTACAATATTTAACAACCAGGTCGTTCCCAGGAAAGAGGGGGCTTTCCGATAAGGATTTCTCCTTATTGGCGCACAATTAGGTGACCAAACCTCTCCTTGATAGAACTTCTAGACATTATCAATATTGCAAATAATAATATGAATAACTTTGGCGTCTCAATTATTGATTTAATAATAATAAATATTATGCAGATGATACTTTGACAATAATTGAATCAATAATATGAGAGATATGACGTAGCAATTACTGTAGCAATAATTGAGTATAACTGAGTGACTTCTCACGTAAGCATCAATAATCAATCTGAGTGTACTACTATGCAACCACGCCATTCATCGTATTTTTTACTAGGGTAGTTCAAAGCGGTTTTAATGGTAACACTTTCGCCGTTATTTTTATAAAAGATAATTACATAGTTTTCTAACTACGACAATACTTCCGTTAATGGGGTTCACTAATGATTGTCTTGCCGCATGCGAATATTCCCCTGTTAAAAGCGAATATTCCCCACCAATCGAATATTATATAACAACTTGCTTACTTTGCAAAATTTGTAAATATTACTCAAAACTATAACATTATATCAAATCCACACCATAATATTCAAAAATATATTTGAGAAAATTATTTTTATTCATAAAACTTGGGTCTTACATTTAATATACAATATAATATTAATATATAATATTGTTATATATATATATATTACTATAACGTAATACAATAAAAAAATAAATATAATATGTAATAATACATATAATATTATAAATTATTTTAGATATTCTATATATATATATATATTATAATATTACAAATATTTATTATATTATATATATATAATATTAAGATAAATATATATATATATATATATATATATAAATATTTAGTATATAATAATATATATTATAAACATATAATAATATATATTTAATATACAATATAATATGTCATATATATTCAATTAATATAATATAATACCTATTAATATATATTATATTATATTATATTATATTATATTATATTATATTATATATATTTATCTATTTTTATGGGTGAAGGCATTTTTGTCTTAACATATTTTCCCCATTCATTTACGTATTAGAATCGCGATTCCAAGGGGAGGGGGAGGGGGAGGGGAGGGGGAGTAAGGAATCACGATTCCAATGTATAAAGGAATTATAATTCCATTAGAATAGTCATTCTGACTAAATTTAATACATATAATTTGCAACGTATAATCAATAAATGAAATTGTGTAAAATTATAAAGTTGATCCGCTATATCAAATATAAATATTCTTTACTATAAATCGCAATAAAAATATTAAACATATAAAGTCGCAGAATAATATATTTTACGATTAAAAACTCTATGTGGACATAAAAATTAGATATAGTGTATTTGAATTTTACTTATTTATATTTTAACCCCCAATAATAGGTAAAAATATAAATAAATAAAATTTAAATGCACTCATATCCCTGCCTAGAAGAACTCTTTTACCACACACACACACACACACACACACACACACATATATATATATATATATGTGTGTGTGTGTGTGTGTGTGTGTGTGTGTGTAGGGATTCCATCTATGGCAACCGATTGCCATGGATACTATTCTAACAACCCCTTTTCGGACCGTTGATTAACTTATTGGAAGACTAATATTGAAACATAAAATACTCCCGACCGCTACAAGCTCTTCCGGCTGTTAATAAAAAAATAAAAATAAAAATCTAGTTTAATACAAGCTCTTGAAACAAGCAGGACTTCATTTGAATATGCAGTTCTACTTCAAGTTATTGCTTAATGCCAATTTTCAATTCTTAATATTATATTAAATACTAATATTACAAAATATTGTATTAGTATTAATATTATAAAATATTGTATTAATAATATTACAAATATTAATATTAATATTAATAATATTTATTAATTTTAATATTATAATATTAATAATAATATTATAAAATATTTTATAATATTAATATTATAAAATATTATTATTAATATTGTTAATATTATTATTGTGAGACCCCAGATTTTATGAATAAAGATTTTATTTTCTCGAAATATTTTTTTAAATATTATGGTGTGGATTTGATATAATGTTATAATTGTCGGTAGTATTTATAAATTTTGCAAAATATGCAAGTTGTCATATAATATTCGATTGGTCGGGGAATATTCATTTTAACAGAGAATATTCGTACAACGACACAATCATTGGTGGACCCCACAACGGAAGTATTGTCGTAGTTAGAAAAGCGACAAAAAATATTTTATGAAAATAACGGCGGAAGTTTTCTCATTAGCTGTTGAAACACGCGGTGTTAAAAATACTGAATAATGTATGGTTGCTGCATAGTAGCGAGGATATTGATTATTGATGCTTATGTGATAAGTCACTCGGTTTTGTTTTATTGGTATTATTAATGTAATAAAAGCGTAATACTTTTTAAAAGTTATTCTATAAATAGAATATATTATATTCTATTATGCATAGTGTTGCATAGTGTCTGCGCATAGTATTTTGCATAGTCAAATCTTTTTATATAAAAGAATACTTTTATAAAGTTATTCTATAAATAGAATATATTATATTTTATTATGCATAGTGTTTGCATAGTATTTTGCATAGTAAAATCTTTTTATATAAAATAAAATACTTTTATAAAGTTATTTGTTTTATTAGACAATAATTAGAATATATTATATTTTATTATGCATAGTGCTGCATAGTGTTTGCATAGTAAAATTTTTTATAAAGTTATTCATTTTATTAGATTATAAATAGAATATATTATATTTTATTTAAAAGATTTTTCTTTAAATATGGACCGTCAGATTAAAGTAAATCAATCTGGACCGTTCATGGATTAGTTACTATGCAGTCCATTCTTCTATAAATAGAAACTCATTCATTCATTATTTCTTTACGAATTATTTGAAACTCTACAGAGAGAAACTATATAGAGAGTTCTTCTTCTATAATCTTGAGTGTATTTCTTTAGAGTTTAAGAAAGCTTTGAGCGTAGTGCAAGTTTTCTTCAAGTATATTCCCGCCCTACTAGTCGGAATACTTTTCTTTTAAGGTAGGGGATATAATTGTCGTACTCGTAAAGGATATTATTATTATTTATTATTCTGTTGGAATAACCTATATACGCGGACTACCCTATACTTGGTGAAATTCTTCTGTTATTCCATTCTTTATTATTATGTTGGAATAACCTGCTTATGCGAAGTACCGCATACATGGCTAAGTTTGCGGAGTTATCCCGGTTTGCATCCCATTTGGTCGATAATGAGGAGAGAATGATGCGAATGTTTCTGCGAGGTTTGAAACCCAAAATACGTCATTACCTCATTTCTCATAAACTTTGTTTATATTCAGATATTGTGAATAGGGCTCAGTTATTGGAGCGCGATAATGAGTTAGCTCAACCAAAAGGTAACGACCAACAACACGATAATAATCATACCGGTGGCAACTTACGTGAACAATGATAACCATCGTGGGGAAATTATCATGCCAAGAATGGTAACCACTTCGGTGGTAATCATGGCCAAGATAATAGAAGTGGAAATTTTAAGAAGAGAATGTCATTTAGCTCGATTTTGTCGTATAGTGAAGTCAAGTCCAGCTGGGACGGTGGTACCAAAGGCGGATACGGACAAAATAAAGTCGGTGGTTTCAGGAAGAGCGTTTTTCGTGACTTCTCAAAAAAGCGAGTGACCCGAACAAAGTTAGCACGGGTTAGTTAATTATAAATTTTTGCGAAGTCTATACCTTATTAGATACCAGTTCTACCCATTCTTTTATCTTTCTTGCTTGCGCTCAATGTTTAAATTTGACTCTAGAGAAGTTAGACTTTGACTTATCGGTTGAAACTCCGTTAGGAAAAACCTTCATTAAATGTGCAATCCAAGTCTTGGATGAGAGTCACAATTTTGAATGATATTTCTATTGTTAATAAATTTCCTGACGTATTCTTGAAGATTTCTTAGCCTACCCCTAGAGCGTGAAATCGAATTTTATATTGACCCCAGTACAAAACCCATTTCTTAAACCCTCAAATATTTCTTCAACTAAAATGAACGTGTAATGTGCCAAAGACGTTGGCTCGAGCTGTTGAAGATTATGATCGTACCATTCAATATCATCGTGGGAAAAGCGAACGTGGTAGCTGACGCGTTGAGTAGAAGATCGTATGCGAGTGTGATGTTGTTAACACAAAGACCCATTTCGTATAACTTACAAATGATGAAGATAGAGTTAAAGACTCTAGGGACCCACGTGAAGATAACAAATATACGATTAGAATCGACTTTAATCGATAAAGTTAAAGTCGCTCAAGCTACACACCCGGAGCTGATGAATGTGAAGAAGAATGTTCAAGAGGGCGTTATTCTAGAAGCAAGAATCGACGAAGAGAGGAAATCTCAACCCTCGATTTAATTGGTCCATTTGAAATCCTCAATAAAGTAGGAACTGTGGCCTATAGACTCGTTTTACCGCCAAGTATGTTGCATGTTCATAACGTTTTTAACGTATCGATGTTACGTAAATATGTGGATGACCCGAACCACATTATTAAATTAGAACTAAACGATATAGCAAAAGATTTAACGTATGAGGAGATACGTGTTAAAATCTTGGATAAGAAGGATTGTATTCAACACTCAAAGGTTATACCTCAAGAATTAGAATCTGAAATGAAGTTAAGAGATCCTCAACTCTTCGGTATACCAGGTACGTACGTAAATTTTGAGGGCAAAATTTCATAAGGAGGGGAGATTGTGAGACCCCAGATTTTATGAATAAAGATTTTATTTTCTCGAAATATTTTTTTGAATATTATGGTGTGGATTTGATATAATGTTATAGTTGTGGGTAGTATTTATAAATTTTGCAAAGTATGCAAGTTGTCATATAATATTTGATTGGTCGGGGAATATTGGTTTTAACAGGGAATATTCGTACAACGGCACAATCATTGGTGGACCCCATAACGGAATTATTGTCGGATTGAGAAAATGATAAAAATACTTTATGAAAATAACGGCGGAAGTTTTACAGTTAATTGTTGAAACACCTTGTTAAAAGTACAAGAATATGTCGTGTGGTTGACAAGAAGTACACGGTATTGATTATTGATGCTTATGTGATAAGTCACTCGCTTTTGTTTTATTGGTATTATTAATGTAATAAAAGCAGAATACTTTTATAAAATTATTCAATAAATAAAATATATTATATTATATTATGCATAGTGTTGCATAGTGTATGTATAGTGTTTTGCATAGTAAAATCTTTTTTATATAAAACAAAATACTTTTATAAAGTTATTCTATAAATAGAATATATTATATTTTATTATGCATAGTGTTTTCAGATAGTAAAAATATTTTATATAAAATAAAATACTTTTATAAAGTTATTTGTTTTATTAGACAATAATTAGAATATATTATATTTTATTATGCATATTGTTTGCATAGTGCATGCATAGTGTTTGCATAGTAAAATCTTTTATAAAGTTATTCATTTTATTAGATTATAAATAGAATATATTATATTTTATTTAAAAGATTTTGCTTTAAATATGGATAGTCCGATTAAAGTAAATCAATATGGACCGTTCATGAGTTAGTTACTATATGGATCCATTTTTCTATAAATAGAAGCTCATTCATTCATTATTTCTTACAAATTCACTTAGAACTCTAGAGAGAGAAACTATAGAGAGAAAGAAGAAAAGTGTTCTGCTACTTCACTACTTCTATATCCAGTACTCTTCCTTCTAAGGTAGGGAATATTATTTGTTGTACTAAATGAAAGGGTACTCTTTCTTTCTTATTTATGAAGAGAACTTACATTATTCCATTCTTTATTATTACATTGGAATAACAGATATCTGTGAGCTACCCTATACTTGGTGAAACTCTTACATTATTCTATTCTTTATTATTATGTTGGAATAACATACATATGCAATCTTTGCATACATGGTGAAATTCTTCTAATATTCCATTCTTTATTATTTTGTTGGAATATATATCACATGCATGCGTTTTTCATGGGATCTGAGTTCCGTTATTTATTATTACATTGGAATATCACATGCATGCGTTTTCTGTAGGAACACGATTAGATTATTTATTATTACATTGGAATATCCCGTCGGTCGTTTTATAGGACTGGTTCCATTCTTTATTATTACATTGGAATATCACATACATGCATTTTCTGTGGGACTGGTTCCGTTATTTATTATTACATTGAATAACACAGCATGCGATCTTATCGCATGCATGGTGATTTCTTTTGTTATTCTATTCTTTATTATACTCGGTTGGTTAAAACTTTGACTTCTATACTCCATGAAATTAGTGGAATATCCTTGATATTTGCGCTTCATCCGATATCTTTTCATGGAAATATTCTTACGAGCATTCTTGAATTTTAATCTACAAAGCGATTATCGTGTTGACAATTTGGGACGTTATCGGTTCTAAATAAATTAATTCTTGAACTTGTTTTATTGAATTCTTATATCATTGTCATCATCCTCATGTTTATATTTTGTTGAAAGTCATTTGTGGCACTGTAGTGCATAGATAGACTTGGTATGATTATGACCGAGGATTATTAGGTATAATCATAAGTAATGTTACAAATGATGTAGAAAAAGTCCTCGTTGGTTGTAGTGCATTGATGGGCCAGTTTTGGTATAATTATGGCTATGGATTCTCTTTGGTTGTAGTGCAAAAGATGAATTGTTTTATGGCATGATCAAGACCGTTAATGAAAACATGATTATCTTTAGCAGTAGTGCATGGATAATTCGTGGTCGTGATCTTAAAGAATATCCTTAGTGAAGTGATGCGGGGGTGATTCGATGATGTGGATTATTTATTGTCGAGTCCAATGATAAAAGTGATGAAAAACCTTTTAAATCATAAAAGATAGTAGATTTTATTCCTACTTGACTCTTCTAATGGATTGCTTGTTCAACGCAATTAAACTTGATAGTTATTATATTTTATCGGTTTAACAATTGTTGAAGGCTAACGATAAATTATTCTCGCATTACCTTAGTCATAATATTTCTTCTTTGGGCTAGTTGAGCTCACCCTTTCTTTCCTTTGTTCTCTTGTGAAATGAGAGCGTAATTTGGGACTAGTCGGGGAACAGAGTGATGGTCCTAGATGGTGCATTAGTAGTCCTCACTATTACGTGAAATAGTGTGATAATAATTGTAATGAGGACTCCTTTTGAGTTTGTATACTCTAATGAGACAATATTTGTATTCAAACTCACGATTTATATTTTGTCGTATTATACGGCACGCGATTTGTATTATTAAGTTGTATTTAAAATTGCACCATGTATATCTGGCGACTCAAGATGAGTGATGTATACCTAATTTTGGGGCGCCACAGTTATTATAAAATATTTTATAATATTAATATTATTAATATTAATATAAAATATTAATATATTAATATTAATATTATTATTATAATATTAATATTATAAAAAATTATTAATATTATTAATATTAATAATATTATTATTATAAAATATTAATAGTAATATTTTGTAATATTATTAATATAATATTTTATAATATTAATACTAATACAATATATTGTAATATTAGTATTTGATATAATATTAAGAAGTGAAAATTGGCATTAAGCAATAACTTGAAGTAGAACTGCCTATTCAAATGAAGTCTGCCAAGCCGGGAGAGCTTGTGTCGGCTTTTTTTATTATTATTAACAGCTGGAAGAGCTTGTAGCGGTCGAAAGTATTTTATGTTTCAATCTTAACGTTCCAATAAATTAATCCACGGTCCGAAAAAGGGGTTGTTAGAACAGTGTCCATGACAACCGGTTGCCATAAGTAGAATCCTATATATATATATTTTCCCCATTCATTTACGTATTAGAATCGCGATTCCAAGGGGAGGGGGAGTAAGGAATCACGATTCCAATGTATAAAGGAATTATGATTCTATTAGAATAGTCATTCTAACTAAATTTAATACATATAATTTGCAACGTATAATCAATAAATAAAATTGTGTAAAATTATAAAGTTGATCCGCTATATCAAATATAAATATTCTTTACTATAAATCGCAATAAAAATATTAAACATATAAAGTCGCAGAATAATATATTTTACGATTAAAAACTCTGTGTGGACATGAAAATTAGATATAGTGTATTTTAATATTATTTATTTATATTTTGACCCTCAATAATAGGTAAAAATATAAATAAATAAAATTTAAATACACTCATATCCCCGCCTAGAAGAACTCTTTTACCATATATGTGACGCCCCCAAAACAGGTATACATCACCCATCTTGTGTCGCCAGATACAAGGTACTGAATACAAATACAACTTAATTATACAACAGTTGTGTAAAATACCACAAAACATAGGCTGTGAGTTTTAATACAAATATTGTCATCTAGACAATATCCACACTCAATGGAGTCCTCATTACATTTATAATCACACTATTTTACAGAATAGTAAGGACTATTAATGCACCATCTAGGACCATCACTCTGTCCCCCGACTAATCTCAGCTACGTTCTCATTTCCTGAAGAGAACAGTGAAAGAAAGGGTGAGCTCAACTAGCCCAGTAAAAAATATTATGACTAAGATAATGTGACGCCCCCAAAACAGGTATACATCACCCATCTTGAGTCGCCAGATACATGGTACAGAATTCAAATATAACTCAATAATACAACTGTCGTGTACAATACGACAAAACATAAACTGTGAGTTTGAATACAAATATTGTCTACTAGAAAGTATACAAACTCAAAAGGAGTCCTCATTACAATTATTATCACACTATTTCACAGAATAGTGAGGACTACTAATGCACCATCTAGGACCATCACTCTGTTCCCCAACTAGTCCCAGCTATGTTCTCATTTCTTGAAGAGAACAGTGAAAGAAAGGGTGAGCTCAACTAGCCCAGTAAGAAATATTATGACTAAGATAATGCAGAATAATTTATCGTTATCCTTCAACAGTGTTAAACTGATAAAATATAATAACTATCAAGTTTAACTGTAGCGGAACAAGCAATCCATTAGAAAAGTCAAGTAGGGAATAAAATCTACTATCTTCTATGATTTAAAATGTTTTTCATCACTTTTATCGCTGGGACTCAGCTTAATAAATAATCCACATGATCGAATCACCCCTACACTACGGTCAAGGATATTCTTTAGTATCACGACCACGAATTATCCATGCACTACGGCTAAAGATAATCATGTTTTCATCAACGGTCCTGATCATGCTATAAAACAATTCATCTTTGACTACTACCAAAGAGAATCCATAGCCATAATCATACCAAAAGCGCCCATCAATGCACCACGGCCAATGAGGACTTTTTTGACATCATTTGTAACATTACGGTTATGATTATACCGAATAATCCTGGTCATAATCATACCAAGTCCATCTATGCACCACAAGCCATGTATGACTTTCAACAAAATATAAACATGAGGATGATAACAATGATATAAGAATTCAATAAAACAAGTTCAAGAATTAATTTATCTAGGAACTGATAACATCTAAATTGTCAACATGATACTGCTTTGTAGAGTAAAATTCCAGAATGCTCAGAAGAATATTTCCATGAAAAGATACTGGATGAAGCGTAAATATCAAGGATATTCGAAAAATTTCATGGAGTATAGAAGTCAAAGTTTTAATCAACTGAGTATAATAAAGAATGGAATAACAAAAGAAATCACCATGCATGTGATGATGATCAAGACAGTATAAAAGTTATTCCAACGTAATAATAAATAATGTAACCAGTCGCAGAAAATAAAATGCAGACAGGATATTCCAATGCAGAATAATAAAGAATGGAACTGGTCCGTGCGTAAAACGCACTCAACAGGATATTCAAATGTAATATTAAATAACGGAACTGTGTCCGGCGTAAAAACGCATGCACAGGATATTCCAATGAATAATAAATAACGGAACCAGTCCGGCAACAGAAATGCATGCATAGGATATTCCAACAAAATAATAAAGAATGGAATATTAGAAGAATTTCACCATGTATGCGAAGACTTTGCATAGACAAAGTTATTCCAATATAATAATAAAGAATGGAATAATGAAGAATTTCACCAAGTATAGGGTAGCTGCAGTACAAAAGTTATTCCAACGTAATAATAAAGAATGGAATAACAGAAGTTCTCTTCATCAATAAGAAAGAAAGAGTACCCCTTACGAGTACAACAAATAATATTCCCTACGAGTACAACAAATAATATTCCCTACCTTAAAAAAAACTGGATACTGGAATAGTGAGGTAGCAGACTTCTCTTCTTCTTTCTCTCTATAATTTCTCTCTATAATAATTACTCTAAAGCTTTTATGAATTGGTGAGAAATGAAGAAAGAATGAGCTTCTATTTATAGGAAAATATAGTTTCGATAATTGCACGTTTTGGGGCTCAAAATATTACAGTATAATACCTTCCTTTTTTTCTTCATTTTTAATTTAGTCCTGCAAGTATTATCAAACTTGCACCAACTCCCCTAATAGTAAATAATGTGAATCAATAGTAAATCATATGACTCAATAGTTCTAATCATGTGATAAAAATAATTATAGTATAGTACCTCCATCTATACCTCTATTTTTAACTTAGTTATGCAAGTATTATCAATTTTGCACCAACTCCCCTAATAGTACAAGAATGTGATTCAATAGTACACACATGTGAACAAATAGTTATATAAGCATTTGAATTAGTAGCAACTAATTGTTCATTTATCCGATAAATTACCCGATTTATCAATATAACCCCCAGACATCAATTATCATCGGAATAGATGTCGATTTCTACTAACACTAATAATCCCAACACAATGGAACTATCAAAATTCATTTTTAATCAACACAACTTATTCATCATTAATATTATAACTCACAATATTTAACAACCGGTCGCTTCCCGGAAAGAGGGGCTTTCAGATAAGGATTTCTCTTTATTAGCGCAATTAGGTGACCAAACCTCTCCTCGATGTAACTTCTAGACATTGTCAATATTGCAAATAATAATATGAATAACTTTGTCGTCTCAATCATTGATTTAATAATATATCATATTATGTAGATGATCTTTGTAACAATAATTGAATCAATAATATGAAAGATATGATCAAAGAATTCTTGTGTAGAATAATAATTGAGTATAAATTGAGTGACTTCTCACGTAAGCATCAATAATCAATACCGTGTGCTACTATGCAACCACGCGTATTACTGTACTTTTAACACTGGGTGTTTCAATAGTTAACGGTAAAACTATCGCCGTTATTTTCATAAAGTATTTTTGTCGTTTTCTCAATCCGACAATAATTCTGTTGCGGTGTACACCAATGATTGTACCATCGTACGGATATTCCCCGACAAAAAGAATATTCCCCGACCAATCGAATATTATATAACAACTTGCGTACTTTGCAAAATTTATAAATATAACCCACAATTATTACATTATATCAAATCCACACCATAATATTTAAAAAATTATTTTGAGAAAATTAAATATTTATTCATAAAATCTGGGGTCTCACAATCTCCCCTCCTTATGGAATTTCACCCTCGAAATTTACGTACGTACTTGGTATGCTAAACAGGTGAGGATACCTCGACTTCATTTCAAATTCTAACTCTTGAGGTATAACCTTTAAGTGTTGAATACGATTCTTCTTATCCAAGATTTTAACACGTATCTCCTCAAACGTTAAATCCGTCGTTATCTCGTCCGGTTCTAAATTAATAATGTGGTTCGGGTCGTCCACATATTTACGTAACATCGATACGTTAAAAATGTTATGAACACGCAACATACTTGGCGATAAAACGAGTCTATAGGCCACAGTTCCTACTTCATCGAGGATTTCAAATGGACCAATTAAATCGAGGGTTGAGATTTCCTCTCTTCGTCGATTCTTGCTTCTAGAATAACGCCCTCTTGAACCTTCTTCTTCACATTTATCAGCTCCGGGTGTGTAGCTTGAGCGGCTTTAACTTTATCGATTAAAGTCGATTCTACTCGTATATTCGTTATCTTTACTTGGGTTCCTAGAGTCTTTAACTCTATCTTCATCATTTGTAAGTCGTACGAAATGGGCCTTTGTGTTAACAACATCGCACTCATAAATGCATACAATCTTCTACTCAACGCATCAACTACCACGTTCGCTTTCCCACGATGGTATTGAATGGTATGATCGTAATCTTCAACAGCTCGAGCCAACGTCTTTGGCGCATGTTACGTTCGTTTTAAGTAAAGAAATATTTGAGGGTTTTAGAAATGGGTTTTGTACTGAGGTCAATACAAAATTCGATTTCACGCTTTAAGGGTAGGCTAAGAAGACTTCAAGAATACGTCAGGAAATTTATTAACAATAGAAATATCATTCAAAACTGTGACTCTCATCCAAGACTTGGATAACACGTCACATTGATACCTATCAACTTGCCATCGTCATTCACGACGTTGCCTACAGAAAGTCTGGCTTCGGTGCATTCCACACAAGAAAGTCAACAACGAAAGGACCGGGGCTCTTTACTTATGGCTTTATATGACATTGATTGACTTTAGTGGTTTGGTTGCTTGAATTCGCATAACAGGTTGGTTAGGAATATGAAAGCTAACAACCTTACGAAAAATATGATGAGTAGTTAACTAATCGATTTCTAAAAATTGCATCAAAGGCAAGTATTTTCAAAGAGATAAGATTGACAGGTAACGTGAAAGTGTCGATTTGAATCAACAAGATTTATAAATAGTGGAGGTAACGAAGGTTTCTACTAGCGAAGTTTCAACCAATAAGTCAAAGTCTATATTCTCCGGAGTTAAATTTAAACGTTGAGCACAAGCAAGAGAGATAAAAGAATAGGTAGATCCGGTATCGAATAAGGTATAGACTTCACAAGAATTTATAATTAACTAACCCGTGATAACTCCGTTCGATTCATCATCGTCATGAAAACGCTCTCCTTAAACTACTAGAATTTGACTTGTTCAGTATCGCCTTTGGTGCAAACCGTTCAATTTGGACTTGACTTCACTATACGACAAAATCGAGCTAAATGACCTTCTCTTCTTGAAATTTCCACTTCTATTATCTTGGCCATGATTACCACCAAAGTGGTTACCACTCTTGGCATGATAATTTCCCCCACGATGGTTAACATTGTTCCGATGGTCGTTGCCACCGGTATGATTATTATCGTGTTGTTGGTCGTTACCTTTTGGTTGAGCTAACTCATTATCGCGCTCCAATAACTGAGCCCTATTCACAATATCTGAATATAAACAAAGTTTATGAGAAATGAGGTATTGACGTATTTCGGCTTTCAAACCTCGCAGAAACATTCGCATCATTCTCTCCTCATTATCGACCAAATGGGATGCAAACCGGGATAACTCCACAAACTTAGCCTCGTAATGCGACACGTTCATATTGTTTTGCTCCATTGCACATCTCAAAATTTTTAGATGTCATTCTCAAATACTGTCACAAAACAAGGGTTAATTAAATAAATTAACATATCACATATTATCCCTATATTCTGACCGACCAATTAAATACCAATTAAACATAGGTAGGTCATACTAGTGAAGGAATTCCCCATCTCTCCCCTCCTAGTTCTTGTCTCACATCTCAGCTAGGGATCATATCCCTAAGCTTTGATACCAACTATGACGCCCCCAACACAGGTATACATCGCACATCTTGAGTCGCCAGATACATGGTACAGAATTCAAATACAACTTAATAATACAATATGGGTGTACAATAATGACAAAACATAAACCGTGAGTTTGAATACAAATATTGTCTACTAGAGAGTATACAAACTCAAAAGGAGTCCTCATTACAATTATTATCACACTATTTCACATAATAATGAGGACTACTAATGCACCATCTAGGACCATCACTCTGTTCCCCGACTAGTTCCAGCTACGTTCTCATTTCCTGAAGAGATAAGTGAAAGAAAGGGTGAGCTCAATTAGCCCAGTAAGAAATATTATGACTAAGATAATGCAGAATAATTTATCGTTAGCCTTCAACAGTGTTAAACTGATAAAATATAATAACTATCAAGTTTAACTGCAGCGGAACAAGCAATCCATTAGAAGAGTCAAGTAGGGAATAAAATCTACAATCTTCTATGATTTAAAAGATTTTTCATCACTTTTATCACTGGGACTCAGCTTAATAAATAATCCACATCATCGAATCACCCCACCGCACTACTGCCGAGGATATTCTTTAATATCACGACCACGAATTATCCATGCACTACTACTGCTAAATATAATCATGTTTTCATCAAGCGGTCCCTGATCATGCTATAAAACAATTCATCTTTGCACTACTGACCAAAGAGAATCCATAGCCATAATCATACCAAAACATCCATCCATCAATGCACTACATGGCCAATGAGGACTTTTTCCAAATCATTTGTAACATTACTACGGTTATGATTATCTTTGAATAATCCACAGTCATAATCATACCAAGTCCATCTATGCACTACGTGCCTAGATGACTTTCAACAAAATATAAACATGAGGATGATGACAATGATATAAGAATTCAATAAAACAAGTTCAAGAATTAATTTATCTAGAACCGATAACGTCCAAATTGTCAACATGATAACGCTTTTGTAGAGTAAAATTCAAGAATGCTCGGAAGAATATTTCCATGAAAAGATCTTTGGATGAAGCGTAAATATCAAGGATATTCGACTAATTTCATGGAGTATAGAAGTCAAAGTTTTAACCTTGTTGAGTATAATAAAGAATGGAATAACAAAAGAAATCACCATGCATGCGATAGATCAGACAGTGCAGGCGAGTTATTCCAACGAATAATAAATAACGGAACCAAGTCCGTAAAAGCATGAGATGGGATATTCCAGCGAGTAATAATAAAGAATGGAACCAGTCCCGCGAAAACGCGGCGCAGGATATTCCAACAGAATAATAAATAACGGAAACCAGTCCCACAGTAAAATGCTGCAGATAGGATATTCCAACAGAATAATAAATAACGGAACCAGGTCCGGCGTAAAATGCACAGACAGGATATTCCAACAGAATAATAAAGAATAGAATATTAGAAGAATTTCTCCATGTATGCAGTACTTTGCATAGACAAGTTATTCCAACATAATAATAAAGAATGGAATAACACAAGAATTTCACCAAGTATAGGGTAGCCCGCGTATACAGGTTATTCCAACAGAATAATAAATAATGGAATAACAAAAGTTCTCTTCATAAATAAAAAAAAAAAAGTACCCCTTACGAGTACAACAAATAATATTCCCTATGAGTACAACAAATAATATTCCCTACCTTAAAAAAAATTGGATACTGGAATAGTGAGGTAGCAGACTTCTCTTCTTCTTTCTCTCTATAATTTCTCTCTATAATAATTGCTCTAAAGCTTTTGTGAATTGGTGAGAAATAAAGAAAGAATGAGCTTCTATTTATAGGAAAATATAGTTTCGATAATTGCACGTTTTGGGGCTCGAAATATTACAGTATAATACCTTCCTCTTTTTCTTCATTTTTAATTTAGTCCTGCAAGTATTATCAAACTTGCACCAACTCCCATAATAGTAAATAATGTGAATCAATAGTAAATCATGTGACTCAATAGTTCTAATCATGTGATAAAAATAATTACAGTATAGTACTTCCATCTATACCTCCATTTTTAACTTAGTCATGCAAGTATTATCAATTTTGCACCAACTCCCCTAATAGTACAAGAATGTGATTCAATAGTTCACACATGTGAACAAATAGTTATATAATCATGTGAATTAGTAGCAATTAATTGTTCATTTATCCGATAAATTACCCGATTTATCAATATAACCCCCAGACATCAATTATAATCGGAATAGATGTCGATTTCTACTAACACTAATAATCCCAACACAATGGAACTATCAAAATTCATTTTTAATCAACATAACTTATTCATCATTAATATTATAACTCACAATATTTAACAACCAGGTCGTTCCCAGGAAAGAGGGGCTTTCAGATAAGGATTTTCTCTTTATTGGTAGCAGCAATTAGGTGACCAAACCTCTCCTTGTGAACTTCTAGACATTGTCAATATTGCAAATAATAATCTGAATAACTTTGCCATCTCAATCATTGATTTAATAATATATCATATTATGCAGATGATACTGTAACAATAATTGAATCAATAATATGAAAGATATGATGCGAAATTATTGTAGCAATAATTGAGTATAAGCGGTGACTTCTCACGTAAGCATCAATAATCAATACAGTGTGCTACTATGCACTAATGCCAGACATCGTATTTCTTTTAACAAAGTGTTTCAACAGTTAATCTGTAAAACTTCCGCCGTTATTTTCATAAAGTATTTTTGCGTTTCTAAATCAAATGATAATTCCGTTCTTGGGTCCACTAATGATTGTACCGTCGTATGGATATTCCCCGACAAAAAGAATATTCCCCGACCAATCAAATATTATATAACAACTTGCGTACTTTGCAAAATTTATAAATACAACCCACAACTATAACATTATATCAAATCCACACCATAATATTAAAAAAATTATTTTGAGAAAATTAAATATTTATTCATAAAATCTGGGGTCTCACAGATAATGTAGAATAAATTATCCTTAGCCTTCAACAGTATAACAACTGATAGAATACCATAGACAACAAGTTTTAGATCAACAATTGCAGTGGAAATAAGCAATCCATTAGAAGAGTTAAGTAGAGAATAAAATCTACTATCTTCTATGATTTAAAAGGTTTTTCATCACTTTTATCGTTGAGACTCAACTTAATAAATAAAATCGAATCATCCCTGCTCCACGGCCAAGGATATTCATGTAATCATAAATGGTCATAACTATACCGAATAATCCCTTGTCATAATCATACCAACAACTGTCCACCAATGAACTACAGGCCAATGAGGACTTTTATCACATCATTCATTCACATTACATTACGGTCATGATTATACCGAATAATCCTCGGTCATAATCATACCAAGTCCATCTATGAGCGTAAGCCAAAGATGACTTTCAACATAATATAAGCATGAGGATGATGACAATTGATAAAACAAGTTCAAGAATAAATTTTAAAGATTTATAAGTTAATTTATCACGAACTCGATAACGTATAAATTATCGACATGATCTTTGCTTTGCAAAAGTAAAATTCAAGAATGCTCGGAAGAATATTTCCATGAAAAGATCTTTGGATGAAGCGCAAATATCAATGATATTCCACTAATTTCATGGAGTATAGAAGCCAAAACTTTAACCATTTGAGTATAATAGAATATATGAAATCGCAAATGGATTTTCACCGCCATGCGGTAATCCACGATATCTGAGATCATTTCCACAATTTAATAAGGAATGAATACAAAGGATCATTCACCATGCATGTGGTAATCCACATAGATGATTATTCAACGAGAATAATAAAGAATGGAATAATGAAGGATTCACCATGCGTGTGATAGATCGCATGACAGACGAGTTATTCCAATGAATAATAAATAATGGAACCGGTCGGCAGATAAGCATGCAGACGGGATATTACGACAAAATAATAAATAATGGAACCGGTCCAGGCGAAATGTACGTACGGGATATTAAACCGAGAATAATAAAGAACGAAATATTAGAAGAATTTCACCATGTATGCGTTACTTTGCATAAACAGGTTATTCCAACATAATAATAAGAATGGAATAACAATAGAATTCACCAGGCATGCGATAGACCGCACAGACAGGTTATTCTAACAGAATAATAAAGAATGGAATAACAGAAGAATTTCACCATGTATACAGTACTTCGCATAAACAGGTTATTCCAACATAATAATAAAGAATGGAATAACAGAAGTTCTCTTCACGAATAAGAAAGAAAGAATACTCCTTACGAGTACAACAAATAATATTCTCTACCTTAGAAGAAACTGGATATTGGAGTAGTGAAGTAGCAGAATACTTTTCTTCTTTCACTCTATAGTTTCTCTCTCTTGAGTTTCAGTGAATTCGTAAGAAATAATGAAGGAATGAACTTCTATTTATCGGAGAATGGACTGAATAGTAACTAATTCATGAACGGTCTAGATTGATTTACTTTTAAATGAAAGGTCCATATTGGTTTACTATTAAAACTTAAAGAAACGGTCCATACTGATTTACTATTAAAACTTTAAACCAGCGATCCATATTGATTTACTATTATAACTTTCCACCAGCGGTCCATATTGATTTACTATTATATCTTCAACCAACTGTAAGACCGCAACTTTTTGAATAAAGATTAAATTTTCTCGAAATATATTTTTGAATATTATGGTGTGGATTTGATATAATGTTATAGTTGTGGGTAATATTTACAAATTTTGCAAAGTACGCAAGTTGTTATATAATATTTGAGATTGGTCGGGGAATATTTGTTTTAACAGGGAATATTCGTACAACGGCTCAATCATTGGTGGAACCCCCACAACGGAATTATTGTCGGATTGAGAAAACGACAAAAATACTTTATGAAAATAACGGCGGAAGTTTTACCTTTAACAGTTGAACTACTCGGTAGTAAAAGTACAGTAATACGCATGGTTGCATAATAGCACACGGTATTGATTATTGATGCTTACGTGAGAAGTCACTCAGTTATACTCAATTATTGTTATAGTAATTGCTGCATCATATCTCTCATATTATTGATTCGATTATTGTCGTAGTATCATCTGCATAATATGTTATTTTATTAAATAAATAATTGAGACGACAAAGTTATTCATATTATTAAATTGTAATTTTACAATGTCTAGAAGTTCACATCGAGAGGTTTGGTCACCTAATTGCTGCCGCTATGATAGGAGAAATCCTTATTGAAAGCCCCTCTTTCACGGGAACGACACTGGTTGATAAATATTGTGAGTTATAATATTAATGATGAATGTTATTAAAATTGAAGTTGTGTTCGGAGTTGAATTTGGAGACGCGGACGTGATATTTGAGTTGAACGATGAAATTAGTAAAATAGTCTATAAACACAAAATTTTCCGTAATTCACTATTTGGTCAAAAGTCAACAGTTGACTTTTTTGGAAAAAATCAAACTTTAAAATTTCAAAATTTATATTTTGATAAAATGGTTTAATTGTGTTGGAATTATTTGTGTTAGTGAAAATCGACAATTATTTCGATAATAATTGATGTCTCAGAGGTTATATTGACCAATGGTATTTAACCAGGATAAATGAGCAATTGATTGCTATTATTTCACATGATTATAACTATTTGTTCACATGTGTATACTATTGTTTCACATTATTGTTACTATTAGGGAGTGCAAGATTGATAATACTTGTAATTTAAGTTAAAAATAGAGGTATAGATGGAGGTACTATCACGTAATTCGTATTTTCACATATACAGAACTATTGATTCACATAATTTACTATTGAATCACATTATTTACTATTAGGGAGGTGGTGCAAGTTTGATAATACTTCCATGACTAAATTAAAAATAATGGAAAAGTTAGAGGTATTGTCTTTGTAATTTTTGAGCCCCAAAACGTGCAATTATCGAAACTATATTTTTCTATAAATAGAAGCTCATTCTTCCTTCATTTCTCACCAATTCACAAAAGCTTTAGAGCGATTATTATAGAGAGAAATTATAGAAAGAAGAAGAGAAGTCTCACGCCTCACTATTCCAAAGATATCAGATTTTTTTAAAGGTAGGGAGTATTATTTCTTTCTTATCCATGAAGAGAACTTCGTTATTCCATTCTTTATTATTACATTGAATAATCTATATCTATGAGCTACCCTATACTTGGTGAAATTCTTACGTTGTTCCATTCTTTATCATTACATTGGAACATCACGTCTGCATGCATTTTACGAACTTGGTTCCGTCTTTATTATTACGTTGGAATATCTCGTCTATGCGTTTTCTGTAGGACACGATTCCATCTTTATTATTTTGTTGGAATATCATGTCTGCGTGCGTTTCTGTTTGAACCCGATTTCGTCTTTATT
This sequence comes from Panax quinquefolius, assembly GCA_020205615.1. NCBI lineage: Eukaryota > Viridiplantae > Streptophyta > Magnoliopsida > Apiales > Araliaceae > Panax > Panax quinquefolius. The sequence continues at coordinate 40,628,446 of CM035162.1, read as the reverse complement.
ATTTTGTTGGAATATCTCATGCATGCGTTTTACGCGGACCGATTCCGTCTTTATTATTCTATTAGAATATCCGTCTCATGCATTTTTACCGGGCTCGATTCCGTCTTTATTATTACTGTTGGAATATATCGTCTGCATGCGTTTTACGCTTGGGACTGATTTCGTTATTTATTATTACATTTGCAATAACTTCGCTGCAAATGCGATTATCGCGTACTGGTGATTTCTTTTGTTATTCCATTCCTTATTATACTCAGTTGGTTAAAGTTTTGACTTCTATACTCCATAAAATTAGTGGAATATTCTTGATATTTGCGCTTCATCCACTATCTTTTCATGGAAATATTCTTCTGAACATTCTTGAATTTTACTCTACAAAGCAGTATCATGTTGACAATTTGGACGTTATTAGTTCCTGGATAAATTAATTTTTGAACTTGTTTTATTGAATTCTTATATCATTGTCATCATCCTCATGTTTATATTTTGTTGAAAGTCATCTGTGGCCTATAGTGCATAGATGGACTTGGTATGATTATGACCAGGGATTATTCGGTGTAATCATGGTAGTAATGTTATAAATGATGTGAGTTGATGGGAGTTGTTGGCATGATCATGACCATTATTGAATACACAAATATTCTTGGCCCGTGTGCATGGATAATTGTGGTCGTGATACTAAAGAATATCCTCGGTAGTAGTGCGGGGGTGATTCGATGATGTGGATTATTTATTGTTCGTGAGTCCCAATGATAAAAGTGATGAAAAACCTTCTAAATCGTTAAAGATAGTAGATTTTATTCTCTACTTGACTCTTTTAATGGATTGCTTGTTCATGCCGCATTAAACTTGATGGTTGTTATATTGTATCGTTTAACATTGTTGAAGGCTAACGATAATATATTACGCATTATCTTAGTCATAATATTTACTCTCGTGCTAGTTGAGCTCACCTTTTACTTTCATTGTTCTCTTGAGAAATGAGAACGAAAGGAGGACTAGTTGGGGAACGCGGTGACGGGCGGATGATAGCATTAGTAGTCCTCTTTATTCATGAAATAGTGTGATAATAATTGTAATGAGGACTCCTTTTGAGTTTGTATAATCTCTAGTAGACAATATTTGTATTCAAACTCACAGCTTATGTTTTGTCGTATTGTACACGACAGTTGTATTACTAAGTTGTATTTGAATTCTATACCATGTATCTGGCGACTCAAGATGGGTGATGTATACCTATTTTGGGGGCGCCACAGTTGGTATCAAAGCTTAGGGATATGATCCCTGGCTAAGATGTGAGACTAGAACTAGGAGGGGAGAGACGGGGAATTCCTTCGCTACTATGACCTACCTAAGTTTATTTGGTATTTAATTGGTGGTCGATCGAGTGTAGGATAATATGTTTCATGTCAATTAACCCTTATTTTGTGGCGAGATTTGAAAATGGCATCAAGAGAATGTTGAGAACATCAATGGAGCATAGGAGACCATTGAGTCTCCACAGATCAATAACGAGAGGTGATAATGTGCATCGTGAAGGCGACAATCCTCATGCAAACAACAACATTAACTAAATGATGAGCGATGGAATGTTCCGAGGCTTCATGCAATTCATGCAACATCAAAGCGAGAGCGGCTCTGTCCAAAATGCAGGTGGAAACATCGGCAACTCTTGACGGTCACCGCCAAACAGTTCAAGGAGCTGGGACCACCGGAGTTTATTGGAGAGCCAAAACCACTTAAGGCGGAAGCATGGATAAAGTAGATAACTAAGATATTTGATGTCTTGGGATGCTCCGAGGAATAAAAGGTTCCCTTCGCCACCTTTATGTTGCGTGAAGAGGCAGATTACTGGTGGAAATCGTAAACGTACCACGACGACGACTCAAGATGTCTTGGGAGAAGTTCAAGAGTACATTCAACGACAAGTACTTTCCGAAAGTATTCGTCACATGAAGGAGGTGGAGTTTATCAAGTTGGAACAAAACAATATGACCATGTCGCAATACGAGGCTAAATTTGCGGAGTTATCTTGGTTTGCATCCCATTTGGTTGATAATGAGGAGCGAATGACCCGAATGTTTTTAAGAGGTTTGAAATCGGAGATACGTCAATATCTTATTTTCATAAACCGTGTTTGTACTTTCGGATGTTGTAAATAGGGCTCGATTATTGGAGCGCGATAATGAGTCAACGCAACCAAGAGAAAGTAGCCGTGAAAGATGAAAATATACCGGTGGTATCGATTATCGAAGCGGTGACAACAAACGTGGAGGAATCCACATGCCGTAAATGGTAACCACTTTGGTGGTAATCATAGCCAAGACAATAAAATGGACATTTCAAGAAAAGGAGATTCAACAATGATGGAAAGACGTCAAGACCAAAGACCCGTTGTTAAGGAAGGAGAACGACCACCTATCATATGCTTCAAATGCGAGGGAGGACACATCGGTCAAATCTAGCGATGCCATCCAAAGCATGTTATAATTGTGGAAGAGAAGGTCACTTAGTTCAATTTTGTCGTTCACCGAAGACAAATTCAACTAGGATGGAGGCACCAAAGGCCGACCCATAAAAGTCAAAGCCGGTAGTGTAAGGGAGAGCGTTTGTTGTGACCTCCTAGAAAGCAAGGAACGAACGAGGTTATCACGGGTAAGCTTATCATAAACTCTAGTGAAGTCTATACCTTATTTGATCTGGGTTCTACCCATTCTTTTATTTCTCCTACTTGCGCTCAACGTTTAAATTTGACTCCGGAGAAATTAGACTTTGACTTATCTGTTGAAACTCCATTAGGAGAAACCTTCATTACATCCATCGTTTATAAGTCTTGTTTGATTCAAATCGGTAACATACGTTACACGGTCGATCTTATCTCCTTAAAAATACTTGCATTTGACGTGATTCTAGGGATTGATTGGTTAACTACTCATCATGCTAAAATTGATTGTTTTCGTAAGGTTGTTAGCTTTCTTATTCCTAATAAACCTATTATGCGAATTCAAGCGACCAAACCATTAAAATCAATCACGGTCATCTCAAGCCATAAAGCTATTCGTTTATTGAAAAAGCGGATGTCAAGCTTTCTTAGCTCATGTCACGGATTTAAACAAAATACGCCGATTTGAAGGATATTTCTATTGTTAATAAATTTCCTGACGTATTCCCTGAAGAACTTCCTGGCCTACCTCCAAAGCGTGAAGTTGAATTTTGTATCGACCTTGAACCCGGTACAAAACCCATTTCCAAAGCCCCATATCGAATGGCTCTATTGAACTTCGAGAGAGTTAAAAACCCAATTACTGAGGAATTGTTAGACATTGGTTTCATTCGTCTAGTACGTCTCCTTGGGGTGCTCATGTTCTATTATTCGTGAAGAAGAAAGATGGGAGTATGCGACTTTGTATTGATTATCGGGAGTTGAATCATGTCACCATCAAAATAGGTACCCATTGCCCGCGTATTGATGACCTGTTTGATAAGTTACAAGGAGCACAATTTTTGAAAAAATCGATCTTAGATTTCGGATATCATCAATTTGAAGGTTAAAAGCGAGGATATTCCAAAGGCGCGCCTTCGGAACTCGTCACGGGCATTATGAATTCTTAGTCATATCTTTTGGATTGACTAATGCTCCTACTGCCTTCATGGATATGATGAACCGAGTATTCAAGGAATATTTGGATCACTTTGTGGTCGTCTTTATTGATGACATCCTTATTTATTCCAAAAGCCGTGAAGATCATGAGCAACACTTGAGGCTGATACTCCAAAAGCTTCGTGAATATAAGCTTTATGCCAAGTTAAAGAAATGCGAGTTCTGGCTTGAAGAAGTAGCATTCCTTGGGCACGTAGTATCAAGTCATGGAATATCCGTTGACCCGACAAAGATTAAAGCTATTCAATGCTGGGAGCAACCCAAATCGATTGGCCAAGCACGTAGCTTTCTCGGTTTAGCTGGTTATTATCAGAGATTCGTGGAAGGATTTTCTCGAATCGCTACTCCATTAACTCAGCTGACTCGGAAAGATACAAAGTTTGGTTGGAGCGAGAAATGTGAGAAGAGTTTTCAAGAACTCAAAAGGAGACTCATTTCAGCACCTGTTCTGTCAATACCATCTGGTTCGGAGGGATTTGTCATCTACAGTGATGCTTCGAGCAAAGGGTTAGGATGTGTTCTCATGCAACATGGGAAATTCATAGCCTATGCCTCAAGACAACTCAAAGAATATGAGAGGAATTATCCTATTCATGATCTAGAGTTGGCAGCAGTTGTCTTCCCACTTAAAATTTGGAGGCATTACTTGTATGGAGAGAAAGTGGAGATCTTTACGAATCATAAAAGCCTCAAATATTTCTTCACTCAAAAGGAACTCAACATGCCACAACGACGTTGGCTTAAACTGTTGAAAGATTATGATCATACCATCCAATACCATCCTGGAAAAGCGAACGTGGTAGCTGACGCATTGAGTAGAAGATCATATGCGGCTACGAGTGCAATATTCACAACACAAAAGCCCATTTTGTGTGACTTGCAAAGGATGGAGATAGAGTTAAAACCCAGGGACCCGTGATGATGATGGCGAATATAGGAGTAGAACCAGACTTTAATTGATAAAGTTAAAGTTGCTCAAGTTACTGATGATCTAGAGCGATGCGTATGAGGAAGAAAGTGCAAGAAGGTGTTATGCCGGAAGCAAGAATCGATGAAGAAGGAATACTTCGAGTCAACTCCAGACTTTGTATTCCTAATGACCCTGATTTAAAGTATAAAATCATGATGGAGGCGCACAACACACCGTTTGTAATCCATCCTGGGAGTACCAAAATGTATCGTGATCTTCGTCATACATTTTGGTGGAGCAATATGAAGAGAGAAATAGCGTTATTTATTTCAAGGTGTCTAATTTGTCAACGAGTTAAAGCGGAGCATCAAGTACCAAAAGGTCCATTGCAACCACTTGAAATTCTAGAATGGAAGTGGGAGCACATTACCATGGATTTCGTTACCGGTCTTCCTAAGGTTTCTCAAGGCATAGATGCGATTTGGGTCATTGTAGATAGATTGACCAAGTCTGCTCATTTCTTACCAATACGAGAAACTTATACACTTGAACGTCTTGTTTGTATGTACATAAATGAGGTTGTAAGATTTCATGGTATGCCAGTATCCATAGTTTCTGATCGAGACCCAAGATTCACTTCAAGATTTTGGGTTAGTTTGCAAAAAGCTATGGGCACGGATTTACAATTTAGCTCGGCATATCATCCTCGAATTGGACGGGCAACGGAGAGGACGATTCAAACTCTTGAAGATCTATTAAGACTTTGTGTCCTTGACTTGAGGAAGTTGGGACAAGTTCTTACCATTGGTGGAGTTTTCCTATAACAACGCTTATCAAGCAAGTATTGGCATGGCTCCATTCGAGGCGTTGTATGGAAGAAAGTGTCGTTCTCGGTATCTTTGGGATGAGGTGGGTGAAAGCAACGTTGTTGGGACCGAGTTGGTATGTATGACTACGGAAAAGATTCAAATGATCCGACAACGTATAAAAACCTCACAAGATCGTCTAAAAGAGTTATCTTGATCTTCATCGAAAGGATGTAGAATTGATATTGGAGATCATGTGTTATTACGTGTTGCTCCATGGAAAGGAGTTACATGATTTGGAAAGAGAGGAAAGCTCAATCCTCGATTCATCGGCCCATTTTTAATCCTCGATCGAGTAGGAAGCGTGGCCTATAAACTTCGCTTTACCGCTTAAGTATGTCTCGTGTTCATAACGCTTTTCACATATCCATGTTACGTAAATATGTGAAAGACCCGAACCACATTATTGAGTTAGAAGCCGGACGAAATAGCGGAAGATTTGACGTATATGAAAAGGTTCTGTTCAAATCTTGGATAAGAAGGAACAAATTCTACGCCCAAGGTTATACCTCAAGTCAAAGTTTTGTGGAGAAACCACGATATTGAGGAAATGACCAGGGGAGTTAGAATCGAAATGAAATCAAAGTATCCTCACCTCTTCGACATACCAGTGCACGCACCCTAATTTTGAGGACGAAATTTCATAAGAAGGGAGGTTGTAAGACCCCAACTTTTGAATAAAGATTAAATTTTCTCGAAATATATTTTTGAACATTATGGTGTGGATTTGATATAATGTTATAGTTGTAGGTAATATTTACAAATTTTGCAAAGTACATAAGTTGTTATATAATATTCGATTGGTGGGGAATATTCATTTTAACAGGGAATATTCGTATAACGGCTCAATCATTGGTGGACCCCCACAACGGAATTATTCATTCGGATTGAGAAAACGACCAAAATATTTTTTATGAAAATAACGGCGAAAATTTTTACCGTTAAGCTGTTGAACTACTCGGTAGTAAAAGTAATGAATGTCTGGCATTGGTTGCGTAGTAGCACTGCGGTATTGATTATTGATGCTTACGTGAGAAGTCACTCGGTTATACTCAATTATTACTACTGATAATTGTTGCATCATATCTCTCATATTATTGATTCGATTATTGTTGTAGTATCATCCGCATAATATGTTATTTTATTAAATCAATAATTGAGACGACAAAGTTATTCATATTATTAAATTGAAATATTTACAATGTCTACAGAAGTTCATCGAGGAGAGGTTTGGTCACCTAATCAAGGCGCCAATAGGAGAAATCCTTATTCGAAAGCCCCTCTTTCCGAGGAACAACCTGGTTGATAAATATTGTGAGTTATAATATTAATGATGAATGTTTTTAAAATTGAAGTTGTGTTTGGAGTTGAATTTGGAGCCTTGCGGACGTGATATTTGAGTCCGAACGATGAAATTAGTAAAAATAGTCTATAAACACAAAATTTTCGGAATTCACTATTTGGTCAAAAAGTCAACAGTTGACTTTTTCGGGAAAATCAAACTTCAAAATTTCAAATTTTATATTTTGATAAAAATGGTTTCATTGTGTTGGAATTATTTGTGTTAGTGAAAATCGACAATTATTTCGATAATAATTGATGTCTGGAGGTTATATTGACCAATCGGGTATTTAATCGGATAAATGAGCAATTGATTGCTATTATTTCACATGATTATAACTATTTGTTCACATGTGTATACTATTGTTTCACATTCTTGTTACTATTAGGGGAGTTGGTGCAAGATTGATAATACTTACATGACTAAGTTAAAAATGGAGGTATAGATGGAGGTACTATACTGTAATTCGTATTTTCACATGTCTAGAACTATTGATTCACATAATTTACTATTGAATCACATTATTTACTATTAGGGGAGGTGGTGCAAGTTTGATAATACTTCCATGACTAAATTAAAAATAAAGGAAAAGTTGGAGGTATTGTACTGTAATTTTTCGAGCCCCAAAACGTGCAATTATCGAGAGAAATTATAGAAAGAAGAAGAGAAGTGTAAGACCCCGAAATTTTTTTTTTAAATAAAAAGGAATTTCCTTTATTTATTATTTTGAAATAGTAAGGGTTGATTTGATTAATGTGGATAGTTAAGGGTTAAATACATAAATATTTCAAAATAAGCAAGTGGTTATAAAATATTCATTTACGTCGGGGAATATTAGAATGCAATGGTATGACCGTGTATGGAGCCCCATGTGAAGCGATTGGATGAAGAAAACGACAAATATAAGTTGGTTAAAAATAACGGCGTAGTTGTTAGCGTTAAAGACCATTGGAATACCCGGTGGTTAAAATACGAGAATCTGGCGTGGTTGCACTGATAACTACCAGTATTATTGCAAGATTGTTGAATTATTGATCCTTACGTAAGAAGGCACTACTCAATAATTTTCCAAGGTAATTCTTATTCAATATTTTATTTTATTGATTGATAATTCTTTGTGTTGATATTTTATATTATTGTTGTTCAAAAATTGTCACGCACATTATCTCCATTATCGGATCAATAATTCATATTATTTGAATAATATTATTAGATAGCATTATTGGCAATGTCTAGAAAGTTCGTCGAGGAGAGGTTTGGTCACCTAATTGCTGGCGCCAGTAAGGAGAAATCCTTATCGGAAAGCCCCCTCTTTCCTGGGAACGGCCTGGTTGTCATAATTGTGATTCTGTAATATTATTTGTGAATAATTAATTATTGATTCATATGATAAAGAAATATTTATTTTATGTGGATATAAATGATGGATTTATTTATGTGGTTATAAATGAAGAAATTATTGTTGAGGTGTTTTATCAGTATTTTATCGGATTGGAGGTATTAAAAATCAAATCGGGGTTTGAGAGATATATTATGGGGTTATAATTTTTAATCCTACCGTTGGATTGTGGTAATTTTTGGGTATGTTATACATACATAAGTTGAGTATATGTCAACAAATTTTGAACCGTTAAAAATGCACGAATGATTTGTTATGAATTTTAAGAGGTGTCTGATTCGGAAATTAGGGTTATAATTGATTTTGGTGGAAAATTCTAGAATTGAGTGGGCCCCACTTGTGGTTGGTGAAGAAATGTGCTGAATTTTATTTCAAATGTGGTGGGTGGAAATAGTAGCAGGTAAAGCCATCGTGTAGCAGTCAAGTGCCTTTCTACGGGCTAACATTTTCCTATAAATAGAGGGCTAAGTTAGAATTGAAAATCACACCGAAACAAAGTTTTTCTCTTTCTCTCTATATTATTGAGCGTATTTTGTGAGTATTTAGATACTTTGAGAGTTCTTTATTCAGAATACAAGTTTCATTCAAAGATCACTTGAGCCTTTCCTTCCGGAAATCTTGATTCTTTGAGGTAAGGGATATTATTTTTTTTCGTAATGATATTATTTCTTCAATATCATTATGCTGAAATATTGATATGAAGTTTTTATCAAATTTGGAACTTTTTCATGTCGGGGTTACTATTCATGAGTTACTATTCACGAGTTACTATTCATGAGTTACTATTCACGAGTTACTATTCACGAAGTACTATTCATGAAGCGTGAAAATGTTTTTTTTTGTGGAATTTCTATCTTTTGGTGTTTGAGTTACTTATTCACGATACTAAGACTATTCACGATATCTGCACTATTCATCGAAAAATAAAATTTCTTCTTTTCGTCCAAAATATCTATTCGGATACTAGTTTTGATTGTATCCATGTTTTGATTATTCTTGAATTTTACACCACTGTGATTATTTTTGGGGTATTGTTGGACATGGATAAAACAAAAGTACTAATCCTTAATCCTTAATCCTTGTCATTTTGTTTCACTTTGGATTCGTTCTTTAAAATATTTTCATCATCCTCGGTCTTAAATGATGATATTATTGAATATCTTTTGGCTGTAGTGCAAAAAGATGAATGATTTTCAAGAATATCTTTGGCACTGTAGTGCAAAAGATGATGTGTGTTGAGATGAACATGACCGATCGATGAATATCTTTGGCTGTAGTGCAAAGATGAGCAGTGTTTAAATGAACATGAATTAATCGATGAATATCTTTGGCCCATGAGTGCAAAGATGAATATTTGATTCGAGATGTATATTGATTGTTATTACGGGGATAAAAGATAGGCGATGAACTTTTAAATTCATACATAGAAGATAGTAGTTTGCATTCTCTACTTAACTCTTCTAATGAATTATTATTTCATTGCGAATATTGATTTAAATTTTTTGTCTATTGTATTCTATTAAATTTTTCCCTGTTGAAGACTAATGATAATTTGTTGTATATTATCTTAGTCATAATATTCTTTCTTGAGCTAGTTGAGCTCACCCTTTTCCTTTTGTTCCATTCTTCTCGGGAGGCGAGAATATAGCGAGTATTTAGCCTGGGGTATGGAATGAAGGTTTTAGAAAGGATTGTTTAGTAGTCCTCACCATTTTTGTAAAATAATGTATCAATAAATGTGATGAGGATTTATTTGAGTATAAATATTGTCAGAAGATAATATTTGTATTTAAACTCACAGCTTTTCTTGTTGTAATAATAAAGTTGTAGTTGTTTACGTACCATGTATTGACAACTTTCGAATGGGTGGTGTATACCTATTTTGGGGGCGTCACGGTTGGTATCGAGCTTAGGATATGATCTCTGGCGGAGATCGGGAAATAGAACTAGGAGGGAGAGACGAGTAAATCCTTCGCTAGTGTGTCCTACCTAAGCTTATTTGTTAGTTGGTCGTTATATAGGGATATTATGTGATATATTGATTTCCTTAATTAACCCTTTTTTGTTTTATGACAAGATTTGAGAATGTCGTGAGAATATTAATGATGGAGTAAATGAGACCGTGGAGATGCTGTATCTTACCAACGAGGAGAACGTGTAACAGTCGGGTAATGTTCCTCCCGTGAACAACACCATCGAAAGCGAGATGATGAACGAGGGATGTTTAGAAGCTTTTTGCGGTTCATGCAAAATCGCAGACGAGGAGACTCGTGTTCAAAATATGAGGAGGAAATGATAGCAATTCACGGGTTGTCACACCAAGCGCTTCAAAGAGTTGGGACCACGAGAATTTAAGGGAAAGCCAGATCCGATCATGGCGAAAACATGGGTCAAACAAATTACCAAGATATTCGATGTCTTGGGATGCACGGAGGAACAGAAGGTTCCATTCGCCACCTTTATGTTACGTGGCGAGGCAGACTATTGGTGGGGAGTCGTGAAGCGTATCCATCCACCAAGACTCAAAGATGTCTTGGGAGGCGTTTCAGAGACTATTTAATGACAAATACTTTCCGAAAGTGTTCGTCTATATGAAGGAAGTGGAGTTCATCGATTAGAGCAAAACAACATGGCGGTGTCTCGAAGACGAGGCAAAGTTCATAGAGAGTTATCGAGTTTGCACCTCATTTGGTGGAGAATGAGGAACGTATGACGCGGATGTTTCTTAGAGGTTTGAAACCCGGCGATACGTCAATATCTCATTTCTCATAAACTTTCTCTTTATTGGATGTTGTATGCAGGCTCAATTATTAGAGCGAGATAACGAGTACGGTCAACCGAGGACCATAACCGAGGATCGTACCGCAGAGAGATAGCGATCAAGCAGAATAATGATAACTCTGCGGAGAAAGAAAGCGGCCGGACGAAATGGTAACCACTCGGTGGTAATCATGGTCATGAAAATGTAAGAAGCGAGTCGGAGGAGATTTTAAAAGAGGAGATTTAATAACGACTATGTGAAGACGCAGTCTTGGCAAGAAGAATCGGTTCTAAGGGAGGAGAACGACCATTAATCGTATCTGCTACAAATGCGAAAAAAGAGGACATATCGGTCAAAGCGCCCCCTAACAGTTCATGGTATGCTATAGTTGTGGAAAGGAAGGACATATCGCTTTCGAGATTATGCAGTAGCGAAACCTAGTCAATTTGGGACGGTGACTCAAAAGATCGTATCCCGTAAAAGTCAAAGTCAACGATTCCGGAAGAGCGTTTGTTGTGATTGGTCATAATGCGAGGAACCCAAACGAGGTGATCACGGGTAAGCTATTTATAAATTCTTGCGAAGTTTATACCTTACTTGATACCGGTGCTACCCATTCATTTATATCTCCGGCGCATGTGCTCAACGTTTAAACTTGACTCAGGAGAAATTAGACTTTGACCTATCTGTGGAAACTCCGTTAGGAGAAACTTTCATCACATCCATCGTTTATAAATCTTGTTTGATTCAAGTTGGCACCATCACCTTACCGTTGACCTTATCTCTTTAAAGATACTTGCTTTTGATGTGATTTTAGGGATTGATTGGTTAACTACTCATCATGCCAAAATTGATTGTTTTCGTAAGGTTGTTAGTTTTCATATTCTAACCAACCCTTTGTTATGCAATTCAAGCAACTAAACCATTAAAATCAATCACTATCATATCTAATCATAAAGCTATTCGTTTATTGAAAAACGGATGTCAAGCTTTCTTAGCCCATGTTATGGATTTGAATAAAGACACGCCAAATTTGAATAATATTCTGTTGTTATTGACTTTTCCGACGTATTTCGAAGAACTTCCGGTCTACCCCGTAACGTGAAGTTGAATTCTTTATTGATCTTGAACTGGTACAAAGCCCATTTCTAAAACCCCATATCGAATGGCTCCTATTGAACTTCAGGAGTTAAAGGTCCAACTACGTGAATTGTTGGACATTGGTTTCATTCGTCCAAGTACATCTCCTTGGGGTGCTCTGTTTTATTTGTAAAGAAGAAAGAGCGGGAGTATGCGACTTTGTATTGACTATCGGGGAATTGAACCATGTCACCATCAAGAATAGGTATCCTCTACCTCGTATTGATGACTTGTTTGACCGATTTGCAAGGGGCACAATTCTTTTCAAAAATCGATCTTCATTCGGATATCATCAATTTGAAGATTAGGCGAGGATATTCCAAAGGCGCCTTGAGAACTTCGGTATGGGCATTATGAATTCTTAGTCATGTCTTTCGGACTAACTAATGCTCTGCGGCTTTCATGGATATGATGAACAAAGTATTCAAGGAATATTTGGATCGATTCGTTGTTGTCTTTATTGATGACATCCTTATATATTCCAAAAGTCGTGAAGATCATGAGCACCATTTGAAAGTCGGTACTCCAAAGGCTTCGTGAAAACCAACTATATGCCAAATTGAAGAAATGCGAGTTACGGCGAGGAAGTAGCCTTTCTTGGGCATGTGGTGTCAAAACATGGAGTATCTGTTGATCCGTGAAGATTGAAGCAATACAAAGTTAGGAGCAACCAAAAGTGGTGTTGAAGTGACGTAGCTTTTTGGGCTTAAATGGTTATTATCGGAGATTCGTGGAAGGTTTTCTCGAATCGCTACTCCATTAACTCATTAACTTCGGAAGGATACAAAATTCGTTTGGAATGAAGAATGCGAGAAAAGTTTCCAAGAGCTTAAGAGGAGACTTATTTAAGACTGTTCTAACAATACCATCCGGTTCGGATGGATTTGTTATCTACAACGATGCTTGTGCAAAGGGTTAGGATGTGTTCTCATGCAACGTGGGAAAGTCATAGCCTATGCCTCGCGACAACTTAAAGAGTATGAGAGGAATTATCCTACCATGATCTAGAGTTAGCGTGATCGTGTTGCGCTAAAGATATGGAGGCACTATCTATATGGGGAGAAATTGGAGATATATTCAGATCATAAAAGCCTTAAATATTTCTTCACTCAAAAGAACTCAACATGCGGCAATGACGTTGGCTCGAGCTATTGAAAACTACGACCACACTATTCAATACCATCCCGGTAAAAGCGAACGTGGTAGGCGGCGCATTGAGTAGAAGATCATATGCGGAACGAAAGTGCGATGATGTCAAGTATACGTATAGAGCCAACTTTAATAGAAAAGTTAAGGTTGCTCAAGCCACCCAGGCCGGAGTCGATGCGTATGAAGAAGAAAGTACAAGAAGGAGCTATTCGGAAGCGAGAATTGATGAAGAAGGAATACTTGAGTCCACTCTAGACTTTGTGTTCCTAACGACTACGATTTGAAGTACAAGATTATGATGGAGGCACACAATACACCATTTGCAATCCATCTCGAAGTACTAAAATGTATCGTGATCTTGACATACATTTTGGTGGAATAATATGAAGAGAGAGATTGCAAAGTTTATCTCGATGTGTTTAACTTGCCAAGCGTGTAAAGGCGGAGCATCTAGTACCTAAGGGTCCGTTGCAACCACTTGAGATTAGGAATGGAAGTGGGAACACATTACCATGGATTTCATTACGGGTCTTCCTACGGTTTCTCAAGGCATCAATGCTATTTGGGTTATTGTTGATAGATTAACCAAGTTACGCTCATTTCTTGCCGTCACGGAGACTTATTCACTTGAACGTCTTGCTAGTATGTACGTAAATGAGATTGTGAGGTTGCATGGCATGCTGTATCCATAGTCTCGGATCGTGACCCAAGATTCACTTCAAGATTTTGGGTTAGCTTGCAAAAAGCTATGGGCGCGGATTTGCGATTTAGTTCGGCATACCATCCCCAAACCAGACGGACAATCGAGAGAGGACTATTCAAACTCTTGAAGATTTATTAAGACTCGTGTCCTAGACTTCAAGGGCGGTTGGGATAAGTATTTACCATTGGTGGAATTCTCCTACAACAATGCGATTATCGAGCAAGTATAGGTGTGGCTCCATTGAAGCATTATATGGGCCGAAAATGTCGTTCTCAATATGTTGGGATGAGGTGGGTGAAGCAACATTGTTGGGACCGAGAGTTAATACGTATGACTCACCGAAAAGATCCAAATAATTCGATAACGTATACAAACGGCTCAAGATCGATAAAAGAGTTATGCGGATCTTCATCGAAAGGGCGTGGAATTTAATGTAGGGGATCATGTATTGTCATGCGAGTTGCTCCATGGAAGGGAGTTACAAGATTTGGGAAGAGAGGAAAGCTCAATCCACGATTTATTGGTCCATTTCAAATTCTTGGACCGAAAGTAGGAAATGTAGCCTATAGACTTGTGTTACCTCAAAGTATGTCTCGTGTTCATAATGTGTTTCACATATCTGTACTTCGTAAATATGTGAAAGACCCAAACCACGTTATTGAGTTAGAACCAGACGAGATAGCCGAAGACTTAACGTATGAGGAGGTACCTGTCAAGATCTTGGATAGGAAGGAGCATGTCCTACGCGCAAAGGTCATACCACAAGTTAAAGTTTTGTGGAGGAATCATGCTATAGAGGAAATGACCTAGGAATTGGAAAAGGAAATGAAAGCGAGGTATCCTCACCTTTTGAAACACCAGTATCGCACGTCAATTTCGAGGACGAAATTTCATAAGAAGGGAGGTTGTAAGACCAAATTTTTTTTTAAATAAAAGGAATTTCCTTTATTTATTATTTTGAAATAGTAAGGTTGATTTGATTAATGTGGATAGTTAAGGGTTAAATACGCAAATATTTCAAAATAAGCAAGTGGTTATAAAATATTCATTTACGTCGGGGAATATTAAATACGAATAGTATGAAATGTGTGGGCCCCATAACGGAAAGCGATTGGATGAAGAAAAGCGACAAATATAAGTTGGTTAAAAAATAACAGCGTAGTTGTTAGCGTTAGTTAAGATGTTGGAATACCGATTGGTTAAAATACGATGTCTGGCGTGTGGTTGCACGAAGAATACACGGTATTGCATAAAGATTGTTGAATTATTGATCCTTACGTAAGAAGGCACTACTCAATAATTTTCACGATGAATTCTTGTTCAATATTTTATTTTATTGATTCAATAATTTACCGTGTTGATATTTTATATTATTGTTGTTCAAAAATTGTCATTGCACATTATCTCCATTATCGGATCAATAATTCATATTATTTGAATAATATTATTAGATAGCATTATTGGCAATGTCTAGAAAGTTCATCGAGGAGAGGTTTGGTCACCTAATTGCGGCGCCCGATGAAGGAGAAATCCTTATCGAAAGCCCCCTTTTCACAGGAGCGGCTGGTTGTCATAATTGTGATTACGTAATATTATTTGTGAATAATTAATTATTGATTCATATGATAAAGAAATATTTATTTTATGTGGATATAAATGATGGATTTATTTATGTGGTTATAAATGAAGAAATTATTGTTGAGGTGTTTTATCAAGTATTTTATCGGATTGGGGTATTAAAAATCAAATCGGGGTTTGAGATATATTGCGGGGTTATAATTTTTAATCCAACCGTTGGATTGTGGTAATTTTTGGGTATGTTATACATACATAAGTTGAGTATATGTCAACAAATTTTGAACCGTTAAAATGCACGAATGATTTGTTATGAATTTTAAGAGGTGTATCGATTAGGAAATTAGGGTTATAATTGATTTTGGTGGAAAATTCTAGAATTGAGTGGGCCCCCCACTTGTGGTTGGTGAAGAAATGTCTTGAATTTTATTTCAAATGTGGTGGGTGGAAATAGTAGCGAGTAAAGCCATCAAAAGTAGCAGGTCAAGAAGTGCTTCTGGCGGGCTAACATTTTCTATAAATAGAGGGCTAAGTTAGAATTGAAAATCACACCGAAACAAAGTTTTTCTCTTTCTCTCTCTATATTATTGAGCGTATTTTGTGAGTATTTAGATACTTTGAGAGTTCTTTGTTCGATCAAGTTTCATTCAAAGCATCACTTGAGACCTTTCCTTAGAAATCTTGATTCTTTGAGGTAAGGGATATTATTTTTTTTCAGTAATGATATTATTTCTTCAATATCATTATCTTTGAAATGTTGATATGAAGTTTTTATCAAATTTGGAACTTTTTCATGTGGGGTTACTATTCATGAGTTACTATTCACGAGTTACTATTCATGAGTTACTATTCACGAAGTTACTATTCACGAGTACTATTATGAAGCGTGAAAATGTTTTTTTGTGGAATTTCTATCTTTTGGTGTCTGGAGTTACTATTCACGATATCGGACTATTCACGATATCTGGCACTATTCACGATATCGGCACTATTCATCGAAAAATAAAATTTCTTCTTTTCGTCAAAATATCTATACGGATACTAGTTTTGATTGTATCCATGTTTTGATTATTCTTGAATTTTACACCTTTGTGATTATTTTTGGGGTATTGTTGGACATGGATAAAACAAAGTACGAATCCTTAATCCTTAATCCTTGTCATTTTGTTTCACTTTGGATTCGTTCTTTAAAAATATTTTTCATCATCCTCGGTCTTAAATGATGATATTATTGAATATCTTTGGCTGTAGTGCAAAGATGAATGATTTTGAAGAATATCTTTGGCTTTTGTAGTGCAAAGATGAGCAGTGTTGAGATGAACATGACTGATCGATGAATATCTTTGGCACTGTAGTGCAAAGATGAGCAGTGTTTAAATGAACATGACTAAGTGATGAATATCTTTGGCCTGTGAGTGCAAAAGATGAATATTTGATTCGGATGTATATTGATTGTTGTTCTGGGGATAAAAGATGAGCGATGAACTTTTAAATTCATACATAGAAGATAGTAGTTTGCATTCTCTACTTAACTCTTCTAATGAATTATTATTTCATTGCTGCGAATATTGATTTAAAATTTGTTGTCTATTGTATTCTATTAAATTTTTCCTGTTGAAGACTAATGATAATTTGTTGTATATTATCTTAGTCATAATATTCTTTCTTGAGCTAGTTGAGCTCACCCTTTTCCTTTTTGTTCCATTCTTCTCGGGAGGCAAGAATATAGCGAAAGTATTTAGTCGGGGTATGGAATGAAGGTTTTAGAAAGGATTGTTTAGTAGTCCTCACCATTTTGTAAAATAATGTATCAATAAATGTGATGAGGATTTATTTGAGTATAAATATTGTCTAGAAGATAATATTTGTATTTAAACTCACAGTTTTACTGTTGTAATAATAAAGTTGTAGTTGTTTCTGTACCATGTATTGACAACTCAGAATGGGTGGTGTATACCTATTTTGGGGGCGTCACAAGAAGTCTGCTACCTCACTATTCCAGTATCCAGTTTTTCTAAAGGTAGGGAGTATTATTTCTTTCTTATCCATGAAGAGAACTTCTGTTATTCCATTCTTTATTATTCTGTTGTAATAACCTGTATATGCGGGCTACCCTATACTTGGTGAAATTCTTCTGTTGTTCCATTCGTTATCATTCTGTTAGAACATCATCACATGCATGCGTTTTTATGCATTTGACTGGTTTAAAATCTTTATTATTACATTTGGAATATCCTATCTCATGCATTTTACGTGGGACACGATTTAGTCTTTTTATTATTCATTGGAATATCACATCTATGCGCTTTTTATTTGGACTCGATTCCGTCTTTATTATTTTGTTGGAATATCACATGCATGCGTTTAACGCTGGACTGATTCCAGATTATTTATTATTATGTTGGAATAACTTTCGTCTGCATGCGGTCTATCGCATGCACGGTGATTTCTTTTGTTATTCCATTCCTTATTATACTCGGTTAGTTAAAGTTTTGACTTCTATACTCCATGAAATTAGTGGAATATCATGGCGCCCCAAATCGGGTATCTTCCAACCGGCGAGATGGTGCTATATCTTGTACAACATTCATACATTCATTCAATTGAAAAGTCTCAAAGAACGAATATAACTTCTATATATTTAAAGTAATATTTACATTTCCTGGAGTTCTATACCAATTATAAAGGTTCTTTGTCATAATATTAGTTACATTACAACAATAGACCTATACTATTACAAAGACAGGTTTAGTAATCGCCTTAGCTTTTCCCTTATCCTTTTCGATCCTTGGACGTCGGTCTTATTTGTATTCATATGGTTCAAGCAAGAGTGAGCATAACTAGTTCAGCAAGTATAACAATTTAATAACAACATGCCTGACACATACAAATCGTATATCTTCAATAACTGAACAATAGTTATGAAGTACTATTGACAATTCAAAATAGCACTTGATCTTTTCTTTCAAAATGTTTTGCAATAACAACCATATTTAGAAGAACATTCACTCCGATCAAAGACCTCGAGTACTCATTCTTTGTTGGAAAAGGACAACCCTGAAGCAAGTCCGTAAGCCCAATATTACTTACGAGCACTTCTAGGTGATCAGCCTATTGTACTCTATGTTGATCAACACTACATCCATTAAACGTATGCACGTTTAAGCATTTGGCAACCTCACGTGCCTGTCGTTTTACCGACAAAACATTTGTTTAACATTTCAGTCTTCTTTTGAAAACCATATCAAGTAGTTGACAAAAGATAGCAACATTTGATAATACATGAATAGATTATCGAAATACATGAATTATGACATGAATTGATAATACATGAAAACATTTTTAACGAAAACGATAAACGTTCGGGAACGTTCAATGCTCGTTTCTTCGTTCTAAGTCGGAATTCAGTCATTTTCGTGTCCGCAACTCTTAAATGCCAAATATGACTTGTCACCATTGGAAAACAATGGTTCAGAGTTCAAACACAAAATTTGACTTCCATTCCGAGAATTTTTACGAATTCGACGATTATCGATCAATCGTGCAAATTAAGCGATTCTTCCTCTTATGATTTATTCAACATTACAAATGAACTTCATTCATCATGTGAACACACTAACATACTTAATACAACAACTTATATTTATTGTTGGATTTTGACTTATTCTTCATGAGCTTATAACTTGTCAAATTATAAACTACTTAAGATTTCATTGTTAATGACTTATGACAATTAAAGTTTCTTAAACATCACTTCTTATATGTTCTTAACATATAACTTAACTTAGGTATACATGATACATATGATCATATAAATTCTTTTATATTCATATCATTTCTCTTAATAAACTCCTTACAAGTTCATATTATTTTCACATAAGTTTATAACTTATGCTAGCTTAAATGACTTATTACCAACTTAATTAGCTTAAGTTCACTACTTACTCATTCATGTTTCTTAATCCAACTTTTCTTATCATCTTATCATGGTAGAGATAGAAGATAATTGAGAAGAAATCTTACTCTTTTGAAGTCTTGGTAAGGTAGCTTTCTTCTTCTTCTTACTTATGGAAGTAACTTATTTGTGACTTAAACTCTCTAACACTTAAGCACTTTGTGATGTCTTAGATTATTTAAACAACCAACAAATGGCTTGTAAGCTTCCTCTATTTATAGAAATTGCAATGCTAGGGTAGTTTAGTCATTAAACCATCCCACCTCCTCATGCACCTCCTTACTATTCATTTCTTGCAAGGCACAAAACTTATCCTACACTTGGTCATTACTTCAAAGTCTTGGTCACCACACTAACTTGGTCACCACATTACTTGGTCACCACTATACTTGGTCACCACAATAACCATATCAATATGGTTTTTGCCCCATGGGTCTATTAATTCATTGGACTCTAGCTTGGGCTTAGATTAAATAAATCCTTGGGCTTTGTATTAATAAACACTAGCTTGTTCATTAATCAATTATTGGGCCTCTTCCTTTAATTCACTTGGACTTATATTAATTCTTATCAATCTTTCCAAGTCCATTAACATTTCTTAATACATATACATAAAGTTTATATATTATTTTCGTATTCTAATTCATATAGAATTTATATACGATATTTCATCCTTCATATTAAACTCGTATAATACTTCAGATTATACTGTTTTCATTACTTTGTACAATACCAAGTATCATACAATTATTACTTATTCCTTAATACTTCGCTTTACTTAACGTTTATAAATTAAGTCCATGTTTAATTATTACATTTTCCATAACTAGATTTTTATTACATAATCCATCTTACCTTGTTATTTCATCATTACATATTTCTCGGAAACTCGAAATTATATCCCGAGCAAATACTGATGAATAGTATTTTTCGAAAAATTTCTCGAAAAACTTTTATTTTCGTCTTGGAAATTCAAACACTTTAATTCATCCACGTAGCTCAAATACTACGACATTCTAACATCAATAGGTTGTATAATGACAACCGTCTTGATAACATAAGGAATACGATTTTATTATTATTTAATTTAATAAAATCATTTTATAAAAAGATCCGAATTTCTTGGTCGTTACATTCTTCCCCCCTTATAAAGATTCTGTCCCCAGAATCTCGTCTTACTTTAATCAAATAGATGAGGAAAATTTTTCTTCATCTTTTTTTCTAGTTCCACGTTGCTTCTTCAAAGATCGTGGTTCTTCCATAATACCTTTCTTGATGGTATTACCTTGTTCCTCGAACTTGTTCCTTTCTATCAATGATCTGCATCGGTGACTCTTCATACGTTAAGTCTTTCTCGATATGAATCGGCTCATACTCGATTACATGCTTATAGTCTGGCTTATATGGACGTAATACAGATACGTGAAACACGTTATGTATTCGTTCTAGGTCTGGAGGTAATGCTATCATATACGCTACCTCTCCCACCCGTTTTAACACCTCAAAAGGTCCTATAAACCTTGGACTTAAATTTCCTTTCTTTCCAAAGCGTATCTTTCCTTTTTAGGGAGATACCTTTAGAAACACATACGAGCCCACCTCAAACTCTCGATTTAGTCTATGTGAGTCCGCATACTTCTTCTATCTGTCCTGAGCTGTGACGAGACGCATCCGAATTAACTTTATCACATTCGATGTCTGCTGCACCAATTCTGGTCCTAGCATCCGGCGTTCTCCCACCTCATCCCAACACAAAGGTGTTCTGCACTTCCTTCCATACAAAGCTTCGTACGGCGGCATGCCTATGCTTGCATGATAACTGTTGTTATATGCAAACTCTACTAGTGGTAGGTGATCATCCCAACTACCCTTGAAATCCATGACGCAAGACCTCAACATGTCTTTAAGCGTCTGAATTGTTCTTTCGCTCTACCCATCAGTTTGTGGATGATAAGTTGTGCTTAACCTCAGCTGTGTTCCCAACTGCTCTTGCAAACTCCTCCAAAAGTTCGATGTGAATCGTGGATCACGATCTGACACAATCGATACCGGTACTCCATGTCTGGAAATGATTTCCTTAACATAAAGTTTAGCTAATTGGTCTAAGTTATACTTGACCCTAATTGGCAAAAATTGAGCCGACTTCGTCAGCCGGTCCACTATTACCCAAATCGAATTGTACCCTTTCTTCGTCGTCGGAAGTCCCACCACGAAGTCCATCGTGATATGCTCCCACTTCCATTCTGGAATCTCCAATGATTGTAATAAACCACTGGGTCATTGATGTTCGGCCTTAACTTTTTGACAAGTTAAGCACCTACTCACATACTCTGTTATTTCTTTCTTCATGTTTGGCCACCAAAATTTCTGTCGAAGGTCTTGATACATCTTAGTGCTACCAGGATGTATCGAGTACCTCGAACTATGGGCTTCTTGTAACACTTGCTCCTTTAATTCTGTCTCATTCGGAACCCAAATTCTTCCCTCAAATCTTAATAATTCCTCATTATCAAGACTATACTTAACCTCTTCCTTCTCGGATAACCGCTTCTTCATTTGGTTACCTCGTCGACCTCGAGTTGTACCTCCTTGACTCTTTCTACGATGGTAGATTGCATCTCCGTCGCAAAGAATAACTGCCTCAAATCACTCGGCATCTTTACTTCTATTTCCATCTTAGCCATCTCTGTTATTAATTCATTTTGAGCCGTTAACATAGACAACTTTTTCCAACCCTTCCTACTTTAAGGCGCTTAAGAATTACATTAGCCTTCCTGAGGTGATACTGATTTCACAATCATAATCCTTTATCAACTCCAAACCATCTTCTCTCATCTCATATTCAACTCCTTACGGTGAAGATATACTTTAGACTTTTATGGTCCAGTATATATCTCACATTTTTCCCATAAAGATAATGTCTCCATATCTTTAGGGCAAACACTATCTGCTGTGCCAGTTCTAGGTCATGAGTAGGATAAACTTTCTCATAATCCTTCAACTGCCGAGATGCATACTGTAATGACTTTTCCATCGCCGCATAAGCACACAACCAAGTCCTCTATGCGAAGCATCACTATACACTACAAAATTTCCTGTGTCATCTGGCAATGACAAAACAGGAGCTTCACTTAATCTCTTCTTTAGTTCTTGAAAACTGTCTTCACATTTATCCATCCATACTTATTTCACTGTCTTCCTTGTTAAATTAGTCAACGAGGTAGCTATCTTCGAAAAATCTTGTATAAATCTTCGATAGTACCCTGCTAACCCTAGGAAACTCTGCACCTCAGTCGGTGTTTTCGGTTGTTCCCAATTCATTACTACTTCCACCTTGGCTGGATCCACTAAAATCCCCTCCTGGTCAATGACATGACCTAAAATCTGTACCTTTTCCAGCCAAAATTCACATTTGGTGAATTTCGCATATAACTTCTCTTTCCTTAGTGTCTCCAACACTAATCTTAAATGTTCGACATGATCTTCTGGCGTCTTAGAATAGACTAGAATATCATCGATAAACACCACGACGAACTTGTCCAAATATAGTTTGAACACTCTGTTCATCATATCTATAAATGTAGCTGGTGCATTTGTCAACCCAAATGACATCACCAGAAACTCGTAATGACCATAACGAGTCTTGAATGCAGTCTTTGGTACATCTTCCTTCCTAACCTTCAACTGATGATACCCCGTCCCCAAATCTATTTTAGAAAAATACTTTGCCCCTTTCAATTGATCAAAGAGATCACCGATCCTGGGCAATTGGTATTTATTCTTTATCGTTAATTTGTTCAACTCCCGATAGTCGATACAAAGCCTTAACGATCCGTCTTTCTTCTTGACAAACAACAGTGGTGCTCCCCACGGCGAAACACTTGGCTGAATGTACTTCTTGTCCAATAGTTCCTGTAGCTGAACCATTAGTTCTTTCATTTCCATAGCGCCATCAGATGACGGTGCCCTTGAGATCTGGTCTTTGTTCTCGGCGCGGTGTCTATCACAAATTCGATCTCCCTATCCGGCTGTAAACCCGATAACTCACTTGGAAATACATCCATGAATTCATTTACTATAGGTATTTGTTCCATGGTTCCTCCCACTCTCTAGGTATCAACAACATGGCATAGGTAACCTACACAACCCTTCCTTAAAAATTTTCTAGTTTGTGTCATCGTAAGGCAACACGGACGTCCCGGCAATTTACTACCGTAAAATACTACAGGAGGTTGTTTCAACGTCCTGATGCTCACACATTTCTTTTGGCAATCTATAATTGCTCCATGGTTAACCAACCAATCCATTCCGAGAATTACGTCGAATTCTCCTAACTTTATCGGTATTAAATCTACCGATAACTTACAACCACGCACATCTACGTAACTCCTATGAATATCTTCAACAGGAATTATCTCTTCGTTTGCTACCTTAATGTTCAAAGGTACAGGCAATTTTTTGGGAAATAATTCTAGTCTTCTAGCAAAATCACATGCTATAAACGAACAAGTAGCACCCGAATCAAATAGCACGTATGCATTTATATTGTTGATCGGAATAATACCTGCAACTACTTCCCTTGATGCCACCGCATCTTGGACCATCATATTAAAAGTGCGAGCCATTGATTTCCACGGCTGAGCTGGACCACTAATAGCTAATTTCCCGCTATTAGTTCCCTTATTTCCTTCTAACCCCTTCTTCGGGCAGTTGTTTGCTATGTGGTCAGTTGATCCACATACAAAGCATCCATGATTTTTCTTCGGATTGGGACAGTTAGGCGAAATATGCCCTTCCTGTCCACAATTATAACAAACCGCCTTTCCTTTGAGACAGACTCTAAGTGAGTCTTTCCTTGAGTTTCTGAGCCTCCATCCTCCTCTTAGAGTCCCCTTGTTTTACTCCGGTATTCCCAGAGTTAAAGCCCTTCCTCTTCTGACCGTCGCCACTTCCACTGGCTCCCTCGGTCTTGGTTCCTCCATCAACCTTGCCCTTGCTTTTCTTATCTTTGTGGTACTAGCTGAGAGCCTCATTCCCACCTTCGGCAATTATTTCCTTTTTTAGTATGGTTCCAAAGGAAGTACTTTGGAACACAGAGATTCAGCTATAGAGCCAGGGTTTCAAGCCCTGTTCAAACCTTCTATCCTTTCTCACTTCAGTGTCCACTTGATGTGGAGCAAATCGTGTCAGTTCATTAAACTTGGCAGCATACTGGGGAACTGTCATATCCCCTTGTCTCAATTCTAGGAACCTCATCTTCATCCTCCCTTGCATACTCGTGGGAAAATAGTTCTCGAAGAAAATCTCCTTGAACCTCTCCCACGTTAGGTTTCCTATATCGGCCCTAGCCTGGTTTGCCTCCCACTAGAAGTTGGCCTCTCCTTTCATCAAATAGGTTGCAAAGGCAACCTTTTGACCCTCCTCAACATTTGCTGTTGCAAATGCTTTCTCAATTTCTTTTACCCAAGTTTGGGCTTCTATAGGGTCCGTAGTTCCTTTGAACTCTGGCGGACCTACACTTTTGAAATCCTTAAAAGTAGTAGCTCGTATTACTCCAGGAATCACGGGTACATTAGCCTCCATTCTATTAAATGCAGCCGTTAAAAGATTAACGAACTCCTGCATTGGATTAACCGGACCACCCTCCGGTTGGTTAACATTAGCCCCCTGATTTCGTTGTCTCCTTCTTAGCGGCATTTTGCTGTTAAGAAAACAACACACCATTATTACTTTATTCTTGTTGGTTTGTTATTATTTGTAATAAAACAACAACTCATACTCATTACTCAACATATTCCATAAAAAGACTTATATTGATTCATAACTTGTAGTATAACACTACATTGTTTACATTACTCAGCCTTAGCTGATTTCATTACCATCCCGCAATTACTTTCCAAAAATTGGGATTTACAAAAGACTACCCTTTGTTATACAAAAGAGGGTTTTACGTCACTACTAGATGCATAATATTTATATATCTATTCTACTCTAGCTATTGCTAGACTACATCTGTCATAGGGCATTCCCGAAATCCTTGCTGGCCAGACCGACAATAACATCTCTCTCTTGAAAGTGTGTCGGGTCCGCCTCGCTTCTATCGATATCCACTACTACCTGCTCACTGGAAATCTACGTGAGAACTCCTATGTATATAGGACATTTTCTCCAACTTCCTCTTTTTAGTCTGTAGCTCCTGCTTGAGCTCAAAGACTTCACATTTCAGCTCTCGGACCTTGTCCTTAGCTAAAACTCTATCATCATGCTCCTCTTCCCACATTCCTTCCATACTAGCCTTGTCCTCACGGACAGCTTAGAGTTCCTCTTTCAACTCCTTAACCTCTTGGCAGTAATGGACATTCCTATCCAATACCGACATAAACAATGCCTTCATTGATTCCCCCGTAGACATTTCCTCTGTAGGTGGAACCTGGTCCTCTGTAGGTGGAACCTGGTCAAAGGACATCACATCCACCTCCTCCTCTAGCATGCCATCAAATATAGACATGTAGTCTAAATCGTCTAAGTCTCCCGACTCGATGGTCGCCAACTCTCGTTCTACGGCTACAGGATTTGGTAGTATCTCTACCCGATTAACTAAATCTTCGCTCACTACATGTATATCTCTATACATATCATTTTCTCCTGACATCTACAATAAAACAATATAGTTTGATTAGTACACGTCAGTAAAATAATAAAAATACATAACATAATATAATGCATTTTTATAAGGTTACTTTCCATCTTTTACTTCTTTATTCTTTCGTAATGCGGTTATGACTTAAGGTTCTACTTTCCCCTTAAGTTTTATAACCCTAGGCTTTGATACCAACTTGTAGCGCCCCAAATCCGGGTATCTTCCAACTTGATGAGATGGTGCTATATCATGCACAACATTCATACATTCATTCAATTGAAAAGTCTCAAAGAACGAATATAACTTCTATATATTTAAAGTAATATTTACATTTCCCAGGTTCTATACCCGTTACAAAGGTTCTTTGTCATAATATTAGTTACATTACAACAATAGACCTATACTATTACAAGACAGTTTAGTAATCTGCCTTAGCTTTTCCCTTATCCTTTTTCGATCCTTCGGGACGTTCAGTCTTAGCTGGATTCATATGGTTCAAGTAAGAGTGAGCATAACTAGCTCAGCAAGTATAACAATTTAATAACAATATGATTGACACATACAAATCGTATATCTTCAATATCTGAACAATAGTTATGAAGTACTATTGACAATTCAAAATAGCACTTCATCTTTTCTTTTAAAATGTTTTACAATAACAACCATATTTAGTAAAATATTCACTCCGATCAAAGACCTCGAGTACTCATTCTTTGTTGGAAAAGGACAACCCAGAAGCAAGTCCGTAAGCCCGATATTACTTGCGAGCACTTCTAGGTGATCAGCCTATTGTACTCTATGTTGATCAACACTACATCCATTAAACGTATGCACGTTTAAGCATTTGGCAACCTCACGTGCCTGTCGTTTTACCGACAAAACATTTGTTTAACATTTCAGTCTTCTTTTGAAAACCATATCAAGTAGTTGACAAAAGATAGCAACATTTGATAATACATGAATAAATTATCAATACATCAAGTCTAGCCAAAGGAATTGGCTTCAACCTCAACATACCTCAATTCATGCGAAAGAATACATGAACCTCAAAAACTTGTTCAGATTGAACTGAGACAAGAGTTAGAATACTTGCCTTTAGCGTTTGCTATGGTAAATTAACTTTATGTTCAAGTCGTTCAAGTCTCTACAATACATGATCACATAATGCCTTACATTAGGTCACATATAATCAAGTATGTATATGACTATATCATACCCTTCAATTCAATCTAATTGTGTATTAGAATCAGTTACTATTCGTTCTGATTTATCATTACCCTTCCATTTATATTCGACTAGGTTATCTCAACCTTTACATTACATTCCTTAAGGTTTAACAAAGTTTAAACAATGTTACATTACCTTGCTTAAGTTATGTTTACTTTTAAATCAATTAGGTTTTCTTTTCTTTGTACTTAGAAACCTTCATTACTATCTTTGTTTCGAGGGGCATCTGGCTACCAGCTTTATACTCTACATCTCGTACATGCATACATGAGCTCGTAATGTCATTGTTGTCCGGATTTGCTGCCTGTGGCATGAGTCCTTACTTATTGGGCGTACTGTATTACGCTCTCAGAGAGGTTTTTGGTATCGTTCACGGCTGCGCATACGCCATATATGTACTATAGTTTTATGCCATACATAACTCTTCAAGTGTGTTTTACATCGATTCTACACAATGACGACACGTTTCATTTTGCCTAGGGTTGGCGCCCATGGCCAACTCAGGCACCGTAAAATAATTTGATTTTGAAATTTTATGAACTTCTGGACGCATAACTTCTTCGTTATAAGTCCGAATTGGCTCGTTCAAAAGCCTACGGTTCATAAATTACGTACTCTATGCGTTTATACAAGAATTTTATCTATTTGACTTTGTTTGCTAAAAATTCACCCTTTGGTTCATTTTTAACGAAAACGATAAACGTTCGTGAACGTTCAACGCTCGTTTCTTCGTTCTAAGGCGGAATCCGGTCATTTTCGAGTCCTCAACTCTTAAATGCCAAATATGACTTGTCACCATTGGAAAACAATGGTTCCGAGTTCGAACACAAAATTTAACTTCCATTCCGAGAATTTTACGAATTCGACGATTATCGTCCAATCGTGCAAATTCCGGCAATTCTTCCCTCTTATGATTTATCCAACATTACAAATGAACTTCATTCATCATGTGAACACACTAACATACTTAATACAACAACTTATATTTATTGTTGGATTTTGACTTATTCTTCATGAGCTTATAACTTGTCAAATTATAAACTACTTAAGATTTCATTGTTAATGACTTATGACAATTAAAGTTTCTTAAACATCACTTCTTATATGTTCTTAACATATAACTTAACTTAGGTATACATGATACATATGATCATATAAATTCTTTTATATTCATATCATTTCTCTTAATAAACTCCTTACAAGTTCATATTATTTTCACATAAGTTTATAACTTATGCTAGCTTAAATGACTTATTACCAACTTAATTAGCTTAAGTTCACTACTTACTCATTCATGTTTCTTAATCCAACTTTTCTTATCATCCTATCATGGTAGAGATAGAAGATAATTGAGAAGAAATCTTACTCTTTTGAAGTCTTGGTAAGGTAGCTTTCTTCTTCTTCTTACTTATGGAAGTAACTTATTTGTGACTTAAACTCTCTAACACTTAAGCACTTTGTGATGTCTTAGATTATTTAAACAACCAACAAATGGCTTGTAAGCTTCCTCTATTTATAGAAATTGCAATGCTAGGGTAGTTTAGTCATTAAACCATCCCACCTCCTCATGCACCTCCTTACTATTCATTTCTTGCAAGGCACAAAACTTATCCTACACTTGGTCATTACTTCAAAGTCTTGGTCACCACACTAACTTGGTCACCACATTACTTGGTCACCACAATAACCATATCAATATGGTTTTTGCCCCATGGGTCTATTAATTCATTGGACTCTAGCTTGGGCTTAGATTAAATAAATCCTTGGGCTTTGCATTAATAAACACTAGCTTGTTCATTAATCAATTATTGGGCCTCTTCCTTTAATTCACTTGGACTTATATTAATTCTTATCAATCTTTCCAAGTCCATTAAAATTTCTTAATACATATACATAAAGTTTATATATTATTTTCGTATTCTAATTCATATAGAATTTATATACGATATTTCATCCTTCATACAAACTCGTATAATACTTCATATTATACTCGTTTTCATTACTTTGTACAATACCAAGTATCATACAATTATTACTTATTCCTTAATACTTCGCTTTACTTAACGTTTATAAATTAAGTCCACAAGCGAATTATTACATTTTCCATAACTAGATTTTTATTACATAATCCATCTTACCTTGTTATTTCATCATTACGTATTTCTCAGAAACTCGAAATTATATCCCGAGCAAATACTGATGAATAGTATTTTTCGAAAAATTTCTCGAAAAACTTTTATTTTCGTCTTGAAAATTCAAACACTTTAATTCATCCACATAGCTCAAATACTACGACATTCTAACATCAATAGGTTGTATAATGACAACCATCTTGATAACACAAGGAATACGATTTTATTATTATTTAATTTAATAAAATTATTTTACAAAAAGATCTGAATTTCTCGGTCGTTACAATATCCTTAAGATTTGCGCTTCATCCAGTATCTTTTCATGGAAATATTCTTCTGAGCATTCTTGAATTTTACTCTACAAAGCAGTATCATGTTGACAATTTGGACGTTATTAGTTCCTGGATAAATTAATTGTTGAACTTGTTTTATTGAATTCTTATATCATTGTCATCATCCTCATGTTTATATTTTGTTGAAAGTCATCATGGCCTATAGTGCATAGATGGACTTGGTATGATTACGATGAGGATTATTTGTGTAATCATAATGTAATGTTACAAATGATGTGGTAAAAGTCCTCATCGTTGGCGTAGTGCATTGATGGGAATGAGTTGTTGGCATGATCATGACCATTATTGAATACACAAATATTCTTTTACCGTAGTGCATGGATAATTGTGGTCGTGATATAAAAAGAATATCATTGGTAGTAGTGTAGGGGTGATTCGATGATGTGGATTATTTATTGTTGAGTCGCGTGATAAAAGTGATGAAAAACCTTCTAAATCATAAAAGATAGTAGATTTTATTCTCTACTTGACTCTTTTAATGGATTTCATTGTTATTCACCGCAGTTAAACTTGATGGTTGTTATATTGTATCGGTTTAATAATGTTGAAGGCTAACGATAATATATTACGCATTATCTTAGTCATAATATATTTCTCTTTGGGTATTGAAGCTCACCTTTTTTACTTTTATTGTTCTCTCTTGAAATGAGAGCGTAGCGAGGACTAGTCGGAGAAGCGGGTGACGGGCGGATGATAGCATTAGTAGTCCTCACTATTGCGTGCGAAATAGTGTGATAATAATTGTAATGAGGACTCCTTTTGAGTTTGTATAATCTCAGTAGACAATATTTGTATTCAAACTCACAAATTTTATGTTTTGTTGTATTTATGCCACGCGACAGTTGTATTATTAAGTTGTATTTGAATTTGCATCACGATCCCATGACTCAAGATGGGTGATGATATATACCTATTTTGGAGGCGTCACACCAACTGATCGAAAAATTAAGACATCTCCTCATGGAATAATATTGTACCCAAAAATAATTTGGACCGAAAAGAAATATATCTTACGGGTGAATAGTACCCCGTGAATAGTAACTCGTGAATAGTAACTCGTGAATAGTATTCCGACACGAAAAGTGTCCCGAATACCCGATTGAACAATATAACCTCCAGACATCAATTATTATCGAAATAAATGTCGATTTCTACTAACACTAATAATTCCAACACAATGAAACTATCAATTTCATCTTTAATCAACACGAACTTATTCATCATTAATATTATAACTCATAATATTTAACAATGAGATCATTCCAGGAAAGAGGAGCTTTCGATAAGAATTTCTCCTTATCAGGTATGATTAGGTGACAAAACCTCTCCTCGATGTAACTTTGAGCGTTATCGATATTATCAAATGATAATATGAATAATCTTTGGCCTCAATTATTGATTTAATAATATATCATATTATGCAGATGAATCTGTAACAATAATTGAATCAATAATACGAGATATGACGCAAAGAATTATTGAAGAATAATTGAGTATAATCGAGTGACTTCTCACGTAAACATCAATACCAATCTGGTACTACTTATGTAATCACGCCAGACATCGCATTTTTTACTACTAGGGTAGTTCAACGGTTTTAACGGTAAAAATTCATAGATTATTTTCATAAAATATTTTTGTCGTTTTCAATCCAACAATAATTCCAATTTAAGGGCCCACCAACGATGATTTGTAATCGTTATGCGAATATTCCCGATAAAAGCGAATATTCCCGATCAATCGAATATTATATAACAACTTGCATCTTTGTAAAATTTATAAATATTATCCACAACTATAACATTATATCAAATTCACACCATAATATTCAAAAAAAAATTATTTCGAGAAAATTAAATATTTATTCATAAAATCGAGGGGTCTCACAATATACTCCTCCGTCTCAGGGATAAAAGTCGCAGTGAACTTTTTCGATATTAAGAAGATGAATAAAATGACAAAATTATCCATAATAATGACAAAAAATATGGAAAGAGAATTAGAATAAGAAATGTATGAAATATTTAATGCTATGAGTATAATAGAAGAATATGTGTAAAAATTTAGTTATTAAAGAAAAATAAACATTTAACATGAGACTACCCAAAATAGTAATAAATATTTTTTATCGTAGAGACGGATGAAGATATATATATATATATATATATATATATATATATATATATATATATATATATATATATATCGATCTGGTGAGTGGTGGCTGGTAGTAAAATAAAGACATTGCTTTGAAAAACAAAAAAAAAAACATATCAGTCACGTGTCCGAAATCCCCCCTCCTCCCACTTTCCAGATTCAGGAACTATCCTCCAATCCACTGAAATCCAAAATAAGTTCAATTATTAAAATTTCTGATAACCGTATTATATAATATTTGAAGGGAACATAACAAATATACACCAGGTTCATGCACCTCGTTTCTAAATTAAACCCCTATATAAATAAACATCCAGAATCCACAGTTTCCCCAAAATTTATCACCTCCCTCTCTCTCGTATATCACTGTAAACACATTCATCCCAACCAAATAAAAAACTCCTGAAAATCTATATATCTTTTTCTTTTTAAAAAATGATGCAAGTAAACTGTGTGCTTGATTCTGATGATTTTGCTCTTCTCGAATCCATAAGACGTCATCTACTCGATGATTTTGATTCCGAATGCTTAAGTAACAGCTTCTCCTTTGACAATTCCGTCGACCTCCGATGGATGACGTCAGTCTCCGACACCTTAACCGTCGAGTCCGAGCTTAAAATTGAGACTTGCGCTTTGGAAATTGAAAACATTTCGGCGATGCAGCCAAAGACAGAGCCGAACGCTGCAGCGCCGGCAGCGGCGGAACCGAGGGGGAAGCATTACAGAGGCGTGAGGCGAAGGCCGTGGGGGAAATTCGCGGCTGAAATTAGGGATCCGGCGAAGAATGGGGCCCGCGTGTGGCTCGGGACATTTGAGACGGCGGAGGACGCTGCTTTGGCTTACGACAGGGCGGCGTTCCGCATTCGCGGGTCACGTGCGATGTTGAATTTTCCGCTCCGAGTTAATTCGGGTGAACCGGAGCCGATCCGGATTATGTCGAAGAGATCGGCGGCTTCACTGAATTCTTCATCGTCTTCGGTTTCCTCGTCCGCGTCCAACTCAGAGTCTTCATCGTCGTTGCCCTCGCCGAAGAGGAGGACAGCGGTGGCTCCGGCGGCGTTGGAAAGGACGGCGAGCGTAGAAGTAGACTCAATCCAGAATTGGTTGATGGCTGATGAGTTTTTAAACTTTCTGGTCTAATTATGAACTAAATGTGGAGTTTCAATGCGTTTATTTATATATCTTTATGTACCGGGAAAATTAATGGTAATGTAAATGTTTCGATCACATAAAAATGTGGACATTGCGTCTTTTCCGTACGTAAACAGACCGGTCCACACTCCAGTGTAAGCTTTTTGTTCATGCATAATACTGACTCCGTCTTATAGTTATAGGCTGATTTTTCATTTTGAAATGTCTCAATATATATGATACTTATTATTTATAAAATTTAGTTAGTTCATTATTTTATTTTTATGCCCCTTATAATAAATATTCAACCATTACTCTTTTTTTGAAGAAATAACATTCAATGTCATTATTTTTATCACCACATTTAATGTTGTTGTATTCTCTTTAGTTAAAGTTCTGTGGTTATGAACTTTAACACGTCAATCAATGAAGTTGAGAGTTCCAGTGTGATAAGTAAGAAGTAATTAATTTATTCATTAATTCCATATTAAGGAGTATATGTGGAAAATTTATGTTAAAAATTGTCACTAAACTGATTTTCTTAAACTATGTGCCAAAAGAAATCAGCCTATAACTATGGGACGGAGGGAGTAGTAAGTAATAATATTTTTTTTAATAAATTGTTTAATCTTTGATAAATATTTATTGATATAT
The DNA here is from genome assembly GCA_020205615.1 of Panax quinquefolius. Classification (NCBI taxonomy): domain Eukaryota; kingdom Viridiplantae; phylum Streptophyta; class Magnoliopsida; order Apiales; family Araliaceae; genus Panax; species Panax quinquefolius. Next base: position 40,594,691 of record CM035162.1, on the reverse strand, counting down.
TTATAGTTTGATATTTCATTTTTAAATGAGTAAAATATACTGACATTCCCTCTAGATAATCATAATAACACTCACATCCAATCTAATTTTTTAAATAACAGTTAGTACTCCTAAAGTTTTTAGGGTTTACTAAATAGATAAAATTACATATTCACCTTTGTATGTTATCAAATTTTAATTTTAAAATAATATATATATATATATATATATATATATATATGTATATTTAATTATCCTTTTTCAATACAATACATTTTAATTATAATTTTATTTGTAATTAAGACTTTCTCATGTAAGTTGTTGGTAACTTATAAAAAAACTAATTTAATTTAATTAACACATATTTTTGTATAAGTGATACAAATATTAAAAAAATTAAATTAAATTAGTAATAGAATTATTCTAATTAGAGTGATTGAGTATGTTGATAGTTTAGTTTTTGATTTTTAATAACAAAAATTATTATTTGAATTCTTAGTTTCATATTAATTTTTTTTGAGCATATGTCAAAATTTGGGATGTTTATGATTTTGATTACATTTTTATAGTATACAGTTGGTGTGACGCCCCCAAAATTATGTATACATCATCCATTCTGAGTCGCCAGATACATGGTACAAAATTCAAATACAACTTCATTTATATTAATTGTTGAGTTGTCAGATAGAATCGACCACGATTAATCGTGAGTTTTAATACAAATGTATGTAACTCTCGTGGTGCCTCGACCACAACCTTACAATGGTACTTTACATAAAAATATTGTCAAAAACTGTTTTAGAAATTAAAATCTTTGAGAAGTGCTCAAGGAAACCTTCGTACATGGGAGGCCATGTGTCTAGGTTATAATAGATATCATATGGCCACAGAATTATCCTTGGTTGACCCAATAAACCCCAAAGAAAAATAAGAAGATTACTATCATCTTATTTCCAATGGTGAGTCTTCTCTTGACATATAACTATCTCCACTGTTTCCAAGTGAATATTATATTTTAAATCAACTCCAAGATCATATAGGTAGTGCCCGTAGATATACTCAGCAAGTGGATGCGCACAACCCTGTCTTATGATAACACGAGGTTGTATGTCATTAGACATCTTGTATGATAGTGGCAAAACACCCTTCCAAAGTTGGGTTCACCTCACCCTATTTGATTCACCAAATATAACTATTAAATGTTGTGTAGAATACAACACACTTTTGTATACTGTTTAGGGAGAACCTTCACAGCTAGAGACTACTGTTCTATTCCCCTGTTATCCCCTTTCAATCCGTGAACACTCTTACTAAGCAACACTCTTATTACACCGAAAGGAATTGTGAAGCGAAATGGTGAGCACAACTAGCCCAAAGAAAGAATATCATGACTAAAGATAATTAAATTATCAATAGCTTTCATCAATAATAAATCGTAGATTTAGAACATATGGTAGATGATAAAACTTTTCAACCATAGTTGCACAAATGAACGAAGCAATCCTTTAGAAGAGTCAAATAGACCATATAAGGTCTATTATCTTCTCCATGTTAAAAGTCCACCAATAGTGTTTTATCCTCGTAACATCAATCCACAATTCGCCCACAATCATATGAATAACTCATAATCATAATTGTGATTCTGAATTCCTTTTCGCACCCAGGACGAAGATAATTTTTATCACATATCTTCACCTGAAACATCCAAAATCATGGTTATACCAAATCACAATTCATGCTCGTAATTGTGACGCCCCCAAAATTAGGTATACATCACCCATCTTGGGTCGCCACTTACATGGTACAGAATTTAAATACAACTTATTAACATAAGCGCCGTAGGTACAATACGACATAAAGCGTGAGTTTAAATACAAATATCGCCTACTAGATATTATACAAACTCAAAAAAAAATCCTCATTACAATTATTATCACACTATTTCACGAATAGTGAGGACTACTAATGCTATCTTCAGGATCATCACTGCTTTCCACGACTCGTCCCGACTATATTCTCATTTCACAAGAGAAAAAGTGAAAGAAAGGGTGAGCTCAACTAGCCCAGTAAGAAATATTATGACTAAGATAATGCAGAATAAATTATCAATAGTTTTCAACAATGTTAAACTGATAAAATACAATTGACAACCAGTTTAACTGCAGCGGAATAAGCAATCCATTAAAGGAGTCAAGTAGAAAATAAAGTCTACTATCTTTTAGGTTTTAAAAGGTTTTTCATCATTTATTATATTTGAGACTCACTTTAATAAATATTCCACATCATCGAATCACCCCCGCACTACTGGCCAAGGATATTCTTTAAGTATCACGACCACAATTATTCATGCACTACGGGCCAAGAATATTTGTGTATTCATTAATGGTCATGATCATGCCAACAAGCGTCCACCAATGCACTACTGACTCATCGAGGATTTTTATCACATCATTTGTAACATTACGGCCATGATTACAACCGAATAGTCTCTGGTCATAATCATACCAAGTCCATCTATGCACTACTGAGCCACAGATGACTTTCAACATAATATAAACATGAGGATGATGACAATGATATAAGAATTCAATAAAACAAGTTCAAGAATTATTTTATCCAGAATTATTAACGTCCAAATTATCAACATGATATCTTTGTTTTTGTAGAGTAAAATTCAAGAATACCGAGAAGAATATTTCCATAAAAGGATCTTTGGATGAAACGCAAATATAAAGGATATTCCACTAATTTCATGGAGTATAGAAGTCAAAGTTTTAACCAACCGAGTATAATAAAGAATGGAATAACAAAAGAAATCACCATGCATGCGATAGACCGCCAAGCGAGTTATTCCAATGTAATAATAAATAACGGAACTGTGTCGTGAAATTCACACCAAGCAGGATGTTCCAATGAATAATAAAGATGGAACCCGATCCGGTGTAAAACACACAGATAGGATATTCCAATGGAATGATAAAAGCGGAACCAGTCCGGTGTAAAACATCTGAGCATGTGATGTTCAACAGAATAATAAAGGCGGAACCAGTCGGTGTAAAACACATGATGCAGGATGTTCCAATGAATAATAGAAGAATGTCACCAAGTATAGGGTAAACCACGTATACAGGTTATTCCAACAGAATAATAAGCAGTGGAATAACAACAGTTCTCTTCATGAATAAGAAAGAATAACACCCCTTACTTTTGGTAGGAGATTGAATACTGCAGCAGTGTAGTAACAAAATACTCTTCTTCTTTCTCTCTTATTCTTTCTATACTTTCTCTCTCTATAGCTTGAATGAATTCGTGAAAAAAATGAAGCCCTCACGCCTCTATTTATAGAAGATTTCTAGCTTAAGACCGCCGTGTGAAAAGCAAGTGGCTTGACGACTAATGATGTGAAAAGAAAAGTGGTTCGGCGCTTTGTAATGTGAAACGACAAGTGGTTCGGACGCCTGTAATGTGAAACGACAAGTGGTTCGGCGCTGTAATGTGAAACGACAAGTGGTTCGACGTCTCGGTAAAGGTAATTACTATTAACGAAGGTAATTACTATTCACAAGGGTAATTACTATCGACGAAGGTAATTATTATCGACGAAGGTAAATATCGACGAAGAGACTCTTAGATGATGATATATGAGCCCCCATAAAATAATCAAACTTACCACAAATCATTTTATTTTTCATCAACACATATTTAATCTTTAAACCATTATTAATCATTTATAACTTGTCGTCTCAATTATTGATTTAATACTATAACATATTATACGAGATGATAATTGTAACAATAATTGAATCAATAATATAAGAGATATGATCGTAATTATCGTAGCAATAATTGAGCATAGGTTGGTGACTTCTCACGTAAGCATCAATAATCAATCTGAGTGCTGCTTCTGCAACCACCAGACATCGTACTTTACCACCGAGTAGTTCAACGCTTTTTAACGGTAACACCTCCGTAGTTATTTTTATAAAATATTTTTGTCGTTTTCTCAATCCAAACAATATTGTAGGGTCCACCAATGATTGAGTAGTTATACTAATATTCCTAACAAAAAGAATATTCCCAGACCAAACGAATATTTTATAACAACTTGCATACTTTTGCAAAATTTATAAATATTACCCACAACTATAACATTATATCAAATTTATTCCATAATATTCAAAAATAATATTTATAGAAAAATTCATCTTTATTTATAAAAGTTGGGTCTTACAACCTACCCTTCTTATGAAATTTCACCCTCGAAATTAGAAGTGCGTGCACTGTATGTCGAAGAGGTAAGGATACCTTGATTTCATTTGATTCTAACTCCCAAGTCATTTCCTCAACATCGTGGTTCCTCCACAAAACTTTGACTTGAGGTATAACCTTGGAGCGTAGAATATGTTCCTTCTTATCCAAAATTTGAACAGGAACCTCTTCATACGTCAAATCTTCCGCTTATTTCGTCCGGTTCTAACTCAATAATATGGTTGGGTCTTTCATATTTACGTAACATAGATATGTGAAAAGCGTTATGAACACGAGACATATTTGGCAGAAAGCGAGTCTATAGGCCACAGTTCCTACTCGATCGAGGATTAAAATGGACCAGATGAATCGAGGATTAAGTTTTCCTCTCTTTCCAAATCTTGTAACTCCTTTCCATGGAGCAACTCTTAACAACACATGATCTCCTATATTGAATTCCACGTCCTTTCGATGAAGATCAAGATAACTCTTTTATCGATTTTGTGAGGTTTTTTATACGTTGTCGGATCGTTTGAATCTTTTTCGTAGTCATACGTACCAACTCCGGTCCCAACAACATTGCTTCACCCACCTCATCCCAAAGATATCTTTGGAGAATGACACTTTCTTCCATACAATGCTTGAATGGAGCCATGCCAATACTTGCTTGATAATCGTTGTTGTAGGAAAACTCCACCAATGGTAAGAACTTGTCCCAACTCCCTTGAAATCAAGGACACAGAGTCTTAATAGATCTTCAAGAGTTTGAATAGTCCTCTCCGATTGTCCGTCAAAATCGAGGATGATATGCCGAAGCTAAATCGTGAAGTCCGTGCCCATAGCTTTTTGCAAACTAACCCAAAATCGTGAAGTGAATCTTGGGTCTCGATCCGAAACTATGGATACCAGATACCATGCGATCTTACAATCTTGTTTATGTACATCTGAGCAAGGCGTTCAAGTGTATAAGTTTCTCGATCGGTAAGAAATGAGCAGACTTGGTCAATCTATCAACAATGACCCAAATCGCATCAATGCCTTGAGAAACCTTAGGAAGACCCCAGTACGAAATCCATGGTAATGTGCTCCCACTTCCATTACGGAATTTCAAGTGGTTCTGATGGACCTTTTGGTACTTGATGCTCGCTTTAACTCGTTGACAAGTTAGACACCTTGAGATAAGCAAGTTATCTCTCTCTTCATATTGCTCCACCAAAATGTATGTGAATATCATGATACATTTGGTACTCCCCGAGATGGATTGCAAATGGTGTGTTATGCGCTCCATCATGATATTATACTTTAAATCGTCGGTCGTTAGGAACACAAAGTCCGGAGTTGACTCAAGTATTCCTTCTTCATCGATTCTTGCTTCCTAAGATAGCACCTTCTTGCACTTTCTTCCTCATCACGCATCGCTCCAGTGCGTAGCTTGAAAGCGACTTTAACTTTATCGATTAAAGTCGGTTCTACTCGTATACTCGCTATCATCACACGTCCCTGAGTCTTTAACTCTATCTCCATCCTTTGCAAGTCACACAAAATGGGCTGCGTTGACAATATCGCACTCGTACTTGCATATGATTTTCTACTCAATCGTCGCTACCACGTTCGCTTTTCGGGATGGTATTGGATGGTATGATCATAATCTTTTCAGCAGTTCAAGCCAACGTCATTGTCGCATGTTGAGTTCCTTTTGAGTGAAGAAATATTTGAGGCTTTTATGATCCATAAAGATCTCCACTTTCTCCCCATACAAGTAATGCCTCCAAATTTTAAGTGCAAAGACAATGGTTTGCTAACTCTAGATCATGAGTAGGATAATTCCTCTCATATTCTTTGAGTTGTCATGAGGCGTAAGGCTATAACTTTTCCATGTTGCATAAGAACACATCCCACCCCTTTGCTCGAAGCATCACTTGTAGATGACAAATCCCTACGAGCGGATGGTATTGTAGCCGAACAGTCTTTGAAATAAGTCTCCTCTTGAGTTCTTGAAAACTCTTCTCACATTCTTCGCTCCAACCAAACTTTGTATCTTTCCGAGTCATTTGAGTCGATGGAGTAGCGATTCGAGAAAATCCTTCCACGAATCTCCGATAATAACCATTAAACCGAGAAAGCTACGTACTTGATCCATCGATTTAGGTTTTTCCCGACTTTGAATAGCTTCAATCTTTCTTTGGGTCAGCAGATATTCCATGACTTGATACCACGTGCCCAAGGAATGCTACTTCTTCAAGCCGAACTCACATTTCTTCAACTTGGCATAAAGCTTATATTCACGAAGCTTTTGGAGTGTCGACCTCAAGTGTTGCTCATGATCTTCACGGCTTTTGGAATAAATAAGGATGTCATCAATAAAGACGACCACAAAGTGATCTAAATATTCCTTGAATACTCGGTTCATCATATCCATGAAGGCGGAGAGCATTAGTCAATCAAAGGACATGACTAGGAATTCATAATGCCCGCATCGAAGTTTTGAAAGCCATCTTTGGAATGTCGTGGTTCTAATCTTCAATTGGTGATATCCGGAATGAAGATCAATCTTTGAAAAGAATTTGGCTCCTTGCAGAATTGGTCAAACGGGTTATCAATACGTGGCAATGGATACCTATTTTGATGGTGACATGATTCAACTCCCGATAATCAATACAAAGTCGCATACTCCCATCTTTCTTCTTCACGAATAGAACAGGAGCACCCCAAGGAGAAGTTCTAGGATGAATAAAGCCAATGTCTAACAATTCCTGCAGTTGGGTCTTTAACTCACGAAGTTCAATAGAGCCATTCGATATGGGGCTTTGGAAATAGGTTTTGTCACTGGGTTCAAGGTCGATACAAAATTTAATTTCACGCCTGGGGGGTAGGCGGGAAGTTCTTGGAGAATCGTCAGAAATTTATTAACAATAGAAATATCGTTCAAAACTGACGTATTTTTGTTTAAATCTGTGACATGAGCTAAGAAAGCTTGACATCCGTTTTTCAATAAACGAATAGCTTTATGGCTTGAGATGACCGTGATTGATTTTAATGTTTTGGTCGTTTGAATTCGCATAATAGGTTGATTAGGAATATGAAAGCTAACAACCTTACGAAAACAATCAATTTTTGCATGATAAGTAGTTAACCAATCAATCCCTAGAATCACGTCAAATGCAAGTATTTTTAATGAAATAAGATCGACGAGGGTAATGTGAGGGTACCGATTTGAACCAAACAAGACTTATAAGCAAATGGATGTAATGAAGGTTTCTCCCAACGGAGTTTCCACAGATAAGTCAAAGTCTAATTTCTTTGAGTCAAATTTAATCGATGGTATAAGTAGGAGAAATAAAAGAATGGGTAGAACCAGGGTATCAAATAAAGTATAGACTTCATTAGAGTTTATGATAAGCTTACCCGTGATGACCTCATTCGGATTCCTTGCTCTTTGGGAGGTCACAACAAACGCTCTCCCTTACACTACCGGTTTTGAATTTTCGGGATGGCCTTTGGTGCCTCCATCCTAATGAATTTGTCTTGAGAAACGACAAAAATCGAGCTAAGTGACCTTCTCTTCCACAATTATAACATGCTTTGGACGGCATGACGCAGCTTTGATTTTGGTGATGTGTCCTCTCTCTCCGCATTTGAAGCATATGATAGGTGGTCTTTCTCCTTCCTTAACAATGGGTCTTTGGTCTTGACGTCTTTCCATCATTGTTGAATCTCCGTTTCTTGAAATGTCCATTCTTATTGTTTGGCCACGATTACCACATAGAAGTGGTTACCATATATCGCCCGTTGATTCCCTCCACGCTTGTTTGTCACCGCTTCGACGACTACTCTCTACATTTGGTATTATAATTTTTTGCCATTTGCTCTCTTTTTAGTTCGTTGACTCGTTATCGTGCTCCACTAATCGAGCCCTATTTACAACATCCGAATACAAACCACGGTTTATGAGAAATAAGATGTTGGCGTATCTCCGACTTCAAACCTCTTAAAACTTTCGCGCCATTCTCTCTTCATTATCCACCAAGTGGGGATGGCAAAACCGTGATAACTCGCAAATTTTGCCTCGTATTGCGACACGGTCATATTGTTTTGTTCCAACTTGATAAACTCCACCTCCTTCATGTGGCGAATACTTTTAGGAAAGTATTTGTCGTTGAATGACTCTGGAACTTCTCCCAAGATATCTTTGATGACAAAGAGGTTGAGTACGTTTTACCGATTCCCACCAATGTCTGCATCTCCGCGCAAGCATAAAAAGCGTGCAAAGGAACCTTTGCTCCTCGGAGCATCCCAAGACATCAAATATCTTGGTAATCTGCTTTATCCATGCTTCCGCCAAGTGGTTTTGGCTCACCCTTAAACTCCGGTGGTCCCGGCTCCTTGAATTGTTTAGCGGTGGACCGCCAGAGAGTTTTCCGTGTTTCCACCCCACGTTTTGGATGAGTCGCTCTGCTTTCTTTGTTGCATAAATTGCATAAAGCCTCCGAACATTTGATCATTCATCATTTGGTCGGTGTTGTTGTTTTTGCATGAGGATTATCGCCTTCTCGATGCACATTATCACGATTATTGATATGTGGTGAATCAACGATCGCTGCGCTCCATTGCTATTCTCAACATTCTCGGATGTCATTTTCGAGACATCGCCACAAAACAAAAGGTTAATTGACATGTAACAAATTATCCCTATCTTCCCGACCAACCAATAAAATAACACATAAACTTAGGTAGGTCATACTAGCGAAGGTATTCCCCGTCTCTCCCTCCTAGTACTATTCTCACATCTTAGCAGGATCATATCCCTAAGCTACGATACTAACCGTGACGCCCCCAAAATTAGGTATACATCACCCATCTTGGGTCGCCACTTACATGGTACAAAATTTAAATACAACTTATTAACATAAGCTGTAGTGTACAATACGACATAAAGCGTGAGTTTAAATACAAATATCGTCTACTAGATATTATACAAACTCAAAAAAAAGTCCTCATTACAATTATTATCACACTATTTCACGAGAATAGTGAGGACTACTAATGCTATCTTCGGATCATCACTCGTTTCCCACGACTCGTCCCGGCTATATTCTCATTTCTCAAGAGAAGCGGTGAAAGAAAGGGTGAGCTCAACTAGCCCAAAGAAGAAATATTATGACTAAGATAATGCGAATAAATTATCAATAGTTTTCAACAATGTTAAACCGATAAAATACAATTGACAACCGGTTTAAGCTGCAGCTGAAATAAGCAATCCATTAAAGGAGTCAAGTAGAAAATAAAAGTCTACTATCTTTTAGGTTTTAAAGGTTTTTATCATCATTATATAAATGAGACTCGACTTTAATAAATATTCCACATCATCGAATCACCCCCCGCACTACGGCCAAGGATATTCTTTAGTATCACGCACCACAATTATTCATGCACTACGGGCCAAGAATATTTGTGTATTCATTAATGGTCATGATCATGCCAACAACAAGCATCCACCAATGCACTACTGACCATCGAGGATTTTTATCACATCATTTGTAACATTACGGTCATGATTACACGAATAGTCTCTCGGTCATAATCATACCAAGTCCATCTATGCACTACTGCCACGAGATGACTTTCAACATAATATAAACATGAGGATGATGACAATGATATAAGAATTCAATAAAACAAGTTCAAGAATTATTTTATCCAGAATTATTAACGTCCAAATTATCAACACGATCTTTGTTTTGTAGAGTAAAATTCAAGAATACCGAGAAGAATATTTCCATAAAAAGGATCTTTGGATGAAGCGCAAATATCAAGGATATTCCACTAATTTCATGGAGTATAGAAGTCAAAGTTTTAACCAACCGAGTATAATAAAGAATGGAATAACAAAAGAAATCACCATGCATGCGATAGACCGCCTGGCGAGTTATTCCAGCGTAATAATAAATAACGGAACGGTCGGGTGAAATTCACACCGAGCGGGGATGTTCCAATGTAATAATAAAGATGGAACCGGATCCGGTGTAAAACACACGATAGGATATTCAAATGAATGATAAAAAGGCGGAACCAGTCGGTGTAAAACACATGCATGTGATGTTCCAACAGAATAATAAAGGCGGAACCAGTCGGTGTAAAACACACGCTGACGAGGATGTTCCAATGAGAATAATAGAAGAATGTCACCAAGTATAGGGTAAACCACGATACTGAGTTATTCCAGCGAGAATAATAAGCGGTGGAATAACAAGCGATTCTCTTCATGAATAAGAAAGAATAACACCCCTTACTTTTGGTAGGAGATTGAATCTCGCAAAGCGGTGTAGTAACAAAATACTCTTCTTCTTTCTCTCTTATTCTTTCTATACTTTTCTCTCTATAGCTTGAATGAATTCGTGAAAATAATGAAGCCCTCACGCCTCTATTTATAGAAGATTTCTAGCTTAGCACTTCTTGAGTGTGAAAAGGCAAGTGGCTCGACGACTAATGATGTGAAAAGAAAAGTGGTTTGGCCTTTTGTAATGTGAAGCGACAAGTGGTTCGGCCTTTTGTAATGTAAAGCGACAAGTGGTTCGGGACGCTCGTAATGTGAAACGACAAGTGGTTCGACGTCTGGTAAAGGTAATTACTATTAACGAAGGTAATTACTATTCACAAGGGTAATTACTATTGACGAAGGTAATTACTATTGACGAAGGTAAATACTATTGACGAAGAGACTCTTAGATGATGACATATGAGCCCCCCCATAAAATAATCAAACTTACCACAAATCATTTTATTTTTCATCAACACATATTTAATCTTTCAACCATTATTAATCATTTATAACTTGTCGTCTCAATTATTGATTTAATACTATAACATATTATACAGATGATACTGTGACAATAATTGAATCAATAATATAAGAGATATGATGCAGCAATTACTGTAGCAATAATTGAGCATAGCCGAGTGACTTCTCACGTAAGCATCAATAATCAATACCGTGTGCTACTATGCAACCACGCGTATTACTGTACTTTTACCACCGGGTAGTTCAACAGTTTTAACGGTAACACCTCCGCCGTTATTTTTATAAAATATTTTTGTCGTTTTCTCAATTCGATAACAATAATTCTATTGTGGGGTCCACCAATGATTGAGTAGTTATACGAATATTCTCTAACAAAAGAATATTCCCACCAAACGAATATTTTATAACAACTTGCATACTTTTGCAAAATTTATAAATATTACCCACAACTATAACATTATATCAAATTTATTCCATAATATTCAAAAATAATATTTATAGAAAAATTCATCTTTATTTATAAAAGTTGGGGTCTTACAGTAATCATTAAATCATCTTTGCACTACGGCCAAATATATTCATTATTATCACATTCATGAATTAATATTTCATTGCTGAGATTCAGCTCAATAAATAATCCCTATCATCGAATCATCCCTGCACTACAGGCCAAGGATATTCTTTAGTGTCACGACCACGAATTATCCATGCACTACGGGCCAAAGATAATCGTGTTTTCATCAACGATCCTGATCATGCCATAAAACAATTCATCTTTGCACCCTTGGCCGAAAAGAATCCATAGCCATAATCATACCAAAAACTGTCCATCAATGCACTACGGGCCAATAAAGACTTTTTCATTAGTATCACAACCACAAATTATCCATGCACTACGGGCCAAAGATAATCGTGTTTTTATCAACGGTCCTGATCATGCTATAAAACAATTCATCTTTGCACCCTTGGCCGAAAAGAATCCATAGACATAATCATACCAAAAATTGTCGATCAATGCACTACGGGCAAATGAGGACTTTTCCACATCATTTGCAATATTGCGGTCATGATTATACCGAATAATCCTTGGTCATAATCATAGCAAGTCCATCTATGCACTACAGGCCACAGATGACTTTCAATATAATATAAATATGAGGATGATGACAATATTATAAGCATTAATCAAACTAAATCAAGGATAAATATTAAAGACTTTAAATTTATCCAGACATTATCAATCACTTAATAAAATCATAATCTAATACTGTTAATACTATAACAATATTTTAATCACTTCTTAAACTTATAAACAATTACATTTAATTGTTTACACTTTTCTAAATAATGCATTTAATCATTCTAAAATGTCATACTCATAAGATTTCATCACCAATAATCAAATTACTCATCAAAAATCTGCATCAAAAATTCAAGCCATAAAATCCTATTTACCAATTCTTCAACTCCACATAACATATTTAACTCATATGTTCGTAGCTAAACTATTTTCATGAAAATACCAAATCAGTCCCAAAAATTATTCTTTTCTGGGATTTAGCAGAATATAGTCCCATCTTGAACATATATTTTTCTCAGAATTTTTAAAATTTATTTACTATTTTTCATATGGCTAAAACTGCCAAATATTTAGACATTTATCATAAATTGTACTTTTGTCCAAAAATTCCAAAATTTACAGGGTATACTCCTGTTATATACATGTATTCCCAATAAAAAGTTTACCAATTTTATACTTAACCACAAGGAGTTATAAGGGTTTACTTTTAAAATAGTCTTTTCCCATAAAATCCATAACTCTTAATCTATATATCCAAAAATCGCCATTTTTGGACACAATCTAGAAAACTCATCAAATTATCATTTCAAATTTTTCCAGAGTTTTTGAGGGTCAGAAAAATTATGAATCTGCCCTTGGCAGAAACCCCTTTTTAATGAAAATACTATTCGTATGAATACGAAGGATCATTCACCATGCATGTGGTAATCCACATAGGCGGAGTTATTCTAACGAATAATAAAGAATGGAATAATAGAAGGATTTACCATAAATGCGATAGAGACCGCGCACACAAAAGTTATTCCCAACAAAATAATAAATAATGGAACCGGTCCCACAGAACGCATCAAAAACAGGATATTAAGCGAATAATAAATAATAATGGAACGGTCCCGTAAACGCATGGACAAGATATTTCGACGAGAATAATAAATAATAGAACCGATTCGGCGTTAACGCATGCATGTGATATTAAAAGCAGAATAATAAAGAACGAAATATTAGAAGAATTTCACCATGTATGCGGTACTTGGCATAAGCGATTATTCCAACATAATAATAAAGAATGGAATAATGAGAAGAATTTCACCAAGTATAGGGTAGTCCAGCGTGATATAAGTTATTCCAATGTAATAATAAATAATAATAATATCCTTTACGAGTACGACAATTATATCCCCTACCTTAAAAAGAAAAGTATTCCACTAAAGTAGAGGTGGGAATATACTTGAAGAAAACTTTTCTTACTTCAAAGCTTTCTTAAACTCTACAAAGAAATACGCCAAGATTATAGAAGAAGAACTCTCTCTATAGTTTCTCTCTCAGAGTTTCAAATAATTCAGTAAGAAATAATGAATGAATGAGTTTCTATTTATAGAAGAAAGGACTGCATAGTAACTAATCCATGAACGGTCCAGATTGATTTACTTTAATCTAACGGTCCATATTTAAAGCAAAATCTTTTAAATAAAATATAATATATTCTATTTTTAATCTAATAAAACGAATAACTTTATAAAAGATTTTACTATGCAAACACTACGCATACTTTATGTAAATACTATGCATAATAAAATATAATATATTCTAATTATTGTCTAATAAAATAGATAACTTTATAAAAGTATTACATTTTATATAAAAAAAAATTTACTATGCAAAATACTATGCAGACACTATATTAACACTATGCATAATAGAATATAATATATTCTATTTATAGAATAACTTTATAAAAGTATTCATTTTATATAAAAAGATTTTACTATGCAAAATACTATATAGACACTTTATGCAACACTATGCATAATAAAATATAATATATTCTATTTATAGAATACCTTTATAAAAGTATTCAGGTTTTATTACATTAATAATACCAATAAAACAAAACCGAAAGTGACTTATCACATAAGCATCAATAATCAATACTGAGGTGCTACTATGCAACCAATGCCAGACATCTTTACTTTAACACCTGGGTGTTCAACAAGATTAACGGTAAAACTTCCGCCGTTATTTTTATAAAAATATTTTTGTCGATTTCTCAATCCGACAATAATTACGTTGTGGGGTCCACCAATGATTGTACCATCGTACGGATATTCCCCGACTAATCGAATATTCCCCGACACAACGAATATTTTATATCAACTTGCTTACTTTGAAAAAAAAAATTCACATATTACCCTTAACTTTAAACTTTTATCAATTTAACTATTTACCAAAATAGAAAAATTGAATACTTTTATTTCATAAAATTTGGGGTCTCACAGTTGGCGTTGTTTTTGTGCAATGTTAAATAAAAGAAAATATAATAATATTTATTCCTACCTTTATCTTGTAAAAAGATTTTTCTTTTAATATATTTTTTTTTTGAGTAACAACATTTGTCATTTTTACTGTAAATAATTATCCTTAAGTGCGACTTATGTTTAGTTTAATATATGAGAAAATTAATTACTATAATTTTTAATACTTTTTTATATGAATAATAAGATTCTTTACGTAATAAAAGTTTTTTTACGTAAATTTTAATATTTGAAAAAATAATTATAACTTTATTGCGTTAATTTGTACTTTTATGGATATTAAAATTTTATTTTTAATTACAAAAAATATTTGAATATATATCACGTAAATTTTAATATTTGAGAAATATAATTAGCAAAAATTGTATGACTTTATTTTTTCCGATAAAAGCGAATATTTATTATTTTTTGACATTTATGTTATTTATTGCATAAGTTCATAGTTTAATTGATTAGATCAAGTTAAGTAAAAATTATAATATACAAATTTATATTTAATAGATAAATTAAACATTATAACTTGAAGGTGTATTAGACATTATATTGAAAATATTTTTGGATATTAGTTGGTCAATCACACTAGGGATAGTGAATTTTATATATTGTACATTAGAAGGATATTGACTGTTACTTAAAAAACTAGAGAGATAGTGACTGTTATTATAATTATATACCAGAAGTATCAATGTATTTACTCTTTTTAAATTAAGTTTAAACTATTGTTTATTAGTTATTTGGACTTATTATAAACTCTTTTCAAATGACACTTCCTCTATTGCTTCTGCTACACAAGTTTGTACAAGTTGAGTTAAATAACTTGTACTAGTTGGATCAGCATGTTCGGTAAAAGGGTTTACTCAATTATTTCGTACATATAAATGTACATTTTTATATTTTTTATAATCGTATGATTAAAAATACAATGTCTAGGGGGACATTTTTTAGTGATATTTTTAATGACATTTGTTATTTTTTTGGTTTTTTTGGTTTTTTTTTAGTACCTTCCAAAAAATGTATAGTATTTATTTCAACTGAAATTTTTGTAAAACACAGTGTTTTAGGTGTAATTTGGATACATCTGAAAAAATGTGGTTGTCTGAGACTATACATGCCCCTTTTTTTGTATGTATCCAAATTACACCTAAAACACTGTTTTTTATAAAAATTTCAGTTAGAATAAATATTATATATTTTTTGAGAGATACTACAAAAAAAAACCAAAAAAAAAACTAATGTCACTGCAATGTCGCCAAAACAATGTCTCTGTAGAAACTCTTAAAAAAATATTAAATATACAATAAGACGATTGAAATTTTTTTGTCACACTGCTGAACCTCCTTTGGTCTAATAGTAGCCAAGCATCCGTTGGTTTAATGGTAAATACGTCATTTATTTTGATCAAAATTTGGGTTTTATTTTCACTCGCAGCAGGAAACTGATATTTCAACATAAAAAGTGTCGCTATAAATGTATAGCGACGGTAAAAAATAAGATCTATAACGATGATTTTTATGTGAAAATATTAAAAAATCAGGTAAAAATATTAATTTTCTAAATGATTGGTGATAACTCTACGTCTTACACATAATTCACAAAAAGATAATACTAATAATTTGGTCCCAATTTAAATGTGGTGATGGTTCCTTTACATGTATATCTAAATTTAGGAAGTGGTTAGTATGAAGTTTATTTTTGAGTAAGTTGGACAATAGATGGTTCCTTTATATGTATTTCTATGTGTATCAGTATTCTATTGATCAATTGATAACTAAAAAATAAACTTTATACTAACCGCATCCCTAATTTTATGTAAAAAAAAATACCAGTACACGGTGACATGCAACATGAAACATAGACCGGTAACATCAAAGTAATTAAAGGATGGACCGGACCGGTAACATCAAAGTAAAGGTTGACTACACCGCATGTGTGGCGAAAGACCTTTGTTTGATCCACGTAGTAAATTTGTTTCTTATCCATAACTATGACTTTCAAACTTTTGACTTCATTGCTCATATTTTTTTTTTTAATTTGTTTAAAATATTAGAAAACAGTTCATAATTCTCCTCAAAAATTTGGACTAAGATCCTCTCCATTTCAAATAAATAGAAATTTTTTATTTTATGGTTCAAATTTAAAATATATTAAAATGTGATATTATATTGACAGGAGAGAGAGATCACATTTTAAATCTGGACCATAAAATAGAGAGTCCATTAATTTGAAATAGAGAGGATTCTGATCCCAAAAATTGATATTTTAACAAGAGAATTTAATAATTTTATAAAATTTTAACAAGAGAATTCAATTTTAGGAAAATTGATATTTTCCTAAAAGATTGTCGTTTTAGAAGAAAAAATTTGTTCCAAAATATTTGTTGTTTACAACTTTCTAGGAAAATAAATTATTTACTTTTCTATATTACCCCTACCTTCTCTCATTGTCCCAAAAAATTCTCTCCCTTGTATCAACTTCCCATATAGGGGTAGTGATAAAATTTCAAACAAATTTTAATTGTTAAATGATACTAGTAGTATTAAATGACTTTCTTAATCTACGTATAAATATCTTATTTTAGGAACGGATGTAATAAAATATAAGAACCACGTTTATATTAGTAAAACTTTATGAAAATATTTAATTTTTCATGTAAAAATAACAATTATCTTTACTTTTTACGTTCAGAATAACGTACCCGAATTTGTTTGTCCTACAATTCTTAAGAGTTTTATTGATTTTGTTGTTGGTATTTTACATCTAATCAAATTCTTCCCAGAAGTCCATTGTATGACCATTATCATATTCTACTAACATTGAGTATAAGTACACACTTGTTGACCTAGTCATATTTTATTCTTAAATTTTGATGATGAATTATTCGTATGCTAAATTATTTTATGGCATTTCAGGTATCTGATGACAAGAAATATTCAGGTGGGAGAAGAATTTTTCTTTACTAGGAAAACCAAATGTAAGGTCAATTGCATAATAATTGATTTTTTATTTAAAGGCTCTAAGACATATTATTGACATTTTATTATATGTCTTAAATGAAAAATATTTTAAAATCTAAGGAAAAAGGTTTTTTTCCTAAATGTTAAAATATATGTTATACATGCACAAAAAGAATTGATAATTCATTTAACATATGCTTACTTGTAAAAATGTTTACTTGATATCTTTGAGATTTTTTTTCATTCTTGCTACACGTGGATACTATGTGGGATTAGAAAGCCTAAAGATCAGTAGCTGTATAACCGTGTGAAAAGTGATGAGTACGTATGCAGTTTTTAAGGAGTAATGATTATCTTGGAACTATAAGATTTTTGTTATTTGAAAAGTCATTTAGTGTCTCACGTCATCTATGCTACACACCACTTGATATATAGAGAGATAAAGTCAAAGCTGTTTGATATCTGTTAAAAGGTTGTTTATATTAATCCCAAACACTAAACAAAAGCTTGATTTGTTATTTGGATAAATATTACCTTTGTTGTTGGATTTATATACCGTTTGAATATTTGAACATATCAGAACATATCTTTACATAACGGTAATAAATTGAGCTTTATAAATCAAGTTTATTGTTTGGAATTAATACGACTCACAAATTATCTTTTGCACTAATTACTGTCATTATCGAGCAACTTGATTTTATTGGTGCAAACGTTTGAGCAGCTAAGCAATTTATTTCTGATATCTTTGAGCTGGTATTTGGTAAAAAATTAATTGTTTATCTTTGTGTGCTAATTGATCATTGCATATAGTTGAGCTTTTAATTGTTAAATTGATTATCCTTGCATTAATCATAGACCTCTATATTTGTATTGAATTTCAATTTTAGACCAAGTGTAGTCTAAAGGTTTTAATCTTAGCGGATTAGAGAAAAGGTTTACAAACAGGTTCAAGGAAGCAAATGTGCTTGACGAGTGCACAGGTGCACAAGGAGCAGGAGTGCTCAAGAGAAATTAATTGTTAATTAATTTTTATAAGAATCTGTTTTGTAATCGGTGTTTATTTATAAAGATAAATAAAGTGAGTCTCCAATATTAGTTGGTATTGGACGTGGACTAGGCTATTATTATAGAGGGTAATAGCTGAACCATGTAAAAAATTTTGGTGTTGATATTACTGCTTGCTTTACTTTAATTACTCATGTAAGCCATTTAATTATCTTAATAATTAAAATTTGAATATTTGCATTATATTAAGATAATTCTTTAACACCAAGTATTTTAGTTTAGTTATAAATTCAGCAGGATATTTAGTCAATTCAGTAGACTATATTAATTCAGCAAACTGAATTAATCAATATAGTAGCTTGAATTTAATAGCTTGATTTAAAGTTTAAAAATTTGTCATAGATTGCTCCTACACTTATTCAACCCTCCTTCTAAGTGTGCCTAGTTAAATTTTATTTGTGTAAAAGCTTAGCTCTACTTATCTTGGTCTTAAAGGTGACTTGTAGGGAAAGATTCTGACATGGCACAGTTTGGGAACAACAATCAAGAAGGTCAATCAACCAATAAACCTCCTTTGCTGTTTGGCACAGAAAATTACAACTTCTGAAAATTCCGAATGAGGATCTATCTTAAAAGAGATCCTTGGAAATGGTGGGTTGTGGAGACCGGACTAGTTGTTCCACGAAGAGATGATGGGACACCAAAGATTCTGCTAGAAATGGATTCAACCGAAATCTATATGGTCTCATATGATTCAAAGGCTATGAACACACTTCTCAGTGGCATGGTACAATCCGAGATAGATAAAGTCTCTTCATGCAACACTACCAAAGAGATGTGGGATACTTTAGTGGTAAGTCATGAAGGTACTTCAAAAGTACGAGAAGTCAAGCTAAGCATGCTTATGCACGATTATGAAATGTTCAAGCTCGAAAAAGATGAAACCATCAAGCTAGCTCAAGCAAGATTTCAAGTCCTTATAAACTCCTAAAAATTGCTGGACAAGACTATTCCTCAAAGTGAGATCAACCGTAAGTTGCTTCGGGATATGCCCAAAAGGTTTGCTTCTAAAACACTACTCTTTAAGATTCTGCTACTATTTCTTCCATGGATACTTTAACCTTGTTTGGTGAACTAGAAGAATATGAACATTAGTTAAAGAGATATAATGATGAGGAGGAAACTCCTCGAAGAAAGGTCTTAGCTCTTACTGTAGATAATGAGGAGGAACTTGATGATAACTCAGATGAAGAAATAGCTATGATGTCAAGGAAACTCAAGGGGTTACTACAAAGGGAAAACAAGTGTAGAAACACTTTCAATTCGAATAAAGTCAAAGGAAAGCAAACTGAAGAAAAGTGCTTCGAATGTGGACGTCCTAGTCACTTCAAGAAAGACTGTTTTCAACTAAAGAATAAAGGGAAGACAAACTACAAAGACAACAAGAAGAATAAAGCCTTTATTACTTGGAGTAATGAAGAATCCGAAGTGGAGATCGATGCTAAAAATGAGATAACACAAGTATGTTTCGTGGGAGTTGAAGGTGAATCGAATCAGGTATGTTTAAAGGCAAAAGTTCCATCTCAAAAATGGATTCTTGATAGCGGATGTTCTCGGCACATGAAATGTGATAAATCAAAATTTGTAGAACTAAACATCAAGAAGAAGAATGGAACGGTCACGTTTGGAGACAATAAAACCTGCGAGATAATTGGAAAAGGTAAAATTGGTAATGGAAAGGTAAGTATAAATAATGTGCATCTTGTTAATGGTCTTGAATTCAATTTAATTAGTATTAGCCAATTAATGGATAATGGCCATCAAGTTAATTTTAAAAAAGATAAATGCACAATATTTCATGGTACTAACAATACTACTCTAGTTGCACAAAGAGACGGAAATATATATACTCTTGATTTTGAGCAACAGGATGAAGAACTATGTCTTACTTCAGTACAAGATGAAGCTTATCTATGGCATAAAAGGATGGGTCATGTTCACATGGACCTAATCAAGAAACTATCCCCAAAGAATCTCGTCAAAGGGTTGCCAAGAATCAGGTTTGAAAAGAAAGGAATATGTATTCCTTGCCATCTGGGAAAATAAGTAAGAACTTCTTTTTCAGCAAAGAATATGGTATCAACCACTTCTCCTTTACAACTACTTCATCTTGATTTATTTGGACCAGAAAGACATTCTAGTATTAATGTTATATTTTATGCATTTGTAATAGTTGATGATTTTTTTAGATACACATGGGTATTATTCTTGAGAACTAAGGATAAATCATTTAAAGAGTTTGAAAGATTAATAAGAAAACTTGAAACAAAATATAGTTACAAACTCATTAGAATTAGAAGTGACCATGGCACTGAGTTTCAAAAAGATTTTATAACCTTTTGTGATCAAAGAGGTATTAGCCATGAATTCTCAGCACCAAGGACTCCTCAACAAAACGGGGTGGTGGAAAGGAAGAATAGGACTCTACAAGAGACAGCTAGAACTCTATTACAAGAAAGTAAGCTTCCAAAGAAATTTTGGGCCAAAGCTATAAGTACATCTTGTTATGTTTTAAATAGAGTACTCATTCGTCCTATTATTTTGAAAACACCATATGAGCTTTTAAATAATAAAATTTCCAACATAAGTTATTTCAAAATATTTGGTTCTAAATGCTTCATTTTAAATACAAGTGACAATTTGGGAAATTTTGATGCTAAGTCATATGAAGGAATATTTATTGGTTATTCTCAAAATAGTAAGGCTTATCGCATTTTCAATATTAAAAAGTCATGTGTAGAAGAATCTGTTCATATCACTTTCAATGAGACTAACAATGATCTTCCAAAAGAAAGTGAAGATGATGCAGGAAATTTGGAGATAGTCAACATTTCAGCAAACCGAAATGAACAAACCAGGAGACCGAATGAACAAATTCAGCAAACTGAAATGAATGACCAGCATGAACGTGAACCTGAAGATTTGCAAGATGCTGAAGATGAGTCTAATGATCAAGAGGAAGTTATGCATGATATCCAAATGCCAAGAACAACTAGATACATCAAGAATCATCCTCCAGAAAATATCATTGGAGATATCAATAAAGGTATAACCACACGAAGAGGTTTACAAAATCACTGTGCATTCTCTGCATTTTTGTCACAGGTTGGGCCAAAGAATGCAAAGGATGCAATACTTGATGAGAACTAGCTATTGGCAATGCAAGAAGAACTTCAACAATTTGAGAGATGCCAGGTGTGGGAACTTATGTCTCCTCTAAAAGATGTTTCCATCATTGGTACTAAATGGGTCTTTAAGAACAAGCTTGATGAGCACGGGACAATCATTCGTAACAAAGCAAGGTTGGTAGCTCAAGGATACAACCAACAGGAGGGGATCGACTATGAAGAAACTTATGCACCAGTAGCAAGGCTAGAATCAATCCGAATTCGATTAGCTTTTGCTTGCTATAAAAAGTTTAAGCTTCATCAAATGGATGTAAAAAGCGTGTTCCTCAATGGGTACATCAATGAAGAAGTGTATGTCAAACAGCCTCCTGGATTCGAACACGAAAAGTATCCTAATCATGTATACAAGCTAAAGAAAGCTCTTTCTGGCTTGAAACAAGCTCCAAGGGCTTGGTACGAAAGGTTAAGTAAGTATCTCTTATCAAATGGATTTGTTAGAGGAAAAATAGATTCTACATTATTTATTAAGCATAAAAATATCGATATCATTATTGTTCAAATATATGTAGATGATATAATATTTGGTGCTACTAATGATTTTCTTTGTGAGTGGTTTTCCAAGTGCATGCATAAAGAATTTGATATGAGCTTAATGGGAGAACTCAACTACTTTTTGGGTCTACAAATCAAGCAAACGAAGGAAGGAATTTACATCCATCAAACCAAATACACAAAAGAATTACTCAAAAGATTTGGCTTTGAAGGATCTAACTCGAAAGGTACACCCATGAGCACATCAATAAAGCTCACCACTGATGAGAAAGGTATTGATGTAGATATAACAAAATATCGAGGTATGATTGGATGCTTACTATACTTAACTGCATCTAGACCCGATATAATGTATAGTGTTTGTCTATGTGCAAGATTTCAGGCTAAACCCAAAGAATCACACTTAAATGCTGTTAAAAGAATTTTGAAATATTTAAGTGGAACAATTAACTTAGGGTTATTTTATCCGATTTGCAATAACTCTGAACTAATAGGTTATTCAGATGCTGACTATGTAGGGTGTCAAATTGATAGAAAAAGTACGAGTGGTGCTTGTACTTTCTTGGGACAAAGTCTCGTATCGTTGCATAGTAAAAAGCAAACCTCAGTGGCTCTTTCTACTGAGGGGGAATACCTAGCTACAGGAAGTTGTTGTTCTCAGATATTATGGATGAGACAAACCCTATGTGATTTTGATATATTATGTGATTGTGTGCCTATATATTGTGATAATTCTAGTGCTATAGATATATCTAAAAATCCTGTGTTATACTCAAGTTCAAAACACATTGAAGTGAGACATCATTTTTTACGTGATAATGTGTCAAAAGGTTTTATTAAATTAATTTTTATTCCTACTGAAAATCAAATTATAGATATTTTTACAAAACCATTAAGTGAGGATAGATTTTGCATGCTGCGAAGAGAACTTGGGATGTGTATCGCATAAATGTTTTTTTTTTCATTTGCATTACCGTTATGTTATCCTATTATGCGTACTTATCTAAATAACTGCTAAAATTAGGATAATTCTGTTTTTTGATTTTTTGGCTGCTCATTTATGTCCTTAAATCATAGACGCAATAATCAATGAGTACCATAATTTTTTTTGAAAACTGAAAAGACCGGATGGAAAAGGGCTTCTCGGGAGACGTAAGTATGTATGCGTACCTGCACTTATTCAGTTGATCTCATAATGGTTTTTGAAAGTTGAAAAGACACGTCGACTGAGGTTCTTGGAAAACGTAAGTGTGCAGGAGTGTACTTTGTACATGCATCTATTTCTTTTATATCTTTCTATCTGTTCCTTTCCATTATCTATATTTTTCAAAATCTTTCTGACTTTGTTTCTTTCCTTATACGATTATCTTCTCTGCCTTTACCCTACAAACATCATGAGAACTCGAATGCATAAGCGATCGATGATGGATTCTGACGACGATCAGACGACGGTTCCTCCAAAATCAACTGCCGGACCTTCACGAAAGCAACGAAAACTGAAGAAGGTCGTGTCTGAGGAAATGGAGTATATGGATTCTTTGTCTTCTGACGAGTCCACTTTTAGTCCCTCTTTGCCTAAATCTACTGGACCCTCTCGGCGACGTCAGCCAACAACTCCATCTTTTAAGCCGGAGGTTACACCCCCACCTATTTTGGTAAACCCTAACCTTTCATCTGATCTGCCTGACAACTACTTTCGCAGTAATGCATATGAGGTACGTTTTAAAACAGTCATTTTTCAAAAAACAATTTGTCTATGAAAAGTCTGTTGATCAGATCTGTTTTCAACAATCTCCTTTGAGACCATTGTTTGAGTCTTGTGGTATTTCTTCAATGCTTTTTCCTCCATCTGTGGCATACCCTAGCCTTGTCCAACAATTTTACACAAATATAGAATGTTATGGTGATTTTTATACCACTTTCGTCAAAGGAAAATCGTTATATTTTTACAGTCGTGGATTTTGGTAGTATTTTGAATATTCCATCTTCTAGTGTGTGTCCTTTTACAAAAAAAGGAGCTGTTCATTTTCATTTACTCCTCTGGAACAGTTACAAATTGTGATGAACAACAATTTATTGAATGATGTTTTTACTCCTAAAACAGTGGATGTCTCTCCTATTTCTTGTGTCCTCCATCATCTTGTTAGATACAATCTGTTGCCTCGTTTAGGTGGAGGAGCATATTTTACCTATCAAGACTTGATAATTGTTTCCATGATTTTATGAGGTGTTTCTTTTAACTTGTCTCAAATGATTCTTCATCACATGACCACCTGTTTGCGAAAAACCAAGACATGTTTGCCTTACAGTGCTACTCTCACTACTCTATTCAAACATTTTAAAGTTTCTTTTGAAAATGAAAATTCTGTTTCTATTACTGATTCCATCAGTGTTGGGTCCCTGAAAATGTCGCGTATTATTTTACTTGATGGTATGTTTGTTCATGTTAATTCTGAGAATCCTGCTCATCCAATCTCAATTCCATCCTCTCCTGTTCAGCCCCCCACTCAATCTTCTCCTGAAATCATTAACATGTTGAAACTGGTGCTTAGTAATCAAGAAAAAATGCAAGCTGAAATGTCTGGCCTTAACACTCGTATGACTCAGTTGGAAAAAGGCAAATTGCCTTTGGGTGCTCCTGAAATTAACAAACTTTATAACAATCTTGAAGATGGGTTTATTGACTTACAAACAGGTTTTGAACTGCAAACCACTACTTTGGCAGAGGTTATGCAGTGAAGGCTTAATCAGAATTCCTGTCAGTTAAGTCAGGAGATTAAGTTTGTTAGCAATCAGGTTGGAGAATTGACTGAGTTTATGTTTACACGTTTCAATAATGTGGGATCGAAGCTCCATATACAGCGTAAACATTCTACAGTCACGGAATGGGTTCATTGTAACTGGCTGGCTAAGTACATTGATGAATTCCTTGACGTGCCTTTACCACCCGAAACTTTCATTCCCCGTCCTCCTCATTTTGCTACTGATTTTACCCTCGCTGAAAGAATTCACCGTGCCAATCATCCCCCATACTTCACCAAGAGGGACGAACAACGAGCAGCAGTGGTAGAACTCGAGTGATGGATCTTTCCCTTTTTGTTTGATGACAAAGAGGGAGAAATTTGGGGTTATTTTAAGACTAAAAAGACTTGAATTTGTGATTTACCAGACTTTTGTTTAAAGTTTTAATTGATATGTTAGCAGTTTGATATATTTGATAAATATATGTTGAACTAACATGATCGTAGGCACATGCCAGATAATTCAGTTTACTGAAATTGAATTTGAATTTTGAATTTCAGTTAATTATTATAAGATTTCTGAAATAATAGTGATGCATAAATTTAGGGGGAACTAATTATATTATATGCTTGAACATAGGGGGAGCTAATGGGAATTAAAAGGTTTTTGGTTGCCAACATCAAAAAGGGGGAGAATGTTAACCTAGTCATATTTTATCCTTAGGTTTTGATGATGAATTATTCGTATGCTAAATTATTTTATGGCATTTCAGGTATCTGATGATAAGAAATATTCAAGTGGGAGAAGAATTTTTCTTTACTAGGAAAACCAAATGTAAGGTCAATTGCATAATAATTGATTTTTCATTTAAAGGCTCTAAGACATATTATTGACATTTTATTATATGTCTTAAATGGAAAATGTTTTAAAATCTAAGGAAAAAGGTTTTTTTCCTAAATGTTAAAATATATGTTATACATGCACAAAAAGAATTGATAATTCATTTAACATATGCTTACTTGTAAAAATTTTTACTTGATTTCTTTGAGATTTTTTTTTTCATTCTTGCTACACGTGGATACTATGTGAGATTAGAAAGCCTAAAGATCAGTAGCTGTATAACCGTGTGAAAAGTGATGAGTACGTATGCGGTTTTCAAGGAGTAATGATTATCTTGGAACTATAAGATTTTTGTTATTTGAAAAGTCCTTTAGTGTCTCACGTCATCTATGCTACACACCACTTGATATATAGAGAGATAAAGTCAAAACTGTTTGATATATGCTAAAAGGTTGTTTATATTTATCCCAAACACTAAACAAAAGATTGATTTGTTATTTGGATAAATATTACCTTTGTTGTTGGATTTATATACCGTTTGAATATTTGAACATATCAAAACATATCTTTATATAACGGTAATAAATTGAGCTTTATAAATCAAGTTTATTGTTTGGAATTAATACGACTCACAGATTATCTTGTTGCACTAATTACTGTCATTATCGAGCAACTTAATTTTATTGGTGCACACGTTTGAGCAGCTAAGCAATTTATTTCTGATATCTTTGAGCTGGTATTTGGTAAGAAATTAATTGTTTATCTTTGTGTGCTAATTGATCATTGCATATAGTTAAGCCTTTAATTGTTAAATTGATTATTCTTGCATTGATCATAGACCTCTATATTTGTATTGAATTTTTATTTTAGACTAAGTGTAGTCTAAAGGTTTTAATCCTAGTGGATTAGAGAAAAGGTTTACAAACAGGTTCAAGGAAGCAAATGTGCTTGAAGAGTGCGTAGGTGCACAAGGAGCAAGAGTGCTCAAGAGATATTAACTGTTAATTAATTTTTGTAAGAATCTGTTTTGTAATCGGTGTTTATTTATAAAGATAAATAAAGTGAGTCTCCAATACTAGTTGGTATTGGACGTGGACTAGGCTATTATTATAGAGGGTAATAGCTGAACCACGTAAAAAATCTTAGTGTTGATATTACTGCTTTCTTTACTTTAATTACTCACGTAAGCCATTTAATTATCTTAATAATTAAAATTTAAATATTTGCATTATATTAAGATAATTCTTTAACACCAAGTATTTTAGTTAAGTTATAAATTTAGCAGGATATTTAGTCAATTCAGTAGACTATATTAATTCAACAAACTGAATTAATCAATATAGTAGCTTAAATTTAATAGCTTGATTTAAAGTTTAAAAATTTGTCATAGATTGCTCCTACACTTATTCAACCCCCCCTTCTAAGTGTGCCTAGTTAAATTTCAACACTTAAAATAAATAAATATAAATATAACGAGATAACTCAACTTATCAACGTATTTAAATCTAACCTAATTAGGATAACTTAAAACTTAACTTCATACAACTGTAAAAGTTAACAATAAAATAAAAAATAAAAAATATATAATTTATATTTATAATAATAAAGGTCCCCGAAAGCTCAATAATCCTTAATTTATTAGAGCGATCAATTATCCCACTTATCTTGTGTTATGAATAAACTCGTACCTGAGGTCCAAATATACCTGAGCCCAAGAACTCAAATTTGAGAATAATCAACCCAAACTTGAGATTAATCAGTGTCCTCAGTTCTTGGTAACAATTGGTGGATCCTCTCTCCCCTATTCTTCTGTCCCATTGTGTCCCCCCTGTAAGACCCCAACTTATTATTAATAAAATTTAATTTTCTCTATTTATTATTTTGAAATAGTAAGGGTTGATTTGATTAATGTGGATAGTTATGGGTAAAATATGCAAATATTTTAAAATAAGCAAGTGGTTATAAAATATTCATTGTTGTCGGGGAATATTCGTTTGGTCGTGGAATATTCAGATTGTTTGGGAATATTAATGACGACCAGTGGTAGCGACCCCATGTGTGAGCCCCATAACAAAAAGCGATTGGATGAAGAAAACGACAAATATAAGTTGTTTAAAAATAAGCGGCGTAGTTATTCTCAATTAATACTATTAAAATACTCAATTGGTTAACACACAAGAAGAGCTTTGCGAGTATTGCACCAATTATTGATTCTTACGTAAGAAGGCACTACTCAATAATGGTTTGAGTAATTCTTGATCAAGATTTTTTTTATTGATTTAATAATTCTTTGCGTTGATATTTTATATTCTTTGTTGTTTCAATAATTGTCATTACACGGTATTTTTCATTATCGAAGCAATAATTCATATTATCTGAATAATATTATTAGATAACATTATTGGCAATGTCTAGAAAGTTACATCTAAGGAGAGGTTTGGTCACCTAATTGCTTGCGGCCAAGAAGGAGAAATTCTTATTGAAAGCCCCTCTTTCTTGGGAAGCGCACGGTTGTCAATATTGTGATTCGTAATATTATTTGTGAATAATTAATTATTGATTCATATGATGAGAAAAATATTGATTTTATGTGGATATAGATGGAGAAAATTTTTAATGTGACAATTGTTGAAAATTAAAATTTTATCTTTTTTACGATAAAATAATTCATTTAAATATATTATTATATTTTAATAATATAATAATGGTGATATTTTTACAAAGAATGTGGGATATATGAGTATACGAGGAGGAAGAGTATTTTTGTTGCAATAAATGTTTAAAACATGTTAAACATGTCGGTGGACCCCATTTATCGGTCGAAATTTGATTATAGCATGTAAAATCGTCTGTTTGTGGATTTTGGTCAATTCCTATTTGGAATTTGAAAAACTTTCTTCCGCAAAGTTGTAGAGAATTGAATTTCCTATAAAAAACGCGAGATTCAATTTTTACGACAAAAGGGCTATTTATTGTGAATTATTGAAGTTTCAAGCTCAAAATAATTGATTTTGGAAGTTTAAATTATTTTAAATTAGAAAAACGTTTTTTCTTACTTTTCTAGAAGGTGGCATGTGCTTATTGAGTGAAATCAGATTTCAAGAGTGGCGTAGGAATTTTGATATATATAATAATATTAAATTAAATTTTCGCTTTGGAGTTCTAGCAATTTCCTATAAATAGGGTGCTTAGGTTAGAATTGAAAATTACACGTAAACTGAAGTTTTCTCTCTATATTATCGGCGTATTCTTGTGAGTATTTTGAGTATACTTTGAGTATTGCTATCTGGTCTGCAAGTTCAAGTCATAGCTTTATATCAAGGTGTTTCAACTAGAAATCTTGTCTTTGTGAGGTAAGGGATATTATTTTTTTTCGTAATGATATTATTTCTTCAATATCATTATGTTGAAATATTGATCGAAGTTTTTTTTATCAAATTTGGAACTTTTGGTGTCTGAGTTACTATTCACGATACTGACACGATTCACGATATCTGATCTTATTCACGAATACTAAGACTATTCATCGAAAAAAAATGAAAATTTTCTTTTCATCCAAAATATCTAATTCGGATACTAGCTTTGATTGTATCCATGTTTTGATCATTCTTGAATTTTACACCACTATAATTATTTTTGAGGTATTTTTGGACATGGATAAAACAAAGTACGAATCCTTAATCCTTAATCCTTGTCATTTTGTTTCATTGGATTCGTTTCTTTAAAAATATTTTCATCATCCTCGGTCTTAAATGATGATATTATTGAATATCTTTGGCTGTAGTGCAAAAGATGAATGATTTCGAAGAATATCTTTGGCCCGTAGTGCAAAAGATGAGCAGTGTTTAGATGAACATGATTAATCGATGAATATCTTTGGCTGTAGTGCAAAGATGAATATTTGATTCCAGATATATATTGATTGATGTTACAGGGATAAAAGATAGACGATGAACTTTTAAATTCATACATAGAAGATAGTAGTTTGCATTCTCTACTTAACTCTTCTAATGAATTATTATTTCCGCTGCGAATATTGATTTAAAATTTGTTGTCTATTGTATTCTATTAGATTTTTCCTGTTGAAGACTAACGATAATTTGTTGTATATTATCTTAGTCATAATATTCTTTTCTTGGGCTAGTTGAGCTCACCCTTTTCCTTTTGTTCCATTTTTCTTCTCGTGAGAGGCGAGAATATTGCGAGTGCAGTGAAGTCGGGTATGGAATGAAAGTTCTAGAGAGAGTTGTTTAGTAGTCCTCACCATTTTTGTAAAATAATGTATCAATAAATGTGATGAGGATTTATCTGAGTATAGATATTGTCTAGAAGATAATATTTGTATACAAACTCACAGTTTTATTGTTATAATAATAAATGTTGTAGTTGTTTCTGTACCATGTATTGACAACTCAGAATGGGTGATGTATACCTATTTTGGGGTCGTCACACCCCCACTTATATTTTGACACCTAACCTTTTAATTAACACCAATTAATTTTAAAATTAAATAAAAGGACAAATGTCAAAATATAAGTGGAGGGACACAAAGGGGACAAGGAAATTGGGAACAAAAAATTTGCTCTCCTTGGTCAAAGGTGGTGGATCGTCAATCTGAGGCACAAAGTACTTAGTGATGATCGATCGTCAGAATGGCAGTGTAGCGGTCCAATAGTCAAGTGCGATATCAAACGACTGATGAGATAGGGATTACCCATAACACGTGAAGGGGCCCACCACTCACCCCCCAGGTTGTAAAATTGTGACATGACCTATTCCCTCAAAAGGTATGCCTATAAATAGAGAACATTGAAGACGATGAAAGGTAGACACTCATATTATACACACACACACACACACACACACGACTATAGTGATACTTTATCTTTCTACCCAAGTACTAACAGTCACACCGGAGACGTTCCTTGGTGGAGCCACCCATTGGACCACCGTGAGAATGTGGATTGCATGCTTGAAGCACGACGTAGAGTTGTGTTTGCCATTTTCTATATATAATAATTTCATGCAAGTGCACGCGATTGATTATATGGCATATGGTAAGAAGAGTATCGTTCCTACGAAGAATAAACTAATAATCAAACAACCAATTACCAATATTTAAACAATTAAATTATAATCAATGAATAAAACTAGTTACTTAATTAAGATTAAATATAAATATTGAAGTATCAAGATCATAATTTTGTTTACCATTCTCGCTATGCCGAGAATCCATAGGGCGGTGTACCCTCTTTGGATTCTCGGGAGTGCGACCTCTCGATCTGCTTTGTTGTCTATCATTCTCGCCACACCGAGAATCCACATGGCGATGTGCCCTCTTTGGGTTCTCGGGCGTACGACCTCTTGCTCTGCTTCGATCTCGAGATCGGCTCTGAATCCTGTTTTCAGATCGTCTTGAATCTTCACCCCTCTGAGTTATGGATCGTCTATCTAGAGACCTACCACACCTTCTGGACCGAGTATGGCTGGAGGCCTCGTCTTCCTGTTCGGCCATAAGGACCATCTGATTAGCAATCTCTTCCTTCTATTATAGCAGCACCTTCAAAGCCATATCAGTCTCTTGTGCCATCTTGGCAAGAGTAGATTTCCTGTTTACCTGATCCTCTTGGTATTGGGTTCTAGGCAGTGTGCCTTCTACCCTCCTCCGATCATTGTCAAGCCCTTTACTGGCTATGGAAAACAGCTTCCTCCTGACATCAACGTGGTCTCTAGCTTGAGACCCAACTTAGGCACCTTGTGGTCCAAGTCTCTCATGGATGCTCTATGATGGCCCCAATCTATCTTTAACAGACCCTCTCTGGCGAGAAGAACCTTTCGCCGTCGGCTATCCTTCACCTGTAATTGTCCTACTGTTCTCCATAATCTCAGATGCAGTAAGTTGATGATTGTGATTGAAAACCAGCAACACTAGACTACCCTCCTTGTTATGCCCCCAAAATAGGTATACATAACCCATTCTGAGTCTCCAGAAACACGATACAAAATTCAAATACAAACTTCATTAATACGACTGTTTAACTGTCGTGCAAAATACGACAACACATAAACTGTGAGTTTTAATACAATATTGTCTCGTAGACAGTATCCAAACTCAAATTATTGCAGTGCCATATAAAATACAGCAGCAAATATTTCAAGACTCCAAGGGACACGAGAAGATTTATGTCCTCCTCATTCTAATGGAGTGCATTTTTGACGCTTCCAAAGTTGGGTTCTCATCACCCTACTGTTGTTCACCAAAATCAATTATTAAGTGACATAAAATCTACGACACACCCATCTTAGGTCCTTAATACAATTATATATTGCATGTCATGCAGTTTTATAATGTATTGAGAAACTTCCACAACCTCGGACCATCACACTATTTTCCTGTTATCCCCGCTCGACCCAGCTACACTCTTAATACCTGAAAGGAATTCTGAAGCAAAAGGGTGAACACAAATAGCCCTGTAAAGAATATTATGACTAAGCTAATTAATTTTTCAATAGCCTTCATTAGTAATAAATCAGAGATTTAGAACATAAGGTAGATGATAAAAGTTTTCAACCATAATACAGCGGAATTAACAATTCATTAGAAGAGTCAAGTAGAACATAATGTCTACTATCTCCTCCAATTTAAAAGTTCATCGTTAATAATTCATTACTGTATTACCCATCAACAGTTCTTTATTGTACCAAAGACAAAGAGAACTTTAATCACTTATCTTCACCTGAACCACCAAAGATTATAGTTAATTCACAATTCATATTTATAATCATGTAAATCAACAATCCATCTTTGCACTACGGGCCAAAGACATACAACTATAAAACCAATAATCAACAGTCCACCTTTGCACGTAAGCCAAAGATATACAACTGTAAAACAAATAATCAACAATTTCTCCTTGCCACAAAAGCTTAATAGAATGTTCACTCAATATCTTCACCCCAAAGGCTAAAGACGTTCAAATGTAATAATAATGATCATACCAATCAGTTGTCTATCTTTGCACTATGGGCCAAAGATATTCAACTATAAAACCAATGGTTATGATCATACCAATCAATTGTCTGTCAGTGCACTACGACCAAAGACATTCTACTGTTAACTAATGGTCATGATCCTGCCAAACACATCATCGAATTATCCATGCACTACGGACCAAGGATATTCGTTAGTATTACTAGTGGTCATGATCATGTCATACACCTGTCTATTTTTGCACTTCGGGCCAAAGATATAGTACTGTAAAATCAATAATCAACAGTCCATCTTTGTACTTCGGGCCAAAGATGACTTTCACCACAATATAACCATGAGAATGATGACAATGATATAATGATTCAATCAAGTGAGATCAAGGATAAATATTAGATGTTTTTAATTCAATTTATCCATAATTCAAGAATATCCAAATTGTCAACATGATAACTAAATGTGGAGTAAAATTCAAGAATAATATTCATGTATCAAGATAATTTAGACAGAAAAGAAATCAATTTTTATCGTGAATAATACCCCGTGAATAGTACTTCGTGAATAGTACTTTGTGAATAGAACCCCGTGAATAGTACTTCGTGAATAGTACCGTATTTATGAATAGTACCCGTGAATAGTACTCCGTGAATAGTACCATATATATGAATAGTGCTCATGAATAGTACTCCATGAATAGTATCGTATATATGAATAATGCTCATGTATAGTACTCTGTAAATAGTATCGTATATATAAATAGTATCCATGAATAGTACCGTATGAATGACTAGTACCGTATGAATAAATAGTACTTTATGAATAGAAATAATACCCTTAACCTTAGTAGAAGACTGGATATATACTGCAATAGTGAAGTAACAGAATACTCTTCTTCTTCCTCTCTATAGTTTCTCTCTCTATAGTTGCACTTGTGAGTCTTAGTGAATTGATGAGAATGAAAGAAGAAATGAACTTCTATTTATAGGAAAACATAGTTTCGATAATTGCACGTTTAGTGGTTAAACTTATTACAGTTTAGTACCTTCATCTTTGTCTCTATTTTTAATTTAGTCCTTCAAGTATTATCAATATTGCATATCCTCCCCTAATAGTACATGCATGTGAACCAATAGTTATTTGCATGTGAACTAATAGCAATTAATTTCTCATTTATCCGATTAATTACCCGTTTGGTCAATTTGGCATCTAGAAATCAACTATTATTGAAATAAATGTCGATTTCCACTAACAATAATAATCCCAACACAATGGAAATATTTTTATCAACAATTTCAATTTTGAATTTTCAAAGTTTGACTTTTTTTCAAAAAAGTCAGCTGTTGACTTTTTGACCAAAAAGTCAACCCCGACAACTTTTGTGTTTATAGTCTATTTTCACTAATTTCACCATCAAGGACTTAAATATCTCTTCTGCGTCTCCAAATTCAACTCCGAACTCAAATTCGATTTTTAATTTCATTTTCTTGTGATTTATACACACTTTTGCTTTCTTAGTTAGTTCAAACTATCTAATTAGTCTCGACTAACTATTAAATTAAATCTCATCATTTATCGCTAATAAATATATATAACACATCTTTAAACTTTCAATAATTATTCATCATTAATATTATAACTCACATTATTAATAATCAGATCATTCCCAAGAAAGATGGGGCTTTCCGATAAGGATTTCTCCTTATTGGCGCGCAATTAGGTGACCAAACCCCTTTCCTCGACAGAACTTTCTAGACATCGTCAATAATATAAATAATAAGATGAATAATTTTGCCATCTCAATTATTGATTTAATAATATAAAATATTGTGACAATAATTGAATCAATAACGTGAGATACTATGCATCAATTACTGTGGCAATAATTGAACAAAACTGAGTGACTTCTCACGTAAGCATCAATAATCAAAGATAATGTACAATACCATGTGTTACTATGCAGCCACACGTATTACTGTACTTTTATCACCGGGTATTTTATGACAACTTGTTTACTTTGAAAAAATTTCACATATCACCCTTAACTTTATCCTTTTATCAATTTAACCATTTACTAAATAGAATAATAATTATAAAAAAATTAAATACTTTCATTTTATAAAATTCGTGGTCTTACAACATCCCCTCCTTATGAAATTTCGCCCTCAAAATTTATGTACATGGTAGTTTGAAGAGGTGAGAATACCTTGCTTTCCTTTCGGATTGTACCTTCACGATTATTTCCTCTGTATCATGATTTTCCCATTGCTCATCTCCTGTATTTCAGATATCATTCTAGAATACTTCTTCAAAATAAAGGTTAATTGACATATCATAATTTGTCAACTTAAGTAAGAAAATTTAGCTTAGGTAGGACACACACTAGCAAAGGATATTACTCGTCTCTCCCCTCCTAGTTCTAATCCCGGATCTCCACCAGAGAACATATCCCTAAGCTCTGATACCAAATGTGACGCCTCCAAAATAGGTATAAACAGCCCATTCTGAGTCGCCAGAAACACGGTACAGAATTCAAATACAAACTTCATTTATACGACTGTTGAATTGTCGTGCAAAATACGACAATACATAAGTTGTGAGTTGTAATACAATATTGTCTAGTAGACAATATCCAAAATCAAATCATTACAGTGCCATATAAAATACAGCAACAAATATTTCAAGACTGCAAGGGACACGAGAAGATTTATGTCCTCATTCTAATGGAGTGCATTTTTACGCTTCCAAAGTTGGGTTCTTATCACCCTACTGTTGTTCAACAAAATCAATTATTAAGTGACGTAAAATCTACGACACACCCATCTTAGGTCCTTAATATAATTATATATTGCATGTCATGCAATTTTATAATGTATTGAGAAACTTCCACATGACCACAGCCTCGGACCATCACACTATTTCCCTGTTATCCCTGCTCGACCCAGCTACACTCTTAATACCTGAAAGAAATTGTGAAGCAAAAGGGTGAGCACAAATAGCCCAGTGAAGAATATTATGACTAAGATAATTAATTTATCAATAGCCTTCATCAGTAATAAATCAGAGATTTAGAACATATGGTAGATGATAAAAGTTTTCAACCATAATGCAGCGGAATCAACAATCCATTAGAAGAGTCAAGTAGAATATAATGTCTACTATCTCCTCCAATTTAAAAGTTCATAGTTAATAATTCATTACTGTAATACCCATCAACAATTCTTTATTGTACCAAAGACAAAGAAAACTTTAATCACCTGTCTTCACCTGAACCACCAAAGATTATAGTTAAATTCACAATTCTTATTAATAATCATGTAAATCAACAGTCCATCTTTGCACTACGGGCCAAAGACATACAACTATAAAACCAATAATCAACAGTCCATATTTGCACGTAAGCCAAATATATACAATTGTAAAACCAATAATCAATAGTCCATCTTTGTATGTAAGCCAAAGATATACAACTGTAAAACCAATAATCAACAATTTCTCCTTGCCACAAAGGCTTAATAGAAAGTTCACTCAATATCTTTACCCCAAAGGCTAAAGACGTTCAAATATAATAACAATAATCATACCAATCAGGGGTCTATCTTTGCACTACTGGCCAAAGATATTCAACTATAAAACCAATGGTCATGATCATACCAATCAATTGTCTGTCATTGCATTACGACCAAAGACATTTAACTGCTAACTAATGGTCATGATCCTTCCAAACACATCATTGAATTAATTATCCATGCACTACGGGACAAGGGTATTCGTTAGTATCACTAGTGGTCATGATTATATCATAATTCTGTCCATTTTTGCACTTCGGGCCAAAGATATAGTACTGTAAAATCAATAATCAACAGTCCATCTTTGCACTTCGGGCCAAAGATGACTTTCACCACAATATAACCATGAGAATGATGACAATGATATAAGGATTCAATCAAGTGAGATCACGTATAAATATTAGAAGTTTGTAATTCAATTTATCCAGAATTCAAGAATATCCAAATTGCCAACATGATAACTAAATGTGGAGTAAAATTCAAGAATAATATTCATGTATCAAGATAATTTGGACAGAAAAGAAATTAATTTTTGTCGTGAATAGTACTTTGTGAATAGTACCTCGTGAATAGTACTTCGTGAATAGTATCGTATTTATGAATAGTGCACATGAATAGTATTCCATGAATAATATCGTATATATGAATAGTGCTTATGAATAGTACTCCGTGAATAGTATCATATATATGAATAGTGCTCATGTATAGTACTCTGTGAATAGTACCGTATATATGAATAGTATCCATAAATAGTACCGTATGAATAAATAGTACTGTATGAATAGAAATAACACCCTTAACCTTAGTAGAAGACTGGATATATACTGCAATAGTGAAGTAACAGAATACTCTTCTTCTTCCTCTCTATAGTTTCTCTCTCTATAGTTGCTCTTGTGAGTCTTAGTAAATTGATGAGAATGAAAGAAGAAATGAGCTTCTATTTATAGGAAAACATAGTTTCGATAATTGCACGTTTAAGGGCTCGACTTATTACAATTTAGTACCTTCATCTTTGTCTCTATTTTTAATTTAGTTCTTCAAGTATTATCAATCTTGCATAACCTTCCCTAATAGTACATGCATATGAACCAATAGTTCCATGCATGTGAACCAATTGTTATTTGCATGTGAACTAATAGCAATTAATAGCTCATTTATCCAATTAATTACGCGTTTGGTCAATTTAACATCCAGAAATCAACTATTATCGAAATAAATATCGATTTTCACTAAAACTAATAATCCCAACACAATGAAAATATTGTTATCAACAATTTCAAATTTGAATTTTTTAAGTTTGACTTTTTTTTTCTAAAAAGTCAACTATTGACTTTTTTCGAAAAAGTCATTTGTTAACTTTTTTTTCGAAAAAGTCATTTGTTGACTTTTTGACCAAAAAGTCAATCCCGACAAATTTTGTGTTTATAGTCTATTTTTACGAATTTCATCGTCCCAGACTAAAATATCTCGTCTGCGTCTCCAAATTCAACTCAGAACTCAAATTCAATTTTTAATTTCATTTTCTGTGTTTTATACACACTTTTGCTTTCTTAGTTAGTTCAAACTATCTAATTAGTCTTGACTAACTATTAAATTAAATCTCATCATTTATCGTTAATAAATATATATAACACATCTTTAATCTTTCAATAATTATTTGTCATTAATATTATAACTCACAATATTAACAACCAGATCATTCCCAGGAAAGATGGGGCTTTCCAATAAGAATTTCTCCTTATTGGTGCGCAATTAGGTGACCAAACCCATTTCCTCGACATAACTTTCTAGACACCGTCAATAATGCAAATAATAATATGAATAACTTTGTCGTCTCAATTATTGATTTAATAATATAAAATATTGTGACAATAATTGAATCAATAACGTGAGATACTATGCACCAATTACTGTGGTAATAATTGAACAAAACTGAGTGACTTCTCACGTAAGCATCAATAATCAAAGATACTATATAATACCGTGTGCTATTATACAACCACGCGTATTTCTGTACTTTTATCACCGGGTATTTTATGACAACTTGCTTACTTTGAAATTTTTTCACATATCACTCTTAACTTTAACCTTTTATCAATTTAACCATTTACTAAATAGAATAATAATTATAAGAAAATTGAATACTTTTATTTCATAAAATTCGGGGTCTTACATTCCTTCTATCGCCAATGTTAACGCCAAGATCCGTCCACGCGCTCCAATCACCAAAGCGAGTCCAATCCTGCATAAAAATGAGTAAACACTGAAAGCTTGACGGCTTAGGCCGTCGGGGGATAGGTCCGGTGTGAGAATAAGTACATGTTGATACAAGGTTAACAATGGAGGCTTAAAACTCTAGTGCTGGAAAGTAGTAAAATTGCATGTACCTTCAAATCAGAGACAAGCCTGATATTTATAACATTCTCACCACTTTCATGAAATCCTTCTCCGAATCAGATTGAGGCTCTCACCCAAACGACCTTTCCTTAATAGAATTGTATCGAATATCCTAGAATTAAGGAAGTGGATTTATAATCCAACACTTTCCTCCATATCTAGAGACCAAATAGAATTATGAACCTCAATCCATAAAATCCCCTGTCTACCAAAACTACTCCTGGTCCAAGCCCACATGACACCATAGAATTAATGGCCCACTATAATTTAGAGGCCCAAATATCATTGGCCCAACAGTAGACACTCATATTATATATACATATACACACACACACACATGACTATAGTGATACTTTATCTTTCTACCCAAGTACTAACAGTCACACTGGAGGCGTTCCTTGGTGGAGCCACCCATTGGACCACCGTGAGAACATGGATTGCATGTTTGGAGCACGACGTAGAGCTGTGTTTGCCATTTTCTATATATAATAATTTCACGCAAGTGCACGCGATCGATTATATGACATAGGGTAAGAAGAGTATCGTTCTCACGAAGAATAGACTAATAATCAAACAACCAATTACCAATATTTAACCAATCTAACTTTATTTAAACAATTGAAAATAATCAATGAATAAAACTAATTACTTAATTAAGATTAAATATAAATATTGAAGTATCAAGATCACAATTTCCCCGATGACATATCTAATTCAACTCAACCTCATATCAACTAATTAATTATCTCAAATCACTAACCAAGAATTCAATAGTATTTATCTAACCTATTCCAAATTAGACAAATGTCTCTAATCCTAATTAATTCACTATATTTCTATGTGAATAATTAACAATAAAGCAAAAATTACCTGTAACACCCCCAAATCCGGTCTATCTTAAACTCAAATTTGGTGCATAACGAGTACTTTTCATTCCATACATATAACCAAATAGCTTTAAAATATAATTTAAAAATCCAAATATAACAACATATTTCTTCAAATTCTAGATTCTTTTATCTTAAAATCTTCATTACATACAAAAATGATAATTACATTATTCTTTGCTTTATTACAAGAGTGGCTTTTAATCCGCCACAACAGATA
Organism: Panax quinquefolius; assembly: GCA_020205615.1. Taxonomy (NCBI): domain Eukaryota; kingdom Viridiplantae; phylum Streptophyta; class Magnoliopsida; order Apiales; family Araliaceae; genus Panax; species Panax quinquefolius. Next base: position 40,554,711 of record CM035162.1, on the reverse strand, counting down.
CATATAAGTTTAACTATTTATATTTATAAGGCTCGGCTTGATTTTTATTTTTCTTCAACTTGTAACGCTCATGGAAATACCATAGCACCTTATGATGGCACCTATCAGCTTGGTCTTTGCCTAATTATTTAGTTCCATCTAACTTTGCTGAATTTTTTTTTAATTTAAAAAGCAAGTGTGAGCAATCGATTGCTCAACAAGTTCTAGCAATTGTATAACAACAAAATCAAGAATCATATAGTCTTTCTTTAGAAAACTTCAATAACTGAGCAAAAGTTATGAAGTATCATGAACAATAGGAATACTTTCTTATTCCTATTATTTATAACTTTAATAAAATTTATTTTCACATAACATCATTTCTTATAATGTTTCTAGAACTTAACTCATCCTATACAACTACATATGTAAAGAATCACCTTTTTATCATACGTATACACAAAACTAATACTCAACACACATCGAGTCTCCAACAGTTTTCAATATAGTAAGCTGAGTGGCACCCCACCAAAAACTAATGAATTAGTTCTCGTCTCATCTACACTGTCTTTCACAGCGAGTTAAATCGGTTACTGGCTCATCCTAAACCTTTGCCCATAACAAAGGAGTCCGTTCTTGATCCATAAACTAGCTCGCAACATCCTTGAAAACTTACCCCAGATGGATTATCATTTCTAATCATCTAACAAGCCAAAATAGAGGCCCAAAAGTCTCTCATTGGACTATTTTTCTTAACTTAGCGTTCTTAACGTTTATTCTTCATTTCTTCGTAACTTACTCACCCGAACCCAGAATGAGTTCGTTCTTGAGCCCACGACTCACGTTTTTTGTGTTCTTTCATATTCTTATGAAACCTTAATTATTTAGGTACATTATTTGGCATTAAAATTTTGTCCAAAAATCATAACAAACTACGATTTCAACTCTTAACATCTTTTACTAAAATTTCACCATAACTTCGTTATATAATATTTTTAATCTGTTCCAAGGGGAACATTTCCACAATTTTCTCAAGTATAAAATCTTCTAACCAAGAATATATCAACTAACTTATACACGATGGTTTTAAACTTGTCCATCAACAACAAGCTTTAATTAAAGTTATCTATCAACAAAACGTTCTTCGTTTTAAACTGTTATTTTAATTAGGAATCACTTTAAACATGCATATTAATATTTTAAATCTACCAATTCTTTATTTATTTTACTGAAACATTCATATGATTCATTCAAATCATCCATTACCAACAAGCACCTCATAAATCATATGAAAGCTTAAAAAGAAATAGATGAAGAAAAGATTCAAGTTCTTATTACCTTAACCCACGTCTTTAAAACTTGTTAACATACCATGACATATACTTAACATGTCTCTAACACATCTACTTGAACGCCCCACTTTTGAACACGTAAAAATTTCATTTCTGAGTTTTGACCCGACCCGGCGTTGCGACGCCCAACTTTGGCCTAAATTGGGGTACCGTCACCGACCAATTGCCTTAGCTACTTCAGTTACAGTGCTGCGGCACCCATAATTACGCTAGGTTCGGCGCTGCGGCATCGTACCTCTAGGGATCTTTCCAAACTTTTGATGTTTTTGTTATCATCGTACCTAATTGCCTTAGCTACTTCAGTTACAGTGCTGTTTTTGTTATCGAAATGAGTCAGTTCTTTCGTCATTTTCTAGCTCGTAACATTTTCTAAAAATCCCCCCAGATCGAATAATTTTTGAAGTTCTTTAACTAGTCAGAAAATTAGCTCAAAAATGTTTCGAAGGCAAGTTTTCACTAAGTGACGTTTTCGATGTCGAATTTTCAAATCAACGTAACTCGCTCATTTGAAGTCGGATTAAGCTTGTTCTTGAGCCTTCGGCTCATTTATGCTACGAAATACAAAACCCTCAAAAAATAAAAAATTTTCGGAAGCGTTAATAACCCGCAAGCTTGGCTCAAAAATTTCACCAAGCTAAGGTTTTTCATGTTTTAATGTTTTTTATTAAAAAAAATTCCCATAACTTCGTTATAGCGTATTTTTTCTTTGTTCCACTTGGAAATTTTACGTAGTCGCCAAATCTACACTTCCTTTTTTTTAGATTTCAAATATTGCACACGAACAACAAATTTTACTAGTCCAAACTAAAGTCCTTTACGAAGTTCTTTTTCCATCCTAATGCTTAGACTTACGTTTTTAGTTTTTGTTCTCTTAAAATACAAATTATTTGTAGTTTACAAGGTTATATACTATAACAACCACCTTATAACACTAAGATCCTTTATGATCTTTCATCACAACAACAATAAACCACTAATCAATGCTAACAAAAGCTTGAAAGAAAAAGCTGATGGAAAAAATAGGTTTTAGGCTTACCTCTTGTTCTTGTTCTTCTTGTTCTTCTTCTTTTTACACTTGATGATCAACATACTAAGCTTGTATCTTGCTCCTTTTTCTTCCACTATGACCGACCTCTCTCTCCCTCTCTCTCTTCTCTCCATTGCTTTATTAAACTTAGCCAATAATGAAATGAAAAGTGAAGAAAATATTTACTTGGTTTTGCTTATATAAAAGCGACTTTGTTTTTCTTATAAATTAATCACTTGAATAAAGTCTTCCATAGTCTTAACCCTCATCTTTCACATATTGTTAATCATCCCCCACATTTAATTTAATCAAACATCAATTAATTAACTAAAGCTAGAAAAAATTATGCCTAGCATTTAAGGCTTTATTTACAAGTTAAGAACTTACCATTTATAGTAAGGTGACTCATCACTTGTAACAATCCAAATTTTTAATTATAATATTTAAATATTTATTAAATTATATAAATATTTAATGGATGTGTTTATCATTGAATAAATATTTGTTTAATTGATTCGATTTAATTTGGTTAATTATGTGTTTAATAAATAATTAATGAGTTAAGGAAATTCAGTGTGACGCCCCCAAAATAGGTATACATCACCTATTCTGAGTCACCAAATACATGGTACATAATACAAATACAATCTTAAATATACAACATAAGCTGTGAGTTTTAATACAAATATTGTCTTCTAGACAGTATTCAAACTCAAAATAAGTCCTCAATACATTTATTATCACACTATTTCATAGAATAGTGATGACTACTAATGCTATCATCTGGACCGTCACGCTATACCCCGACTAGTCCCTGCTACGTTCTCATTTCCTGAAGAGAATAATGAAAGCAAAAGGGTGAGCTCAACTAGCCTAGTAAGAAATATTATGACTAAAATAATGCAGAATAAATTATCGTTAGCCTTCAACAGTATTAAACTGATACAATATAACAAACATCAAGTTTAACTACATCGGAACAAACAATCCTTTAAAAGAGTCAAGTAGAGAATAAAATCTACTATCTTCTATAATTTAAAAGGTTTTTCAATACTTTTATCGCTGAGACTCAGCTTAATAAATAATCCACATCATCCCTGCACTATGGCCAAGGATATTCATTAGTATCATAACCACAAATTATCCATACACTACAGGCCAAGGATATTCATGTTTTCATCAATGGTCATGATCATGCCAACAACTGTCCATCAACGCACTAAGAGCCAATGAGGACTTTTACCACATCATTTGTAACATTACAATCATGATTATACTGAATAATCCATGGTCATAATCATACCAAGTCCATCTATGCACTATAGGCCGCAGATGACTTTCAACATAATATAAACATTAGGATGATGACAATGACATAATAATTCAATAAAACAAGTTCAAGAATTAATTTATCCAGGAACCAATAACGTCCAAATTGTCAACATGATACTGCTTTGTAGAGTAAAATTCAAGAATGCTCAGAAGAATATTTCCATGAAAAGATATTGGATGAAGCGCAAATATCAAGGATATTCCACTAATTTCATGGAGTATAAAAGCCAAAACTTTAACCAACTGAGTATAATAACAAATGGAATAACAAAAGAATTCACCAAGCATGCGATAGACCGCACAGACAGGTTATTCCAACAGAATAATAAATAATGGAACTAGGTCATGCGTAAATGCATAGATAGGATATTCCAACAGAATAATAAATAATGGAACCAGGTCATGCGTAAAGCACAAACAAGATGTTTCAACAGAATGATAAATAATTGAACCAGGTTATGCGTACATCACAGACAAGATGTTCCAACATAATGATAAAGAATGGAACAATAGAAGAATTTCACCATGTATGCAGTACTTCACATAGACATGTTATTCCAACATAATAATAAAGAATGGAATAATAGAAGAATTTCACCAAGTATAGGTAGTCCGCGTATACAGGTTATTCCAACAGAATAATAAAGAATGGAATAACAGAAGTTCTCTTCATGAATACAAAAGAAATAATACCCCTTACGAATACAACAAATAATATCCCTTACTTTAGTAGGAGATTGAATACTGCAGTAGTGTAGTAACATAATACTCTTCTTCTTTCTCTCTTATTCTCTCCATACTTTCTCTCTCTATAGCTTGAATGAATTCTTGAAAAATAATGAAGAACTAGGCCTCTATTTATAGAAGATTTCTAGCTTAGCCCTTGCAATGTGAAAAAATGGCTTGACGAATAGTGATGTGAAAAGAAAAGAAAAGGTTTAACTTTTGTAATGTGAAACACCAAGTGGTTTGGCGCTTTGTAATGTGAAACAACAAGTGGTTTGACGCCTGTAATGTGAAACACCAAGTGGTTTGACGCCTGTAATGTGAAACGACATTTGGTTCGACGCCTGTAATGTGAAACGACAATTGCTTCGACGCCTGTAATGTGAAACGACAATTGGTTCGACGTCTAGTAAAGGTAATTACTATTGGCGAAAGAGACTCTTAGATGATGACATATGGCCCCCCCATAGAATAACCAAACTTACCACAAACGTCTCATAATAAGCTCTTTATATACATCAAGGATAAAATAAATATTACCACAAATTATTTTATTTTTAATCAACACATATTTAATCTTTCAACAATTATTCATCATTAATATTATAACTTGTCGTCTCAATTATTGATTTAATAATATAACATATTATATAGATGATACTGTGATAATAATTGAATCAATAATATAAGAGATATGATGCAGCAATTACTGTAGCAATAATTGAGTATAACTGAGTGACTTCTCACGTAAGCATTAATAATCAATACCGTGTGCTACTATGCAACCACGCGTAATAATGTACCTTTATTACTGGGTACTTCAACAGTTAACGGTAAAACTTCCGCCGTTATTTTCATAAAAAGACAATTTTGTCATTTTCTAACTCCGATAATAATTCTGTTATGGGGTCCACCAATGATTGAGTCGTCGTACGAATATTCCCCGACAAAAGAATATTCCCCGACCAAACGAATATTTTATAACAACTTGCTTACTTTGTAAAATTTATAAATATGAACCACAACTATAACATTATATCAAATCCACACCATAATATTAAAAAAAATATTTTGAGAAAATTAAATCTTTATTCATAAAATCTGGGGTCTCACATTCAGGATATGAGATAATATTCTAGTTTAATTTAATAATTAAATTAGAGAGTTTATATTGATTAAATGAATGATTATATTGATATTTCATTTTTGATGGGTAATTATTTGTATTGAGTTTTGTAATTTAATGATTTAATTGATAAATGGTTATTAGAATTAATTAATTAAGTATGAAAACTTAATTAATTAGAAGTGTGACAAATAACTATATTATAAGTAGTTATTAAAATAAATTAAAGTAGTTTTGATTTAGTTTGTCAAACAAGGCTTAAATATATTAAGTCTTTAATTTTAAAGAGTTTTGCCAAACGAAGCCTTATGGCTTTTGAATTTTAAATTTGATTTATTAATAATATAAATTAAATAATATATATATATATATATATATATATATATATATATATATATATATGGTAACTGATAACTTATTAGCATTAGTTAATATAGTCGTCAGTTTTTAAGCGTTTGAAAAGTGAGCGTTGGTTTTAGTTTTTACGTATAGTGTATTTTGTGTTAAGCCTAAGAAAGGAAAAAGGGAAGAAAAGAAAAGGGGTTTCAAAGAAGAAAAGAGTTCTCAGAAAATTGAGAGAGTTTGAGAGAGAAAAGGCTGGGATTCCATTTCAAGCAATTTTCAGTGAAGTGAAATAATTTCTTAAACAACAAAATGTATGTTTTAAAACCTTCATATATATGTTTTACGTTCTCTATGTTTGTGTTCTTGAAGTTCACCCACCGTGTATAAAGTTTTTACAAAATTTCTATAAATTTAGTTATATAACTGAACTATGCTGATTATGTGGGTTCATGATGTTAGCACAATTGTTTAAACAAGGATTATTATGTTAATTGGGTTTAAAAGAAAGAGAAATGATTTTTACAGTGATTACATGTATTTGAACATGTTTTGGAGTATAACAAAATTTGTGACGCTCCCAAATCCGGGTATCTTTCAACTTGGATACACCGAGCAGATGGTCTTACTGCGGTGCTCTGATTCACATAAACATTCAATTGAAATGCCTCAAAAGAACAGATATGTCTTATATATATAAAAAGAATATTTACATTTCCCAGGTTCTTTACAACCAATAAATTTGTCTTTGTCATAATATGACTTGTCTCCATCGAAAACCAACGTTTACGACTTCAAACACAAAATACGACTTCCATTCCGAGAATTTCACGAATTCGACGATTATCGTCCAATCGTGTGAATTCTGGTGAAACCTCATTACTAATCATTCTAAATGGATTTTAATCAACATATAAACATTTCAAGTTACCTATTACACTCACTTATTATCAAAGTATGTTTTGACTTATTCTCATAAGTCAATGACTTATTCAACTTATTAACTACAAATTTTCATGCTTATGACTTACTATGAACTTAAGTCCATCAATCAATGTTCTCATACTATTTTGAACATACTAACATCATATGACAAACATATGGAAAATTTTTCACAAGTTCATCAACTTATTTAGGATGAAGTTGCTTATTCAACTTATTCGGCTTAAGTTCATTCATCAATGACTTATTACATGTTATCATCAAACCATCCCAATTATCTATCAATCCTATCATAGAAGAGATAAAGATAATAGATATGAGTCTTACCCTTGAAGACTATTACTTCACTTCACTTTGGAAAATCTAGCAAAAGTTGAAATGGCTTATAAGTGCTTATGTGGCTTATTCTCTCTACCAAGTAAGTTGTTTATCTTGAGAGGAGTTGAATGAAATTTGAACAACCAACAAATGAAATGAAGCTTGGTATTTATAGGCAACTCAAAGTGAGGGCACTATGGACATTTTGGCCATCCCACCTCCTTAGTTAACCTCCACAACTTCCACCTCCTTACTATTCATAACCTAGCAACCAAGTAAACTTGCTAGCCACAACACTTGCTCATCACATTAATTGTTTGCCCATCAAGTCTACCCACTTACACTTGGATTGCTCCATGGATCATGTCCAATTCATTGGGCTTGCTAATTAATCTAGCTAATTTTTTATTGGGCTTATGCTACAATAATTTGGACTCATGACTTATCAAACACTTGGGCTTGAGTATTACTTTTTATTGGACTTCTATTATTAAGCTAATAATCTTACAAGTCCATTACATTTAATTAAACAACTTAACCAATATACACCACATATAATTCTAGTAGGCTAGCTCGTATACTAATCCGTAATATACGTTATTTCATTCTCCATACACAATAGTATAATACATCGTATTATACTTACGTTCATTACCTCGTATAATGCATACACATCATATGATTACAACTTTCTTTCCTTAACGCTTAATAAACCTAACGTTCCCAAATTAAGTCCGCATGCGAAATACTGTGTTTTCCATACTTCAATTATTATTATATAATCCATCTCGCCTTGATATTATAACATTACGTATTCCTCGGAAGTTCAAAAATAACTCCCGAGCGTTAAACGATGAATAGTGTTTTTTGTAAACTTTCTCGGAAAACTTTTATTTTCGTCTTGAAAATTCAAACACTTTAATTCATTCACGTGGTTCAAATACTATGATGTTCTGACGTTTTTAGGTTATAGAATGACATACATCTTATTAACACATATAATGACAAATAAGATTATTTTATTTATTATTTAATTCTTTCAAATATTTTACAAAGGATCCGAATTTCTCGGTCGTTACAAAATTAGTATGTGATTGTATGCTAATTGTGAAATTGAACCTTATGTATGATTAATTGGGTAAGAACTTAATGAGAACATAGTTCAAAGGAATGAGTTCGATGGATAATTGTGGTTTACAGTGTTAAACCTTGTTAAATAACGTCAACAATGGAGTTTTGTTTAAAAATAGTGTTTCAAGGATTTAACTTCTCTTAAATTATTGTTTAAGTTGTGCTAAATTTGTATATGTATGCTTGGTAACGTGTATGTGTAAATTTGTAAGTAATAAGCATGTTAATTTAGATGTTAGTAGTGTTAAATAGACAGAAATTAGTTGTTATGTTCTCCGATGGTTGGGTTCTGCAAGTTTGGTGCCCAAATACTAAAAATGGAGTCATGAGGAGAAAATTGTGCGCAATATTGATATTCGCCCAAATACCGGAATTGTAGTCTGAGTTAGACAGTTTTGACCTCCTGTAGTAAAATAGCCATAACGTTTTCATACAAACTCCGATTGAGGTGATTCAAGATGATCCGAAACGAGGACGAATAGACCTACAACTTTCGTTCTTTAAGTGTTTCAATTTGAGGTTTGTAACAATAGTCAAAATGGTCATCTTTAGGACTATTATGTTTTCAGGGGCAATCGAAGGGCGTCGGGCATGCACATATGCTAGTATAGTGCTTTTGACGATAAAAGATGTTATTCTAAGTTATAAAACATGAATATTAGTAAATATAATGATGCTTAACATTAATAAATGATGTCTTAGACAAGTTGTATAAGTATACTAAGCACACACAAGAGAGACGAATCGGGCGTTTGACGAATGAACGTCGAAACGCCGTACCAAGTGTTAATGAACGTAAAAGTGTTTTAAGTCAAATGAAATGGATATTATAAGATATTAAATGGGGTTAATATAAAACCAATAATGATTCCTAGCAAGATTTAAACACTTGAATGAATTTCGAATATTACATAAGTCGAAAAGTTAACACAATCTAATTGAACATTGTGTGCTAATTAATAGGAAAGATTATGAGATATGGAGTAGAGTTTACATTACAATTACTATGTGTTGTTATGTGACTAATAGTTGATGTGTATGATTATATAACTGTGTAGGGAAGGTGAAGTGCAGATAACTGTAAGATGTTAAACTATTATTGGTAAACAACGATCAAGGCAAGTCTTTCAGTTCCTATTTGTTATGTGAATTTGAAAATGAAATGTTTTAAATATTTGTTGCAAAGAGCATGATGTGTTCTATATATATTGAAAGTATGAAATGTTAAAGTCAATTTATGACTACGTTGATTGAATAATGAATGTTGATTGAGTAAGGAACTCATTCTTTATACTTGTTATATGAAATGCAGCATGTATGTTGTGTTAGTCCAATGTTTATGAGATATATGTTGAGTATGTTATTATGTGCTATGTGATGCATGAAAACTGTAAGATTTTGCTGGGCTGTCGAGCTCAACCTTGCAAATAACCATTTTTGTAGGTTAAAGATTTAAGGTAAGGATATGTGCTACGTGAATTATAGAGATCCATATTCACGAAGATTACTTATGTTTTATGAGAAATGTATTTAATATTTTGAATGTAACATGTTGTTGAATTGTAAGTTGAGTTATCCGGTGTATATGGATATCTATTGATGATGTAAGATTTTGTATAGTCATTTTGTTGTAACGATTCATGATATAAATTTGTATCAAAGAGATGTAATGTAAAGGTTGCGATCTAGGGCAATAAAGAAGGAAATGTATAAAAGTTTTAAATATTCCGCGTTTTTAGTGATTTTAATATCGAATAATGATGTAAAGATAGATTAAAGTTGTATTGTTAACGATCGAGAAGGAGAATATTATTGTATGAATTTGGGGAATTCATTCGGATTGGGTATCGAGGCGATAGGTTTGAAACCTTAGGTAAGAGTACCTTAGGCTATAACCTTAGAGAAGAGAGGTATAGATAATGAACGAATAAGCTCAAATAGAGTTTGAACAATAAGAAGTAATTTAAGAAATTTATAAAGAAAGGATTAAAACATGCGTAAGAGGATTCAAAGAAGAATCTCACAGAGTTATAAGGAATATGAATGTGGGGTTACCCAACTCTAATAATAAGGATGTAAGGTGATAATAAATAGACAATGTCTATAAAAAGAGAATGATAAAGAAGTTAAGAATAGAGAGTTATATCTAAGTATGGTACAATCGTACTCTTTAATAGTTGATGTATGGTATCTGGGCTAAAAGATTCCTTCATAGAGCGGTGGTATATACAAACTAGCAACTCGGAACCTAGTTTGTTAGTTGTTTGTGGGAAACCACTCAGCGTACCATATTGAAACTGTTAGAGACTCGATGTGTACCAAGTATAGAAAATAGATACGTATGATGAAAATGTGGAACTCGAATGAAATTTTGAGCGATGTAAATGAAGTTAGAATTCTTAAAGGAAGAATTGTTTTATAAACAAGAAGATTCAAAGAAGAATCTTGAAGAGATATAAAGATAAAAAATGGCAATAGCCAAGATAACGAATAATGTCGTAAATGAAAGGAAAGAAAGATGATCGTAAAACAAAATGATCACGAGTTAAGAAAAGAATTTTAAGGAAGATAATTATAGAATAAGATCACGACGTGATCTGTTTAAGTTATAAAAGGAAGATAGTTTGTAATGTTTGAATGATTATAGCTTGATGCTATGAAGATAATGTATTATGATATAGTACGAGATAAACTCATGATGAGTTATAGATAATGTGATACGGGAAATTCGTATCGAGCAAAGAGCAAGTTATAAGCAAGATAGAGTTAGGTGGGATTTCAATTGAGGACTCATGTGATGGCTGAATTGTACAAACCTTTGTATGGGCGAGGGTTTTGTACTTGCGCTCAGTTTATCGCCTTGATAATCATTGGAATGTTGGTGTTGCGCTATCAATGTATATGTGGCAAAAATGTGATTCTTTTCTCATGCGTATATTTGATAGTTAGAAACTATTAAGATTAGTTAGATATTACAAGGATTAGGTGCGGTTCTTAAAACTAATGCATATGGTAAGTTCGTGACTCATAATAATATGGTATGTTTTGAACCCCTCAGCGAATGGACGCCTATGGTCTGACTAGAATAAGTTCTTAAACTCATATTATTGTGGCAAGTCCTGAACTTCCAATGTGCGGTAAGTTTGATGAACTGGGGTATAATTAAGTGTGAATGGAGTATTAAGGATGATAGGAATAGATAGACCTATTAAGCAATGGATCATTATAGAAAGTGGAGTTGATGGTGGAAGCATATGTATTCTAAATGGCAAAACTAATGATTTGGCCTTTTGAAGTTGTACGTTTATTAAATACTGGAGATTGAACTTTTAATTTTTCAAATTAACTCACTGAACTAATTTTTATTTTTAAATTGGGTCATTCCGTTAAAAAAAGTTGGCAGACGTTAAAATATTGCATATGTGGCGCTGACGTGGCAAAAAAATAAAAAATATTGCTTATGTGGCAAAAAAAATTAAAAACAGATTTTAAAAATAAAAAAAATTAACATTTTAAAGTTTAAAAATAACAACATAATAAAATAAAATAAAAACAAAAAAAATCAAAATATCTTTTCTTCTTCAACTAAAAAGATTTAACCATCTTGATTATTGGCAAAAAGCGATTTTTTTTAAAACATAAAATTTTTTTAAAAATAGAATTTTTAAATAATGAGATATTTTTCAAAAGCAGATATTTTTAAAAATTGATTTTTTTTTTTAAAATAGATTTTTTTTAAAAGCAGACTTTTTTAAAAAATGTAATTTTTAAAAGCAGATTTTTTAAAAAATAGAATTTTTTAAAAGCATAATTCTAATTTTTAAAAAATTCTATTTTTATAAAAATCTATTTTTAAAAATTTTGTTTTTAAAAATTTCCATTTTTTAAAAATTCGTTTTTAAAATTAATCTTTTTTTAAAAAGTATATTTTTATAGAATTACATTTTTTAAAAATTCAATTTTTTTAAAAAATATTTTTTTAAATTTCTATTTTTAAAAAAGCTGTTTTAAAAAAATTATTTTTTAAAAAGTGTGTTTTAAAAATTGCATTTTTAAAAAAAAAACTATTTTTTAAAAATGCTTTTTAAAAAGTCTATTTTAAAAAAATGCTCTTTTTAAAAAAAAAATCTGCTTTTAAAAAAATCCTATTTTAAAAAAATATGTTTTTTAAAAACAAATCTATTTTAACAAATTCTATTTTTAAAAAATTCTATTTTTTAAAAAATTATGTTTTTTTAAAAATACATTTTTTTTGCCAAATAATCAATATGGTTAAATCTTTTTAGTTGAAGAAGAAAAGATATTTTGATTTTTTGATTTTTGTTTTATTTTATTATGTTTTTTGTTATTTTTAAAACTTTAAAATGTTAATTTTTTATTTTAAAATTTGTTTTTTATTTTTTTTTTGCCACATAAGCAATTTTTTTATTTTTTTTCCACATCAGCGCCACATAAGCAAGATTTTAACGTCTGTCAACTTTTTTTAACAGAATGACCCAATTTGAAAATAAAAATTAGTTCAGTGAGTTAATTTGAAAAATTAAAAGTTCAATCGAAGTATTCAATAAAACGTACAACTTGATTGGTACAAATCATTAGTTTTCATTTATTCTAAATCTACTAGCTATGCTAGACTTTCGAAATTTATTGACTTCGTGTTGATGTTTACACTTCTATTTTCTTTAAAAAAATTGGATCAACTGATGGAACCAATGAGTTTTAACAACAATACCGTTATTCGTATGTCTATGTTAATTGTTTCGGCTAGACAAAAATGATTTGGAATATATCAAAATGTATTTTATATATCATCAATATATCATGGAACCTGGTGCAGAGATGATAAAAATGATGGAGTCATCAATGCAGTATTACTTAGTGTTGGATGTGATCTAAGGATCGTCAGCCCACTATGGTATGATGTAGTATGATAAAATCACCAAATGACATAATCCTAAACGGTCTGTAAATACAGTGCGATATCATGACGTAAAAAAAAAGAAAAGATTTTTGAAATTTTTTTAAGATATGAGAATACATATGTATGTATGTATATGTATATTTCGGTTGATGTCCGAATTGTTGTAGAGGTCAATGCTATTTGATTCAGCTAGACAAATATTGAAAAATATGCATGAAATTTAAGAGTTTCTTGAGAAGTTATGCCACAGTTAGACCTGTGGCTCCCCCCTCTATAAATAGAGGGCTTGGGGTGGCCATTTTGGAAGAGGAAAAGGCGGAAACCCCGCACGATTAAGCTTCACTTTCGCCCATACAAAGGTATTTCCCACTTTCAAACACCTGTGAGCCCATATATAGCCTCTTTTGTACCCACAAAAGCCAGTGTTTACCCACTCTAAAGATATAGAAGCCTTCTTTATTAGTCAGCTGTAAGCCTTCTCACACACTTTAGAGTCTTTCTCTTCATCTTTGCACACACCCTTCTACACGTTGAGAGTCGTGTTGCTTGCTTTGGCCCGGACTTTGGTCCGTGATTTCGTTTCAGTCTGTATATATATATATATATTATATATATATTTACAAATATATTGACTAACATTATCGAGTTATGCCTCGATTGAGCCTGAACTTTTGATTACGTCGTTTATTATATATATATATATATATATATATATATATATATATATATATATATATATATATATATAAGCTGTGGTGGACTTTGTTCGATGAGCCTGAGACTTGATGCAGTGCGTTTACTCGCTTTTATATATATATATATATATATTAGCGTGTGTCGAACTTTGTTCGATGAGCTGAACTTGATGCAGTGCGTTTACTACTCGCTTATATATATATATATATATATATATATATATATATATATATATATATATATATATATGAATCGTGGTGAACTACATTTCGATGAGCCTAGATTTCACATCCGGTGCATTTATTGCTTATATATATATATATTTTGTCCCACACAGAGTTTACTTACGTGGTGGTTGATCGCTTCTGACTTTCTTTACATTTCGTCCCTTTGGAAGTTTTTCTTTTCGTGGCGGTTGGACAAGTATTCTGACTATATTTACATTCATCCCTTTGGAGTTTCCTTCGTGGCGGTTTATTGATATTCTGACTTTATTTACATTTTCGTCCTTTGGAGTTTCCTCAAGTGGCGGTTAATAGCTTTCTTGACTTTATTTACATTTTGATCCCCGTGGAGGTGCTTTCGTGGTTGGTGATCTGTATATATATATATATATATTCTGACTTTTATATATATACCGCCATCGCTTTCATATAAAGCTGCAGATATCTTGTGCGCCTAGGAATCATGTGATCTGATTCATCCCATTGAATCTAGATTCGGTTCCGTGATGGACATTTTTAATTTGTAGCGACTTGTAAATTATTCTGCGATTATGCGAATTTTCTCGGATGGTTTCCATACCCATGAGGAAGTCGGCATTATTTTGTATATTATTTTCATACGGATGCCTCGTATTCGTAAAATAAAATCAATCAAGCCGAACACTTAATAAAATGGGAGTGTAAAAGGTCTTAATTACTATTTAGCATCAATGTTTGAAAAACCTTTTTTACAAAACATCATTGCCATACCTTGCTAAAAACTGAATTTTTACATAAATTCAAACCCTGTGTATATAGGTTCGAACGAGGCCTCGCACTACTTCCAAATAATAGCACATTGACCCACACACACACACACATTCAGATAATAGTTTCTTGAAAAGAGGCGGTCACCGTGGTAACACGGATGTCGGGGGGTGCCTAACACCTTCCCCCCGCATAACCTAGTCCCCAAACCCTAATGAATCTCGGTTTCACCGACTCGTTTAGCAGTGTCACATCACTGGGTCAATGTGCAAACCTTTTCTCGGTTGTGTTGGTACAACCATTTAAAAAACCAACTAGCGACTCTTAATAGTCCATCGTCGACATTATACATGTCGGACCTGTTTCACTTATTTTTTTTAAACAAATCTCACCTAAAATGAGAACACCAAAGAACAAGTAGCGAGAAAGGACACCCAAAAATCCCGGCGTCGACGGTGGCGACTTCTCTTTGGGGACTCAATAAGAGGACTTAAGCCGCTATTTCAATCTTTTCAAAGCATTATCGCTTGTGTGTGGATGTTGCATTTACATTTGATGAATGTGTACGAATGCATTTCCTTATTGCACTTAGTGCTTCGCACCATAACTGCTTGTGATATTAGCGCCTCGCACCATATCTGCTTGTGATATTAGTGCTTCGTACATGTCATCATGTTCATACGGTGAGACGCGATGTATGTGAATGTATGTTGTGTGGTTCCTCCACCAGGAGGCTATCTCATCGGTGTTTGATTACTGGACTCGTGAGAAGACTAATTCTCCGAGGCTCAGGAAAGGCACCACCCAAATTCGCTCCAGTTGAAATACCGGATTAACTTCCCGACAAGTAGATTGCGATGATTTGGGAACCTTCATGCCAAAAAGCCGCGAGAGTAACCTAAGATAGGTCAGCCTCTGATAAACCCAAAACGGAGGAAAGTCTCTTCATGCTCTCATTTCAATTACTTGTAAACACAATCACTTATAATTTCATTCCATATCTATTTCCATGTAATGAGAAATATCTATCACTTGTACACATACATATTTTTAGCATGCTACAAACAGCTGACATCCGTTTTGCAGGATAAATATCCTAAAATGGACACATCACATAGCATGTTATTATACACATTCCCTAAAGACTAAACTATGCAAGTCTTTCACAGGGAAGCAATCGGTCCCGTTACCCGGTTTAAGTCCAAGAAGGCACTGAGCCCACCGTTAAACATGGCTACAAGTGTCCAACTGATCTACTCACATTTCCAGAGAGGAGTTTGAAGGATTAAGGAATCGAGATAGCGAGAATTGGTTGTCTTTCTAAAAGAACAAAAAAAAAAATATCTGTGAGAGCAGACAATGCCTACTCAACCGAGTCCTTCACACCAAGGCGGTCGGGGCATTGGTAAAAAGATGGAAACCCAGATACCTAAACCTCATTCCAATAAAGAAATCACACATCTCGGGGATGATCGAGAACCGGGGATATAAGAAAGAAAGTCCAACAAATGGAGGATACCATCAAATTCGATTAAAGGGATTTGGAAATTATGGGAGTGTCACCTATTCGGATCTCTGTATATTCCAGGGCTCGATATCCTACCAAATTCAAAGTCCTAGAGTTTGAAAAGTACAATGGGAAAAAGCGATCCTATACGCACCTAAAAGTGTACATTGGTGGCCCTGGGGTCTTATATCTTTGAAAATGAAAGCCTCAGAATGCAACTTTTTCAAAAGAGTCTCACTGGATAAGCTAAAGCCTGGTATGCCCGACTTGACAATGCAAAAATCCACAATTGGGAAGAATTGGCCCACGCCTTTCTAAATCAGTACAGTTTTCAGTCACAAATGGCACCGGATCGATATTAAGTGACTAAAGTGAAAAAGCAAAGTACTGAATCTTTCCAAGAATATGCCCAAAGGTGGAGACATCTAGCAGCGCAAGTCATTCCATCAATGACAGAAACTAAGATGGTAATGACATTTATTGATATCCAAGAGGCTCCTTACTATGAGAGGATCCTAGCAGGCATAGGAAAGCCATTTGCGGAAATGATCAAACACGGCGAAATGGCAGAGATGGGCTTGAAGGCAGGCAAGATTAAAGACTTCATCTTTGCCTTGGAAGCGATCAGCAAACATATCTGACCGACAAGTATCGAGTGATCCCAAGGGTGCAGATAAAGGAAATAAAGACGTATCCCTTGTTATGCGAGGGCAAGCTAGGAGACCAAACTACGGTCCCCCTATTTGGAAAATGCAAGACAATCTGCCATCTCAACAACCGGCCACATTCAACCAATGCCAGGATAGAAAAAGAAAATTCAAGAGATCGAAAAATCGGGTGTTCACTCCACTAGGCGATTCCCTTGAAAATGTATTGGCGATATTAATGGATCACAAGAAAATTACCGAACTAGCTCCACCTCTTGAACTAGGGAGCAAAATATACAATCCAAGCCAGAGATGTGCTTACCACTCAGGGTCTCCAAGACACGATACACAGGATTGTTGGTCCTTAAAACATAAGATTCAAAATCGATCGAAAGTGGCGATATTGTGGTTGAACAAACGACCAACAAAATGTCAACACCAACCTTATTCATTGCGACATGATCTGGAAGAATTAAACATGATCGGTCAGAAGTATTTTGAAATGTATCCAATTCGTGAAATACACATACGAAGGATGGAGGACTACCCCAAAAAGCACATAACAAATGTCCTAGAATGGGAAAACTGAGGAGGGGTATGCCAAGAATGCAAAAATTGGATGCGATCCAGAATCAAGTAAACCCTGTTGGCTAAGCTGATAGTGCGCCAACATCAGGAAACAAGGCAATTTTTTACTCAACTATCAGAAAGCCAAGAGAAAAAGGACTCCACGATGAGCCAGCTAAAGGAAGAAGATCAAAACAGGCTGAAAATACAAGAAAATGGGGATGATAAAATTTCTAAAATATCTCGCCAGCGGAAGAATCGATCGAGGGAATGCGAATTCTCAAAGATGAAAGATCAAACAACCTCTAAAAGAGTCCAAAAATTCACCCCTCTGAGCAAATCCAATGAAGAAATGCTACATTTTACGATAAGCGAAGGAAGGATTACTAAGTTCTTTGCCTCCTATAAATCCCAAGATAAAGAGTTATGATTCCACCAAGATATGTCTCTACCATTCAAACTCACTTGGACATACGACTGAAGAATGCTGGTCTTTGCGACATAAAATCCAGGATCTCATTAAAAATGGAGAGCTGGAGATAGAATTTTCCATGACCAAAAAAGGCGAAAAGGAAATAAAAAGCTTAAGATGTCCATTCGAGACGAGACGGTTCAAATGAGGTGAAGGCTATGGCGACAATTTTGCGAGAACACAAAGTGGGTGATCTAATCAAGAAATGACAGAGAGAGACAAAGGCATCCCCAAAGGAGAATCCCCACCAACATCAAGCGTCCTATGGTTCCAAGATATCAACCACGTTCTGATTTTATCACCTTGGATGATGCGGAGGAAATACTAATCCTTTCGAGGAAGAAAAAACCAAAAGGAATGTTCTTTGCAAGAAATGCAATAAAAATTGAGGGAGATTTCATGGTTGAATCCTTTGAAACCCATGAAGAAAGGCGAAGGAATAGGTGAAGAAAAAGGTGGTGAAATTGTCGGGGAATCTAACCCATTAAAGAATCCAGAGTTCATCCCTTTTTGCAATGCGTCCATTCCAATCATCCCTGAGGAATGTACTGAATCAGGAAGCGATCAAGTTATGGCCACTGGCGAAGACATTCATAATCAAGGGTAACCTCATCACGAGCCCTCAAGGCAACATAACCAGCGACAAGCTGGACTATCGAGGCCTCAACTAGCCGAGAAGATGTAGATCCGGGGATAAAGTTGCGAGTTCCGAAAATGTTGGAGCGGTATCACTTTCTTCGTAGTATGCCTTTTATTTTCCATGCATGTAAATAAATAAATAAAAAAAAAACCATCTCTACACTCTTCTCACCACTTACCCCTTTGAACCTTTTCAAACCAAAGCCTGAACTACGAAAGACACGATCTCTCTTCTTGATAGGAGTACGTGGCGACCATCAATGGTGCGGTCAAACCAAACAAAAACCCAAACAAACACTTCTCAAATAGATACACCCTAGACAATGATGGCCCAGACGTAATGGTCATCATTCGGGAGAAGGAGGTTGATGATATCCCCTCCATCACTGCAGTTCACCAAGACTTTGCCCTCGACAATTTGAGCACCACTCCTTGCATTTGCCGACGAGGGTAAAAAGGGAAGAAACTCTCTCCACCTTGTAGATAGCAATAACGCTTACTTTTTACATGACAATGATTAGCGAGTTACTTTTGTCATTCTGAGCTAACAATTTGTGTGATCGAAGCAGTGTTATATACTAAGTGAAAGCATATTTTGTTTCAGGACTCTGAATTTAGATATGCATGTACTTGCTGATGAGGTGCCTATTCTCCACAAGGACTGTAACTTTGATGTAAAGTTGGACTAAGACTTGATGGAAATACAAGATGACTATGAGATACCTCAAGAGATCAAAGAATGGGTCGAAGACAAACCCAAGCCAAATCTTGATCAAACCACCTCTTTTAAACCTCGGAACCTTAGAAAACCCCAAACAAGTCCAGATTGGTACGGACCTCACTCCAAACCAAAGGAATGACAAAGTTACTCTATTGACCCTATTCCAGGATGTGTTTGTATAGTCTCACGAAGACATGGTCTGTTTATCCACTGACATTATCATTCATCGCCTTCCCATCAGAGGGGAATTCAAGCCGATAAAGTGAAGCTCGAGCGATTAAAACCTGAATGGAGGTTAAAGGTTAAAGAAGAATTGTGAAACAATTTTAAGTCGGCATCATCATGGTGTCAACATACCCTGAATGGCTATCCAACATAGTCCCCGTGCAGAAACTCGGAGGAGAGGTGCGATTTTGCATGGATTATAGTGATCTGAACAAAGCTCGTCTCAAAGATAGCTTTTCGGCCCCATTCATCCACATACTCATTGACAATACGACATGTACTCCTTTGCTAATTGCTTTGCGAGGTACCATCAAATCATGGTTGCAGAGGAAGATCGTGAGATAATTGTTTTCATCACTCCTTGGGGAATCTTTTGCTAACAGATGATTGTCCTTCGGCCTCATCAATGCCGGAGCTACCTATCAGTGAGCCATAGGACTCTTTTCCACGATCTAATGCATAAAAAAGAAAAGAAAAAAAAAGAGAAAAAAGAAAAAAAAAGAAGAAAAAAGAAAAAGAAATAATCTCTTCAACAGGTTCTACAGTTGCTGCCTTACCATCGGCAGGTTCTACAGATGGCTTCGGAGTTTTGAAGAAAAATCCTTCTTCCACATTCCTCGAAATAGGAATGATTTTTTGGATGCACTAGCAACTTTGGCCTCCTTGATCAATATACAAGGAAGATATGCCAACCCTCACATTTGCCCAACAAAAGACTCCAGCCTATGGAAATTACATTGGAGAAGTATCGGATGAGCTACCTCCCATCTAGCACCCTTGATATCAGCATATCAATGAGCACTCACAAGATAGATCTACACCTGCTGAGGCGAGCCCGACTGAAAAAAGGCGGATCCATTGACTTGCTATGAAATTCTACCTGAGCAGAGATGCACTCTACAAAAGAGATGCAAGACGAGGTCTCCTCAGATGTCTGGACAAGGACCAAGCTTAAAAGCTCATGGATGAAATCCATGGGGTAGTATGTGGGCCCGCATACAAGCATGACCTCTACTTGTAAAGAAGATCTACAACAAAAAGTTCGACTACTGGCGATTCAAAACAACCTGACTTGGTTTTGAAGAAGATCATTGACAACCAAGATAAGTCTAAAGGAAAATTAGCTCTAAACTGGGAAGGCCCATTTATTTTCAAGGAGGTATTGACAAGAGGCGCTTTCAGATTACAGGAAATGGACGACGATGAATTTCCACAACTAATCAATTCGGATACCGTGAAATGGTACTATGTCTGAGGTTACTATCAATCGAACATCCTGGTTTTGGATCATCAGATCACCAGTCATTTCAGGTTCTTTAACCCTCACTACATACAACCTTTCTTTTTTACCCATCTGCCCCTCAGGGAAAAGCACACTTTTCAAACCAGCAGTCTGGTTTCACTTCATTTCACACTTTCAGTTTATCCCACCAGGGATTAAACCTTTCACACCTTTAATTTATCCCGTACATGGGATTAAAACTTTTCACCTGCAATCCGCCCTATACATGGGGCGAACTATATCGATCTGATCTCCCCAATACATGGGAGTACGTAGGCAACCATGTTATATGGTCCGATCTCACCAAAGAAAAACAAACTCACTCCTATCCATGGGCACATACAGAAACAAGTCCCAAGACACCAACGATGGTAGGGAATACACACAGATCGACGATCCAATCTGAAAATCCTGAGACATCTCACTATCCATCCATCAAGGAGGAGTTCAGAATACATCCAGATCACAAAGTCCTGGAGAAATAAGCGAATATCAAGCAAGTAGCAAGGCACAACTAAAAGGGAAGTGAATCAACATATATTTTCCTGCCATATATAATGCTATTTGATATATACAATGTGTACTATACATGACAAAATGGCTAAGCTAGTCTGTGCAGGAAAATACAAGCCCATCTACAAATCAGTGTATATACGGGCTATCAAGTCCAACATGGATTCCCTCTTAGAAGAAGGAGGTAACATTGTGATCTCCTACCCAAGGGTTTCTACATGAGCCAACAGATCCACTGCCAACTACATGCGATATCTCGGGTGGATATAACGTCATCCCGCTCAGCAACAACGATATCCCTATGAGTTAGAGCATCATCTCTCTAACAAAGTGACATCTTTACCAGAAAGAGCTGTCAACATCAAAGCCCACATCCACTACCTATTCACCAGATGGTATAGATGTAAAGGCCTCTTGCGATCTCGGTGTCTTATCAGCTTATCTATCAAAGCAACTATCCCAGACAATAAGCAAGGCTGGGTCAATTTTAAAATTGGAGACAACCGGATATTGGATCCCTTACAACAAGATTGGGGGCAATCTCGGAAGCAGCGACAACTCAACACTAAGGCATTTATCAATCATCCTAAAGTGGAAAATGCACCAATTAGCGCCATCAGCATGGTCCATCGTCATCTCAATGGCGATTCAGATATTATTCACTCATGACTCCATCAACAAAGAGAGTTTCTGATATGAACCCTCAGCATCAACATGCGAAAGGACTGGGGCATTTTTCCAATTCCAAGAAATGGAAGGAGCTTAAGGCGAGATCAAGCTTCTCATCAAAAGAAAGGGAGAACTCCTGAAAGAAATCATAGCGACATAAGCGTGCCCCTACGAAAGAAGGGGACAATTCTCAAAAAGTTCTTAACTCAGGAGCAGAAGGTCAACAACAAAAGGCTTAGCGAATGAAATCCACACCATCAACATGCGTTAAGTCCTCACAAGCTGAGGCCTCTACTGCAAGCGTTCAAATCAGGCGTGAAAGAATGAATTACACTCTCCGGGGATTTCGGTGACATTCAAGTCATCGATTCGGTAAGGGTTCATGAATCAAACGCTTAAGGAAATGGGGCACAAGCACCCAACAGTGAAAAGAAACTCCAAATCACCTCAAGAAGGGTGAGACATCTGGTGGTTGTCATCAATCTAGCATAACATCAGGCAAAGTCTAGTGACGTAATCCGTGGAATATTACTTCAGCGAAGGTATCAGAAGATCTGTTATTCTAAACCATTGGCATCAATTCAGCGCGATATCAAGACAGTTCAGCGATGAAAGCTTCGTATACCACCGTTAGAGTGGGGGCAAAGAAAAAAGTTTAGCGATCGGCGGGATGAACCAGATTGCAAACTACCAGCGAATACATCAGGAGGGTCTAGTAATTTCAGAACGTCATCCCCATCAGAGATATGAAAAGCATCTCTATTAATCTTCATCAAACAATCATCAACGATTAAATGCCAAACCATTAGAGTCAACACCAGCATCTGCAGCAGCAATGATCGGTAAAAGGTAAAGTGATTTGCGAATACATTTTAACATTCATCATAATATTCATTACATTGCGATTTGCGATTTTGCGATATGCGATATGCGATTTGCGATGCGATATGCGAAATGCGATATGCGAAATGCGATGTGTGAGTTGCGAAGTGCGATTTGGCCAAATACGAAAAGCGAAGTACGAAATACGATGTGCGATTTGTGAAAACATTTTAACATTCATCATAAACATTCACTACATTGCGATTTGCATCATTGAAAATACCTTGTCATATTTTCAAGTGTCTACTAATCTTTATCATGTCCATTTCATTGCATTGCATGAACATGATAAAGAGGGGCATCTGTAAACACTCGAAATTTTCTTTTCCTGTTACTAACCATGCAGGAGGGCAAAAGCGTCTTTTTCACACTCCAAAGATAACATTGGAGGACCACAACACCAATTTTAACTCCGGAGATAGCCACGGGAGATCTAGTTTACAACCCCGGAGATAACCCCGGGAAAACAGTTTCCAACCCCGGAGATAATCTCGGGAAAGTCAGTTTCAACCTCGGAGATAACCACAGAGGATCAAGATCAAAGCCTGGAGATAGCCCCAGGAGTTCAATCCAACCTTAGATAACCCTGAGGACAGTCAAAGTGAACATCAAGTCAACCTCAGAGATAACCCTGAGAAACGACTGCTATAACTGCGCGAAAACCGGAGATAACCCCGGGAGGGGCAAAATGGTCATTTTACGAACTCAACTTCACTTAAAATCAAATACACTCATTTCAACTCAAAATACTTCAAAGGAAGTCCCACAAGAGCGATATCTTAACTTCGGAGCGCAAACTACACAAAACGGCTCACCGGATTGCCTGACGAAAACTCGGGAATGCCATTTCGGTCATGGACCCATCTTCCTGGAATCAAAAAAGGTCAAATCATATGTCATTGTGTAGCTCTTAGAAAGAGCTTTTCGGAATGGTATGGCACGCTTCCATTGGACTCCCGGATTGAAAGTTATGAGCGGCCAGAAGCGAGCAGTAGCAGACGATTTTCGACACACTGGCGGGACCCACATCGCACTGCTGGGCACCCCCAGGCGGCAATGTAGTAGGTACACCTGCTACTAGGTGCCACAGGTAGACCTATGGCTCCCCCCTCTATAAATAGAGGGCTTGGGGTGGCCATTTTGGAAGAGGAAAAGACGGGGAAACCCTGCACAATTCGCTCTGCACTCGCCCATACAGTGTATTTCCCACTTTCAAACACCTGTGAGCCCATATATAGCCTCTTTTTTACCCATAAAAGCCAGTGTTTACCCACTCTAAAGATATAGAAGCCTTCTTTATCAGTCAGCTGTAAGCCTTCTCACACACTTTAGAGTCTTTCTCTTCATCTTTGCACACACCCTTCTACACGTTAAGAGTCATGTTGCTTGCTTTTGCCCGGACTTCGGTCCATGGTTTCATTTCAGTCTGTATATATATATATATATATTATTTATATATTAACATATATATTGACTAACATTATCGAGTTATGCCTCGATTGAGCCTGAACTTCGATGCAGTGTTTTATCGCTTTTATATATATATATATATATATATATTTATATATATATAAGCTGTGGTTAGACTTTGTTCGATGAGCCTAGACTTGATTGCTGATATATGCGTTTACTCGCTTATATATATATATATATATATATATATATATATATATATATATATATATATATATATATACTTATATATATGAATTGTGGTCGAACTCATTCGATGAGCTCAGATTTCACATGCGGTGCATTTATTGCTTATATATATATATATATATATATATATATATATATATATTGTCCCACCAGGAGTTTACTACGTGGTGGTTGATCGCTTTCTGACTTTCTTTACATTTTCGTCACTTTGGAGTTTCCTTCCGTGGCGGTTGATCCGTATTCTGACTATATTTATATTCATCCCTTTGAGTTTCCTTCGTGGCGGTTGGACCGATATTCTGACTTTATTTACATTTTCGTCCCACCGGAGTTTCCTCGTGGCGGTTGATAACTTTAACAAATTTATTTACACTTGATCCCCATGGAGGTGCTTGGTTGGTAATCGTATATATATATATTTCTGACTTTTTTATATATATATACGCTTACTTATTTCATATAAACTGCAGTATCTTGTGCGCCTAGGAATCATGTGATCACAGATTCATCCCATTGAATCTAGATTCGGTTCCCGTGATGGACATTTTCAATTGTAAGCGACTTTGTAAATTATTCTCTGCAGGTTCGAATTTCCTCGAGATGGTTTCCATACCCACGAGGAAGTCGGCATTATTTTGTATATTATTTTCATACGGATGCCTCAGATTCGTAAAATAAAAAATCAATCAATCGAACACTTAATAAAATGGGAGTGTAAAGGTCTTAATTACTATTGAGCATCAGGGTTTGAAAAACCTTTTTTACAAAACATCATTGCCATACCTTGCTAAAAACTGAATTTTTACATAAATTCAAACCTTGTGTATATAGGTTCGAACGAGGCCTCGCACTACTTCCAAATAATAGCACATTGACCCACACACACACACATTTAGATAATAGTTTCTTGAAAAAAGAGGTCACCGTAGTAAGACGGATGTCTGAAGTGCCTAACACCTTTCCCCCGCGTAACCAAGTCCCCGGACCCTAATGAATCTCGGTTTCACCGTCCCGTTTAGCAGTGTCACATCACTGGGTCAATGTGCAAACCTTTTCTCGGTTGTGTTGGTACAATCATTTAAAAAACCAACTGGCGACTCTTAACAGTCCATCGTCGACATTATACACGTCGGACCTTTTTCACTTGTTTTTTTCAAACAAATCTCACCTAAAATGAGAACACCAAAGAACAAGTAACGGAAAGGGACACCCAAAAATTCCGACGTCGACAGGAGATAATATTTTAGTTTAATTTAATAATTAAATTAGAGAGTTTATATTAATTAAATGAATGATTATATTGATATTTCATTTTTGATGGGTAATTATTTGTATTGAGTTTTGTGATTTAATGATTTAATTGATAAATTGTTATTAAAATTAATTAATTAAGTATGAAAACTTAATTAATTAGAAGTGTGACAAATAACTATATTATAAGTAGTTATTAAAATAAATTAAAGTTGTTTTGATTTAGTTTGTCAAACAAGGCTTTAATATATTAAGTCTTTAATTTTAAAGAGTTTTGTCAAAGCGAGCCTTATGACTTTTGGATTTTTAAATTTAATTTATTAATAATATAAATTAAATAAATAAAATATAAATAATATATATATATATATATGTATATATATATATATATATTGGTAACCGATATATAACTTATTAGCAGTAGTTAATATAGTCATCAGTTTCTAAACGTTTGAAAAGTGAGCGTTGGTTTTAGTTTTTACGTATAGTGTATTTTGGGTTAAGCCTAAGAAAGGAAAAAGATAAGAAAATAAAAGGGTTTTCAAAGAAGAAAAGAGTTCTCAGAAAATGGAGAGAGTTTGAGAGAGAAAAGGCTGGGATTCCATTTCAAGTAATTTTCAGTGAAGTGAAAGAATTTCTTAAACAACAAAAGGTATGTTTTAAAACCTTCATATATATGTTTTACGTTCTCTATGTTTGTGTTCTTGAAGTTCACCCACCGTGTATAAAGTTTTTACAAAATTTCTGTAAATTTAGTTATTTGAACTATGGTGATTATGTGGGTTCATGATGTTAGAACAATTGTTTAAACAAGGATTATTATGTTAATTGGGTTTAAAAGAAAGAGAAATGGTTTGTAAATTGATTACATGTACTTGAACGTGTTTTGGAGTATAACAAAATTAGTATGTGATTGTATGCTAATTGTGAAATTGAACCTTATGTATGATTAATTGGGTAAGAACTTAATGAGAACGTAGTTCAAAGGAATGAGTTCGATGGATAATTGTGGTTTATAGTGTTAAACCTTGTTAAACAACGTCAACAATGGAGTTTTGTTTAAAAATAGTGTTTCAAGGATTTAACTTCTCTTAAATTATTGTTTAAGTTGTGCTAAATTTGTATATGTATGCTTGGTAACGTGTATGTGTAAATTTGTAAGTAATAAACATGTTAATTTAGATGTTATTAGTGTTAAATAGACAGAAATTAGTTGTTCTGTTCTCCGATGGTTGGGTTCTGCAAGTTTTGGATGGAGTCGAGGCCCGTAATTTGCCGCCCCAATAATGATTTTATATTTATGGCGCCACCGGCTAACTTTAGTCCTCGCCCCATCGTAAATTGTAGTCTGAGATGGACAGTTTTGACCTCCTGTAGTAAAACGGCCATAACATTTTCATACGAACTCTGATTGAGGTGATTCAAGATATCCGGAACGAGGAAGAATAGACCTACAACTTTCGTTCTTTAAGTTTTTCAATTCGAGGTCTGTAACAGTAGTCAAAATGGTAATCGTTAGGACTGTTGTGTTTTCGGGGGCAAGCGGAGGGCGTCGGGCATGCACATATGCTAGTATAGTGCTTCTGACGATAAAAGATGTTATTCTAAGTTATAAAATATGAATATTAGTAAATATAATGATGCTTAACATTAATAAATGATGTATTAGATAAGTTGTATAAGCATACTAAGCACACACAAGAGAGGCGAATTGGGCATGTGACGAATGAACATGGAAACGTCGTACCAAGTGTTAATGAATGTAAAAGTGTTTTAAGTCAAATGAAATAGATATTATAAGATATTAAATGGGGTTAATATAAAACCAATAATGATTCCTAGCAAGATTTAAAAACTTGAATAAATTTCGAATATTACATAAGTCGAAAAGTTAACACAATCTAATTGAACATTGTGTGCTAATTAATAGGAAAGATTATGAGATGTGGAGTAGAGTTTACATTACAATTACTATGTGTTGTTATGTGACTAATAGTTTATGTGTATGATTATATAATTGTGTAGGGCACGTAAAGTGTAGATAACTGTAAGCTGTTAAACTGTTATTGGTAAACAACGATAAATGCAAGTCTTTCAGTTCCTATTTGTTATGTGAACTTGATAATGAAATGTTTTAAATATTTGTTGCAAAGAGCATGATGTGTTCTATATATATTGAAAGTATGAAACGTTTAAGTCAATTTATGACTTTGTTGATTGAATAATGAATGTTGATTGAGTAAAGGAACTCAATCTTTATACTTGTTATATGAAATGCAGCATGTATGTTGTGTTAGTCCAATGTTTATGAGATACATGTTGAGTATGTTATTATGTGATATGTGATGCATAAAAACTGTTAGATTTTGCTGGGCTGTCGAGCTCAACCTTGCAAATAACCATTTTTACAGGTTTAAGGTTAAGATATGTGCTACGTGAATTATAGAGATCCATATTCATGAAGATTACTTATGTTTTATGGGAAATGTATTTAATATTTTGAATGTAACATGTTGTTGAATTGTAAGTTGAGTTATCCTGTGTATATGGATATCTATTGATGATGTAAGACTTTGTATAGTCATTTTGTTGTAACGATTCATGATATAAATTTGAATCAAAAGAGATGTAATGTAAAGGTTGGGATCTAGGGCAATAAAGAAGGAAATGTATAAAAGTTTTAAATATTCTGCGTTTTTAGTGATTTTAATATCGAATAATGATGTAAAGATAGATTAAAGTTGTATTGTTAACGATCGAGAAGGAGAATATTATTGTATGAATTTTGGGGTCGTTACATCACTTGTCCCCTCATCCTCCCTTGGTCGGCTATCCCCCTTGGCTAACCTCATTTTTGGCTTTTATCTTGTTCCTTTCCTCTTGATTTGTCTCCAAGCTATTAGGGATACCCTATTCTCAATCTTTGGCTCTAACCCTATCCAAGCCACTCCAACTCTAGGCTCAACCCTAGGAAATCCTTTACTCAACCCTAGCCAAGTCTTTTAAACCCTAGGCTCAACCCTAGCCAAGCCATCCTAACCCTAGGCTTATTTGGCTCGGTTACTTTTCAACTTAGTTTTATTTCTAGTTTCTTTCTATTTAGCTTTTCTAAATTTTATGTTTAGTCAAAATATTTACTTTCTCATTTCGTAAATTCATTTATGCTTTCCATCCCCATTTCTCAAATAAAGGCTATGTCATAATTCGAAAAGTCAAAAAAATGAAATGGCATTTTTAATGTGAATAATGTTTTTACGTCCTTTCTCGGAAAATTCTTGTTTTTTTCATACGAACTTCAAACACACATTCACTTACATAATTCATATCTAGGTTATAATAAGACCTTAAACCACGTATCACAATAAAAATCTCGTTTATTAGATAATTGCTCTTATAATGATATTTGATCATCGCGATCATTACACGACCCCTCAAACTGACTCCTTAGCCCAAAGATTTGAAATGTTGAAGCGAAAAGTTAGGATTTCCACGTTCATGGAATTGCTTGAAAGCGGGCTAGTAGATTCCAACGTGCGAGTGACGTAGTTAAAATGCTTCGATGAGACGATAGACATGAGGGACCATATCCAGTAATATGAAAGTTTGATGTATGTCTTGAACTATTCTGAGACAACAAAATTTAGACTATTCGTGTCCACTCTAAAACTTCACGCTCGAGCTTGGTTTGCATTTCTTCCACCTCGAAACATAGGATCTTGGGAAGACTTGAGGGAGGCGTTTATTGACCGATTTATAGTAAATTTTCCCAATGAAGTACATACAGTCAGTTTAATGAACATCAAGCAATGAGAAGATGAATCCCTTAGGGAATATATCAAAAGATTCAAAAGGGGGGTTGTTGTAAGGCCCCAACTTTTATGGATAAAGATTTAATTTTCTCTAAATATTATTTTGAATAATAAGGTGCGGATTTGATATAATGTTATAGTTGTGAGTAATATTTATAAATTTTACAAAGTAAACAAGTTGTCATAAAATATTCGTTTGGTCGGGGAATATTCGTTTTATCAGGGAATATTCGTACGACGACGCAATCATTGGTAGAACCCACAACAGAATTCCTGTCGGAGTTAGAAAATGACAGAAATAATTTTTTATAAAAATAACGGCAAGACTTTTACCGTTAACTGTTGAAATACCCGGTGATAAAAGTACAGTAATATGCGTGGTTGCATGGTAGCACATGATATTGTACAATATCTTTGATTATTGATGCTTACGTGAGAAGCCACTCAGTTTTATTCAATTATTGCAACAGTAGTTGCTGCATAGTATCTCATATTATTGATTCAATTATTGTCATAGTATCACCTGCACAATATTTTATATTATTAAATCAATAATTGAGACGACAAATTTATTCATATTATTATTTGTATTATTGACAATGTCTAGAAAGTTCTGTCGAGGAAAGGGGTTTGATCACCTAATTGCGCACCAGTAAGGAGAAGTCCTTATCGGGAAGCCCCCTCTTTCCTAGAAATGATCTGGTTGTCAATATTGTGAGTTATAATATTAATGATGAATAATTGTTGAAAGATTAAAAATATGTTAATTGAAGATAAAATGATTTGTGGTAAATATTTATTTAATCTTTGATATAAATAAGAAGTCTGTTATGAGATGTTTGTTGTAAGTTTAGTTTATTCTATGGGACCCATATGTCATCATCTTAGAGTCACTTTCTTCAATAGTACTTTCCGTTACCATACGTCAAACCACTTGTTGTTTCACATTACAGGCGTTAAACCACTTTTCTTTTCACATTACCAGCCGTCAAGCCACTTGCCTCTTCACATTGCAAGGACTAAGCTAGAAATCTTCAATAAATATAAGCTTATTTCTTATTTTATTCTCACCAATTCACAAAGACTCACAAGAGAATGCTATAGAGAAAGAATCAGAGATAAAGAAGAAGAGTATTTTGTTACTACATTATTGCAGTATCCAATCTCCTACTAAGGTAAGAGGTATTATTTATTTCATATTCGTAAGAGATATTATTTTTTCGTATTCATAAGGGATATTATTTTTGTTCAATTTTCATAAGAAATAATATTTTCTTCCATACTATATAGTATGTAAGTAATATTATTTCATTTCGTATTCCTAATTCTACACTCATGTTGATAAGTGTTGCTTTTATACTCCTTAAAATTAGTAGAATATCCTTGAAATTTGCGCTTCATCTAGTATCGTTTCACAAGGATATTTTTCTAAATATTCTTGTTAAATTTTAATCTTTTTATGTTGGGGTACTATTTATGATAAAAATTAATTTCTTTTCTGTCCAAATTATTTTTACATGAATATTATTCTTGAATTTTACTCCACAAAGCAGTTATCATGTTGACAATTTAGAAATTCTTAAACTCTGGATAAATTGAACTATAAATCTTTAATATTTATCCTTGATCTCGTTTGATTGAATTCTTATATCATTGTCATCATTCTCATGTTTATATTGTGATGAAAGTCATCTTTGGCCCATAGTGCATAGATAGACTGTTGATTGGTATGATTATGACAAGGAATTATGTATCGGTATAATCATGACCTGAAATGAAACAAATGATGTGGTAAAAGTCCTCATTAGCCCGTAGTGCATTGATGGATAGTTGTTGGCATGTTCATGACCATTGGTGATAATAAATGAATATCCTTGGCCCGTAGTGCATGGATAATTCGGTGATATGGATTATTTATTGAGCAGTGTTACAGCGATAAAATATCGATGATGAACTTTTAAATCATAGAAGATATTAGATATCATGCTCTACTTGACTTTTCTAATGGATTGTTTATTTCGCTGCAGTTAAACTTGTTGACTATTGTATTCTATCAGTTTAACATTGTTGAAGGCTAACGATAATTTATTTTGCATTATCTTAGTCATAATATTTTTTACTAGGCTAGTTGAGCTCACCCTTTGCTTTCATTATTCTCTTCAGGAAATTAGAACATAGATGGGACTAGTCCGGGAATGGAGTGACGGTCCGAGATTGTGGATGTAGTAGTCCTCACTATTTTATAAAATAGTGTGATAATAATTGTAATGAGGACTGCATTTGAGTTTGGATATTGTATACAAGACAATATTCGTGTTAAAACTCTCAGCTTATGTTACACGACAGTTGTATAATTAAGTTTGTATTTGAATTCTGTACCATGTATTTGGCGACTCAGAATGGGTTGTGTATACCTATTTTAGGGGCATCACAGTTGGTATCAGAGCTTTGGGATATGATCCATGGCTGAGATTTGAGGCTAGAACTAGGAGAGGAGAAATGTGTAAATCATTTGCTAGTATGACCTACCTAAGCTTATTTGTTATTTAATTGGTCGGTCAGAATATAGGGATAATATGTGGCATGTCAATTAACCCTTGTTTTGTTGCACTGTTTGAAAATGACATCTGAAAATGTTGAGATAAACAATGGAGCACATGAGACCGTTGAGTCACCGATGATCAATAACCAGGATAATGTGCATCAGGAAGGCAATGATCCTCAGGTAAACAACAACACCAATCAAATGATGAACGACGATATGTTTAGGAGCTTTCTGTAATTCATGCAATATCAGGTGAAAAGATGATTGTGTTCAAAATACAGGTGGAAATACTGGCAACTCTCGGCTGGTCACCGCTAAGAAATGCAAGGAGTTGGGACCACCAGAGTTTTTGGGAAAGCCAGAACCACTTAAGGCAGAGATGTGGATTAAGCAGATCACCAATATATTTGATGTCTTGGGATGCTCCGAGAAGCAAAAGGTTCCCTTTGCCACCTTCATGTGGCTAGGAGAGGTAGATCATTGGTGGGAATCTGTAAAACGTACTCAGCCTGCCGCACTAAAGATGTCTTAGGAGAAGTTCTAAGAATTGTTCAACGACAAGTACTTTCTCGAAAGTATTCGTCACATGAAGAAGGTAGAATTTATCAAGCTGGAGAAAAACAATATGACCATATTGCAATACAAGGCTAAGTTTACCGAGTTGTCCCGGTTTGCATCCCATTTGGTAGATAATGAGGAGCGTATGACACGAATGTTTCTGCGTGGTTTGAAACCCGAAATATATCAGTACCTCATTTCTAACAAACTTTGCTTGTATTCAGATGTTGTGGATAGGGCTCAGTTATTGGAGCGCGATAATGAGTCAACCCAACCAAGAAAGAGCAGTCGACAAAATGATAATACTAGTGGTAGCAGTCATCGAAGCGGTGACAACAAATGTGGAGTAAATCAAAATGACAGAAATGGTAACCACTTCGGTGGTAATTCTGGCCAAGATAATAGAAGTGGAAATTTCAAAAAGGGAAGATTCAACAGTGATGGAAAGACAATAGCACCAGTACCTATTTTCAAGGAAGGAGAACGACCACCGGTCGTATGCTACAAATGCGGAGGGGAGGGACACATCAGTATAAACTGTACACAGCAACCCAAAGCGTGTTACAATTATGGAAAGGAAAGTCATTTAGCTCGATTTTATCATGCAGCGAAGTCAAGTCCAGCTGGGATGGCGACACCAAAGGTTGTCCCAGACAAGTTAAAGCTGGTAGTTCAAGGGAGAGCGTTTGTTGTGACCTCCCAAAAAGTAAAGAACCTGAATGAAGTTATCACGGGTAAGCTAATCATAAACTCTTGCGAAGTTTATACCTTATTTGATATCGGTTCTACCCATTCTTTTTTTTAAATACTTGCGTTCAACGCTTAAATTTGACTCTAGAGAAATTAGACTTTGACTTATCTGTTGAAACTCCGTTGGGAGAAACCTTCATTACATCCACTGTTTATAAGTCTTTTTTTATTCAAATCGGTACCCTCACATTACCTGTCGATCTTATCTCTTTGAAAATACTTGTATTTGATGTTATTTTAGGGATTGATTGGTTAATTACTCATCTTGCTAAAATTGATTATTTTCGTAAGGTGGTTAGCTTTCATATTCCTAACCAACCTATTACGCGAATTCAAGCAACCAAACCACTAAAGTCAATCACTATCATATCAAGCCATAAAGCCATTCATTTATTGAAAAATGCATATCAAGCTTTCTTAGCCCATGTCACAGATTTAAACAAAAATACGTCAGATTTGAATGATATTTCTATTGTTAATAAATTTTCTGACGTATTCCCTGAAGAACTTCCTGGCCTACCCCCAGAGCGCAAAATTGAGTTTGGTATTGACCTTGAACCCGGTACAAATCCCATTTCCAAAACCCTATATCAAATGGCTCTTATTGAACTTCAGGAGTTAAAAACCCAACTGCAGGAATTATTAGATATCGGTTTCATTCGTCCTAGTACGTCTCTTTGGGGTGCTCATGTTCTATTCTTAAAGAGGAAAGATGGGAGTATGAGACTTAGCATTGATTATCGGGAGTTGAATCATGTAGTAATCAAAAATAGGTACCCGTTGCCTCATATTGATGACCTGTTTGACCAGTTACAAGGTGCTAAATTCTTTTTAAAGATCAATTTTTGTTCCGGATATCATCAGTTAAAGATTAAAACTGATGACATTCCAAACACTACTTTCAGAACTCGGTACGTGCATTACGAATTCCTAGTCATGTCTTTTGGATTAACTAATGCTGCTGCTGCCTTTATGGATATGATGAACTGAGTATTCAATAAGTATTTGAATCATTTTGTGGTTGTCTTTATTGATGACATCTTCATATACTCCAAAAGCCATGAAGATCATGAGAAATACTTGGGGTTGATACTCTAAAAGCTTCGTGAAAACAAGCTATACGCCAAGTTAAAAAAATACGAGTTCTGGCTTGAGGAAGTAAAATTCCTTGGGCACATGATATCAAATCACGGAATATCTGTTGACCCAACGAAGATTGAAGCAATCCAAAGTCGGAGAACATCAAGTCAAGAATCAAGTACGTAGCTTTCTTGGCTTAGCTGGTTATTATCGGAGATTCGTGGAAGGATTTTCTCAAATCGCTACTCCATTAACTCATTTGACTCGAAAAGATACAAAATTCAGTTTGAGAGAGGAATATGAGAAGAGTTTTCAAGAACTCAAGAGGAGACTTATTTCAGCACCTGTTCTGACAATACCATCTGGTTCGGAGGGATTTGCCACTACAGTGATGCTTCAGGCAGAGGTTTAGGATGTGTTCTCATGCAACATGGGAAAGTCATAGCCTATGCCTCACGACAACTCAAAGAATATGAGAGAAATTATCCTACTCATGATCTAGAGTTGACAACAGTCATTTTTGCACTAAAGATCTGAAGACATTACCTGTATGGGGAGAAAGTGGAGATCTATACGGATCATAAAAGCCTCAAATATTTCTTCACCTAAAAGGAACTCAAAATGCGGCAACGATGTTGGCTCGAGCTATTGAAAGATTACGATCATACCATTCAATACCATCCTGGAAAAGCGAACATGGTAGCTGACGCGTTGAGTAGAAGATCATATATGGGTACGAGTGCGATATTGTCAACGCAAATGCCCATTTGGTATGACTTACAATGGATGGAGATAAAGTTAAAGATATCAGTGGCTCACGCGATGATGTCAAATATACGAGTAGAACCGACTTAAATTGATAAAGTTAAACTGCTCAAACTACAGACCCGGAGCTGATGCGTATGAAGAAGAAAGTACAAGAAGGTGTTATTCTAGAAGCAAGAATCGATGAAGAAGGAATACTTCGAGTCAACTCCAGACTTTGTGTTCCTAATGACTCTGATTTGAAGTATAAAATCATGATGGAGGCACACAACACACCGCTTGCAATCCATCCTAGGAGTACCAAAATGTTTCGCGATCTTCGACATACATTTTGGTTTAGCAATATGAAGAGAGAGATACCAGAGTTTATCTCAAGGTGTCTAACTTGTCAACGTTTCAAGGCGAAGCATCAAATGCCAAAAGGTCCATTGCAACCACTTGAAATTTTAGAATGGAAGTGGGAGCACATTACCATGGATTTCGTTACTGGTCTTCCCTTTCTCCTACTAATCTTCATAACTTGAGTTATACACATCCAAATTAGTCTGTTTTTGATTCTATGGATTCGTAATTCATAGAACTACAACATACTAGAATTCTAACAATTTATAAAAACATTAACCAACCTAAAATTTGACCTAAAACACATGTTCATACACTATTTTCATGTTTTAACATCTCTAGCGAAATCGAACACCACAAATTTGTTTCTTAACCATTTTGATTCATTCAACTTGCGTTATTTACGTTTTTCGACGTACTAATCACATCTATTATCAATTTCAGATTATATACATGATCTAACCATCAATTTAAGCCTTAAAATAGACCAAAATACATATACTAAGCCATAAACCAACTTTCTTCATCTAACACTTGTTTCCACGAATTTGATTACATGAAAACCTGTTATAGATTACGTATAACAAATTATACATACTAATTAACATATATGATCAATCTCTTAACAATCTAACCATAGAAATCATACTTTTCAAAGAAAACTCAAGAAGTATAATACTAAAAACTCAAAGTTAGATTATTACCTTTGATTAGCTATAAAATTTTGAACAATCTTCTTGTTTCTTCTTTCCGTAACCCTCACAAATTCCTTCTCTCAATTTACAGAGAACTTCTTCTCTTGCTCTCTTCTTTCTTCCTTCTGTTCTTTCTTAGGCTTAAGCCAACGTAAAACTAAAACAGACGCTAACATAAAAAAAAAAAAACTAACGTATAATAATAAGGCTACTAAATACCTATTAGTTATTTTTTTATTTTAAACTTAAAAGCCATAAGGCCTTGTTTGGCAAAACCTATTAAAATAATGACTTAATCATTCCTTAAGCCTTGTGTGGCAAAACAAGATTAAAATTAGAATTTCAAAAGCTCTAAGGCTTTGTTTGGTAAAACCAAATTAAAACGCTTTTAATTTATTTTCATAAGTCATATTTATTGTCACAATTTATTTAAATAAATTTTCATATTCAAATTAAATTAAATCTAATAAAAA
Source organism: Panax quinquefolius (assembly GCA_020205615.1). Classification (NCBI taxonomy): domain Eukaryota; kingdom Viridiplantae; phylum Streptophyta; class Magnoliopsida; order Apiales; family Araliaceae; genus Panax; species Panax quinquefolius. The sequence continues at coordinate 40,517,794 of CM035162.1, read as the reverse complement.
TTTATTAAATCCATTTACCACATAAACCAATACAACAAAATTATAATTTTCATTATAATTATAATTTTATTTATTAAATTAACACATCACTTTAATTACAAAAATCAAATTAAATAACATTATAACAAACCATATAATCCCTAATAACTCTCTAATTTAGTTATTGAGTTAAATTAGAGTATTATCTCATAATTTTAATTCATCACTCTTTTATCTTAATTAAGTTAATTTCTATAACTCATGAATTATTTACTTACTAATAAATAATCCAATAAATATCTACTAAACAACAAACACATCAATTAAAAATATTTATTTAATTCAATAAATATTTGAAATTATAAATAAAATTCTGGATTGTTACATTCTTTCCACCTTATAAGGATTCCGTCCTCGGAATCACCAAAACCCTACCTTCCTCAGGGTTTTTTTTTCAAATCTCTTCGTTGAATAACTTCAACACATTACCTTAATATAGGTTTTATATTTCCTACTCCCACCATTCTTCATAATAAATTCTTGTAAGTTTTATTTCATAACTGTCACTTGAACTCAATTATATTTTGAGTATTATATATTCTTTAACCCATTTATTTCCTTTTCTAAGGATCGTTATCATAAACACTCGAGATATTACATTCACCTATTCGTCTAAGAATTTCGTCCTTGAAATTTTATTTATTAATCTTCATTCATTCAATCTATCAAAATAGATTTTATGTTAATACTTTATTCATTCATTGGGTTCTATAACCACTTATTTTCACAAAGATCTTTCTACAATTATTAAACTTTTCTATTAAAAGTTTTACATTATTATTTGATAACTCATCTCCTTCTCATTTAAAAATTTCTTTTCTCACTTATTCAATATATTCATCATTCAGTGTCGCATTCTATGACTCACTTCTTTCTAAGGAATATCATCCTTGCCACACTCACCTTTTTAGAATAGCAAGAATCTTCCACAATTGCTCAATAATTGGGAAGCAGTATGAATAACTCAGGAATTTAAAAGATTCCAAATCATGCTGAGGGTCATAAGACCTTGAACTACGTCCACGGTTATAAGTACTCTTTCAACTTAAACCTTAATAGTCATTAGACTATAGGGACTCCCGTATTTAGGGTTTTAAGCCCTTCGTACGATGTATTGTGCACAAACATTTAAACGTTATGCGTATGTCCATAGTTATAAGTAATCTTTCAATTTAAACTTTAACAGTCATAAAGACTATAGGGACTCCTCGTACTTAGGGTGATCATCCCTTCGTACAATGTATTATGCACAAATATCTAAATTCCTCCGCGTAATCCCCTATAAAAGGGTTGTTCATCTCAGCTTTTCAACATCTGAATCCGCACCAAAACAATTTGGTTTGGCATAGTTTGACAAAGAACGCTTGAATTCCATGAACATCTTTCAATATTCGTCTATCTGAATCAAATAGCATAGACTTCTACAATAATTCCGACATCAACTGAAATATATATATATACATATATATATTCTCATATCTTAAAGAAATCTCAAAATCTTTTTATGACGTCATGATACCGCACTATATTTACAGTCCGTTTGAGGATTCCGTCATTTGGTGATTTTATCATACTGCATCATACCATAGTGGGTTGACGATCCTTAGATCACATCCAACACTAAGTAATACTGCATTGATGACTCCATCATTTTTATCATCTCTGCACCAGGTTCCATGACAGATTAATGATATAAAAATACATTTTGATATATTTCAAATCATTTTTATCTAGCCGAAGCAATTAGCATAGACATACGAATAAAGGTATTGTTTTTAAAACTTGTTGGTTTCATCATTTGATCCAATGTTTTTCAAGAAAATAGAAGTGCAAACATAATCATAAAGTCAATAAATTTCAAAAGTCTAGCATAGCTAGTAGATTTAGAATATCCAGGTATCCATCAACTTTAATCTTTACTTCATTACTTCATTACTTAACCATTCTATCAATCATCAACTTCATTAATGCTCTCTATACTATAACCGTTTTCTAACCAAAATAGTTCATCAAACTTACCGCACATTGGAAGTTCAGGAACTTGCCACAATAATATGAGTTTAAGAACTTATCCTAGTCAGACCATAGGCATCCATTTGCCGAGGGGTTCAAAACATACCATATTATTATGAGTCATGAACATACCATATGTATTAGTTTTAAGAACTGCACCTAATCCTAATAATATCTGACTAATCTTAATAGTTTCTAACTATCAAATATACACATGAAAAAAGAATAACCTTTTCGCCACATATACATTGATAACGCGACACCAATATTCCAATGATTATCAATGTGATAAACTAAGTACAAGCACAAAACCCTCGCCCATACAAAGGTTTGTACAACTCAGCCGTCATATGAGTCCTTAATTGAAATCCTTCCTAACTCTATCTTACTCTTAACAACTTACCCATAACTTGTTCAATACGAATTCTTCGTATCACATTATCTATAACTCCTCGTGAGTTTACCTCGTACTATATCATAGTACATTACCATCATAACATCAAGCTATAATTATTCAAACATTACAAACCATCTTTCTCTTATAACTTAAACAGATCACGTCGTGATCTTATTCTATAATCATCTCCCTTAAAATTCTTTTCTTCACTTGTGATCGTTTTGTTTTACGATCCCCTTTCTTTCCTTTCATTTACGACATTATTCATTATCTTGGCTATTGGAGTTAGGCAACTCCCATTTCTTATCTTTATATCTCTTCAAGATTCTTCTTTGAATTCTCTTGTTTATATAACAATTCTTCTTTTAAGAATTTCTAACTTCATTTATATTGCTCAACATTTCATTCGTGTTCCACATTCGTATCCACTTTCTATACTTGGTACACATCGAGTCTCTAATAGTTTCAATATGGTACGCTGAGTGGTTTCCCACAAACAACCAACAAACTAGGTTCCGAGTTGCTAGTTCGTATATACCTCCGCTCTATGAAGGAATCGTTTAGCCCAGATACCACACATCAACTATTAAAGAGTACAATTATACCATACTTAAATATAACTTTTTGATTCTTAACTTCTTTATCATTCTCTTCTTATAGACATATCGCTCATTTATTATCACCTTACATCCTTATTATTGGAGTTGGGTAACCCCACATTCATATTCCTTATAACTCTACGAGATTCTTCTTTGAATCCTCTCACGCATGTTTTAATCCCTTCTTTAAAAAATTTCTTAAATTAATTCTTATTATTCAAACTCTACTTGAGTTTATTCTTTCTTTATCTTCACCTTCCTTCTCTAAGGTTATAGCCTACGGTACTCCTACCTACGGTTTATAACCTAAAACTTTGATCTTTGCCTCTCTAGCCATTGTGGGATAATACCGGCTGGCTTCGTGTCCCCACCTCTGGACCTCCATCTCTCCATTGTGGGATAATACCACCAGCCTTTGTGTCCCCACCTCCGGCAACCCGATCGAATGACCCAAATCGAGCTTTCGAGAGTCGACTTTGATACCAACTGTAACAACCCCAAAATTCATACAATACAAGTATCGACTTCGGTCGTTAATAATACGTCTAACTTCTGACTTTACATCATTATTCGATGTTAAACTTAATAATATACGGAATAATTTAAACTTTTATGTCTTTTTACTTTAATTCCCTGAATCAAAACTTTTATCATCTACATGTCTTTGAATCTATAATCCATGATTCACTTCATAACAATTATTATATCAAATTTTACATTTCACTTCGATAACCTTTGCATAACAGATAACTCAAACTTTAACTTTACAACTCAGCATAAAGCTATATATCATAAAATATTTAGTACATCTCATGAATCTTAATCATGGTATAAGAAATAACAACTTTAGCTAAAATATTAATCTTCGTGTATTATTTCTGATCCACGTCATTCAAGTAGCACATAGTGTTACCTTCAATCCTTAACCTGCAAAAATGGTTATTTGCAAGGTTGAGCTCGATAGCCCAGCAAAATCTAATAGTTTTTATGCATCACGTAGAACATAATAACATGCTCAACATATATCTCATAAACATTGGACTAACATAACATACATGTTACAGTTCATATAACAAGTATAAAGATTGAGTTCCTTACTCAATCAACATGCTTTACTCAATCAACGTAGTCTAAGTTGAATTTAACATTTCATACATTTAAAATATATATAACACATCATGCCTCTTTGCAATAAAGATTTAAAACAGTTCATCATCAAGTTCACATAACAAATAGGAACTGAAAGACTTGCCTTGATCGTTGTTTACCAATAACAGTTTAACAACTTACAGATATCTGCACTTCACGTGCCCTACACAATTATATAATCATTCACTTTAACTATTAGTCACATAGCAACACATATTAGTTGTAATGTAAACTTTACTCTATGCCTCATAACCCTTCCTATCATAGATACACAATGTTCAATTTGATTATGTTAACTTTTAACTTATATCTCATTGTATTTCATATTTGAAGTTCATTCAAATGTTTAAGTCTTGCTAGGACTACTTATTGGTTTTATATTAACACTACTAAATATCTTATAATATTCATTTCATTTGATTTAAAACACTTTTTACGTTCATTATCACTTATCACGGCGTTTCGACGTTTATTCGTCACACGCCTAATTTGTCTCTCTTCTGTGTGCTTAGTATGCGTATACAACTTATCTAATACATAATTTATTAATGTTAAATATCATTATACTTCATAATATTCATGTTCTATAACTTAGAACATCTTTTATCGTCAAGAGCACTACACTTGCATAAGTGCATGCCCGACGCCCTCCGATTGTCCCCGAAAACACAACAGTCCTACAAATGACCATTTTAACCCCTGTTCCAGACCACAAATTGAAAATCTTTAAGAATTAAAGTTGTAGGTCTATTAGTCCTCGTTTCGGATCATCTTGAATCACCTTAATCGGAGTTTGTATGAAAACGTTATGGTCGTTTTACCAAAACAGTCAAAGCGATCCACATCGGCCACACACATAGGGCGCGGCGCTTCTTTTCCACGCTACCATACGCCATCTAGCAATAATTGGGCAGTCAGCGCTTAGGCTTAGCCTGCATTATGTTGTTTTGCAATTTTTTGACCCTTTTCTCCTACTAATCTTCATAACTTGAGTTATACACATCCAAATTAGTCCATTTTCGATTTTATGGATTCATAATTCATAGAACTACAACATACTAGAATTCTAACTATTTATAAAAACATTAACCAACCTAAAATTTGACCTAAAACACATGTTCATACACTATTTTCATGTTTTAACATCTCTAGCGAAATCGAACACCACGAATTTGTTTCTTAACCATTTTGATTCATTCAACTTGCGTTCTTTTCGTTTTTCGACGAACTAATCACATCTATTATCAATTTCAGATTATATACATAATCTAACCATCAATTTAAGCCTTAAAATAGACCAAAATACATATACTAAGCCATAAACCAAATTTTTTCATCTAACACTTGTTTCCATTTAATTTGATTACATGAAAAACTTGTTATAGATTACGTATAACAAATTATACATACTAATTAACATATATGATCAATCTCTTAACAATCTAACCATAGAAATCCAAATTTTCAAAGAAAACTCAAGAAGTATAATACTAAAAACTCAAAGTTAGATTATTACCTTTGATTAGCTATAAAATTTTGAACAATCTTCTTGTTTCTTCCTTCCATAACCCTCACAAATTCCTTCTCTCAATTTACAGAGAACTTCTTATCTTCCCCTCTTCTTTCTTCTCTCTTCTTTCTTCCGTTTGTTCTTTCTTAGGCTTAAGCCAGCGTAAAACTAAAACAGACGCTAACATAAAAAAAAATAAACTGACTTATAACAATAAGGCTACTAAATACCTATTAGTTATTTTTTTATTTTAAACTTAAAAGCCATAAGGCCTTGTTTGGCAAAACCTATTAAAATAATGACTTAATCATTCCTTAAGCCTTGTTTGGCAAAATAAGATTAAAATTAGAATTTCAAAAGCTCTAAGGCTTTGTTTGGTAAAACCAAATTAAAACTCTTTTAATTTATTTTCATAAGTCATATTATTGTCACGCTTTATTTAAATAAATTTTTATATTCAAATTAAATTAAATCTAATAACAATTTATTAAATCCATTTACCACATAAACCAATACAACAAAATTATAATTTTCATTATAATTATAATTTTATTTATTAAATTAACACATCACTTTAATTACAAAAATCAAATTAAATAACATTATAATAAACCATATAATCCTTAATAACTCTCTAATTTAGTTATTGAGTTAAATTAGAGTATTACCTCATAATTTTAATTCATCACTCTTTTATCTTAATTAAGTTAATTTCTATAACTCATGAATTATTACTTACTAATAAATAATCCAATAAATATATACTAAATAACAAACACATCAATTAAAAATATTTATTTAATTCAATAAATATTTAAAATTATAAATAAAATTTTGGATTGTTACAATAGCCGCCCCCGTAAGATTTTGGGAATAATCTAGTACCCATCCGAGGAACTATAAGCTTGTCGGTGGTCTTCGACTCAGAACCTTGTCAGGTTAAAATGATGGCTAAATTTTATGTCATTGATGGGGGCTTCTTCATACAATGCTATCCTCGGGCGACCCACGTTGGCCAATTTACAGGCAGTAACCTCAATCACTGACATGAGAATAAAATTTTTGACCTTTATGGCGCTGGGGAGGTTTGTGTTGACTAGGAGGTCTCTCGGGTATGCTATAATACTACTTTAAACTTGGCCCAAACCGCTCCAAAAAAAGAAGAAGGACAAGGGGAAAGTAATAATGACCATTTCCTAATAAACAAAGTAGGAGGATGGACCCATCAAGGTGGCACCCTTAGAGGAAAACATTTAGAGCCCGAAATTGAATCGACCAAAAAGGTTAAATAGTTTGAGCTTATACCCAAAAACGCAATGTGCTGGTCGCATTGACCGAGGACATGAAGTAACAGATCATTGATCTACTTCGAGAGTACGAGGATATTGTTACTTGGTCGCCGCAAAATATGTTCGGGATCAATGAATCATTTGTCAGCCACAAGCTGAATATAGATCCTTGTAGGAAACTAGGTAAACGGAAGCGCATAAATTTTACCCAAACAAAAAAACATCCATAGAAGAAGAGGTAGACAAACTCTTAAAGGCAGATCTTATATGTGAAATTTTGTACCCCGAGTGGTTGACAAATGCAATTATAGTAAAGTGAGCAATGAGAAATGGCCTATATGTATCGACTATATAGACTTGAACAAGTTTTGCCTAAAGGACTCCTACCCTCTGCCCTTCATTGACCAACTCATCAATGGTACGACTATTCACCTCCTTCTTTTCTTTATGTATGCTTTCTCGGAGTATCATTAGATTAAAATGGCAAAGGAGGATATCCCTAAGACTAATTTCATAATGAGGTCATGTCGTTTAGATTGGTTAACATTGGGGGAACTTATCAAAGGATGATGAACACAATATTTAAGGATCACATCGAAAAGAACATGAAAGTATACATAGATGACATGATTGTTAAAATTTTAGCTCCAACCGCCTATGTCGAGGACCTCTGATAATGTTTTTAAATTCTTCGGCGGCATAATATGCTCTTAAACCCGAAAAAGTGCACCTTTGGACAGGCGTCAGGGAAATTCTTGGGTTTCTTGATTAGTGAGGGGGAATTAAAGCAAATCCACAGAAAATACATGCCATCTTGGATATGAAACCTAGGAAGCATAAAGATATACAAATGTTAACGAGTAGTTTAGCTGCCTTCCGGAGGTTGGTCTCTAAATTAGTAAAACGATGTATTCCTTTCTTTGATACCCTGAAAGGTGCCTAGAATACTCGCAGTTTGTGTGGACACCCAACTTTTAGTTGGCTTTTGAATATATTAAGTCATATTTAGCTCGACCACAGATACTCTCATAAGTCTGTCCATAGGAGAAACTTTAAATATATCTTGCGGCTACTACAAAAATTGTTAGAACGACGTTGGTTCGAGAAAAAAAGGCGTACAATGCCCTATCTACTCTTTCAGACAAGTCCTTCGGGGAGTAGAGTCACGATACCCCGATCTAGAAAAGTTACATATGCCTTAAATGACAAGTCCTTCGAGGAAGTTACGACATTATTTTCAGGGAAGAACATTAAGGGTGATGACCGATAAACCCCTCATGAAGATACTTTTCAAACCCAACCTCTAGGGAAGACTAGTTATGTGGGATGTAGAACTTAGTTAATATCATATTAAATATCATGCTCGAACGACCATTAAAGGCTAAGCTCTAGTTGATTTCATAATAGAATGCACATTCCCCGACGAGCAACCATCAGAACCAGGTCCGATGAGTGTTCTCGAGCCACAGACTATTCAAGGGAATTTGGATCTTGTTTGTAGGTGGTTCTTCTACCACTAATAAAAGCGGAAGATGAGTCATTCTCACTAGCCCCGAGGGCTTTAAGTTCAGGCAAGTGCTACGCTTTCGTTTCAAAGCCACCAATAATGAGTTCGAGTATGAGGCTCTCCTCTTGGGCTTGAGGCTTGCTCATGGTCTAGGCGTTCAAAAGCTAAATGCTTTTAGTGATTCCCAATTGGTTGTCAAACAAGTGTTAGGAGAATATGAGCCAAAGAACAAAAGATGGTCGACTATTTGAAGGAGGTCTAAAAGAGCTTATAGTCATTTCAAGAGTTCTTAATTCAAGGCATTATTTGGGAACAGTCCCAGATTATCGATGCCCTCTCCAAACTACCAACAACCTAGGAGAATGACTTAAGGGATCATTGTACGTGGAAACCTTAGATTTTTCGAGTACCAATCAACATGAGTTACTTAGTATTGAACTGGGCCTCAGCTGGATGACCCATATACTTTTATTTTTGTTGCATGGGATCCTACCTGAGGACCCCAAGGATGCCTAACGGGTTAAATATAAAACATCAAAATACTGAGACAGGGGTATTTTTGGCCGATAATACACGAGGATATGAAATCATATGTTCAAAAGTGTCATCAATGTCAAGTATATGCCAATATACCTAAACAGTAGGAAGAACCACTATCCTCCATTCTCTCCCCTATCCCGTTCGCAATGTCGGGCATCGACTTAATAGGTCCTCTTCTCAAAGCCCCTAACAGCCTTCAATTATGAATTGTGGTAGTCGACTATATGAGCAAGTGGGTTGAAGCAAAAGCACTCCAACGTATTACCGAGAGGGATTGTAAAATATTCTTCAATGATTTTGTCGTTATGCATTTTGGCATACCCTAAGTGTTAATCTTGGAAAATGGCCTTCAGTTTATAGGCAAGGAATTTAAGGCATATTTGGAATAACTAAATAACATGTATATGAAGTTGTTCGTCGAGAATCAGTAAGCCAGTGGCCAAGTAAAAGTAACAAATTGCATTCTCCTTTAAAGTCTAGAAAAATGTCTTTTCGACATTAAAGGAAAATGGGTCGAAGAGCTCCCCAGGGTGCTATGGGCATATAGAACGACCCCCAAGTCCATTAGCCGACTTAACACCTTTTAAGTTTGCATATAGGACTTATGCCCTCATGGGCAACTTACCTTTCTCCAACACATTAAGTCTGTGCTTAATATCAGTAATATCATTCTTCATTTCTTCTTGATTCTGAAGGATGTTAGTCAGCAAACTTAAGACTTCAGATGAAGAATCAGTGGTGTTTGGCAGAGTAGAAGAAGATGGATTATCAGAATGCAGATCAGAAGAGGCAGGAGTAGGTGGTATAGGTAGAGGATTAGGAACAATACGAATAAACTCACCATGAACAAGAGAAATGTGCGATTTTTTCAAATTTGCAGAATCCACAAATTCATTGTTAGACACAACAATTTCATCATCAAAGGAAATTTTAAAATGCTGGAAAATCTTGGTTAGAAAACCACTATAAGGAAGACATTTTTTGGTTTGACGAATACAACTTAACATATGAGATAACATCATAAGTGAGAAATTAAAAGAAACACCTTTGACAATCATGGCCACAACCACCAAATCTTGATATGTAATATCTGCACCACCACCAATGCTGGGAAATAGATTATAATGCACCAATTTGTGTAAAACACAAGTAGTAGGACAAACATCAACAATTTTCGGAGTAAAAAGAGAAGTTAAAGGTTGGTTATCCATGACTTTTTGAAGTTGTTCTAGAGGTGGAAAAAGAATATTCGCAGCACCTTTTAATGTGAATGGACATGGTCCGGCAGAGGGAATGTTAAGAATACTTCCAAAATCAACAACAGTAAAGAATAGAGATTTTGTGACATTCCAGAATTTTAAATGTAATTTTAAATATTTATTGAGTTATATAAATATTTAATGGATGTGATTATCGGTAAATGAATATTTGTTTTATTGATTTAATATTATTTAAAGAATTATTTGTTAAATAAATAATTAATGAATTAAGGAAATGATTATTATATTGATATTTCAATTAAATGATATATTATTTGTATTGTGTTATGTGATTAAAGGATTTATTTAAATAATTGTGATTTGAGTTAATTAAAATAAATATGAAAGCTTGATTAATATAGTGTGATAAATAACTATATTATAAGGAGTCGTTAAAATAAATTAAAGTAATTTATTTTAGTGTTTACCAAACAAGGCTTAATATATTAATTCTTTAATAAAATAAAAGGGTTTGCCAAACAAGCCTTATGGCTTTTGGAATTTCTAGATTTTTAAAATAAATATAATATATAAAATAATAATTATAATATAATTATAATATATATACGTTATATGTATTAAGTGATATACTTAATAGGTGAATTAAGGCCATATCGGTTTTTATATTTGTTTTACGCTTAAAGGTTTTCAGTTCTTTGGTCAGTTGCTAAGAACACACATAGAATTGAGAGAGAATTGGAGAGAAACCTAGGAATTTTACAACAATTTCAGTGTGTTTAACAAGGATTGCAAGCAAGTTCAAGGTATTTTTACACAACATTAGTATTAGATATATATATATATATATATATATATATATATATATGGATATATGAGTTTTACGGCAAAATTTCATGTTCTGTGAATTTCATATTTTGAATTGTTGCTTTACAATGGATTACTTGTGATTATATGAGTATATAATGATTAGAGATTTTGTTTAAACAACGATGGTATGCTAAATTCGTTTGACAGTGGAAGAAAAAGTTTTGACAGTGTATGTTTATATATATGTTTTCATGTGTTCATGAAAAGTACCAATTTAGATGGTCAATTCTTATATTAATCTGTTAATTGAGGCTTACATATGTTAGTTCAATGAGGTATGAGTATAACGTAATTGGAATGAGGTAATTTGGACAAGAATTGAAATCACAGTGTTCAATTTTGTGAAGGAACTCGAAAATGGAGTTTTTATTTGAAAAACATGAGTTTTGAGAAATTAATTAAAATAGTTGTAGTTAGAGTTAAATTGTGCTAGTTGGTTGTAAATGTGAGCAATCATGTTTATGATATTGTTGTATTTATTCTACGTGTTAATATTACTGTCTATTGGGTGAAATTTGTGTTTGTTGGGCTAAAGTCGGCTACTATTCATAGCCTTCTCTGCGTCTGTCGATTGAATATTTGGCCTTGCTTCTTGTGTTATGCCAAGTAAAAAGCACAAGAACAAGGCCGGCTGAATTAATCTTAGGTCCCAAGCCTTTGTATAAATTGCAATTGCGCATATTACCGGTTTGAGATGCTGACTTTTGCTAATTCTGCAGAATTGGGGAAATGTCATAACATGATGTGAGATTTTGTTAACATGTTAAATATGTAATGTTATGGTTAACATAACATAGTGAGTTGTGGTTAGTATGAGCAAAGATGCAAAAATGATTATTTAATCGAAAATGCGTTATGTGATAACATAGTTTATACAATGAACGATAGTGAAGTGTTATGATGATTAACACTTGGGAATTCTGAAATGTAAAGTGTAGCACAAGACTTATGTTAAAATAACAAGTTTAGCTAGTAATACGTTTTATATTGAAACGTGAACATGAGTATGTCTAATGGATGTTATGGTTTTAATACTGTGTTTAGGTGAACGTGAGTTTAATATTTTAGCTTACGCTCGAGGAAAGTTTTCTAACTCCATACTTTCATTAAGTTAGTTTGTTACGTTTATACAGTTCTTTTAACTCTACATTTTCGTTGAGTTAGTCCTATATTTATAAATGCATGCTTTTGATTGAGCAAGCTTTTTATATCAAATGTTATTGCTTTCAAAATTCATTGGAACAAACTCTAACTCTAGTATTATTGGAAATTCTCAATTTGTTGATTCATTCCAACTTGTTTACAGTTAATCAAGTTTCTTAAAGTTCAGGAATTCATTTCTAAATATTATAAAACTTGAACCTAGCTTATTTTACTATTCAAGCAAAGGTTAACCATTTCATTCATTCTATTGAATACTTATGCTCTATAGTTATTTCAAGCATGAGTTAGATGTATAGAATCAGCTCATTTATGATTCTCAAATATTCTAAGTTATGTTGTTATTAAACAACTGTTGTATTATCAAACACTGTGGATTCAACTAGTTCCCTAGTTGATGATCATTAAACTTCAATTACCCTTGAAAGCTTATCCAAACCAAACTTTCTTTGGTGCGAACTTGTACACTAAATACTAAGATGAACAACCCTATGTTTAGGGGTTTACGCTTAGCGTTGAAATGTTTGTGTACAATACATTGTACGAAGGATTGATCCCCCTGAGTACGCGGAGTCCTTATAGTCATATGACTGTTAAAGTTAAAGTTGAAAGATTACTTATAACTGTGGACATGGTTCATGGTCACTTGACCCTCAGTAGTTTATTTAAGAATGTTAATAGAACAAATTATTCAGTTCTATAGAGCCTATGAGTTGGTAAATGTTGAAAAGTTAATAGAACATATCATTCAGTTCTATTGAGCCTATTATTTGGCAAATGTTGTAAAGTTAATAGAACAAATTATTCAGTTCTATAGAGCCTATTATTTGGCAAATGTTGAAAAGTTAATAGAACATATCATTCAGTTCTATTGAGCTTATTATTTGGCAAATATTGTAAAGAAATTTATTCTTATCTCAAGTGAGCTTTGTTTGCTCACTCTTGAATATTTATACATTTATTGCAGCTATGAATGAGAAGGTAGATAAACCTACAATTAGCAAAGGAAAGGGAAAAAATGTACAAGTGATGAAGACTTGTAATTTATTTTATCATTGATGATAGACTTTTAATAATGATGTGATGTAATAATTTTATTTTTGCACTTGAATGATTGTATTAAAGGTTAGAGAACCTGGGAGATAATGTTTTTATTTAAGTAATCCTGTATGGACAGGTTTTTATTATTCAATTTATTATAATTGGGTAGTTAAATATGAATGTTTTGATTACGTGAACACTAAATCTTGAGGTAATGAAGTACATGGATTTGGGGGTGTCACAGATTTTCCCTTAACAAAAGATGTATAACAATCACTATTACACATAAGATTTGTGTAAAAAGCATAAAAGATATCCCACATGAATTGAAAAGTTTTTCTAGAGGAGAGTTTTTGAAATAAAACAGATCCATAATTTTCTCATAAACAAAATATTTTATAGCAATCGAGGTTTTACATGGTTCATCTATTACCCTCTATAATAATAGCCTAGTCCACGTCCAATACCAACTAGTATTGGAGACTCAATTTATTTCTTTAAATCGACTCCTTTTACAAAATAGATTCTTTCAAAACTTGAATTACAGAATTCTCTTGAGCACTTTTGCTCCTTGTGCACCAATGCACTCCTTAAGCACATATGCTTCTTTGAACTTGTTTGTAAATAATTCTTACTCCACCCGGATTAAATACCTTTAGACAATACTTAGTCTAAATAAAAAGATTACAAATATAGAGGTCTAATGATCAAAGCAAATAAATAATTTAATAATGTAAGACTCAACTAATGAATGCAGTGATCAAAGAGTAAAGAGATATCACCAATGTAGATCTCACAAAAATTTGCTAAAAATAATTTGAATTTTAATTGCAGCAGCTAAGTAATTGCACCAAAATAATTTTATAGCTTTTCAATGTATAACAATGCAATAGTAATTCGTGTGTTCATAAAATGATATCTCAATTGAATTTATAGGCTTAATATATTACCGTTGCAAACAAGTTCCGTTCTAATAATCAAAATTTATTTCCGTTTGGAACAAATCAGAAGGATAAAATATATAACCAATAATCCATGTATTTCTCTTGGATAAAACTAGTCAATTTCTTTTTTATCTTATCTGATTGACTTCTTCAAAAATAATCTACTAAAGTGATTTGAATTAATGATAGTTCCGTAACAATTACCACATGTACACATATCACACTGTTTTGAAATAAATCACGTAAGAGATATGAGAGAATGTCAATTTCGTAATAATTGCCAAGTGCTAACCAAGAGATATCAATTACTTTCCAGTATAATTATTATCAAGACTTTAGCATTCAAAGGGATGTTCATGGAATTATATATATACTAGTTGATAGCCCGTGCAATGCACAGGCTAGTTTGTTTTTCGATTGTATAATCTTCTAAAATTAAAATGAGAAAGATTTTTCATAATAATAATATTTTTTTCATATAAATTTTTCGATTTTTTTTGCATGGAATAGCAATTACATGTATAAATATGTTGCTATTGCTATTTTATTACTTCCACAGTTCCACTTTTATTGCGATAACCCATTTTATTTAAGATCATTCAGTTGCTGCTCAATTTTCTAAATCTTCTCTTTCATGACTTTGATCTTTGTTTGTAGCGTAACAATAGTTTCTTCGATCCTTGCATTCTTGGCATATCCATAACCACCATCGTCACTACTGCTATCATCGCTTATTTCAATAATTTGGCGTTTGTTCTGCCCCTTTGTTTTGTGTTGGTATAGATCTGCAAATAAATGAAAACACATAAAATTTTAAAAATAACATGCAAAATAGGAAGAATATATTAGTTAAAAAAACAAACTAATAGTCGTTGCTCAATTTTCTGAATCTTCTCTTTCATGGCTTCGATCTTTGTTTGTAGTGTAACAATAGTTTCTTCGATCCTTGCATTCTTGGCATATCCATAACCACCATTGTCACTACTGCTATCATCGCTTATTTCAATAATTTGGCGTTTGTTCTGTCCCTTTATTTTTTGTTGGTATAGATTTGCAAATAAATGAAAATACATAAAATTTTAAAAATAACATGCAAAGTAGGAAGAATATATTAGTTAAAAAAACAAACTAATTACTTGACCTGATATCCATTATTTAGTATTTTGTACGATATTGTTTGTGTATTGGGTATTTTGTTTATGTGATAGTAGTATTTATAGGTGTTTTATATTTAATGAGTATTTATTTTTTTGGTCATCAATTCTTATCCGTTATATGTTACCAATTTTAATATTTATGGCTATAGTGAGTGTTGTCTTTTGGATTGTTTATTATCCGTTATATGTTACCAATTTTAATAGTTATGACTATAGTGAGTGTTGTCTTTTGGATTGTCTATTGATTTAACTATGTATCTTAATTGTAATGCAATGTTGTATAGCATGAATCCGTGTGACAGTTTTGAAGATGAAAGAAAAAGAACTATTGGATTGGAAGAGACAACTGAATTAATGGTTTTCTGTTATGTATTAATGGTTAATATTATGTATTAATGGCTAATATCAATTGATTAAAATTGGGTGTGTTTGGAAGCCAGATTAATTAATTGATTTGAAATTGATTGAGTTGAAGGATAAGCTGTGAAATTAATTGAGTTTCTGTTGGAAATCAAATTGGAAGACAAATTGATTTGAAATTGATTGAGTTGAAGGATAGCCTGTGATGTATTTATATATAAGGATTGATATATAACCTCCTTCCACGTGTATCATGCTTATTAAACTATCCCATTAAATTAGGATTCTCTCTGATATCTAAGTGATAGCAACATTTCAAGATTTTTAGCATACACGATATATATATATATATATATATATATATATATATATATATATATATATATATATATGCTAACCACTTTAAATATCAATAAATTTTGCAAATCAATTAACAATTCATTTTTAAAGAATCCTCTCAATTTTAAGCATGCATAAAATACTTATCATATTAAATGCAGATAAAATGTCCTAAGGCCTTGAATTGAAAAATCAAATATTTGCAATGACCTTACATTAAATCCTAGGACACAAATATCTTCAATCTCTTTCAAACAATTCACCAAAAATCATCTTTTCAATTTCCTGAAATTTCACAGTAAAGAATTTGAGAGTAATCCTACTGAGGCAAAATATACGTAAGCCCAATAACTCAAACTTAAGAGAAATCAGTGTCCTCAGGCCCTTAGTCACAGGTGGTGGATTGTCAACTTGAGGCCCGAAGAACTTAGAGATGACCGAACGTCAGAATGACAATGTAGCAGTCTAATAGTCAAGTGCGGTGTCAGACGACTGATAAGATATGGACCGCCCATAACACGTGAAGTGGGCCACCACACGCCCCCAAGTTATGACATTGTGACATGACTTGTTCCCGTAGAAGGTATGCCTATAAATAGATAACGAGGAAGACGATGATGTTAATTTGCAGAATTAATAACATACATAAAATCACATGATTTAACAGTGGAAGAATGACATAAATCATATTTTAAAGTTTCTGCAATCCCAAAAATCACCTTATGCGATATTATTAATTGAGGAAGGATAAATGATATAACTTATGAAGATGAATCAACTCCTTGATGTAATCTTTAAGTCCCAATCATTTGATCTTTTGCGCTTCTTCGAATCCATGGCTCAAATGTTAGTTACTCGGTGTGTGCAGCACTTTAAAGGTGTTCCACCAAGAGATTTTTGATTGAATAAGTAAATTTAAGTTTCTCCAAACCTTGGGTGACTAACTCTAATTCTCTCTCTCCTAACTCTTTAGGCTGTATAGAATTCTTTGTAGTATCTATATACTCACAGTTGTGTCAATCCTTAATCTATCATAAGGCCTCTCCTTATATAGATTAATTCCCTTCCTAAATTCTTTAGGATTTAGGGTTTTTAATTCAATTCCTAAACTATTTAGGAACTAAATAATAATAATAATAATAATAATAATAATAATAATAATAATAATAATAATAATCCTTTGTAGGATTGCGAAAACAAGATCAAAACATACAATCTAATTGTAAATGCAATGAAAGCATGCAAAAAGTAATTTAAAATTTTTTGCAATCCCAATAAATAACCTTATGAAACATCATTAATTGAGGAATGAGAATTTTCACTGTTCTTTGTGTTCTTGAAGGTTTTGAACAAAAATCATGAAAATTAATACTACGAATTCGTTATAACACCGAATCCGTTCATTTAAGGTTTGGTCTCTTCGTAACAACATGCATAATCAAATAAGAGTGGGAATTTTAAAAAAAACATTTATGTTTGACATATTAAAATCACGTATAAGGGCTATATGGCCAAAACACATACTCTGTAAGTTTTGAGCAACATATACGACATGTTTTATGACACTGAAGATATGGTCTACATAATATATATAATCAAATACGATATGGTAATATTCAACACATACATAAACTCATAATCACACCCTTTCTCAATTACAGAGACTTTACAAAAGCTTTGAAAGCCATTTTCATGAAAACTAAATGATGTAAAAGAATTTGGGTTTGGAGAGTTTACCCAGAGTCTAGTTTAGAAGAGATGATCACAGATGATCCTTTCACCAAAAACTTGTTGATTAAACACTCACAATTCTTCTCAAACTTCTCAATTCTCTCACTGTGATTTACTTGTTAACTTAGAAAAAATGAAGAAAATAGAGAAGACGTCGAATATATCAAATAAACTGACGCGCATTATGGTCAGTTACCCATCATGAGTTAACTGCCTATAACTCCCACTAAGGCCATGTTTGGCTAGGCTTAATAGATTTCAAAACCATTTAATTTAATAAAGCTTTATTATATAGTTTAATTAATGTCACACTCCTTCATAAAATAAATCAATAATTTATTTAATTTACTTTAAATAAAATATAATAAATTCTCATAAATTCACATAGTCACATAATTAAATTTCTCATTAATAAATAATGTCAAATTATTAACTCTCTAATTAATACTTAAATTAAAATACCAATAGGCTTATTAAATATTTCTTTTTATACAATAAGCTCACATAATCACATACTTCGATAATAAAAATTCTCCACATTAATTTAATAAATGTAACACATATAATTAAATTAATCTACCACAATTTCATCAATTAATTATTTAATCTAATAATTAAATCATCAGAAATATTTATTTACTTCAATAAATATTAAAATTAAATTACAAAATCTCGTTCGTCACATCTTTCCCCCCTTAAAAGGATTCTGTTCCCAGAATCACGACTCAATAAATTCAACCCGTCAGATTCTCCCCTTACAAAGATTCTCGTCCCGTAATCGCTATACATAAATTAAGTAAATAAATATGGGTAATTCTTCATCATATTCTCTTCGAGTTCTCACGTAGATTCTTCAGCGTTGTGGTTCCTCCAAATTACCTTAACAGAAGGTATTACTTTATTTATGAGAACTTGTTCTTTTCTGTCGACAATTTGAACGGGAATTTCTTCGTAAGATAAGTCTTTGTCTAAATGTAGGGGTTCATATTCAATGACGTGTTTGTAATCGGGTTTGTAGGGTCGTAGGACTGAGACATGGAAAACGTTGTGGACATTCTCTAGAGCTGGAGGTAAGACTACCTCATAAGCAACTTCTCCGACCCTTCTCAGAAATTCAAAGGGTCCAATGAATCTTGGGCTTAATTTCCCTTTCTTTCTGAACCTGATCTTTCTCTTCCAGGGAGAGACCTTTAAAAACACATAACTACCCGGTTCAAATTCAACATTCTTACGGTGTGGATCAGCGTATTTCTTCTGTCTATCTTGAGCTGCTACTAGTCGTGCTCGAATCACTTTGACTATTTCTGCTGTCTGTTGTACCAATTTTGGACCTAGCAATTATCTTTCGCCAACTTCATCCCAATAAAGTGGAGTTCTGCACTTTCTGCCGTATAACGCTTCGTAAGGCGGCATGCCTATACTAGCGTGGTAACTGTTGTTGTAGCCGAACTCTACTAACGGTAGGTGATCATCCCAATTTCCTTTAAAGTCCATCACACAGGCTCTTAGCATATCTTCTAATGTCTGAATCGTTCTCTCACTCTGTCCGTCTGTTTGAGGGTGGTATGCTGTACTCATTCGCAATTGCGTTCCCATGCATTCCTGTAGACGTTTCCAAAAATTCGATGTAAAGCGCGGATCTCTATCAAAAAAAATTGACACCGGCACTCCGTGCCTCGAAACAATCTCTTTCACATATAACCTTGCCAACTGATCTAAGTTGAATCTGATTTTGATCGGAAGGAAGTGTGCGGATTTCATCAGTTGGTCAACGATAACGCAAACTGCGTCGTAGCCTTTCTGAGTCGTCGGAAGGCCAGCCACGAAGTCCATTGTAATATGTTCCCATTTCTATCCTGGGATCTCTAACGGTTGTAGCGATCCACTTGGTCTCTGATGTTCTGTTTTCACTTTCTGACAGGTCAGACACTTGGAAACACATTCTGCAACATCACTTTTCAAATTCGGCCACCAGACATGTTGTCGAAGATCTTGGTATATCTTGGTACTACCAGGGTGAATCGAATATCGTGAACTATGAGCTTCGCTCAAAATGTCTTCCTTAATCTCTTGTACTGGCGGTACCCAAATTCTGGTCTCAAATCTCAGTATTCCTTCCTTATCCATCTTAAATCTTTGTTCGGTTCCTTCAGATATCTTCCTTATTACCTTTTTGCATTCCTCGTCCTAAAGTTGAGCCTCCTTAACTTTATCCAGTAGGGTTGTACCAGATTGCATCTGAAATAGCTTCTCATCAATCTCCATAGGATACTTCACTTCCAATTCCAGTTTCTCCATTTCTGCAATTAGCTCCTCCTGAGCAGTCAACATCATCAACTTCTCCCGACCCTTTTTACTTAAGGCGTCGGCAACCACATTTGCTTTACCCGGATGATATAAAATCTCACAGTTGTAATCCTTAATTAATTCCAACCATCTTCTTTGACGCATATTCAAATCCTTCTATGTGAAAATATATTTCAAACTCTTATGGTCCGTATATATTTCACACTTCTCCCCGTAGAGATAGTGCCTCCAAATTTTCAAAGAAAAAATAACTGCAGATAACTCCAAGTCATGGGTCAGATACCTCTTCTCGTAATCCTTTAATTATCGTGATGCATACGCAATGACTTTGCCATTTTGCATAAGCACATAGCCAAGTCCTTTATGCGACGCATCACTAAAAACAACAAAGTTTCCTCTATCATCCGGGGGAGATAACACAGGTGCCGTACTCAACCTCTTCTTCAATTCTTGAAAACTCTCCTCACACTTATCCGTCCAAACAAATATCACAACTTTTTGAGTTAAATTCGTTAGCGGAGTTGTGATCTTAGAAAAGTCTTGAATGAATCTTCTATAATATCCTGCCAATCCAAGAAAACTTTTTACTTCCGACGGCGTTCTCGGCTGATCCCAGTTAATCACGGCTTCGACTTTTGATGGATCTACCAAAATTCCATTTTTATCGATCACGTGACCAAGAAATTGTACTCGCTCGATCCAAAATTCGCATTTCAAAAACTTAGCATACAAATTCTCTCTTCTCAATACCTCCAACGTTAATCTCAAATGCTCTTCGTGTTCTTCTTTGGTTTTCGAATATACCAAAATGTCGTCTATAAATACCACTATGAACTTGTCCAAAAACGGCTTGAACACACCATTCATTAGTCCCATAAATGCTGCAGGAGCATTCGTAAGACCAAACGACATTACTAAAAATTCGTAGTGACCATATCGCGCTCGAACGCCGCCTTTCTTGATACATCCTCCGGCCTCACCTTCGGTTGATGATAACCGCTTCTCAAGTCTATCTTGGAAAAGTATCTCGCTCCCTTCAATTGATCAAACAGTCGTCGATCCCCAGAATGGATATCTGTTCTTAATCGTGACCTTATTAAGTTCTCTCGTAGTCAATGCAGAGCCTCATCGATCCATCCTTCTTTTTTCACAAACAACACAAAGGGCCCCCACTACGACACGCTTCGGTTGAATGTACTTCTTGTCCAACAATTCTTGTAGTTGTACCATTAGTTCTTTCATCTCATCGGTGCCATTAGGTATGGTGCCTTCGATATTGGAGCGGTTCGGGCGCCAAATCGACACGAAATCTACCTCTCTATCCGGTGGAAGTCCTGGCAAATCGTCTGGAAATACGTCGACTATGTAAGCTACGGTATTTCTTCACAATCGTCTGAAAACTACGAAGTCCCTCACAATCGGTATTTCTTCTACCTTCGAATTCTCTTTTCGATTGTCTACTATATAAGCTAAGTATCCTACACAAACTTTGTTTTAACAACCTCGGCTCGCATCATCGCCGATAACTCGCTTGTTTCAAGCGATTTGCTATTATAAAACACAACCTTTGACGGAGTCATAAGGTTAATACGCTTCTTCTGGCAGTCAATTACTACCCCATATTTGGATAACCAATCCATACCCAAAATAACGTCAAATTCCCCAAGTCGAATAGGGATAAGATCTACGTTCATGATATTACCCTTAATATCCACTCTACAGTTCTTATGCATGTACTTAACAGGGATTATTTCTCTATTCGCAATTTCTATGTTCATGGGGTAATCCAATTTATCCTTAGGCAAATCTAAATTCTTGGCAAAGTCATCGGATACAAAGGAACGAGTAGCACCCTATTCAAATAAAACATAAGCATTAATTTTATTGATCGGAATGATACCTGACACCACCTCACGAGATTGAACTGCATCCTGCACCGTCATGTTGAAAGTCCTAGCGGTCGGTCGGTTTGTTGCGGTTGGTCCGGTGATAGTTAAGGCATTTTCATTGTTGTTTCCCCGGTTTCCTCCTGATCCTGACCTTCCCGATCCCTTCTTAGGACAGTCTCTTGCCAGATGGTCCTTCGAACCACAAGTGAAACTAGCACCCTTCTTTGGGTTTGGACAGTTTGGTGCTATGTGGCCTTCCTGACCACAATTGTAGCACACTCGCTTCCCTTTCATGCAAACTCCCAAATGAGCTTTTCCGCAACTTGAGCACGCTTTGATCTTCTTTTTCTACCCTCCTTATTTACTTCTAGCTGAAGAGTTATCCGTCCACTTCCTCTTCTGATTATGACTACCCCTAGTGTTACTCCCACCAGTCTTGTTATTACCTTCATTCTCATTCTTCTTCTTCTTCTGCTCTTGATTATACTTGGTCACCGCATCGCTTCCACCTTCAGCGAGGATGGCCTTTTCCAGTGCTCCAGCAAAAGTGATTATCTAAAACATTGATACCTTACTATATACCCAAGGCTTTAGTACTTGTTCGAATCTTCTGGCTTTTCTCTCATTCGTGTGTACTTGATACAGGGCGAACCTCGCCAACTCGTTGAATCTAATCGCATAATCAGGTACGCTCATATTTCCTTGCTTCAATTCTGGAAATTGAACTTCCATCTATTTCTGCGAGCTGGTCGGGAAATACATCTCGAAGAACATCTCCTTAAATCTCTCCCAAGTAATTACACCTTCACCTCCACGAACTTTGTTTGCTTGCCACCAATAGCTAGCTTCAGACTTCAGCATAAACGTTGTAAAGGCGGTCTTTTGGTCTTCTCTAACCCTAGCGACGTCGAAAACCTTCTCCATTTCCATAACCCATGTTTGAGCCTCGATCGGGTTCATGGAACCTTTAAATTCTAGCGGTCCCACCGCCTTGAAATCCTTAAATGTAGTATTTGGTGGAGCTTGAGGTTGATTATTCATTGCTCCAGCTAGCAAGTTAACCAATTGCTGAACAAGATTAGCATTAGCGTTATTGTTGTTATTCGTAGACTCTTCCTGAGCTGGTTGACGTTGTTGTCTTCTTCTTGGCGGCATAATTCTGTTAAAATATATGCTTATTAAATCTTTGTTTATTTCTCTAAATAGTTAAGACATTACTCAACAATTTAACATACTTATATAACACATCATCTCAAATAACTTGATATATATTCATTCAAACTAAAAGTTTTAACATCAAACGATAGCATCACTGCTATTTACATCATCTATCCTGAGATAAAGAATCTACAGGATTTAAAATATTAACATATTCCTTCGTTCATAAACACATCAGAATTTACATATAAAAACTAGTTAAGTCTTTCACATAATTAAACAAATTCTATCACTTTATGCATCAAGTATTTCAATAGCCTTGCTACGCCCTCTTCCATGATGCGAGACATCATCTGCGATCCAAAGATATACGATGGAAGTCCTTAAAACTGGATGGGGTACCTCAAAACTCGATCCTGGGCCTCATCCATTGCATAATTAAGTGTAGAGTATGTCTCCCCAAGCTTCACCTTCTTTGCACGACCGTCCTCTTCCGCAAGATCAGCACGACGTGACTCTCTTACCCAGCCTTCCTCTGATGTGATCAACCTTTCAGAGCTTTCTTTTAGTTCCTTCTTTAACTTTTCTATCTCTGCGGTCTTATCTTTGGTTTGACCCTTCTCGTGGACCAAATCCCATTCTACATTTCCCAGTCGTGAGTGAAGAGTCGAAATCTCTCTCTCCTTTTCCTCAAGAGTAATCTGCTGAATAATCACCCGCCTACCAAATCTCGTGACTCATCTCAGAATCTGCGTTACATAATCAGATAACGCGTCAGACATCTCAAAGATCAATGGAGTGTCAGGAAACTCCTCTTCCTCCTCTTCCTCATCAAATTCCTCCACAAGATCCTCCCCAGGATCAGTCTCAGGTTCATGCTCCTGACCAACAACGGTGATCAATGGAGATGGCTCCCTCTGTACTAACTGTCCCCTAATGACATGAATGTCTCTCGGCTCCTCCTCTCAGAGGTGAAATCTGTGAGGTACTCTGGGGTTCCTCCTCCTTGCTTCGACTAGTTCCTCTAACATCCGACATCCCCGACAACAAAATTTCGAGTTTTAGTTACTAAGTCGTACTAGTGAGCACATAATTTAACACATAAGCACATAAAGTCTTTTATTATCTTCAATGAATTACAAAAATTCATTTTCTAGAACTCGATAACAGTTTTCCATCACTATATTCTTTCTATAAGGCTACTTCCTAAGGTTGTTCCCCCACCTAAGGTTCATAACCCATGACTTTGATACTAACTCTCAGCGACACCCCCAAATCCGGGTACTTCAATTCCATGGGATTTGGTGTTCACTGTACATATCTCATCCATTTATCTACCCATAAATAAATGCAAACCATACAATAGATAGAAATAATAATAAATCTCCCCTTATGGGGTTACATCAACTACATGATAAATAAATCCCAGGTTACTCTAACCTTAAATCATCTGTGCGGAAACATAAACAAATAAGTCTTAAGTAACATCAGTTCTAATCATCATTACATAACCACATAAATAATCAATCTTCATTACTTGCTAAGCTTGCCCTTGCCTTTACTAGTGGAAGGTTCGTCTGCTCTTTCATATTTAATTGCAATGTTATTATTACGCAAGAGTGAGCATGATTGCCCACCAATAAAATAATGAAGTAACAATGTATAATAACATGCAAGTGAATCAAAGACTTCTGAAATAAAAGCTCAATTTTTGAATCAAGAATGAATTACAAGAATCAAAAGATTTCTGAGGGTCATAAGACCTTAAACTATGTCTTAGGTTATCAAGGGTTATACTAGAAACCTTTAACAGTCATAAGACTATGGACTCTTCTTCTCGCATTTAGGGGATCAGCCCCTTAGTACCATATCGCGCATAATATCTTAACGCTTAACGATAAGTAAATCCTTTGCAGGGTTGTTCATCTCAGTTTTACATTCGAGTCCGCACCAAAGGAGGTTTGGTTTGGATAATTCAATAAGGGTTCTGAAATTTAGAACGTTCATCAACTATGGACTAGTCATGTCAATAAGGTTCACTAGTCTAACAAGGTTCAACAATAATGATACTCAAATTGAATAATAATCTCAAGAAGTATACAATAGAACAAATATTATATAACAAATTCATATTTTGACAGGATAATTAATCTTTAATATAACAATTTGAACTTGAATAATAGTAATGAGAATTTACTCAAGGTAAATAATAAACTTGAACAATGATAACAAGTAGGGGTAGGAAACTTGCGCAAATGCGTAGATTACACTTTAATTAAACTCGTTCTTTGATTTAAATTCTACATATCATTTACATTCACAACTCTAGTTAATTATAATATAATTAACCATCATAAATTCATTCTTTTATCTAAACTTTGGTTATGACTATACTTAGTCAAATATCACACTTATTGTCACATAATAACACTTCATGAATAATAAGCTACTTATGTATTTCATAATTCAATCCACATGCAATTATGTTATTTACATGTTAAGTATCTATTTTAATATCTCATTATACTTCTAACATATTTTTATGTTCATTACATTAAGTTGTTATCACATTGCTAGACTTGAACATTTAAAAATAATTCATTTCTGAACATTCTGGAAAGTGGCAATCATGGCGCCACTATCAGATCGGGTACTCTGTGGCATGGACGGACTCTTAGGCGCTTAAGACTTGACTGTATATGCTGGTAATGGATGTTAAGACATGAGTGCGGCGTCATGACACGGCACCGAACTGTAAATTGATCTGTAATTCGCGAAAATTGCAGAACACAGCCAAAAAAACTCCAATTAAAATTTTACTACACGAATTTAATCATACCCATTCATAATAATACACATATAATCACTACTTAACCCTTCTAGCATGATTTTAACATGTTAAAACACCTAATTAACAGGATTAAAATATGAAATTTTTATTGTTCTTTGTGTTCTTGAAGGTTCTAAACAAAAACCATGAAAATTAATACTACGAATTCGTTATAACACTGAATCCGTTCATTTAAGGTTTGGTCTCTTCGTAACAACATGCATAATCAAATAAGAGTGGGAATTTTACAAAAACATTTATGTTTGACATATTAAAATCACGTATAAGGGCCATATGGCCAAAACCCATACTCTGTAAGTTTTGAGCAACATATACGATATGTTTTATGACACTGAAGATATGGTCTACATAATATATATAATCAAATACGATATGGTAATATTTAACACATACATAAACTCATAATCATACCTTTTCTCAATTACAGAGACTTTACAAAAGCTTTGAAAGCCATTTTCATGAAAACTAAATGACGTAAAAGAATTTGGGTTTGGAGAGTTTACCCAGAGTTTAGTTTAGAAGAGATGATCACAGATGATCCTTTCACCAAAAACTTGTTGATTAAACACTCACAATTCCTCTCAAACTTCTCAATTCTCTCACTGTGATTTACTTGTTAACTTAGAAAAAATGAAGAAAATAGAGAAGACGTCGAATATATCAAATAAACTGACGCGCATTATGGTCAGTTACCCATTATGGGTTAACTGCTCATAACTCCCACTAAGGCCATATTTGGCTAGGCTTAATAGATTTCAAAATTATTTAATTTAATAAAGCTTTATCATATAGTTTAATTAATGTCACACTCCTTCATAAAATAAATCAATATTTTATTTAATTTACTTTAAATAAAATATAATAAATTCTCATAAATTCACATAGTCACATAATTAAATTTCTCATTAATAAATAATGTCAAATTATTAACTCTCTAATTAATTCTTAAATTAAAATACCAATAGGCTTATTAAATATTTCTTTTTTATACAATAAGCTCACATAATCACATACTTGATAATAAAAATTCTCGCATTAATTTACTCACATAATCACATACTTCGATAATAAAAATTCTCCACATTAATTTAATAAATGTAACACATATAATTAAATTAATCTACCACAATTTCATCAATTAATTATTTAATCTAATAATTAAATCATAGAAAATATTTATTTACTTCAATAAATATTAAAATTAAATTACAAAAATCTCGTTCTTCACATCCTTCGCTAGTATGATCTACCTAAGTTTATTTGGTATTTGATTGGTCGGTCAGAGTATAGGGATAATATGTGGTGGGTCAATTAACCCTTGTTTTGTGGCAGTATTTAAAAATGACATCCGAGAATATCAATGGAGCACAGGAGACCGTTGAGTCACCACAGATCAATACTCAGGATAATGTGAAACAGGAAGACAATAATATTAAGGTAAATAGTAACGATCAAATAATGAACGATGGGATGTTAAGAGGCTTTATGTAATTCATGCAACATCAGGCGAGAGCGGCTCCTGTCTAAAATGCAGGTGGAAACACTGGCAACTCTCGGACGGTCACCGCTAAATAGTTCAAGGAGTTGGGACCACCGGAGTTTATTGGAGAGCCAAAACCACTAAAGGCGGAGACGTGGATAAAGCAGATCACCAAGATATTTGATGTCTTGGCATACTCTAAGGAGCAAAAGGTTCCATTTTCCACCTTTATGTTGCGAGGAGAGGTAGATTACTGGTGGGAATCGGTAAAGCATACTCAACCTGGCGCACTGAAGATGTCTTAGGAGAAGTTCCAAGAACTATTCAACGACAAGTACTTTCCCAAAAGTATTCGTCACATAAAGGAGGTAAAGTTCATCAAGCTGGAGCAGAACAATATGATCGTGTCGCAGTACGAATCTAAGTTTGCCGAGTTATCTCGGTTTGCGTCCCACTTGGTTGATAATGAGGAGAGAATGACGCGGATGTTTCTAAGAGTTTTGAAACCCGAGATACGTCAATATCTAATTTCTCACAAACTGTGTTTGTATTCAGATGTTTTAAATAGGGCTCAGTTATTGGAGCGCGATAACGAGTCAACCCAACCAAGAGAAAGTAGCCGGCAAAATGATAATACCAGTGGTAGCAGTCATCGAAGCGTTGACAACAAACGTGGAGGGAATCAACATGCCAGAAATGGTAACCACTTCGGTGGTAATCATGGCTAAGACAGTAAAAGTGGACATTTCAAGAAGAGGAGATTCAACAATGATGGAAAGACTGTTAGAATTTATGCCCTAGAGGCCAATTATTTGATATAATTTCTTAACGTTTTGATATTATATTTGATTGAATAAATGAAAGATGTTATTATGATTTTATTTACTGCGTTATATAAATGTTAACATAATAAAAATCCTTATAATATTGATACAAATTATATAGTTTCAAGTATGTGACTTGAACATGAGATTATATATTTACAATTAGTATCATTGTTCTTAAATGTCCCTAGTCGAGTATCATTGTTGATGGGACAACAATGATGCATTAAGACTAGTATGTGGATTGACTGATGACCAAATCTCATTAGTCATAAATATATGAGATATTAAGTCAATACATAGGTACATGTTAGAGAACGATGTACTGGACAGACACACCATGAGAATTCTATGTGGAGCATTATGCGAAGTGTCATTAGCAATTCTCATAGTGGATAATGATGTAATGGTCCTCCCGACACGAAATCACTATATTTCTACACGGGAATTTATGTACTTTGATATCATCAAATGTCACCTTTAATAGGGTGGACTATAAAGGTGATTATTGGGTACATCATGAATCGTGTGAGTAATATGAGTGATCTAGATGGAATTTAACCCTCCTATGTATTAGGGGTGATATCCATAGGCCTCTTGATTGAGTAGGACTATGAAATGCATGGTCATGCTCAAATAGTGATTTGTTTCATATAGTTTACTCATTGATCAAGAAAAACTCAGATTAAATTATGAAGAGTATGACACATTCCATGACTCGAGTTTAATCTAGGATATTAAGGTTAAAAGGATTAAATTACATTGAAACATTGGTCACTAAAAGGTTGCATCAAATCATCGATCTTATTATTACTTGGGTAGCAGTGATGTATTACTAGATGTTGCTCACTATTTATAATTTTATAATATGATTTTAAAATTATTGCCAACGTAATAATAACCTATAGGGTCACACACATAGAACGTAATTAAAAGGGAATTAATTTAAATTATAAAGATTTAAATATGTCAATATGATTGATAGTATTTAAATTACTTAATTTAAATTAATAGGATAATTATATATAGGTATATTAATTAAGTAAGACTTAATTAAGATATATATATATATATATATATAAATTAGGTTTTGAATAATTCCTTTTAATCGCTATATATGATATGTAGCAGCCATTTTAGGGATTATTCATTTAACCAAAACCCTAGCCGCTCTTAGAGAGAGACTAGAGAGAAAGCAGCTTCGAGAAAATCCTCATCCGTGGTGGTTAAGACTGCTTTTTTCTTCCGCAGATCGTAGGGATCTATTCGTGTGGAAGCGTTCGTGTGGATACCGAGAGACCTTGATCGTTTGAATTATGCGTTGGAGATTCGACCGCATCGATTCTAGCTTTAAGAATCGGTATAATTTTTAACCTATGAATTAATTGAATTTTTCGCATGGATCCTGTTTTAGGGTTTCAGAATGCCTTTAATTGGTTTATTTCCGCTGCATTTCTATGTCGAAACCCAACAAAGATGTCAGCACCAACACCCGTTGTTAAGGAAGGAGAACGACCACCTATCATATGCTTCAAATGCGGAGGGGAGGGACATATCAGTCCAAACAATACGCAGCAATCCAAAGCATGTTATAATTGCGGAAGAGAAGATCACCTTGCCCGATTTTGTCATGCACCGAAGTCAAGTCCAGCTGGGATGGAGGCATCAAAGGTCGTCCCAAACAAGACAAAACTGGTAGTTCAAGGGAGAGCGTTTGTTGTGACCTCCTAGAAAGCAAGGAACCCGAACGAGGTCATCACGGGTAAGCTTATCATAAACTCCTACTTGCGCTCAACGTTTAAATTTGACTCCGGAGAAATTAGACTTTGACTTATCTGTTGAAACTCCGTTGGGAGAAACCTTCATTACATCCACTGTTTATAAGTCTTGTTTGGTTCAAATCGGTACCCTCACATTACCTGTCGATCTTATTTCCTTAAAAATACTTGTGTTTGACGTAATTCTAGGGATTGATTGGTTAACTACTCATCATGCAAAAATTGATTGTTTTTGTAAGGTTGTTAGCTTTTATATTCCTAACCAACCTATTATGTGAATTCAAGCAACCAAACCATTAAAATCAATCACTGTCATCTCAAGCCATAAAGCTATTCGTTTATTGAAAAATAGATGTCAAGCTTTCTTAGCACATGTCACGGATTTAAACAAAAATGCGTCAGTTTTGAATGATATTTCTATTGTTATTAAATTACCTGATGTATTCCCTGAAGAACTTCCTGGCCTACCTCCAGAGCGTGAAATTGAATTTTGTATTGACCTTGAACCCGGTACAAAACCCATTTCCAAAGCCCCATATCGAATGGCTCCTATTGAACTTCAGGAGTTAAAGACCCAACTTCAGGAATTGTTAGACATCGGTTTCATTCATCCTAGTACGTCTCCTTGGGGTCCTCCTATTCTATTCGTGAAGAAGAAAGATGGGACTATGCGACTTTGTATTGATTATCGGGAGTTGAACCATGTCACTGTCAAAAATAGGTACCCGTTGCCTCGTATTGATGACTTGTTTGACCAGTTGCAAGGCATCACATTCTTCTCAAAGATCGATCTTCGTTCCGGATATCATTAATTAAAGATTAAAACTGATGGCATTCTAAAGACTGCTTTCAGGACTCGGTACAGGCATTTCGAATTCCTAGTCATGTCCTTTGGATTGACTAATGCTCCTGCTGCCTTCATGGATATGATGAGCCGAGTATTCAAGAAATATTTGGATCATTTCATGGTTGTCTTTATTGATGACATCCTCATATACTCCAAAAGCCGTGAATATCATGAGCAATACTTGAGGCTTGATGATTGGGTAATATACCCATGAAGCGGATATACGTGGGCTTAAATTGTTGTATTCTCGAGTCTTTTAGAAGCATTTTTACTGTGTTTAGTTGTTATTTTGTAGATTCGGGAGATGCAAGGGTGAATTGGAGATTTGAGCTGTTGAATGGCTATCTGGTAAATAATTTTAAGTTAGAATACATGAACCTCAAAAAATAGATGAACCTCAAAAACTTGTTTGGGAAAGAATACATGAACCTCAAAAACATATATCATGAGCTATATGTTCACTGCATGTAACACTTTGGGAATTGGAATTTAATGAGTTTAATTTAATTGTTTTGAATAGGAATATCGCAATATTAATTTGATTGAATAAAAGTTAATTGATCACTTGGAAAAGGGCTTTTGACACTTAAAATTCATGTTAACAATTCAGTAGGTATAATAATTGGGATAATTGGATAATTGGTTTATAGTTCATAATTGGGGATATTGGAGTCTTAACCTTATTTATCTGAATTAATTTGTCAAATCTTAGTTTTTATTTAGTTGATTAAATTTTAGAATAATCAATTTTTAATTGATTAATTTAGTTTTCTTATTTCAAAAATCACACTTTTACTTTGTTTAAATAAAATTGAATTGGTATAGTGCTAGTAGTTGGAATTTATTGATTAGAATTCTCTGTGGGATCGACACTTTATCTTATCACTTTATTACTTGTTGACTGTGTACACTTGCACATATTTATTGATTGTGAAATCGACCAACAAGTTTTTGGTGCCGCTGCCGGGGACTTCTTTATTAATATTAATTCCATATTAGTTATAATCAATTCGATCTTAATTTAAACGTTATTTATTTTTCTTATTGTATTTGCAAGAATTCTTTGTGAGTGTATGCACACTAGATCAAAGGCTAAAAATGAACTTTTTCCTTACATAGACGATATCGAAAGGAAGTTTCAGAAATTGCGGCTGACTAGTGAGGTTATACCTTTGGAAGAAGATCTGGCGGCAAAAGAAATACCAGTAGACATGGGAGGGGAAGAACAAAAATCGCTTAGGGATTATGCCATGCGAGCGATCCATGAGATATCTGATCGAGTATTCGGAGGAATATTATTAATGCAAATAGTTTCGAGATCAAACCGGGAACGATACAGATGCTACAAAATGTAGTTTAGTTTGGGGGTAGTTCGACAAATGATCTGAATGAGCACATCTTGAGTTTCATGGAAATTTGTGACACCTTCAAATTCAACAATATTTCGGAAGATGCTATATGGTTGAGGTTGTTTTCGTTTACGTTAAAAGACAAATCTCGGAGTTGGTTACACTCACTGCCAGCTGGTTCAATCACCGCTTGGGATGACTTAGCTCAAAAATTCCTAGCTAAGTTTTTCCTACCAGCAAAATCAGCAAAACTAAGGAACGATATTCACACTTTTGCACAGTTCGACTCCGAGACATTATATGAGGCTTGGGAAAGATTTAAGGATATGCTCCGCAAATGTCCACATCATGGAATTCCACAGTGGATGCATGTTGGGATATTCTGTGATGGCTTGCACGCGTCCACAAGAGCCAATATTGATGCAGCAGCAGGTGGAGCAATCATGTCTAAGAATTTTGATGAGGCTTATCAACTGCTAGAAACGATGGCCAACAATAACTATCAGTGGCCAATGAATAGGTCTAATCCTCCAAAAACACCGGGAAAGTTTGAATTGGATGCAACGACAGCGTTGGCAGCACAGGTTTTCGTGTTAACTAAGAAGATTGAAACATGGGGTCCACCATCAGCACCGCAAGTAGCCATGGTTTGTGAGTTGTGTGTTGGGGGTCATGCTACAGATCAATGTGCCATCAATGCCGAATCAGCTCAGTACGTGGGAAGCTATAATCGATCAGTCCAACCTTATCCGACTCAAAATGCATATAACCCGGGCTAGAGAAATCATACGGGATTCTCATGGAGTAATAATCAAGGTCAGGCACCTAAACCACAAAACCCATCTGAATTTCAAAATCAGACTTAGCAACAGCCAGAGAGGAAAACAAGTCTAGAAGAAGCTTTAGAAAAATTTATTGTAGCTATAGATAAAAGGATTAGTGAGCAAGATAAGTTATTGAGTCAAGTTTATATGAATGTGAAAAGTCAAGGTGTTTCGATAAAGAATCTGGATAATAAAATGGGGCAGATAGTGTTAGGTTTTGTGAAAATCAAAGTAGCAACCAAATTGAAAAATTAGCGGAAGCGAAATAAAATCAGATTTTAAAATTTTTTTCACAAACCAATTACCCGGATCATCCTTTATGCTTATTATTAATTAAACGAAGAATAAGAAATTATAAAATCATACCCTTGTAGAAACGAGCTTCCTCAAGTACGAGTTCACCTCCTACTTCTCCGCGATCTCCTTGAATCTCCTGGTAGATTCCTTCCTTTGATCAATGTAAGCCACCCAAGTGTATGGCCTCTAGAGGTGATCCACCAAAGAAGAAGAATTTTCAAGAAGAAGGAGTATTGGCTCAAACCCTAGTTTTTCCTATCTGAATAGAAAAAGGAGGCGTACTCTTCAACTCTTGGAATTACGTATATAAGATATCTGATATAAGACTCCTCTTATAAAGATATCATGTAACCCTATTTTAATTAAAATAAGGTATTATTTATTTAATTAAACTCTTTTAATTAAATGGGCTCCTTAATCTTATTAGGGGTAATTAATTAAACTCCTTTAACTAATTTTCCTTCCTAATCCAATTAGGAATAAATGAGAGTACTTATATTAAATTAATTCCTAAACCTTTTAGAAATTAAAATAATAATAATTGTAATAATATTAATAAGAATCCTCTTATTAATTTATATTTAATATTTCTAAAATATTAAATAATAAATATTAAGCTATTTAATTTATTCTATCACCATGATTAAATTAAATATACTTAACATATTATTACAATTATGCCATTAACTTCTTAAATAATTATTCTTCCTTTTATGGTGTGACCCTTTAGGTTCTCCATATTAAACCAGGTTGTGAATAAATCAATTAGAACAATTCTAATCTCATTTAAATAAATAAATTAAACAAATAATTTATTTAAATAAATAATATTTATTCTACAATAGGGATAAGCCTCCTAATGATCAACGACTTTCCAGATAATATAGATTTCAACATTAATCATAAAAGAACCTTTGAGTAAATAGTTACCGCATGCAATTCAATCCTTCCACCATACAATGTCCCAATTAAATATAAGACATGGAATTCTTTGTCAAGTCTTATTTTATTTAATTATATGTATTTCGATTCCTAAATGCATAACTCTAATGAATGCAAATTAGAAACTACTTTCTAATTTCATTCCACCTTGGCCAAGGATTCCTGGGTTGTCATTTATCGAATCACATAGGACATTTCTCCTTTTTACTAGAAGTGGTAGATTCTTTATTGGTCATTCATTATCTTCATATATAACTTATTACACCCAAGCATACCCTTTGATATACTCTAAGAGTCTTAAGGAATAAGTCAAAGTGTAATTCATTATATATAAGATACTATGATGATCTCAAGTCTAAGGATCATTTGTACTACTATCACTCTGAGGAATTCCTATTGACGGGTAAGTAAAACTCCATTAGGTATTTCCTTAGCGAGTCACGTTCAATTGAAATTATTCTCTAATAAGCACCTACATACTTGCTTTAGTGTCTCCACACAAATGATCATGAGATCAATCATCCTCATCCAATGAGCAAAACAACGACGTACTCAATCTATCTGGATTCATTAATCCCCTTTTGTAATCCATTGATTGGGAACATTTTAGTTTTAAGCTATCTAAGAATTTAGATCTCATTAGCATGATCTCATCATGATTCTAAAAGCATTGCTTAAAACTATGGGTTTATCACATATTATTAAAACAAAGACCATGTAGATAATAAATGCCTTTAATAAATAATTCTTTTATTAATAAATAAATAAGATTGATTACACAAGATATGCTTTATCATCATACATGATTGGCTTGTATGCATAATACTTTCAATCTCCACTTCAGACTAAAGCCAATCGCCGTGGTATCTCATACCCATCTTCTCTAAGTGACGATCAAACTCATTGTTGTGTTAATGCTTTAGTAAATGGATCTCGCAATATTGTCTTGAGAGTTCACACGCTCAGGTGGCGTCTCCTCTTTCAATGATCTCCGATCAAATAAAATCGTCATGAACACGTGTTTGGATTTACGATGAGACACGGGTTCCTTAGCATGCAATGACTCCAAAGTGTTGTCACGAGAATAAAGGCATCTGGTCCTTTAATATTAGGAACCACACAAAGTTCGGTAATGAACTTCTTCATCCAAATGACTTCCTTTGCGACTTCACTTGCACTATGTACTCTGCCTCACATCCTTTGAATCAAGAATCATTTTTTCGCTTGGAACTCTTCCAACTCATGCGCCACCGTTTTAAGGTAAACACATACCCCAAAATGGATTTATTGTCATCTTGGTGCATTTGAAAACTTGAGTCTGTGAAGCCCTCTAGTTTTAATTCGGATCCACCAGTGAGACAAGAAATACATCCTTAGTTCTTCTTAAGTACTTTAGGATATTTTTCACCGCCTTCCGGTGTTCTTCTCCGGATTCGACTGATATCTCGCTTGTTACACTAAGTGCATGAGCGACATCTGGTCTAGTACATATCATCAGTACATGATAGATCCTATTTT
This sequence comes from Panax quinquefolius, assembly GCA_020205615.1. Lineage (NCBI taxonomy): Eukaryota > Viridiplantae > Streptophyta > Magnoliopsida > Apiales > Araliaceae > Panax > Panax quinquefolius. Next base: position 40,481,867 of record CM035162.1, on the reverse strand, counting down.
TGAAGCATAAGGAATCTTACTCATACGGTTTTCCTCAGTGTCTTTGGGGCTTGTTTCTTGAGAGATGTATTCCATGGCTCATCGGCATGAGACCTCTTTTGGAATCTTCCATGCTAAACCTCTTTAGCATCAAGTCAATGTACGTTCCTTGGGACAAGCCAAGCATCCTTTTAGATCTATCTCTATAGATCTTTATCCCCAAAATATAGGATGCTTCTCCCAAGTCCTTCATGGAGAAGTGTTTAGATAACCAGATTTTAATTGATTGCAACATAGGAATATCATTCCCTATCAGTAATATATCATCAACATATAATACAAGGAATGAAATAGCGCTCCCACTAACCTTCTTGTACACACATGGTTCATCCTCATTTTTGATAAAATCAAACTCTTTGATTATCTCATCAAAACGGATGTTCCACCTACGAGAAGCTTGCTTTAATCCATAAATGGATCGTCAGTAGCTTCTGAGACTTGATTTGTTCCATCCTTTGAAACAAATCCCTCGGTTGTGTCATATACACATCTTCCTCAAGTTTCCCATTGAGGAAGGCCATTTTCACGCCCATCCGCCAGATTTACGTAGTCATGGTAAGTCGCAATCGCAAGTAAAATCCGAATGGACTTGATCATCACTCTTTGGTGAGAAGGTTTCGTCATAGTCAACTCCTTGTCTTTGTTTGAAACCTTTTGCAACCATCAGGCCTTATAGGTCTCTACCTTGCCGCCCCGCTTTCAATCTTTCTTTTAAAGACCCATTTACACCCAATAGGCTTAATGCCTTGGTGGTGAGACCAAAGTCCATACTTGGTTCTTATACATGGAGTCCATTTCGGATTTCATGGCTTCTTCGCCACTTCTCCGAGTCTTTACTACTCATAGCCTTGTTAAGTAATTCAATGGATCATCATCATCTATGATGCGTACCTCATTGTCATCTTCTATGACAAGTCCATACTGTCTGGTATCTTTGGTACTCTTCCGATTTACTGAATAGGGTGTGGTATGTATGAATCTCTACTTGGTTAGGTACCTCACTTTGATCGTAGTATTTTGTGGTTCTTGAACCTCTTCAAGATATATCTTACTCCCCATCGACCCCTTCAAGGATAAACTCCTTTTCCAAGAAGGCGGCATGTTTCGCATAACAAACACCTTTTGATCGGTTGGATGATAGAAATAATACCCCGATGTTTCTTTAGGGTATCCCACAAATCTACATTTGTCGGATCTAGTCTGCAGACTTTATCGTTTTCAAACTTTTTGACATAAGTGGACAACCCAAGTCTTAACATGCTTAAGATTTGGTTTCCTCCTATCCATAACTCATATGGGGTCTTGGGGACGGATTTTGTAGGTACCTTGTTAAGTAGGTATATGCAAACCGATTCTAGGGCATATCCCCGAAGGAAACCGGAAGGTCGGTAAAGCTCATCATAGATCGAACCATGTCCAACAATTTTCGATTTCTCCTTTCGGATATACCATTCATCGTGGCGTCCTGGTGGAGTCCATTGTGAGATTATACCATTTTCTTTGAGACAATTGAGAAACTCACCACTTAAGTATTCTCCTCCTCGATTAGATCGAAGAATCTTAATACTCTACCGGTTTTGCTTCTCAACTTCACTTCGAACTCTTTGAACTTTTCAAATGATTGAGATTTGTATTTCATTAAATACACATATCCAAATCTTGAGTGGTCGTCGAGTGAATGTAATAAAATAAGAATACCCTCCTCGTATGCGGTCGTTGTCATAGGTCCACATACATCCGTGTGTACCAACGCTAACAACTCAGAACTCTTTCTCCTTTTCCACTAAAAGGAGATTTAGTCATTTTACCCATGAGACAAGATTCACGGGTTGGATATGATTCATAATCGAGATAGCTCTAGGAGCCCATCTTTATGCAACTTGGATAATCTTGTTTCATTAATATGACCGAGTCTACAGTGCCACATGAAGGTATAATTAACATCATCTCTTTTCCTTTTCTTAGTTTGTTCAATTTGAAATATATTTTCATGCAAGTCAAATATATAAAGTCCATTTCGCAAATTACCAACACCATATAAAACATTATCATTATAAATAGAACAACTGTTGTTCTTTATTATAATATTAAAACCATCCATATCCAATACAGAGATAGAAGTAATGTTTCTAATGATATTTGGAACAAAATAACAATTATTTAAATTAATGAACTTGCCCGTAGGCAGTGCTAAACAATAAATCCCTACAGCTAATGCAGCAACCTTTGCTCCATTTCCCACTCGTAGGACGACCTCATCCTTGCTCAGCTTTCTACTTCTGACCAGTCCCTGCATATTATTACATATGTGAGAACCACATCCGGTATCCAATACCCAAGTAGAAGATTGACTTTCAGAAAAATTAATTTCAATCATAAACAAACCTTGATTAGGATTCGAAGCTTCTCCAAGCTTCTTCTGCTTTTGTTCTGCAAGATAATCCTTGCAGTTCCTCTTCCAAATGACTTCTACTTATTGTAATGGAAGCAAATTCCTTTGCTAAATTTGGATCGAGTTTCTTTTGATCCTTCACTTTCGCCTTTCCTTAGCCTTCTTGGATTTCTTCTTTTCGAGAAGATACCTTGGGCCTCTTCCTTTTCTTGGAAGAATCATCCACCAAGAAGACATGGTTCTTCTTGGATGGGAAGTGACCTTCCAAGTAGATTTTCAACATGTTAAGTAATTGAGCAAGTCGACATCCAACTTATTCATGTGAAAATTCACAACAAATTATGAGAAGGTGTCCGGGAGTGACCGCAAGACTAAATCTTGACTCAATTCCCCATCCACGACGAACCCAAGTTGTCCAAGACGCGTTCAATCAGATTGATCATCTTTAGGACATGAGTCTCAACCAGTAGTGCCCTCGGTCATCCGAGATCGGAAGAGCTCCTTAGATATTTCATATCTAGTCGCCCCTACTTTGCTCACCATACAACTCTCGAAGGTGCGAAAGCATAGTAGGAGCATCCATGTTTTCATTAACGACGATGGCTGAAGCTCGTTACTTTCATGGATGCGAGCATGATGCATTGAGCCACGGATGCATCATCTTGCCACAGTTTAAAAGTAGCAATCTCTTCCTTAGAGGCTGTCTCTGCAACTTTTGCAGGTACGGGCGAATTTAGGACATAAGAAATCTTTTCAGTAGTGAGAACAATTCTCAGATTCCTTAACCAGTCCGTGTAGTTCGGTCCAGTCAGTTTGTTAGCATCAAGTATGCTACGCAGTGAAATTAGTGAATGTGACATTTTCAAAATTTCGCATGTGAAAAACAATATTTTAGCAAACATTCATTTAATTAATTACCAAAATAAATTAGGTCTTATTTTATATTGGTATCTCCCACTATTTTCTTCAAACTATATTACCCTCATTTATATAGTTCGGCAAAATCTAATTAAAGTTTTTGCTAGTGAGAATAAGGATCCCATTTCAAATATATATAGCCTTGTGGTGACACAATAAACTATATATAAATAAATAGGTAGACAACTCCTTGTCAATTACATCATCATGTAACTCCTTATGTTTTGCCTCTTAGATTATTTTGATCAAGTGGTGGAACATCCGAATCAAAATTATCTAAGTTAAGTCCAACCTAGCACTTCCATATATTCAAAAAAGAAAAATATCGCCCTTGTGGTTACACAACAAAACAATATTGTTCAATTTTCTTTATAAGCATCAAATGTGATAAATTAACATCTTAAATACTTAATACTTGCCTTGTGGTGACACAACAAACTCATATTAAATATTTAATACTCTATTAATTTTATCATGCTAGAAGGCGACGTTCGATATTCTAAATATCTTTGAACGCTTAAGACTTAATATATAAAAACTTTGAGGGATTTGTTATTATTTGTCTCATCTTGTTTAGCGCGCATGCAAATATATATATAAAAACGCGCATAATATATTATTAAACATGCGAAGCATGTTTGCATAATATATAATATATATAATACTAGCATGCACATATAGAATACAATATTCTACCCTTGATTGATTATGGACTTTTATTCTAGTTTGGTTCACTAGAGCCACCAAGTGAACCAAAAGGTCAAACCCTAGGTGCAAAAGAATAAACATTTAAATATAACTATTACATTTAAAACCGGGCTCCATTACAAACGGGTCTTTTAGCGCTCCTTGCTCCTTGATCTTGGTTCTTGAAAAATTCTAACTAGTCCTATTACATAAACTATTTAATTTAAAGAAACCTTGATCGTGATCGAGGGAAGTACATAGGAGAGAGATAGAATTTACATCAATAAGAAAACCGAGAAAAGACGCAGTGCATGCAGACCCCATTTAATAAAACCCATTCATTCAAACATCCAACTAAAATAAATCCAATCACATTGGTCAATTGTCCATAATCAATCCCATTTATTATCATACATATCACCATATGTATCAATAAATAAAATCATTCCATATATATATGAGTATCATTTAATGGGCAATTTTATGTTGCATGAAATCCAATTTCAAGATTAAAATAAACTCTTTATTTTAATTATAAAATTATTATGATAATATATATAATATATTACCGAACGTTGTGGCGTGTTAAAAATAAAATAAAATTTATGAATCACGTTAATAAAAGGCATGTTGATCCTGCACATCCATATAATCAAATAAGAATGTGACCATATATATTATAATATATAATTACTATATATGGTATTAAAAAGCTTCAGGTAACTTGATATAAATAATTACGGTATATGATATACCCATTTTACCGAAGATGTCAGGATCACATGTTAACAATATATATAACTATCATATATAATATATATATATATATATATATCATATCAGACGTGAATCATATTATAGAAAAACCGTCTCAGCTTTACACGGAAAGCTGTTTTTAACATAACTTGTTCAGCGTAAAACCGAAAGAAAAAAAAACAACAGCTTTACGCCTTTTTTTTTCTCATAAAATACTAATTTTATACAACAAATTATGCCCAATAAATTATTCAAAATATATACCCATACATATATAGAATCAGAATAATTAATAATTCGCATAAAGTTTGGCTCATGATACCACTGTTAGGTTTTGTGAAAATCAAAGTAGCAATCAAATTGAAAAATTAGCGGAAGCGAAATAAAATCAGATTTTAAAATTTTTTCACAAACCAATTACCCGGATCATCCTTTATGCTTATTATTAATTAAACGAAGAATAAGAAATTATAAAATCATACCCTTGTAGAAACGAGCTTCCTCAGGTACGAGTTCACCTCCTACTTCTCCGCGATCTCCTTGAATCTCCTGGTAGATTCCTTCCTTTGATCAATGTAAGCCACCCAAGTGTATGGCCTCTAGAGGTGATCCACCAAAGAAGAAGAATTTTCAAGAAGAAGGAGTATTGGCTCAAACCCTAGTTTTTCCTATCTGTATAGAAAAAGGAGGCGTACTCTTCAACTCTTGGAATTACGTATATAAGATATCTGATATAAGACTCCTCTTATAAAGATATCATGTAACCCTATTTTAATTAAAATAAGGTATTATTTATTTAATTAAACTCTTTTAATTAAATGGGCTCCCTAATCTTATTAGGGGTAATTAATTAAACTCCTTTAACTAATTTTCCTTCCTAATCCAATTAGGAATAAATGAGAGTACTTATATTAAATTAATTCCTAAACCTTTTAGAAATTAAAATAATAATAATTGTAATAATATTAATAAGAATCCTCTTATTAATTTATATTTAATATTTCTAAAATATTAAATAATAAATATTAAGCTATTTAATTTATTCTATCACCACAGATTAAATTAAATATACTTAACATATTATTACAATTATGCCATTAACTTCTTAAATAATTATTCTTCCTTTTATGGTGTGACCTTTAGGTTCTCCATATTAAACCGGTTGTGAATAAATCAATTAGAACAATTCTAATCTCATTTAAATAAATAAATTAAACAAATAATTTATTTAAATAAATAATATTTATTCTACAATAGGGATAAGCCTCCTAGCGATCAACGACTTTCCGAGATAATATAGATTTCAACATTAATCATAAAAGAACCTTTGAGTAAATAGTTACCGCATAATTCAATCCTTCCACCATCTGATGTCCCAATTAAATATAAGACATGGAATTCTTGTCAAGTCTTATTTTATTTAATTATATATATTTCGATTCCTAAATGCACAACTCCTAATGAATGCAAATTAGAAACTACTTTCTAATTTCATTCCACCTTGGCCAAGGATTCCTGGGTTGTCATTTATCGAATCACATAGGACATTTCTCCTTTTTACTAGAAGTGGTAAATTCTTTATTGGTCATTCATTATCTTCATATATAACTTATTACACCCAAGCATACCCTTTGATATACTCTAAGAGTCTTAAGGAATAAGTCAAAGTGTAATTCATTATATATAAGATACTATGATGATCTCAAGTCTAAGGATCATTTGTACTTACTATCACTACTGAGAATTCCTATTGACGGTAAGTAAAACTCCATTAGGTATTCCTTAGCGAGTCACGTTCAGTGAAATTATTCTCTAATAAGCACCTACATACTTGCTTTAGTGTCTCCACACAAATGATCATGAGATCAATCATCCTCATCCAATGAGCAAACAACGTACGTATGCCTCCCATACCATTTCCGCAGAGGTTTCAAATATCCAAGTTAGACAAGCAGATCTCAAGGTTTTTGGATATTTTAAAGAAACTGCATATCAACATACCATTTGCAGAAGCCATGGAACAAGTTCCGAGTTACGCCAAGTTCATGAAGGAGGTGTTGTCGAAGAAGAGAAAATTGGGTGATTTTGAAATAGTGGCGTTGACCGAGGAGTGCAGCGCAATTATCTAGAATAAGTTACCTCCGAAGATAAAAGATCTAGGTAGTTTTACTATTCTATGTGAAATTGGTAATCAGTTTTTGGGAAGAGCGTTGTGTGATTTGGGAGCCAGTATAAATTTGATGCCACTATCCGTCTACAGCCAGTTTGGACTTCAGGCACCAAAATCGACAAATATCAGTTTGCTATTGGCGGACCGGTCAGTTACATATCCAGGAGGTATTGTTGAAGACGTATTAGTAAAGGTGGATAAATTCATCTTCCCAGCGGATTTCGTTATCTTGGATTGTGAAGCAGATAAGGAAATTCCCATCATTCTCGGGCGACCATTTTTAGTAACGGGAAGAACGTTGATTGACGTACAAAAAGGTGAATTAACAATGCGAGTTAAAGACCAATAGGTCACCTTCAATATATTCAAGTCAATGACTTATCCGAAAGACAAGGGTGAATGTTTGCGGGTGGATGTGTTGAATGAATTAGTTAATCACAAGTTCAATGGAAATTATTCAGAGGACTCATTAGAATCTGTTTTGTTCGGGATGGACGACTATGATATTGAGGATGACATTGAGTATGTCAAATGGCTAGATGCATTACCTACCACTAGGAAAAGTAAACAATCCTTCGATACTCTTGATAGGCCTGAAATGGAAGGGAAAAAGTTCAAATCATCGATAGAAGAGCCACCGGTGTTTGAATTAAAATCGCTACCATCTCATCTGTAGTATGCCTATTTGGGAAAAGATGCTACCCTACCAGTCATTGTGTCGATAGATTTAACTGACACGCAAAAAGAGAAACTGCTAAGGGTATTGCGAGAGTTCAAAACAACAATCGGATGGTCTATAACAGATATTCAAGGAATTAGTCCGTCATTTTGTATGCATAAGATTTTATTTGAAGAGGGAGTAAAACCAACCATTGAGCAGCAAAGAAGGTTAAACCCCATTATGAAGGTTGTGGTGAAAAAGGAGATCATAAAGTGGTTGGATGCCGGCATTATTTATCCAATCTTGGACAGTTCATGGGTAAGTCATGTACAGTGCGTACCAAAGAAAGGGGGCATGACAGTGGTGAAAAACAACTCTAATGAGCTCATCCCCACTAGAACTGTTACAGGATGGAGAGTATGTATGGATTACCGCAAACTGAATAAAGCCACATGCAAGGATCACTTCCCCTTGCCGTTCATTGATCAAATGTTAGATAAGTTAGCGGGACATCAATTCTACTGTCTTTTGGATGGATATTCCGGATATAATCAGATTTCCATAGCCCCGGAAGATCAAGAAAAAACCACATTCACATGCCCTTATGGTACGTTTACCTTCCGTCGTATGTCTTTTGGTTTATGTAATGCGCCGACAACTTTTCAACGGTGCATGATGTCTATTTTCTCAGATATGGTAGAAAAAAACTTGGAAGTATTCATGGATGACTTCTCCGTGTTCGGTGATAGTTTCGACTTATGCTTGAACAATTTGGTCCTAGTGTTGAAGCGTTGTGTGGAGATGAACCTAGTTCTTAACTGGGAAAAATGTCACTTCATGGTGCAAGAGGGGATAATTTTGGGGCATAAGGTTTCCGCCATAGGGCTAGAGGTGGATAAAGCAAAAATTGAGATAATTGAGAAACTACCTCCTCTATCATCTGTGAAGGGAATACGAAGCTTCTTGGGATATGTGGGTTTCTACAGACGCTTCATTAAAGATTTCTCCAAAATTTCGAAACCCTTATGTTCCATCTTGGAGAAAGATGTACCGTTCAAGATGGATCAGTCATGCGTCGATGCTTTTGAATTATTGAAGAAGAAATTAGTTTCAGCTCCAATTATAGTGGCGCACGATTGGTCGTTACCATTTGAATTGATGTGCGACGCCAGCGACTACGCAGTTGGAGCAGTATTGGACAACGTCGCGATAAAAATTTTCACACTATTTACTACTCCAGCAAGACGTTGACGGATGCTCAGTTGAACTACACGACCACAGAAAAAGAATTACTTGCGGTTGTGTTTGCCTTCGGCAAGTTCAGAGTATATCTCATAGGGACCAAGGTAATTGTCTACACTGATCATTCTGCTATTAAATATTTGATTGAGAAAAAAGATGCCAAGCCGCGATTAATACGGTGGGTACTTTTGCTACAAGAATTTAACTTGGAGATCCGAGATAGAAAAGGTACCGAGAACTAGGTGGCAGATCATCTTTCACGATTAGAAAATGGAGATGTTCAGCAAAAAGACAAGGTCGTCATAAATGAGATGTTTCCCGATGAACAACTTCTTCAAGTAACAATAGCAGTTCCATGGTATGCCGATTACGTGAATTATTTGGTTAGTAAGGTGTTACCCCCGGACTTGAATTCACAACAACGAAAAAAGTTCCTCCACGATGTTAGACAATATTATTGGGAAGAACCATTTTTGTTTAAGACTTGTACGGATCAAATGATTAGACGATGTGTGCCACACGAAGAGATGGATAGCATATTAGGTCATTGCCACTCATTGGATTACGGAGGTCATTACGCAAATGATAGGACAGTGGCCAAAGTGTTGCAGTCGGGATTCTTCTGGCCTTCTCCATTCAAAGATGCATATCTCTATGTGCTAAAATTTGATCGGTGTCAACGAGTAGGTAATATTTCCAAACACAATGAAATGCCACTTAACACAATTTTAGAGGTTGAATTATTCAATGTGCGGGGAATCGACTTTATAGGACCTTTCCCATCATCCTTCAATAATCATTACATTCTGTTGGCGGTCAATTACGTTTCCAAATGGGTAGAAGCCGCAGCTTTACCCACAAATGATGCCAACGTAGTCCTACGGTTTTTGAAGAAAAATATCTTCACACTATTTGGGACGCCAAGGGCGATAATCAGTGATGAGGGAACTCACTTCTGTAATAAGTAGTTCACTAAATTGCTTATAAAGTATGGGGTCCGTCATAAAATTGCAGCCGCGTATCATCCCCAAACCAATGGTGAAGCGGAAGTCTCGAACCAGAAAGTTAAGAGAATCCTGGAGAAGGTGGTCAATCCGTCACGAAAAGATTGGGTCATGCGACTAGATGATGCCTTATGGGCATATCGAACAACTTACAAGAATCCTATCGGCATGTCACCTTACAAGATGGTCTACAGAAAGGCATGTCATCTCCCGGTCGAATTAGAACATAGTGCATACTGGGCCATTCGGAAACTGAATTTTGACTTACAAGCAGCGGGTGAGAAAAGGTTACTTTAATTAAATGAGATGTACGAATTCCGGTTCAATGCCTATGAGAACGCAAAACTCTACAAGGAGAAAGTCAAAACCTGGCACGATAAGAAAATCATTGATCAGAAGTTTGAACTGGGCCAACAAGTCTTGCTTTTCAACTCTAGATTGCGTTTATTTCCCGGTAAACTAAAATCTCACTGGTCCGGTCCGTTCGTGATTATATCTGTCGCTCCGCACAAAAATGTTGAAGTCGAGGAACTGAACTCAAGGCGAACATTCAAGGTGAACGGCCAAAGGCTCAAGCATTATTGGAGTGGGCCCATCGATCGACAATCTACGGCCATGTACCTCTCTAATCTAGTAGACAATTGAACAACACAGCAAAGTCGGGCTGAAGACTATAAACCAAGCGCTATAGGGAGGCATCCCTGAGAGTTTGAATTTATTTTGTTTTGTTTTATTTCAATTAATTCTTACTTTCAGTAGTTGAATTACTTACATTTAATATTAGGATATGTTAAGATAATTTCTTCATAAATGTCTTGCTTAGGTCCAGCTCAGAAAAATAAATAAATATAGTGGCAGGAAATGGACTACACAGCTCAAAAAGTTTAAGTCAGCGCCCCGGCGCTCACTTGTAAGCTAGACCCAACGCCCCGAAACTAGACCTAATTGACAAATACTGATCCCCAGCACCCCGTCTCTCATTTTGAACCTATTGCTAGCGCCCCGGCGCTGAGAGCTTCTTGAAGATACTGATGGCCAGCGCCCCGGTGCTCAATTCATATACTGGCTTGATTGTGCCGGTGCTATATGGTCTTCGCCAGATCACGATGGCTAGCACCCTAATTACTGTCTACAGATAACCCAGCGCCTCGGCGCAGGGATCAATTATGAAAGAAAACGGTTTATATTCATAGACTCCTCATTCCACATAAATCCAAATCCTTTTTAATTTCTAACTTCTCTCCAACACGTACGGACGTTTTAAGCTTCTGTCTCTGTTCATTCTCTCAAAGTAGAAGGTATGTGTGCACTCAATTCCATCTTACATCTTCTTCTATCATGCTACGAAAGTTAGATTGTAGAGTATCTAATGGCTTCAAAGCGTCAACGAGGAGATAGTTCTGGGTCAGCCTCAGCTCCCCCAAAATTTGACAGTCGTCGGTTCGTGAGTGCCGCATCCCAAGAATGCTATAATAGGATGGCCACCCGCTCTCTCGTCCATGAACGCGGATTAAGGCCCAATCAAACCAAGGATGGAGACATGGCTGTGACGATCGCGGAAAAAAATTGGTTCACGCTTACTGAACAACCGGACTCGGCAGTGATTGCAATCGTTAAAGAGTTATACGCCAACGTATCTGAGCACTACCATTATGGAGTGTATGTGTGAGGTAAAACAGTCAAATTCGGCGAAGAGGACATCAACGGGTGTTATCAATTGTCGTTGAAGGGTCAAAATAATGAGTATGCAAGTCTTGTGAGCCAAGGACCAGACAATGAAACCATAATACGCGAGCTTTGTCAACGGGAACCACATGGACATTGCATGAACGTGGCAGCATGACATTCCCTCTTTCGCACCTCAATTTATATGGCAAGGCGTGGTATGCCTTTATATGCGCCAAACGTATCCCATGTACACATGTGAGCCATGTCACTAAGGAAAGGGCTGTGTTGCTATATTCCATAATTCAAGGCTTGAAAATTGATGTCAGCCTCGTCATTCAGCAATCCATTCTGCGAGCTGCACGAGGAGGTACCACGGGAGGTTTGCCCCCATCCATCTCTTATTTGTGTATTATGTGCGAAATTTGGGGTCAAATGGAAGTCGGATGAGATGATTCAAACTCCAATGCCAATGTTGGACCATAAGTTGATCAGCAAGTATAGAATATGGATTGGTGGGGCGAATCACCCTAGGGGATTGGGTTTTATAATTCCTCAAGTTGAAGCTCCACAAGCTTCACCACCATCGGTCCCACCGCCCATCGTGGTGTTGTTCCTGAGGCTGTCTAACGTGAAATTGAAGGTTGGTTCTACAATCTAGAATCCCAGAATGTCCGCATATTTGAACGTCAAGATATAATCTACAAATTTTTAGTCGACCAATTCGCCGCCCAGAATGCTATGAATGCTCAATTGTACCCGGGAGTTAATTTTAGCCAATTCCCTACTGCCCCTGTTCTGCCTGTGTTTCCCCCTTCTGATCAAGAGATGAGCGAAGATGATGATACTACACCCGAGGAATAAGCTCGTCAGAGAAGTCCTCTATTTTTCTATTGCTATATTTTTCGCATGAGGACATTGCTCTTTATAAGTTTTAGTGTAGTTTAATTTTTAGTTGCATTAGTAGATTTTTAGCAGTTTGTGGATAGTTGTTTTTATTATTCGTTAAGTGTTGCATTTAGGATTTCACATTAATTCCAGTTGTTTTATAGTTACGTATATTTGGGGCCAATGATGAAATTAAAATTGCATGAACAAGTCTAGTAAGGATTGTTAAGATGGTGATGTGATTTTCTTGATAGAATTTAAATCTTTATCTGTTCGAAACTGATGTTATCATGATAGCACTTGTTAAGAAACGACCATGTTAGCTGAGAAAGTTTAAATGGATAGATAATAGAGTTCTAAAGGATAAATGCTAGTGGAATGAAAGAACAATATGAATAGCTAGGGATGGCTGAATGTGGACATAATTTTAAGTTTCGGGGGAAAATATTTGAAGTATATAAGCTTTAAAAAAATAAAAAATAAAACCGTGGCTAGTTTTGTTTCGGGGCTTTTGTTACTTGAGCAAGTAAGCCTGAGGGAATTGTCTCTACACCTAGCGCCCTAAGGTCTTATATGGTCTAGGAGTCGTTGGTCGAAAACTCGCTAAGGGGTAGCATTGTTAGCCTAATGGAATGAGACATTGCACAGTCATGTTAAAAAAATGATGATGAATAAAAAAAAGGAAAAAAGTACAAAAAACCCCCGTTAATAAAAAAATTTTAAAGCATAAGTATTCAATTTTTACCCTTGGACTTTGGTAATTGTTGATTTTAGCCAAATCTAGTTTATTTGAGGAGTTCTCGAGTTTGCACTGTATGATGCCTTCTAAGAAATCTCTTATGTTTCATATTTTGCTTTTCATTGGTTAGCATGGTCATTGAACACACACTCACGATATCAATAATAACAGATTTAGATTTGTTGATTGTTGGGATATTATTGATCTGTCTTGATATGAGTTATTAGCATGTTATTGTGATTTTTCTGAGGCCTAATGAGTATACGATGTTCTATTCGATTGCTGGAATTACAAGTATGTAGATAGTTTTAGGTGCATTTGCATGTTTTGTTTAGTTTGTCGTGTTGTCTTGTGTTTTGTTGCTTGAGGACAAGCAACAATTTAAGTTTGAGGGTATTTGATGATTGAGTAATATACCCATGAAGTGGATATATGTGGGCTTAAATTGTTGTATTCTCGAGTATTTTAGAAGCATTTTTACTGTGTTTAGTTATTATTTTACAGATTCGGGAGATGTAAGGGCGAATTGGGGATTTAAGCTATTGAATAGCAATTTGGTAAATAATTTGAAGTCATGCTGTAAAAGTCTTTGGTTCAAGATTCTGATGAGGCAATGGCGGTTGAAGTCTTGAGTTTGTTGACCAGGCGTGCGTGTTGACCAACAGTTTGACTTGCATAGTTGAGTGCTAATTGATAAGTTGATTGGGAAAAGGATTGTGGTTAGATGAGAAGAGTATATAAAGGCTACTTTGATGAAATAAAATCATTCATTCAACCATTCTTGGAGGCTCAGCAAGGGATTACTTGAAGATTGAAGGATTTTTCTTTAGAGTTTCTTCTTCTCCTTATTTTCAATTTATGTAATTCCTTAAGTATGATTTTTATAAGATTGTTGGTTTTAATTTCTATTATGAACTAATTCTTTTATTAAGACTAAAATTGAACCTTTTATGTCTATGAATTAATTATTTATTTATTCCAATTATTTGTGTCAAGTTGAATTGTTTATTATGTCTTGTGCTTATTGATTAATTACGTGGCCAATAATTACCGTGTTACTCTAGGAAGATTCGGGAGATGAATTTTAGGGTTAGAACTAGACATGATAACATGTATGCTTAATTATTTGCATGACGAAAATTGGGGTCGTGAGTTGAATAGGAATATATGTTCACTGCATGTAACACTTTGGGAATTGGAATTTAATGAGTTTAATTTAATTGTTTTGAATAGGAATATCGCAATATTAATTTGATTGAATAAAAGTTAATTGATCACTTGGAAAAGGGCTTTTGACACTTAAAATTCATGTTAACAATTCAGTAGGTATAATAATTGGGATAATTGGATAATTGGTTTATAGTTCATAATTGGGGATATTGGAGTCTTAACCTTATTTATCTGAATTAATTTATCAAATCTTAGTTTTTATTTAGTTGATTAAATTTTAGAATAATCAATTTTTATTTGATTAATTTAGTTTTCTTATTTCGAAAAATCACACTTTACGGCTGTTTAAATAAAATTGAATTGGTATAGTGCTAGTAGTTGGAATTTATTGATTAGAATTCTCTGTAGGATCGACACTTTATCTTATCATTTTATTACTTGTTGACTGTGTACACTTGCACATATTTATTGATTGTGAAATCAACCAACAAGTTTTTGGTGCCACTGCTGGGGACTTCTTTAGTAATATTAATTCCATATTAGTTATAATCAATTCGATCTTAATTTAAACGTTATTTATTTTTCTTCTTGTATTTGCAAGAATTCTTTGTGAGTGTATGCACACTAGATCAAGGGCTAAAAAGGAACTTTTTCCTTACATAGACGATATCGAAAGAAAGTTTCAGAAATTGCGGTTGACTAGTGAGGTTATACCTTTGGAAGAAGATCTGGCGGCACAAGAAATACCAGTAGACATGGCAGGGGAAGAACAAAAATCACTTAGGGATTATGCCATGCCGACGATACCGGATATCTGAATGAGTATTGAGGGCGGCTATCTGATCCACGGATTTACAATTTAGTTGGCATATCATCCTCAAGCAATTTGGCGATGAGAGGACTATTCAAACTCTTGAAGATTTATTAAGACTCTGTGTCCTTGACTTCAAGGGAAGTTGGGACAAGTTCTTACCATTGGTGGAATTTTCCTACAACAACAGTTATCAAACAAGTATTGGCATTGCTCCATTTGAGGCGTTGTATGGAAGAAAGTGTTGTTCTCAATTATCTTTGGGGCGTAGGTAGGTGAAACGCGTTGTTGGGACCGGAATTGGTACGCATGACTACGAAAAAGATTCAAATGATTCGGCAACATATAAAAACCTCACAAGATCGTCAAAAGAGTTATGTTGATCTTCATCGGAAGGACGTGGAATTCAATGTTGGAAGGCATGTGTTGTTACGTGTTGCTCCATGGAAAGGAGTTACGAGATTTGGAAAGAGAGGAAAGCTCAATCCTCGATTTATTGGCCCATTTGAAATCCTTGACCGAGTAGGAACTGTGGCCTATAGACTCGCGTTACCGCCAAGTATGTCTCATGTTCATAACATTTTTCACATATCCATGTTACGTAAATATGTGGAAGACCCAAACCACATTATTGAGTTAGAACCGGATGAAATAGCGAAAGATTTAACGTATGAAGAGGTACCTGTTAAAATCTTGGATAAGAAGGAACATATTCTACGCTCCAAGGTTATACCTCAAGTCAAAGTTTTGTGGAAAAACCACGATGTTGAGGAAATGACCTGGGAGTTAGAATCTGAAATAAAATCAAGGTATCCTCACCTATTCGTCATACCAGGTATGTACCCTAATTTCAGGGGCAAAATTTCATAAGAAGTAGAGGTTGTAAGACCCCAACTGTTATGAATAAAGATGAATTTTTCTATAAATATCATTTTGAATAATTATGGTATTGATTTGTTATAATATTAAAGTTGTGCGTAATATTTATAAATTTTGCAAAGTAAGCAAGTTGTTATATAATATTCGATTAGTCGAGGAATATTCATTTTAACAGGGAATATTTGTACGACGGCACAATCATTGGTGGACCCCACAACGTAATTATTGTCAAAGTTAAAAAACGACATAAATATCTTTTTATAAAAATAACGTCGAAAGTTTACCATTAAACTGTTGAAATAACCGGTGTTAAAAGTACAGTAATACGCGTGGTTGCATAGTAGCACACGGTATTAATTATTGATGCTTACGTTGTAAAACCCCAACTTTTTGAATAAAGATGAATTTTCTATAAATATTATTTTTGAATATTATGGAGTGAAATTGATATAATGTTATAGTTGTGGGTAATATTTATAAATTTTGCATAGTATGCAAGTTGTTATATTATATTCGATTGGTCGGGGAATATTCGTTTTAACGGGGAATATTAAATGCAATGGGTATAATCATTGGTGGACCCCACAAATGTAATTATTGTCGGATTGAGAAAATGACAAAAATATTTTTATGAAAATAACGGCAGAAGTTTTACCGTTGATACTGTTGAAGTACTCGGTAGTAAAAGTACAGTAATACATGTGGTTGCATAGTAGCACACGATATTGATTATTGATGCTTACGTGAGAAGTCATTCAGTTTTGTTCAATTATTGCTATAGTAATTGTTGCATAGTATCTCACGTCATTTGATTCAATTATTATCGATATTTATTATATTGTTAAAATCAATAATTGAGACGACAAAATTTTTAATATTATTATTTGCAATATTAACGATGTCTAGAAGTTCTATCAAGGAGAGGTTTGGTCACCTAATCATGCATGATAGGAGAAATCATTATCGAAAGCCCCTCTTTCAGGAACGACTGGTCGATTAATATAAAATTGTGAATTATAATAAAGGTGATAAATGTTGTTAAAATTATTAAGGTGATTTTTATGAAGTTTTTCTTATTTTATGGACCCCCATTTACCCATTTTCCAAAATAATCGGTAGAAAATTTTTAAAAGTGGAGCCCACATGTGGGGCCCATTTTTGTTGGAAAATGATTTTGGAAATGGAAGAGTATACGTATGGATGTATATGTATGTATTGAGTATATGGTGGGAGAAAATGATATGTGAAAGTGATAGGTGTGTGATGTGTGTATGAGTGGAAAATGGTGGAAAAGTGGTAGTATGATAGTGATGTGTAAGAGTGTAGTGAAAGTGATTATTGGGAAGGTGGGGGATTGATGTTGGATATGGGGGGATAAAAAAAATCTAGTGGTGTATATAATATTGATATATATAAATTGAAAACATGTGTTTATATATATGTATTATATTTTAATTTTTGTTGAAATCTTATTGGTTAGTTGTTTGACATAGTTGTTAGTTGATTGAAGAAATAATTCTGCAAAATTATTTCATACTTGAACAGTGCCTTCCATTCTCCTATAAATAGAAGCTCATTCCTTCATTATTTCTTACGAATTCACTGAAACTCTAGAGAGAGAAAATTATAGAGAGAAAGAAGAAAAGTTTTCTCGCTACTTAACTACTCTTATATTAGGTTCTTTTTACGGTAAGGGTGTTATTCTTTCTTATTCACGAAAGAGAACTGTTGTTATTCCAGTTCTTATTATTCATTGAAATAACTCAGATATCGATGTCTACCTATACTTGGTGACATTCTTCTATTATTTCGTCTTAATTATTATGTTGGAATATCCCGTTTACATGCATTTCGTACGGACACGATTCCGTCTTTATTATTACATTGGAATATCACATGCATGCGTTTTCTGTGGGACTGATTAAAATCTTTATTATTACATTTGGAATATCTGCTCATGCATTTCTGTGGGACTGGTTCCGTCTTTATTATTATTACATTGGAATATCCATTTATGCATTTTCGTGGGACTGATTAAAGTCCTTATTAGTATTCATTGGAATAACTCGCTCTCGCTGGCACCGCATACAAGGTGATTTCTGTTGTTATTCCATTCATTATTATTCATTTGGAACATCCCGTCGGTGCTTAATTTAAATGCGACTGGTTAAGTTATTTAGTATACATTGGAATAACACATCATGCAAAAAATACGCATGCATGATGATTTCTTTTGTTATTCCATTCTTTATTATACTCGGTTGGTTAAAGTTTTGACTACTATACTCCATGAAATTAGTGGAATATCCTTGATATTTGCGCTTCATCCAGTATCTTTTCATGGAAATATTTTTCTGAGCATTCTTAAATTTTACTCTACAAAGCAAAAGATTATCATCGACAATTTGGACATTATTAGTTCCTGGATAAATTAATTCTTGAACTTGTTTTATTGAATTCTTATATCATTGTCATCATCCTCATATTTATATTTTTGAAAGTCATATGTGGCTTGTAGTGCATAGATGGACTTGGTATGATTATGACCATGGATTATTCAGTGTAATCATGACCGTAATGTTACAAATGAAGTGGTAAAAGTCCTCATTGGCCCGTAGTGCATTGATGGACAGTTGTTGGCATGATCATGACCATTAATGAATACACAAATATTCTTGGCCCGTAGTGCATGGATAATTGTGGTCGTGATACTAAAGAATATCCTTGGCCAGTAGTAAGTGCGGGGTGATTCGATGATGTGGAATATTTATTGTTTTGAGTCTCGATGATAATAGTGATGAAAATTTTAAATCATAAAAGATAGTAGATTTTATTTTCTACTTGACTCTTTTAATGGATTGCTTGTTCATTGCAGATTAAACTTGATGTCTATTATATTTTGTCGATTTAACATTGTTGGAGACTAATGATAATTTATTACGCATTATCTTAGTCATAATATTTCTTCTTGGGCTAGTTGAGCTCACCCTTTCTTTCTTTCTTTGTTCTCTTGAAATGAGAATATATTTGGGACGAGTCGGGAAGCGGAGTGATGGTCAGAGGATAGCATTAGTAGTCCTCACTATTCTGTGAAATAGTGTGATAATAATTGTAATGAGGACTCCTTTTGAGTTTGTATACTCTCTAGTAGACAATATTTGTATTCAAACTCACAGTTTATGTTTTGTCGTATTATACACGACAGTTGTATTAGTAAGTTGTATTTAAATTCTGTACCATGTATCTGGCGACCCAAGATGGGTGATGTATTCCTAATTTTGGGGGTGTCACATACGTGAGAAGTCACTAAGTTTTACTCAATTATTGTTACAGTAATTGCTGCATCATATCTCTCATATTATTGATTCAATTATTGTCATGGTATCATCTGTATAATATTTTATATTATTAAATCAATAATTAAGACAACAAAGTTATTAATATTATTATTTGCAATATTGACGATGTCTAGAAGTTCTGTCAAGGAGAGGTTTGGTCACCTAATTGCGCGCCAATAGGGAGAAATCCTTATTGGAAAGCTCCCTCTTTCCTGGGAACGACCTGGTTGTTAAATATTGCGAATTATAATAATGATAATAAACGTTGTTAAAAATATTGAGGGGATTTTTATGAAGTATTTATGGACCTCCATTTACCCATTTTTCAAAATAATCGGAAGGAAGTTATAAAGTATATATATATATATATATATACGTATTATATATATATATATATATATATATATATATATATATATATATGTATAACATGTGGGTGGGTGGTGGTGGTGGTCCTGGTGGATGAAGTTTGGCAGGATGTAATGTTTTTTCAAAGCTTTTACCTTATTGGCTAAACAATTTCATAATGCTATCACTGTTGATAACATATGAATGAGGCTATTTTCTCATTGTTTAATGTCATTAAGTTGTCATGTGATAGTCTTTTTCTAATTGGCCAGAACCAAATATTGATAAACCCGTGAACTTCGTTCGAAAATTTTCTTGTGCAGTCCGTGAGAATTTCAAATAGTATCATTTCCATTTTCTATAAATAGGATGCTTGGTTAGAATTGAAAATCACACCAGAATCAGAGAATTATTCTTCTATAATATTGAGCGTATTTCTTTCGAGTTTTAGAAAGCTTTGAGCGTAGAAAATAGTGAAAGTTTTCTTCAAGAATATTCCGCCTACCGGGAATACTTTTCTTTTCAAATGAGGATGTATTTTTGTTCAATATTTATATGAAATAATATTTTCTTCTATACTCTGTAGTATGTAAGTAATATTATTTCGTTTCAGATTTTGAATTCTATACTCATTTTGTTAAAGTTTTGGCTTCTATTCTTCATGAAATTAGTAGAATATCCTTGATATTTGCGCTTCATCCAGTATCTTTTCATGAAAATATTATTCTGAGCATTCTTGATAAGTTTTAACTTTCTCATGCCGGAGTACTATTCACGGGATTACTATTCTCAAAGTTACTATTCACGGGGTACTATTCACTCGGTTACTATTCACCCGGGATACTATTTATGACAAAAATTGATTTCTTTTCGGTCCAAATCATTTTTGATATAATATTTTTCTTGAATTTTACTCCACAAAGCAGTATAATGCTGACAATTTAGATATTATTGAATTCTGGATAAATTAAATTATAAATCTTTAAAAATTTATCATTTGATTTCTTTTAATTGAATTCTTATATCATTGTCATCATCATCATGCTTATATTGTTATGAAAGTCATCTTTGGCCGTAGTGCATAGATGGACTTGGTATGATTATGACCATGGATTATTAAATATAATCATGGTAGTAATGTTACAAATGATGTGGTAAAAGTTCTCATTGGCGTAGTGCATTGATGGACGATTGTTGGCATGATCGTGACCATCGATGAAAACACGAATATCCTTGGCACCGTAGTGCATTGGATTATTTGTGGTGCGTGATCTTAATGAATATCATTTGTCGTATGCGAGGGGTGATTCGATGATGTTGATTATTTATTGTTGAGTCTCAAATGAATAAAATTGATGATAAATTCTTTTAAATCATAGAAGATAGTAGATATCACGCCTACTCGACTCTTCTAATGGATTGCTTGTTTATTGCTAGATTAAACTTGATGTTCATTATATTTTATCAGTTTAACACTGTTGAAAGCTAACGATAAATTATTCTGCATTATCTTAGTCATAATATTTCTTATTGGGCTAGTTGAGCTCACCCTTTTGCTTTTGTTGTTCTCTTCAGAAAATGAGAACATAGCCGGGACTAGTCGGGGAATGGAGTGACGGTCCAAATGTTTGCAATAGTAGTCATCACTATTCTATGAAATAGTGTGATAATAAATGTATTGAGAACTCCATTTGAGTTTGAATACTATCTAGAAGACAATATTCGTATTAAAACTCTTAGTTTATGTTTTGTCGTATTTTACACGACAGTTGTAGTATTAAGTTGTATTTGAATTTTGTACCATGTATTTGGCGACTCAGAATGGGTGATGTATACCTATTTTAGGGGCGTCGCATCCCCCGCGAGAGTCAGTACAGGCCGACACAATGTTTAACAATGGAGGTGTTGAAAGTGTAGTGTCTGGGTGAAAAAATGTAACGTACCTCTCTTGTCTAGTGCTCTGTACTCATATACTCATCTCACTGTCTTCCATACTGGTTGACTTCCGGTCACGTCGGCTAATTTGCCAGAGTAAACCACTGCTCCCCCCCCCTCCCCTCCTCCTCCTCCTCCTCTGGTGTCCACTGGCCGGGATTATGTCAAATGCCCATTAATTAAGTATTGGGTCAAGAGCCTAATACTTATCCATCCAAAATTATTCAGCCCAAGCCTACAAATATCTTCATTTAAATGAGGGCCCAATACTCCAAAAGCCCAAATAATGGCAGCCCGGTAGGCCCAAAATATTTTATGGCCCAACAAGAGCAATATAGGTTGTTAGATATCCGGATGGACGAATAAAATTTGTTATAAAGATATACACTTTTTTTACAACTTTGTCAGTAGATCACTCCTCTTTCCTTTTTAACAAGAATTGTTGAATTTATTATTATTATTATTTGTTTTTTGGGGTCAAGAATTGACGAAATACCATTTTCTTGTAAACAAATTATTCAACCCATTGAGCATAAAGATAATTTTATAAGTGCATATGAAAACAATTTAAGATCCATCGTACCACCTTCTTATTCACCACGTTTTGCTCTTTTTGGTAAATAACAATGTATGTTGTCGTTGTCGTTGTCGTTGTCGTTGTCGTTGTATATGGGGTTTGGAACGCATTTGTTGGTCACGTGTCTGTTGTTTGTCATTCAGTGATGGCTGTTTTGTCGATATTCAAGATTTTGTACAAATGCATTGTTCCTTCCTTGCCGTCATTAGATCCTACGGCCGCCTGTCATTGGCCCTTCTTGTCCATTTTATATTTGTTCTTCTCCGAAATAAATCCAAAATAAAAATTAAGATGGATAATCCCATATATATATATATATATATATATATATATATATATATATATATATATATATATATATATATGATAATCATGTATCAAGTCACTCTATAATTAAATAAAAAATAAAAATAAATCATGAACACAAAAAAATAAATCACTGAATATGGACACACACTAAACTAAAATCCTAAATTAATTATTAACACACCCGCACTTTCCATACATACTCCACAAAACATTTAAATGAAAATTCTTATGAAGACAAATTTCAATGAATAAATAAAGAATATCCAACTTTAATAGTCAAATTCTCATAAATTTAAACTATGTTTAACTACATTTCGAAATATATTTTCTATTATTTATAAGTCTTTTTGATTGATTGTAACTTTTTAAATAGTAACTTGACAATTAAAAATTCTTTGGAGTGAGAGAGTGAGATGATGGATGTGAGTTTGAATTTTTGAGAGATAAATTCTTGGTCGTCGGATGTCGAAGCCCCAACTGATTTTAGATCATTAGATGTTGAAGCTTAAATTGATTTGAGGCCGTTGGATGTTGAAGCATTGGGATTTGAGCCACTCTGTTTTATATTATAGATGTGTGCGCGCGCGCCCCAAAGAAACTCTTTTTTTTTTAGTTTCCAATAGTATAATCTATATCTGTATACATCAATTCTATAATTAAAAATACAAACTTGATTTAATTTGATTTAATTTCACTATTTTTTTGTTCAATTTTTTTAATTCATATTAGTATAAGTATTATTCACATTTGTATCAATTAAATACTATCCAAATTTAAAAATATTCTTATCTATAACACTACAAGAAAAAGGCCTAACAACGACCAATATTATCAGCGACCGCATTTCCAGTCGCAGATATTAGTAGTAGCGACCGACATCTGCGACCGTAATTGTCGCTATTATATATCAGCGACCGCATGCGGTCGCTGAGTGGTCGCTAATACAATTTTGCCTCACAAATTTTGGCTGAAAATGTTGGCGCGTATATTGTCTGCGACTACTTAACATCAGCGACCGCTTGATAAGTCCATGTCATTAAACATTAGCGACCGCATGTGGTCGCCAAGTTGTTAAGTATTTGATCAAACTAAATGTAATCGATATCGGGCATTCGCCTCAAACAACAGATGAAGAAGAAAAAACAGAGGGCGTAATAGAGAGAGAAGAGGGAGAAGGGGGAGACGAGAAGAAAGAGAAGACCGCTGCCATCGTTGTCGCCACCGCTGCCATCGCCACGTCGCCGCTGCCGTCACCATCGCCGCCGTTGCCTAAACCGCCGCCACAGGTACTATCAACCAAAATCCTGAACAAATAACTCTTTTTTTCATACCACTGAACAAATTATATGAATCTGAACAAATTGTACCATATAGTTTAGACTCAAAATCAATTTGCAATCCTAGATGAATGCATTTTGAAATGAATTTTGATTAGTTTCATTTTTTGTAAAAATTATGGTGTTTAATCCTAGATGAATGCATTTTGGGGCTATAACCACCCAACTTTTGGTTTCTTATAAGAGGAATAGAAAAAAAGATTTTTTTTCTTTCCTATTCAAATTATTCAAATTACTATACAAATTTATAATAATTAATAACTAAATATATAATATCTACATTTATAAAGTATTCAAAAAAAACCTAAGTAATCTCTAATAGAAAAAGTAATTTTTAAAAGAATTTTATTTTTGGTTTTACCAATTTTATTACAAAATTTGTAAAACACGCTTCACTAAAAAAATCACCTCCAAATTAAAATATTTACAAACAATTAATTAGACACACTAAAGACATATATCACACCTTGATTTAATTATATATTAATATTATTAGTCGTGAATTTTAATATTAAATTATTATCCTAACTAATTTAATTCATTTAAATTTGAAATTTTATAATATATGTAAAATTGAAACATAATAATTGTAACATTAGTTAAAAAATTAAAGTGGATTCATTCCTAAATAATTTTCACAACTAAATTAAAAGTAATTAAAACATGAGTTTCATAATTCTATTCAGATTAGAATTTCAAACAAATTTTGTTAATATAAATGTTAATATAGAATTTCATTACAAACTTAAATAAAAGTAAAATAATTATTTTCACATAATCATAACCTGAATAAATCTACAATAATATATTCAAATATTTAGCTTAATAATTGATTGAAAGAACCTACAATATGTTATTCAATCATTAGTTATTTGAATAAATGTTTAACTATTTAATAGCTACAACTTTGTTTCTCGAAATCATATTTACTTTTTTTAATTATTAATATAATAAATTATTATTCATGTTGCCCGTGCTTCGAACAAGGTTGGTGAGCTTGTATATAATAAGACAAAATTATTATTTTTAGTCCTTGGTCTTTGGTATAAGACTATAATTTAACAGCTACTAAAACACTTTTTAAAGTCTCAAGATTTTATTTTAAAACTACTATTAAAACACTTTTTAAACCTAGAATTTAATAGAACCAAAATATTATTTATGATCTTGAAAAACTTTAGAGTAACTTATTATTTTATAAAAAAATTATTTCTTATTTAAAGCATCCTGATTTAATTTTATTAACTACTATTAAAACACTCTTTAAACCTAGAATTTAATAGAACCAAAATACTATTTATGATCCTAAAAAACTTTTAGAGTAACTTGTTATTTTATAACGATTTTATTTCTTAAAATATTCTCTTTGGTCTTATGTGTGCTTTAACTAGTATTCTTTTTATTTTATATTCGTCTACATTTAAGCATAACATCCAAAGTTCAAGGTGTATGTTCAATATTGAAGTTATGTTGTGGCAACATGTTTCCAAATATCTTCTGCTTTATATAATTTTGATTCAGAACATTAGTACCCATTTATCTGTTTTTGTTAATTTTAGTACTTTATAATTCTAAGGAGTTTTCCTTAAAGATGCTTAACTACTATATGACTTACCAGGATCAAGCAACAACTGATGTGTTGCTTTAAATGGCTTGAAAATGGATGATTAAACTAATGCTGCTTTAAACACTGACTGTTGCTTGAGATACCATCAGGTTGGTGTTCAAGTCAAGTGCATGCTTTTACATGGATTTCAACTTTTCTACAGTTAAAATATGCTCTTTTTCTGAAGTCTATAAAGTTTATTCTGATCTATTCGTTTCGAGTTAATTTATTTTAAGCATTGGTTACAAGAAACTATGATGAGAACAATTAATTTATTTCTATTGAGTTTGGACCTAATCATTCTTTTAAATTGGTTATGCATACATACATTATTTTCAAGTTTATTAAAAATGGATGACATGAACCATGAAATAGGGAGTTGTGGGGATAATGTAGAAATAAATTCAAACTACATATACAATTTGAAAATAGAAATAGAGGGGGATGACTTGAGTGTTGAGGGGTTGGATGTGAACAATGCTAAAACAAAAATTCTATCATCCTTAAGTAGTCGATGAGTTTACGCCTAAGTTAGGTCAAGAATTTTAAACATTAGTGAAATTTAGATATGCACACTTAGAAGCCAACATTGACATACTCTCATGGTTAAAAAAGAAAAAGAAACAACAAGATAGGGCAATCTCTGATCCTCTCTAACTAACAGGAGAAGCGGAACATGTAGCTTTTCACCCTTGTTTGATCATCCTTGTTTGATCATCCTATCAGTCATGGTAACGGATTGACCATCTCTCTTTTGGTAGCTGGTTTGACTGTTTGTGATTGAATAGTAGAGCTAGACTGAATGATTGGCTTGTAGGAGAAAGATAAGAAGGATTCTAGCCAAGACAGATATGCAAGCTTGATTTCCGTCTCTGCTATTGAATGTTATACTGTGGTGGTTGAATAAATGTGGGAACAAACGGTGTAAAATTTTTGCAACTTCAAATGAATACAAGAAGCTGTTTATTGAAAATAGTCTTACTGGATAATGAGTGAATGTTTATTCAACAACTTAATTTTTCGTGATTACACTTTACTAATTATAACCTTTAAAGTTTATGAAAATTTATTTATCCAATTAAAGGTTTGTACGATAAGTATAATATGAAAAGGCAATCACACGAACACAAGAATTTTTTTACGTGGTTCAACTACTACCTGATAAGTAGGTTTTATACATAGGAATTCGATATCATTGAATTGAATTTGTTGTTGAAACCTACTTTTCATGTATTTTACTTCCATTTAGCAGGAAACAGGTGGTGGAATTGACTTGGTGGCATTTGGTGACTAATTGGGTGAAATTGATAGCTTAAAGGAATGGACATGGCAAGTGATGGATGTAGCAGCAGCAGCAGAAGGACTGCAGATCTAACGCATAGTGCGACCGCGCCCAAAAAGAACTATGGGGCAGTGCGGCTGCACCTGACCCTAGTTGTAAAAGACTCCCCTGCCAGACAGCGTGACTGTGCCTAATGCAAGCTCAGAGACAGCGCGGTCGCGCCGGAGCAGATTTGACCAAGTTGACTTTTCACTTAAAGGCTATGTTGGAAATGAGATTTGAATTGAATGAAAAAATTGACTTCAAAATCGGGTCGGGTCGTGGTCGTGACGGGCGGGTTTGTGATATATATTTTTTAGAAAAAATTTGTTTAATAAATATCATCACAATACTACGTCGTTTTGACGATGGTTACACGCCAACGGATTCTATAAATAAACGGTGTGGGAAGCTTTTAAAAGATATAATTTTTTTGTCCCGTCCCGTTCTGAAAAATCCGTTCTGCATTTTTCTGTCCCGTTCTAGAAAAATCCGTTCTGCAGTATACTTATTTCCCGTTCCGTTCTGCAGCAATAAGATTTCCCGTTTCTGCAAAATTCCTTGAAATTGCAGTAAGTCTTTCCAGTTTTCTTCATGCATGCATCATTAACATTCATTTAAGTTCAGTACATAACATAAATTTTGGTTCGAAGTGTTCTTAATTTTGAAGTGCTTCTAATTAAGAACTGGAAATCTGTTTTATCTTGGGAAGCAATTATTCAATTAATCTCAAAGATTCATGAGAGAATAAATTTCTTTTTAAAGAGACTTTTTCATGAATTCAAAGACTTCGGATTTATTGATTAATATTTTCGTAGTTATATATATATATATATATATATATATATATATATATATATATATATAAGTATGTTTTGTTTTATTATATTTATATATATTAAATAATACTATATATTATGATAACAATCTTAAAGCAAATTTAATATTTTTCTGTAATTATAGTATTGTTTTATGAATAAAAAAAATTTATGTAAACAGAAAAATTGTTTTATAACACTGCATTTAATTCATTGAATATGATGCATTTGATGCTCAAGGAAAAATAGTTATTCACGAATCCTGCAAGTTAGTATAAGTTAGTACTGCATTTGATTCACTAACTTTCCTGCAAGTTAGGATATAAAATTTTCCTTTGGACATTTAGATATTTTATAAAACAATTGTTGATTGATTTATAAAACAAGTTTATTAAACTGATTTGTTTCAAATTTACTTTACATATCACGTTCTGTCTCCTGCTTTATATTCGTACTGTTAACATATATATATATATATCGGTATAATAATAATATATATAATATATTATATTAACCGAACAAATAGTACTGTTAGTGCAGCAAGTTGTGGTTTTTCTCTTGCATCTCAGTTTTTCAATAAATGTTGTCATGTCATGGATGATAACCATTTAAGTGTTTTAAGTGTAATGATTTATATATGTTGTATATTACATGCTGCATGCATATTACAATGATTGCATGGTGTATTAATGTTCCTGCAGTATGTTAGTATGTCCTGCAGTATGTTATATATTTATATATTATATATACGAATCACGTTAGTAACATATTTAGGTAATTAACATTTTTCCCATTGACAACATTCCTGAAAGAACGATACGTGAAAGAATGCTTGAACAGTATCTTAAATATGGGTATAATGATTTACATGCTCCAATAAATTTTTATAAAGGATGAGCAGGTGATATATATATATATATATATATATATATAGTGGCATCACATATCCAGGAAACCTTATTTTATATATATGGTCACAAATATATTATACATATTCGCATGTTAATATAATAGTTTATTTACTTTGCATGTTAAATATATAATATTCTGTTATTGTATTTATTATAGGAATATTATATTTATTGCATGTTGATTGATTTTTATATTCTGTTATTATATTAATTCCATGTTAATTGAATGAATATTAACATTTGGTAATTCTGTTATTATCCTAAGTTTTATTGTGGAATAATCTTTGTATTGAATTTTAACAAAAGTTGTCCAACTTTAGAATACAAATTATTTTTGAATTTGTGCTATACAAATTTTTATAAACAAAATTTGTTGTTTGAATTTCATTAAATTTTTTACAAATGTAAATTTAATTTGATTATTGATAGTCTTTATTTGTATAATGAAATGGCATCTACTAGTACCATTCTCGCTTAGTGAGTATGTCTCATGGAGAAAAGCTCGAAAGGTTCAATGGGCCGATTTCAAGCGTTGGCAACAAAAAATGCTTCTTCTATCTCACCACGTTGAACTTGGCAAGGTTTCTACAAGAGGATTTGTCCTACTCTTTTTGAAGGGAAACCGACAAGGAGAAAGTGGTCATTGATGATGATGCATGGAAACATGCAGATTTTCTTTGCAGGAACTATGTGATGAATGGTTTAGATAATACATTATATAATGTATATTGTACAATTCAAACTGCAAAAGAACTATGGAAATCTTTAGACAAGAAATATAAAACTGAAGAAGCTGGCATGAAGAAATTCATAGTCGGTAGATTTCTTGACTTTAAAATGGTAGATTCTAGGGAATTGTTAAATCCACAACAGAAAATGTTATTTCCACAACAAAAGTGTCGCTATAGATCCTATAGCGACGGTTTTTCACCGCCATTATACATCTACAAAATGACACTTTTGTTAAATAAATAACAAAAGTGTTAATGGATTTAACAATTCTCTAGATTCTAAAGTAGTTATCACTCAGGTTCAAGAATTACAAGTAATTCTACATGACATTCATTCTGAAGGAATGCCATTAAGTGACTCATTCCAAGTTGCAGCAATGATTGAAAAACTTCCACCGTCATGGAAAGATTTCAAGAATTATCTAAAGCATAAACGCAAGGAGATGAATATTGAAGAATTGATCGTGCGACTTAGGATTGAAGAGGACAATCGAGTATCTGAGAAGAAGAGTGGAAGAAACTTCATTGAAGCAAAGGCAAATGTGGTAGAACAAAGACCAAACAACAACAAGAGGAAGCGTGAAGGCAAAGAAGCTTTCAAGGCCAAGAAGAAATTCAAAGGCAAATGCTTCAACAGTGGCATCCAAGGACATAAATCAAGTGAATGTCGCAAGCCAAAGAAGTTGAAGAAAGAACAAAAGCCTCAAGCAAATGTGATAGAACTGGAAAAGCTTTTTGAAGATGTTTCAGACATGAATCTTTGTGCAGTTATATCTGAATGTAACTTGGTAGGAAACCCTAAAGAATGGTACGTGGACAATGGGGCTACTCGCCACATTTGTTCCAACAAATGGATGTTCTCTACTTACAAACTAGTAGATAATGATGATCAACTCTTCATGGGAAACTCCTCAAGTTCAAAGGTTGAAGGACGTGGAAAGATTATACTGAAAATGACATCTGGCAAAGAACTGACTTTGAATGAAGTGCTTCATGTGCCAGATATCCGTAAAAATCTAGTTTCTGGGTCACTACTTAGCAAGAATGGCTTTAAGTTGGTGTTTGTGTCTGATAAGTTTGTACTTACTAAGAATGGTATGTTTGTAGGGAAGGGCTACATGAATGATGGGCTCTTTAAAATGAATGTTATGACTGTTGTACCGAAGTCTATTGATAATAATAAAATTAATTCTTCTGCTTACTTGTTAGAGTCTTCAAATACATGGCATGCTAGATTAGGACATGTTAATTATAATACTTTGCGTAGATTAATTAATTTAGAGTTCTTGCCTAGATTTGATATTAATTTGAAACATAAATGTGAAATTTGTGTGGAATCAAAAATGACAAGATTACCCTTTCATTACATTGAAAAGAAAAATCGAACCTCTAGATTTAATTCACACTGATATATGTGACTTAAAGTTTGTGCAAACTAGAGGTGGGAAAAAATATTTCATAACCTTTATTGATGATTGCACAAGATATTGTTATGTATATTTGCTAAGAAGCAAAGATGAGGCTGTAGAAAAGTTTTAACTTTATAAAAATGAAGTTGAAAATCAACTTAGCAAAAAGATTAAAGCAATAAGAAGCGATAGAGGTGGTGAATATGAATCACCATTTGCAGAGATTTGCTCTACTCATGGTATTATTCACCAAACTACTGCTCCTTATTCACCTCAATCTAACGGTATTGCTGAACGCAAGAATTGAACATTGAAAGAAATGTTGAATACTATGTTAAACAGTTCTGGAGCACCCCAGAATTTGTGGGGAGAAGCTTTGCTTTCTGCCAATTATATTCTTAATAAAGTGCCTCATAAGAAAACTCATAAAACACCTTAAGAATTATGGAAAGGTCATAGACCTTGCTATAAATACTTAAGAGTGTGGGGGTGTCTAGCAAAAGTAATGGTTCCTAAACCTAAAAAGGTTAAGATAGGACCAAAAACAATTGACTGTGTTTTCATTGGTTATGCAAATAACAGCAGTGCTTATCGCTTTCTTGTTCATAAATATGAAATTAATGATATTCATGTTAATACATTTATTGAATCAAGAGATGCATCATTCTTTGAGAATATTTTTCCATATAATGGAAAAAAAGATTCAAATTCAAACAAAAGACATTTGGATGTTACTAGTAATAATCCTGAAAATATAGACAAAGAATCTTTATTGGATGAACATAGACGTAGCAAAAGGGCAAGGACTTCAACGTTTTTTGGTCCGGATTTTCTAACATTTTTGTTAGAAAACGATCCTCGAACGTACAAGGAAGCAGTATCCTCTCCGGATGCTTCTCATTGGAAAGAAGCAATAAATAGCGAAATTGAGTCTATTATGCAAAATCATACATGGGAACTGGTGGACCTTCCACCTGGTTCAAAACCCTTAGGGTATAAATGGATCTTCAAAAAGAAGATGAAAGCTGATGGCTCAATTGATAAATATAAAGCAAGGCTTATTGTTAAAGGCTATAGACAAAAGGAAGGATTGGATTATTTGGACACTTATTCACCTGTTACAAGAATTACATCTATTTGAATGCTAATAGCAATAGCATCTTTAAATAGACTTGAAATACATCAAATGGATGTAAAGACTGCATTCTTAAATGGTGAATTAGATATATATGGAACAACCTGAAGGTTTCACTGCTCCTGGACAAGAGAGGAAAGTATGCAAACTTGTTAAATCCTTGTATGGATTAAAACAAGCACCAAAACAATGGCATGAGAAATTTGATAATGTTATGTTATCAAATGGATTTAAAATTAATGAGTGTGACAAATGTGTTTATGTCAAAAACACTCAAAAGGAATATGTCATTGTTTGTCTTTATGTGGATGATATGTTAATCACGGGTAGCAACAATGAAGTTATCAACTCTACCAAACATATGTTGTCAAATAAGTTTGACATGAAAGACTTGGGGGTTGCAGATATAATTTTAGGAATCAAGATTTCTAGAACCTCTGATGGAATTATATTATCTCAATCTCATTACATTGAGAAAATACTTGAAAAATTTAACAAGTATAATATAATTCTAAATAAGACCCCAGTTGATATAAATCTTCATCTAGCTAAAAATGAAGGTCATAACATATCTCAACTAGAATATTCTCATATAATAGGTAGTTTAATATATGTCATGAACTGTACTAGACCAGATATAGCTTATTCGGTAAGTAAGCTAAGTAGGTATACGAGTAATCCAGGTAAAGATCACTGGAAAGCTATTTTGAGAGTTTTGGGATATTTAAAACATACTAAAAAATATGGATTGCACTATACAAGATATCCAGCAGTATTGGAAGGATATAGTGATGCTAATTGGATATCTGACAATAAAGACTCAAAATCCACAAGTGGATATGTCTTTACCCTTTGAGGTGCAGCAGTATCTTGGAAATCCTCAAAATAAACGTGTATTGCTAGGTCTACAATGGAATCAGAATTCATTGCGTTAGATAAAGCTGGAGAAGAAACTGAGTGGCTTCGTAATTTCTTAGAGGATATTCCAAATTGGTCAAGACTTGTGCCAGCTATATGTATACACTATGATAGCCAATCAGCGATTGAAAGAGCACAAAGTCATTTATATAACGGTAAGTCACGCCATATACGACGAAGACATAATACCATTAGACAATTGCTCTCAAATGGAATTATATTAATTGACTATGTAAAGTCAAAAGATAATATTGTTGATCCACTTACGAAAGGTTTAACAAGAGAGCAAGTGGAAAAATCATCGAGGGGAATGAGTTTAAAGCCTACTGTTTAAATAAGAGTCATCATAGTGGCAACCCAAACTAGCTGACTGGAGATCCCAAGATCGAGGTTCAATGGGAAAACCGAACTATGTAGTACTCAGTAAAGCACTGAGGAGATATTTACTCCTAACCATTCCTAAAATGAGACAGTGCACATCTGCTGCGAGAATCAGGATAAGATACGCTTTTAATGATTTTTATATCTTAAAATATGTTCAAGTGGGGTATTACAGGATACTCTTGATAGAAGTCACCTACATGAGTAAGAAGGGGGCCACTTCTGTGAGAATTTTGAAGGCTGAATTCTCTAATATACTCACGGAACCAAGAGGTATTTCAAGGCCAAAATAAACACAAACGTGAGAACCAATTATGTCTGAAGAGATATTTTGTGAATTCTATTGTCTTGGTTTACACGAAAAGCTGATAGTTCAAAGACATCAAGTCTACTGATTAGCCAAGTAAATCCGATAGATTTTACTAGGGCAAGTTCAAAGCCACTAGGCTACTTAACCTTATGAAATATCTTTTCTCATGTACTCGAACTAGTGTCTGCATATTCATAACATATTTTACATATTGTAAAGCCAATTTTACATTCATGTGGGGGATTGTTGAAAATGAGATTTGAATTGAATGAGAAAATTGACTTCAAAGATTCGTCGTGGGTAGTCGTGAGATTGGCGGGTTTGTGATATATATTTTTAGAAAAATTTGTTTAATAAATATCATCACAATACTACGTCGCTTTGACGATGTTACACGCTAATGGATTCTATAAATAAGCGGTGTGGGAAGCTTTTAAAAGATATAATTTTTTCTCGTCCCATTCCGCTTTCGAAAATTCGTTTCGCATTTTTACGTCTCCGCCCCATTCGAAAAATTCGTTCGCATTTTTCTCGTCTCCGTTCTAGAAAAATCCGATTCTGCAGTATACTTATTTCCCATTCGATTCAATGATAATAAGATTTCCTGTTTTAGCAAAATTCCTTGAAATTGCAGTAAGTCTTTCCAGTTTTTTTCATGCATGCATCATTAACATTCATTTAAGTTCAGTACATGACATAAATTTTGGTTTGAAGTGTTCTTAATTTTGAAGTGCTTCTAATTAAGAACTGGAAATCCGTTTTATCTTGGGAAGCAATTATTCAATTAATCCTTAGCACCTGTGAGGGAATAAATTTGCTTTAAGGAGACTTTATAAATTCAAAGGACTCGGATTTATTGATTAATATTTTCTGTGTTATATATATATAAAATTACAGATATTAAATATATATTCATATTTATTAAATATTAAATAATTTATATATTACAGATAACAGGCTACAATTCAGTTGCAATACACGTATTCTTTTCATAATGGGACCAGGATTTGTAACAGACTTATAAATAGGATTTTTTGTTGGTTATTATTGACATCAGTGATTATTCCAGCTCTTTTAATTCAAAACCTTAGATTAGAGTATATTATTGTAGATTTGAAGCAAGGAGGCTAGCAAGGAGTTTCAAGGCAAAAACAGAGATAAAGACCAGGATTGCTACAACAATTTTACTTCTTTTCTCTTTATCTTCTGCTTGTATTGAGCATTTTTATTACTTGTGGATATTAACTTTTAATTCAATGGTTATGAACTAAATTTCTTTTTAAGGCTACAATGGATCTTTTTGTGTAACAAAGATTAACATGCTTCCTAATCAAGTTTAAATAATTATTCAATGGATTGTCTATTATGGTTTATACTGAATTGATTAATTGCTGAGCCAGTAATTACTGTGATAACTTATATAACTTGAGAAATGAATTATAAGTTAAGATCTGATCATAGTAGAATGTATTTATGTTTTCTGCATGGCATTGGAATTTGTAATTTATGTTTAGGATAGAGATATACGTATGCATTGCATGTAATCCTGAAAAGGACTTGTGCTTTAAATCCTCTTTAATTGTAATTCACATAGAGATATAGTGGATTAGTTAATTAGGGTGTTCATCTTAATTCTATTATCTTTTGATTTAAGTTGATATGAGTATGATGCATTGAGAGGTGGTCATATTTAATTATTTTTTTGATTAACAATCCTGAATAATTAATTTAGTTTAATTGGAAGTGTGTCGATCTAAGTGAAGCAATAAGTGAAATTGTAGTCTTAAGTCTCCTTTATCTAATTAAATCTTGTGGTAGTTGTTTTTAATTTAGTAGTAATTAATTTCATAGATTTCGATTTTTGGATGTCCCTTTCCGCATTACTTGTTCTTTGGTGTTCTCATTTTAGGTGAGATTTGTTTGAAAAAACAAGTGAAAAGGTCCAACATGTATAATGTCGACGATGGACCTGTTAAGAGTCGCGCCATTGGTTTTTTAAATGGTTGTACCAACACAACCGAGAAAAGGTTTGCACATTGACCCAAAATGATGTGACATCGCTAAACCGGGTTGGTGAAACCGAGATTCATTAGGGTCCGGGGACTTGGTTATGCGGGGGAAGGTGTTAGGCACCCCCCGACATCCGTGTTACCACGGTGACCGCCTCTTTTCAAGAAACTATTATCCGAATGTGTGTGTGTGTGGGTCAATGTGCTGTTATTTGGAAGTAGTGCGAGGCCTCGTTCGAACCTATATACACAGGGTTTGAATTTATGTAAAATTCAATTTTTAGCAAGATATGGCAATGATGTTTTATAAAAAAGGTTTTTTCAAACCCTGATGCTCAATAGTAATTGAGACCTTTTACACTCCCATTTTATTAAGTGTTCGGCTTGATTGATTTTATTTTGATGATGCGAGGCATCCGCATGAAAAATAATGTACAAAATAATGCCGACTTCCTCGTGGGTATGGAAACCATCCGAGGAAATTCGCATACACGCAGTAATAATTTACAAGTCGCTTATAAATTGAAAATGTCCATCACGGAACCGAATCTAGATTCAATAGATGAATCTGTGATCACATGATTCCTAAAGCACAAGATACCGCGTAATTTGTATGAAAGAAAAGAAGTAGTATATATATATAAAAGTGTATATAAATATATATATATATATACATGATCACCAACCACTTAAGCACCTCCATGGGGGATCGTAAATGTAAATAAAGTTATAAAAGTTATCAACCGCCATGGAGGAAACTCCAAAGGGACAAAACGTAAATAAAGTCAGAATACGGCCAACCGCCACTAAGGAAAACTCCAAAGGGGAAAAATGTAAATAAAGTCAGTAAAAAGATCAACCGCCACTTAAGTAAACTCCAAGGCAGATTAAACGTAAAGTAAGTCAGTAAAGCGATCAACCATATAAGTAAACTCTGTGAGATATATAATATATATATATATATATATATAATAAACGCAATAAATGTATGTAAATCTGTGCTCATCGTAATGTAGTTCGACTATATATATATATATATATATATATATATATATATAAATATAATAAACGCACTCGGATGTAAAATCTATGCTCATATAAAAAAGTTATATATATATATATATATATATATATATATATATATATATATATATATAATAAACGCACGGATATATAAAATCTGTGCTCATCGTAACAAAGTTCACAAGTTATATATATATATATATATATATATATATATATATATATATATATATATATATATATATATATAATAATATTAATAAATGCATCTGGAGTAAAGTTCAGGCTCATGAATCGAGTTATATATATATAGTTAATATATATAAATATATATATATATATATATATATATATATATATATATATATATATATATAATAAATAAAGAATATATTGCATCAAGTTCAGGCTCAATCGAACAAAGTTAACACATAATCGATAATATATATATATATATATATATATATATATATATATATATATATATATATATATATATATATAGATCGAAAAAACCACTAATCAAGTCCGGGGCAAAAGCAAGCAACACGACTCTCAACGTGTAGAAGGGTGTGTAAAGATGAAGAGAAAGACTCTAAAGTGTGTGAGAAGGCTTACAAAATGACCGCTAAAAAGAAGACTTCTATATCTTTAGAGTGGGTAAACACCGACTTTTGTAGGTACAAAAGGGCTATATATGAGCTCATGTGTGTTTAAAAGGGAAAGTACAATCGCATGGGGTGAGCAGAGCAAATCAAGGTGGCTTCCTCGCCTTTTTTTCTCTTGCAAAATGGGCAGCCCAAGCCCTCTATTTTTATAGGCATTTTAGTCACAGTGTACCGTCGAGCCGTTGTGTGTACTGCAGGCAACCGGGTGGGGCCGGAAGTTTTTGGGTTGGGTCGTCCTCAAGCACGTGCACTCGTGCATTGTAATGTCCACTAGAACTTTCGAAGTGCAATCTGGGCATCCGCTTGAGGTATACAGACCTATTTTTGATCGCCGTTTGTCGAGAGTTATACGATGGCATGGGATTAGAGTTTGTACGAAGTCATTGAAGATGGGACGATGCCCTCCGGTCTTCAAGCTTCAACTTTCATCCGTTACCCCGCACAATAGTCACTCGGGATTGGTTAGTCTTGTGGGACATCGTTGCGTAGAGATGAGAGACGACGACGTGGCGTGGCATCGCGTCGTCGACGAGATGACGATGTTCCCCTCACCGGTGTTATCGCCGGATTGGGCTGATAAAGCAGACGTTGCTCAGACTTCACTGAGATTGGACTGCTGCAATTGTTGAAGGTCCTCATTGTCACCTTTCGAGGTGTGCCTGCCTTCCCGATGTTATTGTTGGTCAGGCAAAGTGTATCTCGTTGTGAGCGCCGAGATTGAAGTCGGTCGATTTGAAACAAGCATTTTTCGGGTTATCGCCAAATCGCATTCCTCGGGGTTATCACCAAGGTTGGTGGCTATATCCTATGGTGGGATCGAGACCGATACCTTCGGGTTATCTCCGAGATTAATCGGTCTTCTCCCGTGTGTGTTCCAGATTGATCTCGCATGCCTCGGGGTTACATCCGAGGTTGGAATTGTTACTCCCTGCAGTGTGATCGGGGTTGATGATGAACTTCCGGTAGTATCCCAGATGGATTTGGATTGTCTTTTCGTGGTTCCTCTTAAAAGATGAATCTGCCCTCCCGCAATGTTAGTGATAAAGTAGTATGTAAAATTTGAGTGTTCACAGATGCCCTCTTTTATCATACTCATGCATGGCGATGCATGGGTAGGATAAAGAATCCTAGACACTTGAAAAACGCAACAAGATGAACGTGGTACATATGGGTAGCAAAATGATGCAAATGTATGATGCATGTGTACGGGTCAGAGCTCAACATGGTGGGATGATGATCCGGATCCTCGTTGCTTCAACCGGGATTGGCAACATCGACAGATTTGATGTGTGTTTAATCTGTTAGATGTTGATGTTGGAGTTATCACCAAATTTCCGTGTTCTTGATAACGACTTGATCCTGAAGAGGTACCTCTTATGTGTAAGAGATCTGTGGGGATAAAGCTTGGTCTGTTTGAGGATGTGTATAACATATTCCATCATCTATCCTCTTTGATAACATTGACCTTTCCTGGTTGGTATCGCCAGATATGTCAAGATTCTCGTTGATTTATCGCCAACAACAAATGCCGTCAGGATGCTCGACCTTCGTTGACGTGTACTTCACCGACATGTGAATCAACTACCTAAAAAATCTCTATGGATATATACCGTCAAGGTTGCTTGACTTCGCCGACGTGTGAATCAACTACCGAGACTTTACGAGTAGATCGTCAAGGTTGCTTGACCTTCGCCGACGTGTGAATCAAACGGAACATATGCATTGTGACTTCGCCGGGATCCGCCGGGGAATACGAGCAATCGGGTATGAAAACCTCGAATAGCTCTAGAGCTCGATAGGTTTAATCGCTATCTACCGAAATGACGCCAAGGTCGCTTGACCTTCATTGATATGTGTGTCAACTAATGAGTACGCGTTGTTACTCCCCACCGAGATATATACGTCAGAACTTCGCTTCTGGGACCCATCTGGGACTCATGAGTACGATACGCACGCAATTATCTAAATGCCTCAATGCTTCGATGGGTTTACTTGCCATCGGTCAAATAACGTCAAGGTCGCTTGACCTTTGTTGATAGACGTGTCAACGGATGATGACGTGTTGTAACCCCCACCGGGATCTACGTTGTAACCCTTCATCGGGGACATACGTCAGAATTCCCCGCTCTGGGGACTCATTTAGGTAACGACCTTGAGTTGGTGGCATCGGATCAGATAAGGTAGGTATCACGGATGTGATTTGTAGACAAATGAGATCATCGGTAGGGTATACCCGTGGTTCAGTGACTACCAATGAGTGATGTATAGATTCAAAGTTTCATCCGAGAAAACCAGATCAGATGTTGTTTTGCTCAATCATGGCATTTTATTCTCGATTTGACCTTTCTAGTCTGTGAAGAACTCCTTTGCAACTCGAATCGACCGAGCCGGAGGGTGGGACCCACATAGGGGTGCCGCAGTGCACTCGCCGCAGCCGCAGTGAGCTCTCATGGCCAATCGTGGATCATAAATCCCGCAGTTGGGTCTTCACAAGTCATTTTCAACTTGTTTTCAGATAGAGAAAACCATGAGCCATCTTCAGATCTCGCCGAAGTTCGGGCCTATTTTTTCGCAAATTTTGTCACCGCACAAGTGTTCTACACTATCCCGTAACGTATGCATGTATTTTTTCCGCTTTCCAGCTTTTTATCCATTGATTGTGAGTTATCGCACTAAATGCATCTAAACACATAGTAGTGATTATGTATGCACAAATGACTTGATAAAAAATATTCAACATAGTAAATGTTAGTATTAAACCATGTCAATATAATGATGTGAAAAAATTTGACTTTTGAGATACCAAATTGGCACCTTTTTTCTCGCTATTTTTTTGTCCTATTTGAGGTCCAATGAGCAAAAGGTAGAAAGGCAAAGTACTCCTAGTATCGAGGTTAACCTTATGCATGATGATTTTGATTTTTAATGCATATATTATGTATATGACTTTGGGGGGGTGTGTGCTATCGAATGGCCACCTAGACATGCCTATGTGCATGTGGATAGTCCTATTTTCAAAGGGGACTATGGCAAAATTTTTCCAAATGTAGGCATTGGATAGTCATGCATTTTAACTCTATTATATGTTAAAGTAAATGCATGCATGCATATAGTCATAAATGCATTTAAAAAAAGGCTCCACGTAAGGAAATACCACACCCTTTCTGAGGTGATTTGGAGACTTGTTGTCCAGATATTATGGATCCGGATCACCGAAAGTAGTTCCTATAGGACCTTCTTCGCATACGACGGAGGGCTTTCAAGTGCCTCGCCCTCGTTTTCGTCGACAAATTTCGCTTGGTTGGTGGAGGCCGTGATTCATCCCCTGTCCGGGTAGATGTGCTGACGACGAGGACGAGGAGGCGGATATTCCGATTGAGGATCCCGCCTCGCCGCACATGTCCCTCGTAGGGAGCTCCCGAGTATTCAGTGGCAAACCCAGAGTCATTGGGTGATTCGAAAGTACATCCATCGATGTACTTGCATGCTAACGAGGTACGGGCGTTAGACTTTGATCTTCCTTCTTTCCTATTGATGAGGATTAAAAGGTTTTGATGTCGATCCGCATTTCATGCAGTTCCGTGTTTTACACATGCCTCGAGGGAACGGGTTTAGCATTCACTCCATGTACAGCGCTTCATCCCGACTATAGAGCGATAGTGCATGAGTGGGGATTTGGGGCATTCTTCTCCATCCTTCCCCGCCGTTGTCCCCGGGTTACCTCGTGGCATTGTCTCGAGCGATGGTTTCATCGACTCACCACTCCATCTCGCCGGATGCGAGGTGATGATGACGCCTATGGATGGCGATTTATCATGTGTATGGAGTTCGAGGGGAGCCAAAGGCCTCGCTTGACGGCGTAATATTACCCCTACCGCCGCCGATCCTTATTAGGAGTTTCATGAGGCGCCAAAGGCGCAGGATCGTCCTGCTCGTGTCCTTTTGAGCGTAGATGCTATGAGTGGGCTTTTGAGTGAGCCCATGCCCGATGATGATGTCAGAATCGTGGATCGCGTTTCGCGGCGATTGTTCCTCGATGATCATTCGAGGTCGCTTCATATAGCAGAGTATAACTCTTCTACTAAGATCCTTTGCTTTGATCGCCGCCACACGTGATGTGGACCGATTGAGAGAGTATGATCGGGGCTCCTATACCTTTGCCTATTTCCTCCGGGGCATGCGATGACGCGCGCCGCTGTGGTTCGACCGAGGCTTGGCTAGATTTTACCCATTTTCGCCGGTGAGTATTTCTCTTGTCTTTTCCCATTCATAAA
This sequence comes from Panax quinquefolius, assembly GCA_020205615.1. Lineage (NCBI taxonomy): Eukaryota > Viridiplantae > Streptophyta > Magnoliopsida > Apiales > Araliaceae > Panax > Panax quinquefolius. The sequence goes on along the minus strand of CM035162.1, from coordinate 40,440,488 downwards.
GTTAAGAGTGTTTATCGATAGCATATGTTTTGCCATTGTGTTGGCGCTTTGGGGCCTATGAGAGGCTCCCATGTTTTGGCCCCGTGAGTGTGTTAGGTTTAGATACCTATCCACGAGGACGACGATGGCACCATTCTATTTTCACGGAGGTCCTCAGAATGAGGGATTCACTCACCGCCAGATGCAAATGGAGTTGTCGACAAACCGGTACCATTACATGGATTCCCTATTCAGGGGAACATTTGACCATCGGCTTTTGAGGATGGACATCCGACCGAGTCGAGTATTTGATTTCCACCAGAGAGTTCTCTCTTCACGATGGAGGCCGGAGCTCTATTTAGAGAGCGTGCATATTAGGAGCACCATGTGGGAGATCCAGATACCGATCTTGCCTCCCCGCCAGCGCCATTGGCTCAGATCACGCCACCCATCACCGATATCCCATTGTTGGGGTCGACGATTTTGCATTATCGAGGGTCCATGTACTCGTGGAGACGTTCCAAATGGTGGTCCCTCAAGACTATTGGAGCCCACCCCCGCCACACAGCTTTATGGGGGATATGGTTCCGTGATCCTTGATGATGACGGATTGGGTAGCTTCAGGTCCGAGCTCCACTCATATGACCCAGATTGATAGTTTGACCCGCATAGCTGGATCGTGCACATATATTTATCCCAAGATTGGGCGTAGATCCAGCAGAGGTGAGTCATTTGTTCCTTCCAACCAAAGCGCCGCCCCTCAGAGATGACCCATTTGTTTTTTGGCGCGCAGATCCTCCTCTTTATAGGCCCGACATCCCCGCTGACAGAGATCCAGTGACTCAGAGGAGTTACACATGTGGATGACAGATTGAGGATGTGGACATCGAGACCCCGGTTTTCTTTCGATGTATATTCTCGTTATATCTTTTGACAGCCTCTCGTTAGATATCGGGTGGTTGTTCCCCATTCTCGCTATATCTTTTGATAGGCCTCTCATTAGTAGTAGGGCTACTGTGTGCCCCATTTCCCCAGTATTTGTAGTCAGACAGAGATGATGTATTAGATGATGATATACTTAGGAATGTATGCACCATTTTTTCATTCCCTATATCATATTGCCATCCATTATCTCGTTATGCATGTATCATGTTATGCATATGTATGTATGTCCAGAGATATTCAAAGATCAATTCGGATGGTCTTACGACACTACGCCCGCACATGTATGTCTTCTTCGACGCTTAGTCAGATAGAGATCATACCCCACCATCGGTGGTGGTATTGGGTATGCGATCGTGGTATGATAGCATGTCACCACCGCACAGGTGATCAGAGATCATTCACCGCAAAGATACCATGACTTTATTGATGTTTGTGTGTTCCCGCAGGGTTTTGTAGATGGGATGCTAGAGCATCGCTACCGGACAGGTGTATTCCGATTTTGGCACCCACATGAGTCGACTACTACTACTGGAGGAGTACGCACGATCGACGACGATGTCGCTTTTAGATGCACTCATGCGTGCATCCGCTTGGGGAGAGACATGAGTAGACGATTCATGACTCTCACAGATTAGCGCAGAGTAGTAGCAGCAGACGAGCCGACATCTAGCCACGTGATATCCCAAAGATTTTTCAGACGATGATTTGGCTCAGGAGGATAGCTATTCACGACATTCCGGGATTTCACCACGACCGGAGGACCATCATGGCATGTCAGCCGAGTCGATGTATCGTTGTTGTATGTGTATCGTCATATGTCTATATGCCACGATATATGGACGAGATAGACATTGGTGTCATCATGGCCGTGAGAGCTCTTAGAGAGGGTCGCACCATCAGTACTCTATGATCGTAGCAGAGACCCCGCGGCACAAGATCCTATTGTTGCATTTATCACATGTGAGTGTTCACGGGAGTTTGGCCATGTCAGACGTGTGGTTTATGTCACACTTGAGACCGATTGGTACCCTTAGACGGCATGGGTATTGCGTTCACCCATGATGTAGCCATGTCATACCCTTTCAAACCATCTGAGTGTATAGATGCTCTTGGTCCCATTTTTTGGCAGATATCGAGATCCATTCAAAGATATTGTCGCGTTTCGGGCTTTGCTTTCACCATACGCCTTTCATTACTCACGCCCGCATGGACTTTCTCCTCCGGGTCGGGCTTCGAGGGCGTGACTACTTATCACCCATCGCCGTGATGTCGCAGCAGTCGACCAGGGCCTGTGATTTTCATCCTTTCGAGGGGGCGATAGGTAGTCGCTCAGCCTTCTCGATATCTCTCAAAGCAGAGGACCGATCCCCGTGTATGCTTGTTGGGATCAGCGTGAGATAGCTTTTTTTTTCGTCACCATCCAGTTGTTCGCAGAGTATTCCGCATGGATGGAGACAGAGATTTTATCTACCGCAAGTAAGATTCGCAGATCGGATAAATGAGTCGACGATGTAGAGCCCATGGAGGACATCGATACCTACATCGAGGAGAGCCCGTGGTTGGGTTGCCAAGATTTCTTCCCGGATTCTCCTAGTATCAAAGATCGTTGTGGATTCAAAGACTCTAAGACAAGATTTAGAGCAGTAGTCTTCATCCGATGACCTTCGAGAGAGATCATGCTCGATCTATGATGTCGATCGCCTCGAGGGAGAGGGACGCAACTCTATTAGAGAGAGACGAGGCATTAGCTCGCAGAGATGCCGCCGTTGTTGAGCTGGATGAGGCCAGATCACCAGAGATGCAGTTGATAGTTGAGTGGGATAGTATATATATCCGCCCGGATGTAGCCATCACACAGATAGATCGCAGTTGAGGTCCCTTACCACCGGCATGATCGCAGAGATGAGCGCATATATTGATGATCATATGGGTCACCATGCAGATGGTCGCAGATCCGTTGGGTCGTGTGGATATTCTCGTGACAGAGACCACACCTTCACCTCCTTCTTTCCGAGAGGGACGCCATGTTCATTTGTTAGCTCAAGATATACCCCGACTTGTAGATGAGCTTGTATTTACCTCGCATGTACTAGCTTAGCCATTTTGTCATGTATAGCTTTTATATCATATATATCAAAAACAACATTATATATATGACAGGAAATATATTTTGGATCACTTCCTTTTAGATATGCCTTGCTATTTGCTTGATATTTTGCCCGCCGCTTGTGGCTTGTGGTCTTGATGTATTCTCAATTCCTCCGGTGGATGGACATCGAGTTGTCTCTCGGATAGTTCGTAATGGATCATCGATCTCTATGTATCCCTACCATCTTTGGTGTCTTTGGGACCGGTTTTCGGATGGAAATGTGGAGAGGAGTGGCTTTTCTCTCTCGAGATCGACCGCACTACGATGGTCGCCAAGATTTCTATTTAGAGAAGCCTAGTTAATTCCATCTCTTATGGATTGGTGTTGCTCTTCAAGGTATGACCGCAGCTTAGATGGTCGCCAAATCTCCTATTCGGGAGGAGTTCGTAATTCCATCCCTTCGTCCAAGCCAAATGAAATGTAGTGGATCAAGGATGATCCCAAAGCACTAACCGACAAGGGTTTGTGTTTTTGGTAGGGGTGAGACCGCACCATGAATGGTCGCCACGCATCCTATCAAGAGGAGATCAGTCTCGTAGTTCAACCTCGTGTAAGAGGTTCAACGTCAGATATGGCGTAAATGGTGTAGGAATGTTTTTGGTTGTTTTTGTTTTTTAAGAGTAGAGGGTAGAAATGTTTTTGTTGTTTTTGTTTTTTATCATGACCGCCATATGAATGGTTGCCTACGCATCTCTATCAAGAGGAGATCGTCGACGTAGTTCGCCCCTCGTCATGGTAGAGAAGAAAAGCGTAATCCCATGTGCAGTGTCAGAAAAGGGAGGAGAAAGTTTAATCTTCCTAGGTTGAGGATAAATCGCAGGTATGAGAAGTTTGATCCCATGTATGGGTAGCCAAACCGCAAACGCAAGAGGTTCAATCCATGGTGGGATGACCTAAGTCGTAGGAACAAAGAGAGAAAGCCAGTCAGCCGGGCTTGAAAATGTATGTTTCCTCGAGGGCAAAAGTGTAGGAAAGTCAGTAGGTGGTAAAGGGTTAAAGAACCGGAATGACCGGTGATCTCGATGGTCCAACACTGTGGTGTTTTGAATTACTTCGTATATAGTACCGCTTTTCACTGGCCATTCGAAGTTGATGAGTTGTGGAAATTCATCGCCGCCCATTTCTTGTAACTGAGAGAGCTCCCCGTCAATACTTCTCTTGACAATAAACGGGCCTTCCCGCTTAGGAGCTTAATTTTCCTTTAGATCGATCTTCGTTGTCAAGAATCTTCTTCAAAACCAAGTCATGTTGTTTAAACCGCCATATAGATTTTTTTTTTTTGTGTTGTAGGATCTCGGCGATCCTTTGTCGATATAATCGACCATGGAAGATAGCCGCGGTTCGCTTTTTTCGCCTATTAGAGACAATTGGTGATACCTGCCTTGTACCCATTGGTCTTCATCCAAACCGAGCATCTATCAACACTCCGAGGGATTCCATTTCAACTTCTATGGGGAGTACCGCCCATCCCATAGGTTAAAGCGTAGGGGTTGCCCCAAAGTGGAAGTACGCGATTGAGGTTCTCAGAGGCTAACAGAGTAAGAGGCAACAGGTCGTGCCAAATTTTGTGGTCAAGGACATCTTTTGCATAATCTTCTTGATGTTTTTGTTAGCCGCTTCAACAAAGACCGCTCATCTTCTGGACGATAGATGATGAGTTGAGATGTTTGATGTGGAATTTATCGCATAATTCCTCCATCATTTTGTTGTTGAGGTTTTTGGCATTGTTCGACACAATCACCTCCTCGTTGTCCATATCGACAAAAACGACATTGTTTCTCGATGAAAGCAATGATGACTTCTTTAGTAACCCGGGGAAGGAGGTCGCTTTACCCACTTGGTGAAGTAATCGATCATGGTGAAGATAAATCATGACCATTATCGGCTTTTAGGCTCAATGGGCCCGATAACGCCCATTCCCCACATCGAGAAGGGCCAAGGTGAACTCATATTGTGGAGTTCCCGTGGAGGGGCGGTATAAGATTCCCATGAACTGCATCGATAGCATCTCTCGACGTGGTCATTGCAATCGCTTTTTGAGAGATAGCCAATAATGTCCCGCCCCGAGGACTTTTTCGACAAGGAGGGGCCACTCATGTGGGGGCCACAGACTCCACCATGGATTTCATCCATAAGCCTTTGGGCTTCGATCTTTGTCTAAACATCCGAGGAGACCTAGTCCCGCATCTCTTTGTAGAGCGATCTCCACTCGTGTAGAATTTCATAAGAAGTCGATGGATCCGCCTTTTTCTCGGCCCGGCTCGCTTCACGTGTGTGTAGATCCATCTCGCAGATATTCCTCGATATGTCGATACCAAGGATGTTGGATGGGAGGTAGCTCATCCGATACTTCTCCAACGTAATTCCATATAGTCGGGCTCTCAGGCAGGAAATTGTGACGCTTCGGCAAGTGTTCCTCGTCTCGATATGCTAATCAAGGAGGCCAAAGTTGCTAATGCGTTCCGCAAAGTCATTCCTATTACGAGGAAATGTAGAAAGGAGATTTCTTCAACTCCAAAGCCATCTTCAAAACTCCGCCATGGTAAGGCAAAGAAATGTAGTTCCTTGGTTTGATAGATTCCGTGGATTTTTCGATTACCAACTCAATCTCCAAAGACAAGCTTAATCGCTCGATGCCCATTGAACGGGCAAGTTTTAGCCCCATGAGACATACCTTCATACTCACCGTATTGTTGGTGCCGATAAACCGTAATTTGACTCAAGAACGGATATCGCTTCCCCGCATGTATATACTAGAACCGCCCAGCCTCCGTAACCTTCCATATTAATAGCCCATCAAAATACATCTTCCATGATCGGCGCAGCGCAGATCGATCGATGGTGTTGTCACAGATCGTCATTACTCCTTCATCGGGAAATATGTTTTCAAGGGTTTGAAATCCTCAAAAAGCAGCGCGGCCATTGATCCGCAATTCCTTCGACCTTTGATGGACTTTTGAGTCACATATACGATGTCAAATTGTTGTAGGATCAACTCGCCATCCGGAAATTGGCAATTTAACATGGGTTTGTTGAACACGATTTTGAGAGGATCCACGCGGATATGAGATGGGTTGTGTGACCATGGAGGTAATGTTGTAACCTCATGGAAGCCCATGCTAAAGCACAACACGCCTTTTCGATCAGAGTGTACTTGTGTTCACCGTCACCAACCTTTTTGTCGAGGTAATAGATAGCTCGCTCGCTCTTCGCCTCTATCGCCTTTTTCGTCTCAAAGAGATGCACCCCATGGCATTGTCACTTATGGATGTGTACATAAACAGGGGAACATCATCCCCGGGTGGTACCAAAAACAGAGCTTTGATTAGTCGTTTCTTGATTGTAAGGAAGGCATTTTGACACTCATCATTCCATTTCATGGAGGAGTTCTTCCTTAATAGCTTGAAGATCGCTCACAAAGTTGTCGTGAGTCAGAGATAAACCGCTAATGAAGTTGATTCTTCCCAAAAATCCCCGTATTTCTTCTTCTCGTCTTCGAGGAATGGGCATTTTCGGTGATGGCTTGGATTTTGGCAGATCCACCAATCCCTTTGTGGTCGATTAGAAATCCTAGCAACTTGCTTCGATTTAACACCAAAGGCGATTTAGTCGGATTCAACTTCAAAGTTGTACTTTACGCAACCCGTTGAACAACTTTCGAGATGGTCTATATGGTCATCCTCCTTCCGGACTTGACAATGATGTCATCCACGAGATCTCGATCTCTTTATGCATTAAGTCGTGGAAAAGAGCCATCATAGCTCATTGATAGGTGGCTCCAGATCGATGAGGCCGAATGACAACCGCCTATAGCAAAAGGTTCCCCAAGGAGTGATGAAAGCAGCTTTTCTCATGATCTTCCTCAAAGAACCATGATCCGATGATACCCCGCAAAGCAATCAAAGAAAGGAGTACATGTCGACACAGTAAAGATTGTCAATGAGAATGTGGATAAATGGCACGGAAAGCTATTTTTAAGCAAGCTTTGTTCAAGTCCCAGAATCCACGCAAACTCGCACCTTCCCTCCGTGTTTAGGTACGGGCACAATGTCGATATCCACTCGTGATATGTAGACACCATTATGATGCCACTTTGAAATTGTTTCACAATTTCTTCTTTCACCTTTAAACTCCATTCGTGTTTCAATCACCGAGCTTTTGCTTGACCGGCTTAAATCCTCTTTAATGGGAAGGCAATGAAGGACAATGTCGCTGGACAAACCCACCATGTCTTCATGAGACCATGCAAACACATCCTCGAATTGGGTTAATAGCGTAACCATGTCATTCCGCTGGTTTGGGGTAAGGTCTAAACCAACTGGATTAACTTAGGCTTTCTAAGGTTCCGAGATCGAAAGAAGTGGTTTGATCAAGGTTGGGGTTTGGGTTTGTCTTCGACCCATTCTTGAATTTTCGAGGCACCTCAATGTCATCCTCAGATATCCATCAAGGTCAATTCATCTCTACATCAAAGGTACAATCCTTGTGGAGAAGAGGCATCAGACGCAAGTATGTGCACATCTAAATTTAGAGTCCTCGAAACAAAATATGCTTTCACTTAAGTATATATGAAATGTGTTGATCATACACATGTTGTTAGATATATCGCAAAATAAACCGCTAATACTGCATGTAAAAGTAAGCAAGTTATTATATCTACAGGCGTAAAGAGTTTTCACCGCTTTTACCCTCGACGACCAATGCAAGGAATGTTGTTCCAATTGGCAAGGGCAAAGTCCCGGTGGACCGCAGTGATGGAGGGATTGTCATCATCCTCCCCTATCCCGAATGATGGCCATTACGTCCGGGCAATCATCGTCTGGGTGTATCTGTTGGTATGTTCATCATGAACGATGATGCGATGCGATATCTCGACATCATCCGATGACGACTTGCTTGATTCTTCATTCCTCTTCTTCCATCATGGATTTGGAACAAAGATTTTTTTTCCTTTCACCAGCATCGGCTTGGGAAATAACATAGCCATTACATCGGGTCGGCACCTTTACGGAGGTTGTGCGACTCGAGTTTGAAGGCTAAGATAAACGCCACATGGTTGAAGTCAAGGAATCACCGATGTTTATGAGGATTCCTCGTGACTAGAATCGAAGAATAGCCTAGCCCAAATTATTCCAGCTTTGTTCGGTTAATCGAATTGGGTACTTGATACCTCGCAATCTTTACCCAACCCTTGTCCCGCTTTATGACCCAACGACATCATTTTCGAAAAGCCGACATTACCTCGGCAGTAAATTGGTTCGGCAATGGCATTCCAATAGCATGGTATCGGGTATTGCTTATTTCCAAAGCATGAAAACCGACCGGTTCCACATCCGCATTGGCATTGATGAATGGCATGTCTCCGGTCGAGGAATCTCTCCGTTCGGCCATTGACGCGACCAAAGCTATTGTTGATAATGTATTTCAATTGTTGGTGAAGAGTGGAGGGATCGCCCACCATATGAATCCATGGTCGTCCCAAGAGCAAAGTTGTATCCCTAATCTATCTTGAGCACATGGAAAGATACGCAGAATGTGTGAGGACCAATTTTGATTGGTAATTTCAATTACTCGACCGAATTTTCACGGCTCCATCAAAAGCTTTGATGATAGTATGGCTATCTCAATTCGATTGAGATTGATATTCATCTTCACCAAGGTAGCATATGGGCAGATATTCAGAGAGGAACCTCCATCTATTAAGACTCCAAAGCTACCATATATCCGGAGGACAAGACCGCAATGTGCAACGGCCAGTAATGACCCGGCCCCTTCGGGGTGGTATGTCATCATCATTGAAGGATATCACATTGTTGTTGAAAATGTGATCAACCAGATGTTGAAACTTTTTCGATCCAACCGATGTCGGAGATAGGCTTCTTCTAAAACCTTTAACAAGACCTTCCGGTGATTCTCAAGTTAGGACCAAGTCCAAAATTGATATTTGTTGTGGAGCTTCTTTCAAGCTTAAAACCACCGTAGCTTCATTATGACCCCACAATACGGAGGAATTTTTCAATCTTCTCCACGGGTATTTTCCCTTTGATTTGGTGGTAGGCTTCATCACCCGCTGGGGAAGATATAATGGATTTTCCTTCGACAATCGTAGCAATTGTATGTGAGGTGGATCCTTCACCTTCTCCATAATTCCACGGAATTGTGTGCAAGCTAACAATAGGATATTGTGCTCGCACGGCAAGTTGATCGCTCGAGAGCGCCACTTTCAAAGGATTGTTTTCTCCTCGAGTCAATTGTTCATGCAGTGAGTAATGTATTAATCCCATCAGTTTCAAAGTGGATACGATCGCTACCACACTTTTCCACTTAGTAGGGCCTCGCATTCTCACTTGCACGTAACACAAGATCGTCGTCCCGCTAAGCGCAGGACACCACCGCCGATTAGATTTTGAATAAGGTGTATGAGTGCCCAACATTCTTCTCGTGGTCGTGACCACGAGATCGGGAGTGATATCGACATACTCCATCGAGTCAGATCGCCCCGAATCGGGGTTGATTGGAGGTGTAAGGAACCGATCCTTCCTTCATTGATTAACATATGAAGGATTTCCTCCATAGGTTGGCCCAGATAGTGAATTCCCTTTGTTGCGTAAACTCGACTTCAAGCTTTGCATTTGCTTTCTCTTTGTCACTTTGTCTTCCAAAGATTTCATTTTCTCGAAAGTGACGAGGAATATTCATGACAATAGGTAGGAGACCGGCATGCTCCTCGGCCGATTAACCGACGAGTCACTTGATGTCGATAAGTCACCAGCTCGCCAATTGTTCAATTTGTTTGCAGAGAGCTTTCATCTTTCGCTCCATCATTGTGAACTGGAACTTAGCATAATCCCATCCGTCATCACCATCTTTGATGGTCCGGGAAGAATCACAACCTGAAATTGGAACTCTCGCCCATTGCTCCAATTAATCATGTTAACCTCTTCTTCTTTCAGGTTGAGGAAGAGGGTTGTTTTTGAACGTGAGGTCGATCCGGTTTGGTGACCACGATCTCTCCATTGTCTATCGTGTCCCGGATCTTGTGTTTCAAGGCCCAACAATCTCGAGTATCATGTCCAGTGCCCCGGCATGATAAGCACATTTCTAGCAAAGATTGAAACCCCGCCCATTAGGGTTGGTCGTGGAAGAAGAGATGTAATTTTCTTCTCGTGGTTGTCAAAAGATTTAAAATGTTCTCGAGGGTATCCCCTAAGGGTGTAAACACCGAGGGCGCTTTGACTTTCCACCTTTTGGTATTGGAGGGTTCAGATCGTTTGGAAAGGGAGTGTAGTTTCTCCTTTGAATAGGCATGTTTCGATTGCTTTTTGCCCTTCGTAGTATCGTGGAAACATCTTCTTCTTTCTTTTTATGGACCCTCCGGGGTTGTTCCCATAATTTCTAGATCGATGTGATCAAGAAATACTTTTGAGTGCAAATTAGGTCTTGAATCTTTTTCGACTTCAATCCCATCTCACCATCTCTCCCATGTTTGACCATTTCGTAAAATGGTTTGCCGATGCTTGGCTAAAACTCTCTCATAGAAAGGAGCTTCATGTATGTCTATGAAAGTCATGACCATTTCGATTCTCACATGGAAGGATTAACTGGGGGTACCAGCGCTCTCCACCTTCGAGCATACTCTCCAAAGACTCGTTAGATCTGCTTTCGATCTTGGTAATTTGATACCGATCAGAGCCATCTTAGTTTGAAAGTCAGATTGAGTGAGGAAAGCATGTGCTAGCTCTTCCCAAATGCATGGATTTTGAGTTGTCTAATCTTGTGTACCACTTAGTGGGTTTCTCTAGTTAGACTTTTTGGAACAATTGCATTCTAAGCTTTTCGTCCTCTCGCATAAGATCCAAGTTCTCCAATAAACACCTTTAAATGTGTGTAAGGATCTCCTAACCCGTCATATTTTTCAAAGTCAGGAGTTTTAAATTTTTCTGGATAATGAACACCGTGAAAAATACACAGATCAAGATATGAAACACTTCCATGTGTTTCAATTCCTTTGATAAAGACGAATGGTCTCTTCCATTCGAGGACTTTTTTTGATGTCACCAAAGGTCCGGATCTCCAGTGGGATGGGCAAGATCACGAGTTTTGTTGGTCGATCCAATCTGTAGTTCAGTGTATAGTAATGACCAAATTCCTCCTCGTGTGGAGGATTTAAATTATTAGGTTTGTAATATTCATAGAACGCAATTAAATTGCAAAAAAATGCTAAGCGTAAAAATCGAGTTTAAAATTTTACAAACCATATACCCGGATCACCCTTTATGCATAATTATTAATTAAACGAAAAGATAAAGAATAAAATCATACCTTGAAGATCGAAGCTTCCTCGTGTACAAGTTCACCTCAATCCTTTTTTCGCTCAACTTGAATCCACCGGGTTTGGTTCCTTCCTTCGATCAACGTTAGCCACCCATGTGTTTGGCCTCAGAGGTGATCCACCAAGGAAGAATAAAATTCAAGAAGATGGGTGTTATGGCTAACCCTAGTTTTCTATCTCTATAGAAAAAAAAGGCATACCCCAACAACTTGGAATTATTACGTACTTTTTGTTAAAGTCAACAACCCATCACACCCATAATAAGACTCCTCTTATTTATAGATGGGCAACCCACCTTAACAATTAAGGAATTGGGTTTTATTTAATTAATTAAATTCTTTTAATTAATTAAGCTCCCTAATCTTATTAGGGATAATTAATTAAACTCCTTTAATTAATTTTCCTTCCTAATCCAATTAGGAATAAATGAGAGTACTTATATTAAATTAATTCCTAAACTCTTTTAGAAATTAAAATAATAATAATTGTAATAATATTAATAAGACTCCTCTTATTAATTTATATTTAATATTTCTAAAATATTAAATAATAATATTAAGCTATTTAATTTATTCTATCACCATAGATTAAATTAAATATACTTAACATATTATTACGATTATGCCATTAACTTCTTAAATAATTATTCTTCCTTTTATGGTGTGACCCTTTAGGTTCTCCATATTAAACCCGGGTTGTGAATAAATCAATTAGAACAATTCTAATCTTATTTAAATAAATAAATTAAACAATTAATTTATTTAAATAAATAATATTTATTCTACAATAGGGATGTTCTCCCTAATGATCAACGACTTTCCGTATAATATAGATTTCAACATTAATCATTAAAGAACCTTTGAGTAAATAGTTATCAGATAATTCAATCCTTCCACCATACAATGTCCCAATTAAATATAAGACATGGAATTACTATCAAGTCTTATTTTATTTAATTATATGTATTTCGATCCTTAAACGCACAACTCCAAATAATGCAAATTAGAAACTCCTTTCTAATTTCATTCTCGCCGCCAAGGACTACCGGGTTGTCATTTATCGAATCACATAGGACATTTCTCTTTTTTATTAGAAGTGGTAGATTCTTTATCGATCATACATTATCTCCATGCATACAACTTATTATACCCAAGCATACCCTTTGATATACCCTAAGGGTCTTAAGGAATAAGTCAAAGTATAACTCATCATACACAAGATACTATGATGATCTCAAGTCCAAGGATCACTTCAGACTACTATCACTACAGAATTCCTATCGACAGCAAATAAAACTCCATTAGGTATTCCTTAGCGAGCCAACGCTCAAATGAACTTATTCTCTAATAAGCACCTACATACTTGCTTTAGTGTTCCACACAAATGATCATGAGATCAATCATCCTCATCCAATGAGCAAGCAACGATGTACCAATCTATCCGGATTCACTAATCCCCAATTTAGTAATCCAACGATTGGGAACTATTTTAGTTTTAAGCTTTCTAAGAATTTAGATCTCATTAGAATGATCATCATCATTATTCTAAAAGCATTGCTTAAAACTACGGGTTTATCACATATTATAAAACAAAGATCATGTAGATAATTAAAAGCCTTTAATAAATTAATACTTTTTATTAATAAATGAATAAGATTGTTACAAAGTATATGCTTTATCATCAAACATGATTGGCTTTGTGTGCATACTACTTTCAATCTCCCACTCGCACTAAAGCCAATCGTCATGGTATCTTATACTCTTCTTCTCTAAGTGACGATTATCCCGTTGTTGGATAAGCTTTAGTTAATGGATATGTAATGTTGTTCTTGAGAGTCCACTATCTCTATAGTGATTTCCCATCTTTCAATGATTCTAATAATCAAATGAAAGTGCCACAACACATGTTTAGATCCAAGATGAGACTTAGGAACTATTCCTAGTTCTCAGAATGAACTTTTAATCCAAACAATCAACTTGCAGCTTCATTTATATGCTATATACTTTGTCTTTATCACTAAACCAAAGAACTCTTTCATTGTTTGGAACCTTTCCAATTCATCGCACACCATCGCTCAAGGTAACCCTTTACCTTAAAGTGGATTTTTCTCGTCGTCTTGGTCCGTCTCGAAAAACTTGAGTCTGTTAAGCCCTCTAGTTTTAATTTAGACCCACCATGAATATGATCACATCCTTAGTGCTTGTTAAGAACTTTAAGATGTTTTTCACTTACTCATAGTGAACTTCTCCATAATACGATCGATCAACATCGTCTCTCAGATATTTCATTGCATACATGATTGTCACTCATGCGACTCTCTCTTTCGTGAGTCTGTGGGGACTATTAAGAGAGATACACTCCATAGCTCATCGACATGAGACATCTCTTGAGTTTGCCATGCTAAACAACTTTAGCATCAAATGAATATACGCTCCTCGGGTTAAGTCGAGCATCCTCTTAAATCTATCTATATAGATTTTATCCCCAATTAAGATACTCTTCCCAAACCATTCATGGAGGAATGTTTAGACAACTTTATCATTATCGATTGTAGCATTGGTATGTCATTCCTTATCCGTAGTATATCAACATATAATATTAGAAATGTCACTCCACGCTCCCCATTGTCCCTTTTGTACACACTAGAAGTCTTACCTCATCGAATGTAACTCCGATCATCATCTCTTCTATGATGTCTACAACACCTCATCATCATCATCCATGATGAATCCATACCTCCTAGGTATCTTTTGGTACTATTCGCATTTACGATTGGGGTTGTGGTATAATAGGTCTATCTACTGTGTTCCTCTTATTCGACTTATAGTATTTTGTGGTTCTTGAACTCTTCAAGATCTATTATCCTCCCACTAGCCCCTTTTAATGATAAACACCTTTATCTTAGAAAGGCGTGTTTCGTAATAAACACCTTTTGCTAAGTAGAATTATAGAACATATACCCTAAACTTACTTTAGGATGTCCCACAAATCTGACACATGTCAAATTTGTCCCAAGCTTATCCTTTGAAACCTTTTCACATAAGTTGGACAACCCCTTATCTTAACATACTTAAGATTAGAATCCTCCTATCCATAACTTTTTTATAGAGTCTTCAATGGATTTTGAGGTTACCTTTTCGTAGATATACGTACCATTTCTAGGACATGATCCTGAAGGATACCGGAATGCTCAGTAAAATCATTATGGACCGCACTATGTCCAACAAGGTACGATTTTTCCTTCAGATACATCAATCAATTATTACGATCGAGGCGTCCATTATGAGAAAACCATTTGAGATGATCTAGAAACTTATTGCACAAGTATTTATTCCTCGATCTAATCAAAGAATCTTAATACTTTGTCAATTTGTTTCACTTTTTGAATTCTTTGAACCTTTCAAATAATTCACACTTGTATTTCAAACAAATACACACATTCAACTCTTTGAATGATCATCTCCTTTTCTTATACTAGTTTGTTCAATTTGCAAAATTATTTTCACGTAAGTAAGTCAAGTATACAAAATTTATTAAGTAATATTCCATTTCTATATAAAACATTATTATTATAAATAGAACAACAATTGTTCTTAATTATAATACCAAAGATTTCATTGTCCAACAATAAAATGGAAATAATATTTTTAACAAGAACTAGAATACAATAACAACTTATCGACTTAATAGATTTGCCCGTAGCATTGCTAAACTATAAGTTTTTATAGCTAATGCAAGAAACCTTTGCTTCATTTTCCACACATAGATTACTTATATTTGTTTAGCTTTTACTTCGCTTGGTCCCTTCATAAATCTATATTTATGATAACCAAAGTCAGATCCAATACCCAAGTAGAACCTCGACTTAAAGAAAAATTTATTTCAATCATGAACAAAATTGTATTTGTAACCAAACTTCACTAAGCTTCTTTGGTTAGCCTCGCAAGATGCTTCTCGCAGCTTTCTTTCCAAAGTTGTCTGTGCTTATTGCAAAGTGGAAGCAAAACCTTTGCTATCCGTGACGCTTTGTTGTTATTATTATCCTTTGTTTATGCCTTTCTATTTACCTTCTTTGAATCATTCTTCTTTTCGAAGATCCTTTGGCCCCTACCAAGAAGACTTGATCTTTCTTGGTTGAAAGTGACTCTCAACATTTTTCAATATGTTAAGCAAATCAAATGAGCCGATATCTAGCTTGTTCATATGAAAATTCACAACAATTGTGAAAGGAGTCCGGAGTGAGTGCAAGATCAAATCTTCGCTCAACTCTCCATCCATGACAAAACCGGTTGTCCTAATCGATCAATCAAATTGATTATGTTAAGAACTTTTGTTCTGCATTTATAGTGCCATTGGCCATTCTAGATCTAAGAGCTCCTTAGATATCTCGATATCTATCGGCCCTACTTTCCTCACCATCAACTACTTGATGTGCAGAAATATAAGAGCATCCATAGTTTCACGCCGACGTCAAGCTCGTTACTCATGGATGCTAGCATGATGCATCGAGCCAATCGTGCATCATCTTGCCACTTTCTAAAAGTAGCAATGTCTTCCTCAGAGGCATTATCTCGCAACCATTGCAGGATGGATAAGCGATTAAGGACATAAGATAGCTTTTTCAACCATGAGAACTATTCTCAAATTCCTTAACCAATCCGCTTAATTCTTGGCCCGATTAATTTAGCATCTAATATGCTTCGCAATGATAGTAATTTTAGACATTGTAAAATTTCAGAAATGAATTTGTAATTAACAACATTTTAACATACATTCTTTTATTAATTACCAAAATAATTTAGGTCTTGTTTTAAATTGGTATCTCCCACTATTTTCTTCAAACTATATTACCTCACTTATATAGTTCGCAAAATCTAATTAAAGATTTGCTAGTGAGAATAAGGATCCCATTTCAAATGTATATAGCCTTGTGGTGACACAACAAACTATATATAAATAAATAGGTAGACAACTTTTGTCAATTACATCAACTATGCAACTCCCTCAGATTTTGCCTCTTAGATTATTTTGATCAAGTGGTGGCACATCCGAATCAAAATTATCCAAGTTAAGTCCAACCTAGCACTCCATATATTCAAAAAAGAAAAATATCATCCTTGTGGTGACACAACAAAACAATATTGTTCAATTTTCTTTATAAGCATCAAATGTGATAAATTAACATCTTAAATACTTAATACTTGCCTTGTGGTGACACAACAAACTCATATTAAATATTTAATACTCTATTAATTTTATCATGCTAGAAGGCTAACGCTCGATATTCCAAATATCTTTGAACGCTTAGGACTTAATATAAAAATTGAGGGGTTTGTTATTAATTTGTCTCATCTTGTTTAGCGCAGCATGCAACATATATATATAAAATACGCCATTATATTAATGAACACGCCAAGCATGTTTGCATAATATATAATATATATAGTATAAGCATGCACATATAGAATACTATATTCTACCCGGATTGATTATGGACTTTTATTCTAGTTTGTCTCACTAGAGCCACCAAGTGAACCAAAAGGTCAAACCCTAGGGGTGCAAGAAATAATATTTAAATATAACTATTACATTTAAAACCCTGCTCCATTACAAACGGGTCTTCAACGCTTCTTGTCCCTTGATCTCCAATTTTTCAAAATTAATTCTAACTATTCCTATTACAAAACTATTTAAAATAAATAGAAACCTTGATCAAGCAAATAAGGGAAGTACATAGAGAGAGATAGAATTTACATTAAGAAAAATTAGAGAAGACGAGGTACGCAGAATTCCCATTTAATAAAACCCATACATTCATGCATCCAACTAAAATAAAATCCAATCATATTGGTCAATAGTCCATAATCAATCCCATTTATCATCATACACATCATCATACGCATCAATAAATAACATTCATCTCATGAATAATAAACATTTAATATATATATATTGATATCATTTAATGGGCAAATTTAGTTAGTATAAAATCTATTTTTGAATCAAAATAAACTCCTTTATTTTAATTAATTAAATCAAAATCTATTTTATTCCATGAATAAAAAAATATTAAAGGAAATCTTTAATCAAAATAAACCTTTTATTTTTATCTTTCCAATTCCATTCATTAAAGAAAAATAAACAAATCCTTTATTTTGAATAATATGAAATCTTATTTCATATTTAAATAAACTCCTTTATTTAAGGAAACATGGATTTATAGGATTTTCCTATTCACAAATAAACTCCTTTATTTTAATAAAATAAAATCCAATTTCATATCTAAATAAACTAGTTATTTAAGGAATCCAAATCCAATTTCAACTCTAATTAGTTTAGAATGAAATTCTAATTTTAAAATTAAAATAAATTTTTTATTTTAAAATTAAAATAAACTTTTTATTTTAAGATTAAAATAAACTTTTATTTTAAGTATAAAATTATTATATATATATATATATATATATATATATATATATATATATATATATTTTAAATAATATATATATATATATATTATCGATTAATAATTTATATATATACTATATATATATATATATTATACCATTCCTTTGTTTTCTTAAATCTAATCCGTGCGCCTTCCTACTAAAAAAAATTCCATGAACTGCTGCTACCCTTTTAATTTTCCGGGAATGAGAGAAACAAAAAAAATAATAATCTCGGTTTCCGTGCATGTCTAAATAATAACCGGATTTGGCTTATTGATTATTGTAAACCTTTAAAATTAAGTAATCAAATGATCGATAAGTAAAAAAAAAAAAAATAATCACTTTTTTAAAAAAAAAAACAATCACGCTCCCTGTTGCTTTTTTTAAAAAATTGAATAATTCAGGATATTTTAAAATCCGTGGTCATATTTTTTTTTTATTTTTATTTTAATAAATTTTATACAATAAAATTATGCCCAATTAAATTGTTCTAAACACATATCAATATAGATATTAAATTAAAACAATTAATAATTTACATAAAGGTTCGGGCTCGATGCCCACGTTAGGTTTGTAATATTCATAACGCAATTAAAATTGCAAAAATGCTAAGCGTGTAAAAATCGAGTTTAAAATTTTACAAACCATATACCCGGATCACCCTTTATGCATAATTATTAATTAAACGAAAAGATAAAGAATAAAATCATACCCTTGAAGATCGAGCTTCCTCGTGTACAAGTTCACCTCCAATCCTTTTTCGCTCAACTTGAATCCACCGGGTTTGGTTCCTTCCTTCGATCAACGTTAGCCACCCATGTGTTTGGCCTCTCAGAGGTGATCCACCAAGGAAGAATAAAATTCAAGAAGATGGGTGTTATGGCTAACCCTAGTTTTCTATCTCTATAGAAAAGGCATACTCCCAACAACTTGGAATTATTATTTTTGTTAAAGTCAACAACCCATCACACCCATAATAAGACTCCTCTTATTTATAGATATCAAGCAACCCACCTTAACAATTAAGGAATTGGGTTTTAATTAATTAATTAAATTCTTTTAATTAATTAAGCTCCCTAATCTTATTAGGGATAATTAATTAAACTCCTTTAATTAATTTTCCTTCCTAATCCAATTAGGAATAAATGAGAGTACTTATATTAAATTAATTCCTAAACTCTTTTAGAAATTAAAATAATAATAATTGTAATAATATTAATAAGACTCCTCTTATTAATTTATATTTAATATTTCTAAAATATTAAATAATAATATTAAGCTATTTAATTTATTCTATCACCATAGATTAAATTAAATATACTTAACATATTATTACGATTATGCCATTAACTTCTTAAATAATTATTCTTCCTTTTATGGTGTGACCCTTTAGGTTCTCCATATTAAACCGGGTTGTGAATAAATCAATTAGAACAATTCTAATCTTATTTAAATAAATAAATTAAACAATTAATTTATTTAAATAATATTTATTCTACAATAGGATAAAGCTCTCCCTAGCGATCAACGCACTTTCCAGATAATATAGATTTTAACATTAATCATTAAAGAACCTTTGAGTAAATAGTTACCGTGACAATTCAATCCTTCCACCATACAATGTCCCAATTAAATATAAGACATGGAATTATCACAAGTCTTATTTTATTTAATTATATGTATTTCGATCCTCAAATGCACAACTCCAAATAATGCAAATTAGAAACTCCTTTCTAATTTCATTCGCTTCGCCAAGGACTCATTGGGTTGTCATTTATCGAATCACATAGACATTTCTCTTCTTTTTATTGAAGTGGTAGATTCTTTATCGATCATACATTATCTCCATGTACAACTTATTATACCCAAGCATACCCTTTGATATACCCTAAGGGTCTTAAGGAATAAGTCAAAGTATAACTCATCATACACAAGATACTATGATGATCTCAAGTCCAAGGATCACTTCAGACTACTATCACTACAGAATTCCTATCGACAGCAAATAAAACTCCATTAGGTATTCCTTTAGCGAGCCAATGCTCAAATGAACTTATTCTCTAATAAGCACCTACATACTTGCTTTAGTGTTCCACACAAATGATCATGAGATCAATCATCCTCATCCAATGAGCAAGCAACGATGTACCAATCTATCCGGATTCACTAATCCCCAATTTAGTAATCCAACGATTGGGAACTATTTTAGTTTTAAGCTTTCTAAGAATTTAGATCTCATTAGAATGATCATCATCATTATTCTAAAAGCATTGCTTAAAACTATGGGTTTATCACATATTATAAAACAAAGATCATGTAGATAATTAAAAGCCTTTAATAAATTAATACTTTTATTAATAAATGAATAAGATTGTTACAAAGTATATGCTTTATCATCAAACATGATTGGCTTGTGTGCATACTACTTTTTCATTAAGACGTACGTGTATTTTTTCGAATTTGTGTAGATCGGTGTAATTCTTTTAGTAGAACAACCAAATCAGAATTTGTTTACTTAATCCGTCAAATTTTCGCTGAGAAACCGGATTAAGTTCACCGTCGGATGATACGATGATTAACTATAGTAGGCTGTTGCCTTTTCGACTTTGAACGGGTAGTAGGTCCGATTGATTCCCTGCCAAAGACTTGCATAGTTTAGTCTTTAGGGAATGTATATAATAACATGTTATGTGATGTGTCCATTTTAGGAATTTTTATCTTGCAAAACGGATGTCAGCTATTTGTAGCATGTTAATTAAAATATGTATGTGTACACACTTCTTCATATTTCTCATTACATGGAGATAGATATGGAATGAAATTACAATTAATTGTGGTTTACAAGTAATTTGAAATGAGAGCATGAAGAGACTTTCCTCCGCTTTTGGGTTTATCGAGGTCGACATATCTTAGGTTACTCTCGCATGCTTTTTGGCATGAAGGTTCCCAAATCATCGCAATCTACTTAAGGGAAGTTAATCCGGTCTTTCAACCTGGAGCGAATTTGGTGGTGCCTTTCCGAGCCTCTGAGAATTAGTCTTCTCACGAGTCCAAAGAATCAAACACCGACGGATAGCCTCCTGGTGGAGGGACCACACAACATACATTCACATACATCGCGTCTCACCGTATGAAAATGATGACATGTGCGAAGCACTAATATCACAAGCAGATATGGTGCGAAGCACTAATATCACAGGCAGTTATGGTGCGAAGCACTAAGATCACAAGAAGTTATGGTGCGAAGCACTAAGTGCAATAAAGAAATGCATTCGTACACATTCATCAAATATAAATGAAACATCCACACACAAGTAGATAGAAGTTTTGAAAAGATTGTAATAACGGCTTAAGTCCTCTTACTGGAGTCCCCAGCAGAGTCGCCACCTGTCGACGTCGGGATTTTTGGATGTCCCTTTCCGTTACTTGTTCTTTGGTGTTCTCATTTTAGGTGAGATTTGTTTGAAAAAAACAAGTGAAAAAAGTCCGATATGTATAATGTCGACGATGGACCGTTAAGAGTCGCCAATTGGTTTTTTAAATGGTTGTACCAACACAACCGAGAAAAGGTTTCAGACATCGACCCATGATGATGTGACATCGCTAAACCAAGCCGGTGAAACCGAGATTCATTAGGGTCAGGGGACTTGGTTATACGGGGAAGGTGTTAGGCACTTCGACATCCGTGTTACTACGGTGACCGCCTCTTTTCAAGAAACTATTATCTAATGAATGTGTGTGTGGGTCAATGTGATGTTATTTGGAAGTAAAAGCGAGGCCTCGCTCGAACCTATATATATATTGTGGTTTGAATTTATGTAAAAATTCAGTTTTTAGCAAGATATAGCAATGATGTTTTATAAAAAAGGTTTTTCAAACCCTAATGCTCAATAGTAATTGAGACCTTTTACACTCCCATTTTATTAAGTGTTCGGCTTGATTGATTTTATTTGACAGATGCGAGGCATCCGTACGAAAATAATGTACAAAATAATGCCGACTTCCTCGTGGGTATGGAAACCATCTGAGGAAATTTAGACACCGCAGAATAATTTACAAGCTGCTTACAGCTAAAAATGTCCATCACAGGAACCGAATCTAGATCCAATAGGCTGAACCTGTGATCACATGATTCCTAGGCGCACAAAATACCGTAATTTGTATGAAAGCGTAGAAGCAGTATATATATTAAAGTCATAAATATATATATATACGCATATGATCACCAACCACGAAGCACCTCCATGGGGATCGAAATGTAAATAAATATGTAAAAGTTATCAACCGCCACGAGGAAACTCCTAAAGCAGAATTAAACATAAATAAAGTCAGAATATGGTCAACCGCCACGAAGGAAACTCCAGGTGGGACAAAATGTAAATAAAGTCAGTACAAAGCGATCAACCGCCACTAAAGTAAACTCGACAAGACGTAAACGTAAAGTAAGTTGTAAAGCAATCAACCACCACGTAAGTAAACTCCTGTGTGGGAATATATATATATATATATATATATATATATATATATATAAGCAATAAACGCAGGATGTAAAATCTAGCTCATCGAACGTAGTTCGACCACAATTCATATATATAAGTATATATATATATGTAAAAGTTTAATAAACGCATTCGGATGTAAAATCTGTGCTCATCGAACAAAGTTCGACTACACGCTCATATATATAAGTATATATATATAAAATATAATAAGCGCAAACGAATGTAAAATCAGCTCATCGAACAAAGTTCGACTACGTTCATCTATATATATATATATATATATATATATATATATATATATATATATATATAAAGCGAATAAACGCATGGATGTAAAATCTGTGCTCATCGAACAAGAGTCCTACACACGCTAATTATATATATATATATATATATATATATATCTACATTTATATATATTAACTGTGTGTCGAAATTGTTTGATGAGCCTCAGAACATTGAACAAAGTTTATGCCATCGCTTTTATATATATATATATATATATATATATATATATATATATATATTAAAGCAAATAAACGCCTGGATCAAGTTCAGGCTCAATCGAGGCATAACTCGATAATGTTAGTTAATATATATGTAAATATATATATATATATATATATATATAGATCGATCAAAAAAACCACGTCTGATCAAGTCCGCAAAAGCAAAGCAACACGACTCTCAACGTGTAGAAGTGTGTAAAAAAGATGAAGAGAAAGACTCTAAAGTGTGTGAGAAGGCTTATAAATTGATCGCTAAAGAAGACTTCTATATCTTTAGAGTGGGTAAACACCGACTTTTGTAGGTACAAAAGGGCTATATATGAGCTCGCTGTGTGTTTAAAAGGGAAAGTACATACATGGGGTGAGCAGAGCAAATCAAGGTGGCTTCCTCACCTTTTTTCTCTTGCAAAATGGGGCCCAAGCCCTCTATTTATAAGCGATTTAATAAGAAGTGTACTATCATGACTCACGCAGTGTACTAGAGGTAACCCGGGTGGGCTCCGGTTTTTTTTGGCCGGGTCGTCTCAAGCACGTGCACTCGTGCATTGTAATATCCACTCGAACTTTCGAAGTGCAATCCGCATCCGCTTTGAGGTATATACATGACCTATTTCGGACCGCCGCCGTTGTCGAGAGTTTACACGATGGCATGGGATTAGAGTTTTGACGAAGTCATCAAGATGGGGACGATGCCTCCGGTCTTCAAGCTTCAACTTTCATCCGTTACCCCGCACAATAGTCACTCGGTATTGGTTAGCCTTGTGGGACATCGTTGCATAGAGATGTTGAGATGACATGGCATGGCATTACATTGGCTAGATGACGATGTTGCCCCTCACGGTTGTTATCTCCAGATTGGGCTGATAAAGCAGACATTGCTCAAACTTCGCTGAGATTGGACTACTGTAATTGTTAAAGGTCTTCATTGTCACCTTTGAGGTGTGCCTGTCTTCCCGATGTTATTGCCGAGTTGGTGCAGTGTATCTCGTTGTGAGCGCCGAGATTGAAGCTGGTCGCATTTGAAACAAGCAATTCCAGGGTTATCACCGAAACTGCATTCCTTGGGGTTATCACCGAAACTGCATTCCTTGGGGTTATCACCAAGGTTGGTGGCTATTCCCATGGTTGGGACTGAGATTGGATACCTCGGGGTTATCTCCGAGATTAATCGGTCTTCTCCGGTGTGTGTTCCGGTATTGGATATGCATGCCTCGGGGTTACATCCGTGGTTGGAATTGTTACTCCTAGAGTGATCTGGGTTAATGATGAACTTCTGGTAGTATCCGGTATGATTTGGATTGTCTTTCAGGGTTCCCTCTTAAAAGACGAATCTATCCTCCTGCAATGTTAGTGACAGTGGTACAGAAAATTTTGAGTGTCTACAGTTAGATTAAAAATCAGTTTAATTTTCTCTATGGGAACGATACTCAACTTATCACTTTATTACTTGTTGACCACATATACTTGCTTGCTGTGCATAATTGGATTTTATACCAAGTTTATGGCATCGTTGTCGGGGACTATTAAACTGTTTTTATTACTTGTAATATCAGTTTTAAATAAATCAGTTTTAGTTAAACATTTTTTCTTTTCTTTTCGCTACTTCTTATTTCAGGTAATTTGATCATTGTATGTAAATACGATAAAAACAATAGGAACTTGAACCATTTGTGGACGATATTGAAAGACGTTTTTAGAAGTTATTGAAATAATGTAAGGAAACAAGGGATAAGAAGGCAAACGAGGCTCAAAAATCACTAAGTGATTATGTCATGCCTAAATTGGTGAGATTCAATCGAGCATCACGAGGCTATCTATTTCAATAAATTCCTTTAAAATTAAACTGGGGACTATTTAGATGATACAAAATTCGGTACAGTTTGGGAGTTTGGCTAATGATGACCCAAATGAGCACTTGGTGAGTTTTCTTGTGATTTGTGACACATTTAAGTACAATGGGGTGACAACTGATGCCTTAAGATCGAGGTTATTCCCATTCATATTGCGAGATAAGGCAAAAATTTGGCTACACTCACTTCATATGGGCTCTATTACGACGTGGGATGATTTGGCACAGAAATTCTTAGCTAAGTTCTTTCCACCGACAACAATATCTAAGATGAGGAATGATATTACCACCTTTCAACAAAAACATGGAGAATCTTTGTACGAGGCTTAGGAGAGGTTTAAGGAATTATTGTGAAAGTGTTCACCTCACGGGCTACCCAAGTGGTTACAAATTCAGACATTTTACAATGCATTGGGTGGTAACACAAGAACAAGTATTGATGCAGTTGCGGGTGGAGCACTTATGGCTAAGGAATTTGATGAGGCATATGAGTTACTTGAGACTATGGCTGCCAACAATTATCAGTGGCCAACGTGAAGAATAAATCAGCCTAAGGTAGCTGGGGTTTTAGAGGTAGACATAATAACAGTGTAACACCCCCTTTCTGAAATAGATAGAGAGGCTACGTACAAAACATAACAAAACGAAATGAAAGCTCTATGCCACAAAAGAATGGTCTCATAATGATTACATATCACAAGATAAACTATAATAAATGTCACACTGGCTCAAACCATAATCTAAGGTAATTATTAAAATTTCAAATTCATGTGATAGTTTCGTCTTGGTATTAATACTTAGAACTCATGTTGTACTCTTGATCTAGTGTATCATGGTTAGTATTTATTTCGATCTTTGTAGAAAGTACATGTTAATATTTTTGGAGACTTTGTGTTGATAATTCGTTTCAGTTTAACATGTACACGTTAGAACCCCTTTGTGTTAATATTGTGTCATATGTGTTGTGACATTATATATTTGTTAGAATACCATAGGGTATACCTGAGCTATAACCACTTGTCCGGGTAACATAGGCATGTCATCTTGGCACCGAGGCATGACACCTTCCGTGGCGGTGTGATCAGTCCACAACGTCTCCATTTTGTGCTTCGGTAGGAGTTGACCATTTGGTGTTTTGTTGTGGGAGGCGTATGGATCGACCCTAGTTTTCTATTTTGTTCTATTCTGCGTGGATTGGTGATGTTTGTGTCAAACATACCTTCCGATTTTACATACATTTGGATTCGCGGTCCAATGTGTGTGACTTGCCTATGTGACATTATTTGATTTGCCTGTGTGGCATTATTTGACTTGCCTGTGTGGCAATGTATATTTTTGTTTTGTTTTTAGCTCGGTATGAAATAACACCCAGCCATTTGATTCAGCCTATTATTTCGCTGTGTATTTTGTTCGTTTTAGTTCAGTTCATTAAATTGAGTTAGTTATTTTAGTTCATTATTTGTATTCTATATTCATACTGGGCATTTGGCTCATGTTGTGTTTTTCTTCCAGTAGGTAATCAGGGGGATCAAGGGCAAGTGTGATAAGAGCTCCATTCACTCCAATGGTTTAGAGATATTCTGTTTAGGCTTGATATGTCAGTTTATTTGAAACTGTAATAATTACCTTAGATTATGGTTTGTGTAATAACCCGATATTTTCTATATAAATAAAACAAAAATTTTGCGTATAATTTTTTTTTAAGGATGAGGATTTGTACAAGATAATGTGTATATGTATTTATGTGGTAAATAAAAATATATTTATTACATGAATATTTATAAATAATTTTATTTTAGAATTTATGATCATTAAAAATATATTTTTTCAATAATTAATTTTATTGTAGAAATGTTTTTATTATTTATTTTCAAAGGAAATATGATATTATGTTATTTAAATAATATAAGGAATGGTTATTGTAGTTATTATAATTATTATTTATTTATATGAACTTTAGCTTGGATTATTAAGTTAAATATTGCAACTTAATTAATAAAGTCATTTATGCAAGGTAAATCGATATGGAATCCAAACCCTAATTATGGTTTTGGAATAAGGAATGATAATAATATAATATTAAATATATTTTGATTTTTCGTGTTATTATATATATATGTATTGTATGTATGTGAGCTGGTAATGATTAATCAATTGTGGTGCAGTATTTGAAAACCCTAGTTTTATTGTGGGAAACCCTAAATTTAAACTCAATTGTGAGTTTAAGGCTATTATATAATTGTGTTATATTATTTTATGGTTAATTAGGTTAATCATAATTAACATTTGAATTTATTAATTTCTATAAACCTTAATGTTTGAATTATAAACCCTAATTATAATTTGGTAACCCTAATTACCAAAATTATAAACCCTGATTGCTATAATTAGCAAGGTTAATTATATTAGTGTTATTAAACCCTAATATGCATGTATAATTAAAACCCTAAGCTAATTAACAAAACCATAATTATAAATTTAAAGAAACTAGTTTTGTTTTATTTTAAACCCTAATTGTAAAACCTAGAAATTCTTTTGTGCTAAATAACCTTAGGGTTAAACCCTAAGGGTCAAACCCTAAGGGTTTGTATCAAATGACCAATCTAGAAATAAAAATTATATGGAAATGACCAAAAGACCCTTTTGTCCATTCTTTAATAGTTTGCTTGAAGAAACAACCAAAACTTTAGTGGTTGGCCAACTTCTACCAACTCTTTGTGACACAAAATGGACAGCACATCAGCTCTAGACAACCTATACATGCACCATGTTTGTCTATTTAAGGATTGAAGGAGAGAGAAAGTTAGTTTGCTAACCTAAATTTGTCCAACACTCAACCAAGAACTTCTCTCACTAGAACCAACGAAATCTTCAAGCATTTCAGTCCCATTTTCACAGCCCCACGTCCACCATAAACAAATCAGCAACACAAAATCAAGAATTGGATCATCAAGGTATAAAACCCTAGCTTTAATTTATGTCCAATTTTTTGTTGTTAGATGTTAGTTTTTATTGTTAAAATATGTTGGTTGTAGTCCATTTTGACGATCTGGGTTGCTAAATGTTGGATCCATAACATTTAGAAGCTCGGATTTGTGTTTTTGAAAAATCTGGGAAAAGTTAGATCCGTGGTCTGACAACTAATGTCAGTGGCCACAGATCCTTTTTCGTTTATGATTTATGTTGTTTTTAAGTTGATATGTGTAGCCTGAAATGTCGTATTTAATCTTCAAAAATAATCAGGGTCATTAGATGTCTAGATCAAAAGTTATTGATGGTCAAAGGTCGTTGACCGACCATGACCAAATGAAATCTGGGTAAACCCAGAATGCATTTTGCAGCGTCTGACAAGTTTTGTATCTTCTAGATCTGTGATTGTCTTGATGTTTTAGCTTTCTTGTTGTATGTAAGTTGTAGTCTAGTATATCAGCTCCACGTTTATGCCTTAAAATATCCTTGATATTAAACGAGTCGAAATTAGTGGCCGGTCAAAGTAGGTCATCCGACCATGTTCTCTGTTTTTGGGAATTTCCAGAAACCGATAGCACCTTATGTCTGACAAGGTTTGACCAGTCTATATCTGTCGATTTTGTTGTGATTTGTGTTGATGTTTTGGGATAGATATACTCTCTAACATGCTGGAAACACACTATATCTATTAGATCACAAATATGTCTCACGATCTACAAGTTGTGGAAGCCCAAAGTAGGCATCATGAACTGTTCTTCATTTTCGGGAAACCCGAAATGAAAAAGGTCCTGATGACCACTTTCAAGGCTTGTATCTCACCGCTTGTTATGTTGTTTGATCGTGTTTCTTGTTGATTCTTGTAATATTACATTTGTATTTATAATTATCTCGATCGAAAAACACGGTCTTAAACATTATTTATCGATCATAAATTGTGGTCAAAGTAAGGTGTTTGATATCTAACATGATGATCTGGTTTGCATGAAGAACACCAAGAACACCTATAGTGATTTGTTGTCGCTATAGGTGGTCTTTCTTGATGCATTTATTTTAAAAATTAGATTTTTATTAAATAATTACTGTAAAATTAGTTTTTAATTATTAAAAGTACAAAATAAATTATTAAAATTATTTTAATGTTCGAAAATTATATTTTAATTATTTTGGATATATTTCATAAACATTTAATATTTTGGAATATTAAAAGTATTTAATTTATTTAATTATAATATTAAATAAATTATTTAAAAATGGTTTTAATACATGAAAAATTATTTAATATTATATTATGATATAAGAAAATATTTTAAGTTATTTGTAATGACTTTTAATATTTTGTGATAAATTTCATTAATGAATTAATATTAATGATAATTAAGTTATTTACTAAATGAATTAAATAAATTAATTAAAAATGATTTTATTATATTAAAAATCATTTTAAATAATAATAAGGTATTTAAAAATATTTTAAGTTATAAAATATAACTTTTAATATTTAAAAATAAATTTCATTAATTAATTATTATTAATGATATTAAGGTTATTTAATAATTATATTAAATAATTTAGTTTAAAATGATTTTAATATTATAATAATCATTTTAAATGAAAATAAAGTGTTTAAAGATATTTTAAGTTATAAAACATAACTTTTAATATTTAAAGGATAATTTCATTAATAATTTAATATTAATAATTATTAATTTATTATTAATGATATTAAATTTATTTAATAATTATATTAAATAAATATTTTATAAATGGTTTTATTTATTTAAAAATCATTTAAAAAGGATATAAATGAATTAAAAATATTTTAAGTTATAACTAAATGACTTTTAATATTTGGATAAATAAAACATTAATACTTTATTATTAATGATAATTATATAAAAATGATTTTAAATGTTTTAAAAATCATTTAAGGGTAAAATAAATACTTTAAAAGTATTTTAAGTTATTATAAATAACTTTAACATTTTGGAAATGATTTCATTAATAGTTTAATTTTAATTAAATGTTAATGATATTGAAATAATTTAATATTTAAATCATTTAATAATGATTTTGATGTTTGAAAAATTCACGATAAATTATAATACATGTTTAAAAAGTATTATAAGTCATTTAAAAATAATATGACTGATACTAAGTTATAGGATAGAGTCTTAGACTCGATAAATACCGATAAAGTCGTTTGCATACATCGGCACACATTTTAGAAATTGATCTGGACTTAGATAATGTTATTAGATAAGTGATTATTTGTGATTCAATGGTTGTTAAACTTACATGACAATGTGATTAGGTTATGTCTTTAATCGCAAATAGCAAAGACAATATGATATGATATGTTATTCTAATCAAACTAATCATCTATTTAATGATAGGGCTTGATATAAAAGATAACTCTAAGTTGTGTAAGCAAAAGCAGACAAGGCAAGTATCTAACCCTTTGCATTTACTTTTATGAATGGACATGCGCGAAGATAATATCTAAAGTATTCTTTTCAATTGTTCAAATATTTCAACCTTTGTATATACTTATGCAATGATTCTCATATAAGTAAATTATTAAATTATAATCATTGTACAAGTTCCTTAATTCTCTTATTGTAGATTAAGAAATATATTCTGTTCGTTAATTTCTAAACATGGTTATACAAGTGTCCTCACTTGGATAATCATTATATTTTATCACATGTTGATACATACTTATAGTTACCTAGTATGTATACGTTGAATTGAAAGCCGTCTAAGCTATTTGATCCGGCTAGACACCAATTTAAAAATCGTTGTTGAACAAGATAAAACTTTATCCAATCGAATTGTTTTGGTTTGGATTCAAGACTGGTATGAACATCCCAAATATGGGAAATTTTTTATGCGCCAAGGCGGACAAAGGATGAACGATAATATCGTTCTAGCAATGTAGTATTGATCAATACAAGGCATAACGGGCTGATCACCCCCCGTGCCCGTAAGTAATGACGGTTTACAGATGAAGTTCTGTTTAAACCTTAGCGAAAACTAAAAACAATGTTCATAGTCTGTCAAATGATCATCATTTATAGTCTATACGTAGTTTCAAAAATTTGAAATCGAAATGATAGTTTGTTTAGTATTGATTCAGCTTACTTCACAACTGTTGATTCGTTGTAGAAGTATCTTTCAAAGAAAACATTTAATTCATTCAGTTAAATGTTATTATTCTATTATTATTCTTGGGCACTCAAATGCTCATCCTTGCTTAATTTAAATGTTTTCAGCTAAGTATGAACAACCTGAAGGCTCTGCCAAGAACAAAGGGAAAGGGAAAGTCGTTGAATGAAAGATAATGTTATCTTTTGTAATAACTAGACTTTATTAGGATAATCATGATATATATTATGTAATGTAATGAATGTTTGAAGGTTTCGTACTTGGGATTGAAAACTCTGATAATATGTAAATTAAATTTGATAATTTATATTATTGTTATTATTATTAGTATTATTCCGCTCATAGAAATGGTATCGTGAAGCACTGAGTTTGGGTTTCAAGTACCTGAATTTGGGGGCATCACAGTTTGAGCCAGTATGACATTTATTATAGTTTGTCTTGTGATATTTAATCATTATGAGACCATACTTTTGTGGCATAGAGCTTTCATTTCGCTTTGTTATGTTTTGTACTTAACCTCTCTTTCTATTTCAGAAAGGGGGTGTTACAGGGTTGGTATCAGAGCTTAGGTTCCTTCTTGTAGAAAACCTATTTAGGTTTGACCTGTGAGTTATGGGTAGACTTCTGGATAAGGTATTTGTTCTATTTTGATTTTCTGTGCAGCTATCATATCCGTTATACTCGAATTTGTTTCTTATTTGTTCGTTATCTATTTGTTGACTTCTTTCTTAGATGGCTTGTAGATCCGCTAGATTTTCTGGGAGGCGAGGTAACAATAGGGGACGAGGTGAGGGTCAGACCAATGAGCAACCTACTGATCAAATTAATGCTCAATTGGCTACCTTGGTGAATCAGGAGGTGCATCAGGCTTTATCTCAGTTGGTGGCACAGGTTGTACAGGCAACGCAACAGCGGCCGCCAAAAATTCCTAAGTAGAAGAACCCGAGAAATAATGGTCTGCATGCAAACAAAGTGGAAGGGAATGTAGATGGTCATGATCAGCCGGTGATTCCGATGTATGTATGGTTGGAGAGGTTTCAAAAGTAGAAACCATAGTCATTCAGTTCAGCTCTAACTCCAATTGAGGCAGAGAATTGGATTGCCCACCTAGAGAAGATTTTTGATGTGTTGGGGTGCTCGGATAATCAAAGAGTGTTACTTGCATCTTACAAACTAGAAGGGGATGCACAAAGGTGGTGGAAGATGGTGAAAGTAACAAAGGGTG
The DNA here is from genome assembly GCA_020205615.1 of Panax quinquefolius. Taxonomy (NCBI): domain Eukaryota; kingdom Viridiplantae; phylum Streptophyta; class Magnoliopsida; order Apiales; family Araliaceae; genus Panax; species Panax quinquefolius. The sequence goes on along the minus strand of CM035162.1, from coordinate 40,408,414 downwards.
ATGGTTATGTTGAGACACTTGGTTGGGCAGATTTTTGTGAGGTCTTTTATCAGTAGTACTTCCCAACCACGATAAAGAGGCCTCGTATTGTAGAATATCTATCTATTCGGTAAAAAGATGATGAGTCCAGCACGGATTTCATGACGAGGTTCACCAGGTTGGCAGGCTTTGTGGGAACTTCTATAGGGACTGCAGCGGAACAGGCAGAGAAGTTTAAGTGGCGAATTCATTATAGATATCGGAAACATCTCATTAATACCAAGTTTACAGACGTGTCAGTAGTAGCCAATGCGGCTAAAAATATTGAGATGGAGCAATAGGACTTTCGGTCTTCTAAACTGGAGGGGACTCAAAAGACGGACAGAGATGACCAGCAGGGTCAAGCATCGGGTCAACATGGGAAGAATCAGGGTGGTCAGTGAAATAAGAACCGTGGTGGCCAGCAGCAGCAGTGGCATGGCCAAAATCAAAATAGGGGTTATCAGCAGATGCCTCAGCAAGGGAAAAATTATTAGCTTCAGCTACCTTGGCATGGTCAAAATCATCAGCAGGGACAGAATCAGGGTCGTTATCCGGGACCAGCTGGTTGGGGTAACCCAAATCTTATTCTAATAGCTCCTTGTGATACTTGTGGTGCTAATCATCCGGGGAGGCAGTGCCACAGACTCACTAGTGTATGCTTCTTGTGTGGATAGATGGGTCATAAAGGTAGAGATTATACCGGTCCATATGGTAATGGTGGACGTGGTGATAATGGTGGTAATGGAGGTCAGTGTCAGGGTGGTCGAGTGTTTTCTTTGACGTATAACCAGGCGACAGGTGCACCAGGTACTATTTTTTGTACCCTTTTAGTTGGCAGTCATGAGGCTTCTATTTTATTTTATACGGGTTTTACTCATTTTATTGTTGCTCATTCTTTTGTTTGGCACCTGGGTGTGCCATCTCAGTCCTTAGATTTTGTTATGTCTATTGCTACCCCGATGGGGACTTCTGTTGTTATCTCTAATTTGTACCGAGTGTGTCCGATCGGTTTTGGGGATAAGATTCTTTGGGCTAATCTTCTTTCGATGTGTATGCATGATTTTGATATCATTCTTGGGATGGACTAGTTGGATAAGCACCAGGCCACTACTAACTACCAGGCGAAGAAGGTTATATTTGGAGATGTGAAGTTTCTAGAATTCGTGTTTCAGGGTTCACGACCAAGTAGGGTGGTGAAGTTGATTTCGGCTTTGAAGGCTGTGAAGTTAGTGGCAAAGGATTGTGAGGGGTATTTAGCGTTTATGAAGGATACCTCTAAGGGTGAGTCTTATATTAAGGATGCTCCAGTTGTTTATAACTTTCTCGATGTGTTTCCTGAGGAGTTGTTAGGGTTGCCATCGCAATGGGACGTGGAATTTGCTATTGAGCTTATTCCTGGTGCGGAGCCTATCTCTAAGGCGCCATATCGAATGGCACCATTGGAGTTACAGGAGTTGAAGGAGCAGTTGCAGGAACTATTAGATCGTGGTGTGATTCGGCTGAGTGTTTCGCCGTGGGGTGCTCCGGTCTTGTTTGAGAAGAAGAAAGATGGGTTTATGAGGTTGTGCATATACTATAAGGAGTATAACAAGATTACCATAAGGAATCGGTATCCATTTCTGAGGATTGATGACTTGTTTGACCAACTTCAGGGGGCAAAGTATTTTTTAAAAATAGACTTGAGGTCAGGCTATCACCAGTTGAGGGTGAGGGATGAGGATATCCCTAAGATGACTTTTCGTACTCGATATGGGCATTACGAGTTTCTAGTGATGCCATTCGGGTTGACTAACACTCCGGTGGTGTTTACGGATTTGATGAATCAGGTGTTTAGGGAGTACTTAGACCAATTTATTATTGTCTTTATTGATAACATTTTGGTTTACTCCAAGTCTAAGGAAGAGCATAAGGAGCATCTTCGCATAGTGTTGGGGATTTTGCAGAAAGAGAAGTTGTATGCTAAATTCTCTAAATGTGAGTTTTGGTTAGAGCAAGTTGTATTTTTGGGCAAGGTTGAGGCTATCGCTAAATGGCCGAGACCTACTACGGTGACAGAGATTAGGAGTTTCTTGGGTTTGGCAGGGTACTATAGGAGATTTATGGAGGGATTTTCTTTGCTTGCCTTACCATTGACCCAGTTGATGAGAAAGGGCGTGAAGTTTATGTGGAATGAGGAACGTGAGAAGACTTTCGAGGAGTTGAAGAAATGACTTGTGACAGCTCCAATACTTTTATTGCTGTCGGGGACAGGAGGTTACCAGATTTATAGTGATGCTTCTAAGAAGGGCTTGGGGTGTGTTTTGATGCAACACGGTAAGGTGATTGTTTATGCTTCTAGGCAGCTTAAACCTTACGAGGTGAACTACCCCACTCATAATTTGTAGTTGGTAGCAGTGATTTTTGCCTTAAAGATTTGGAGGCATTATTTGTATGGAGAGACTTATGATATCTTCACCAATCACAAAATTCTTAAATACATCTTCACTCAGAAGAGCTCAACATGAGGCAGAGGCGTTGGTTGGAACTTCTAAAAGATTATGATGCGAGGATTCAGTATCACCCGGAGAAGGTAAATGTGGTTGCAGATGCTCTTAGCCGAAAGAGTTCTGGAAGTGTAGCAGCTCTCATTACACAACCTCAGCTTATTTCGGATATGGAGCGACTAGAGTTGGAGTTATTTGTGCAAGGTTCATATGGACATGTGGTTGGTATAAGAGTGGAGCCCTCTCTTATCTCGCGAGTTAAAGAAGCTCAAAAAGAAGATGGGGAATTGTGGAGTATGGCGCAGAATCTAGAGGAGGGCAAGCAGCCTGAGTTTCGTATTGATGATCACGGTGTGATTTGGTTGGGCGAGCGGTTGTGTGTATCGTCCGATCCAATCATTTGGGAGACGGTGTTGGCTGAGGTTCATAGTTCACCATTTTCTATTCATCTAGGTTCTATAAAGATGTATTGAGATTTGAAGAAGAATTTTTGGTGGAATGGAATGAATATGTGGGCAAGTGCCTCACTTGTCAACAAGTGAAGATAGAACATCAACGAGCTAGTGGTCTGCTGCAACAGTTAGACATTCCAGTGTGGAAGTGGGAGGATATCACGATGGATTTTGTGACTGGTTTTCCGAAGACTTTCAGGAAGAATGATGCCATTTGGGTAGTGGTGGATCAGCTGGCCAAATCGTCACACTCTTTGGCTATCCATGAGGGATACTCAGTGGATAGGTTGGCACAAATCTTTCAGTAGGAGATTGTTAGACTTCATGGTACTCCGGTGTCTATTATTTCAGATCAGGACCCACAGTTCACTTCACAGTTTTGGAAAGGGTTCCAATGATCTTGGGGTACTCGGCTCAACTTTAGTACTTCTTTTCATCCGCAAACTAATGGGAAATCCGAATGAACTATTAAGACGTTGAAGGACATATTGAGGTCTTGTGCACTTAAATTGTCAGTGTCGACGTTGGGATTTTTATTTGTCCCTTTTCTGTTCTTGTCTTTTGGTGTTCTCATGTTAGGTGAGATTTGTTTGGAAAAACAAGTTGTGAAAAGGTCTGACATGTATATCGACGAGTGAAATGTAAAAGTCGTCAGTTGGTTTTTTAAATGGTTGTACCAACACAATCGAGAAAAGATTTGCACATTGACCCAGTGATGTGACACTACTTAACGGGTCAGTGAAACCAAAATTCGTTAAAGTCCGGGGACTTGGTTATGCGAAGGGAAGGTGTTAGGCACCCCCCCGACATCCGTGTTGCCATGGTGACCACCACTTTTCAATTAAACTGTTATATGAATGTGTGTGTGTGTGTGTGTATGTGTGGATCAATGTGCAATTATATGGAAGTAGTGTTATGTCTCATTCGCACCTATATACAAAGGTTTTGAATTTTTGTATAAAAATTCAGTTTTAACAAGATATAGCAATGATGTTTTGTAAAAAGAGGATTTTCAAACCCTTATGCTCAATAGTAATTGAGGCCTTTGATACTTCCATTTTTATTAAATATTCGGCTTGATCGCTTTTGTTTTCGAGATGCGAAGCATCTTCGAGAAAATAATATACATAGCAGTGTCGAACTCCTTATGGGTATGAGAGCAGTCTAAGGAAATTCAAACACCGTGAATAATTTACAAGCTGGTTACAGCTGAAAATGTCCATCACGGGAACTGAATCTGTGATCACATGATTCCTAGGCTCACATGATGCCGCAATTTATATGAAAGCTGTAAGCATATATATATATATATATATATATATATATATATAAGCTATAAATATATATATAAACGATCAACCACCGCGAAACACCTCCATGGGGGATCAAAAATGTAAATAAAGCAATAAAGCGATCAACCACCTCGAAGTAAACTCCAGGTGGGACAAAATGTAAAGAAAGTAATAAAAGGCCATGAAGTAAACTCCAAGCCTGACAGAAATGTAAATATATGTATATATAAAATCTATAAACGCACAGGATATATATCGATCCCGGCTCAGTTTGTCAACTTGAGGATATATATATATATATATATGTATATATATGTGTGTGTGTATAAAAGCGGTAAACGTATCGGATGTAAAATCAGTGCTCATCGTAATGAGTTCGGCAACAATTTATATATATATATATATATATATATATATATATATATATATATATATATATATATAGCGATAAAAAACTTCTCGGATGTAAAATCTGTGCTCATCGAACAAAGTTCGACAACAGCTTTATATATATAAGTATATATATAAAAGCAATAAACACTCCAGGATGTAAAATCCAAGCTCAATCGAGTAACATTTATAATGTTAATATATATATATATATATATATATATATATATATATATATACAAAAGAAATAAAAAGCCACTTTTAATCAAGTCCCGCATACATGATAAGTGGGTTTTACTAAGACTTATGGGGTACCAATTCATGCGAACTATGCCCACCTCAAGTACATTTTAGTATGTTTTAGCTGCATTTCATGGTAATTTGCATTTCGCATACTTAAAACTCCTTTTCGTGAATAAGTGCAGGAATTGGCCTAATTTGGTGGTGATATCGGGCACGAGGTTAATGGATGCGTGAGGCGAGGCAAAAGATAGGATGTGCATGACGTAGGGTTGAGTGGAACATGGATGGACAAGCATGGATAGACATAGGACATTTTAGTAAAGAAGCCAAGAACGTTGCGTAACCAAGCCAAGGAGCGAAGCGAAGACATCAATCGCAGTAAATGCGGCCATGCTTGCGAGAAGAAACTTTGATGCACGCTACCGCCATGAAAGTACCCACAGACTTGAACTTATCGCAAGTTTCACTACCATGAGAAGGAAAATGCTAGGAGCGGCATACGCAGCGTGAGAGACCGGCTAAACATAAGAACCTACTGCAAGTCTTGCGGTAGCCAAAGCATAATAAGCGAGGAGTCACATGCGCCATGTATGCGCTCAAGTTGTAGACTTATTTTTATTTTATTTCTAAATTTTAAGGGTTGTAATTTATTTAAAAATGATTCCTAACTGGTGTCAGGGGTATCACTTGACAATTATTCAACTTTAGTTATATTCTTTACGTCGTAATTAGGGTTTATTCTCTGGGAGAGATTCCAACGTAGAAGGAGGCCACAACTCTACTTTTTTACTCCTTCTTGGGATTTTTTCTACCAGAGTGGATTATTATTATTATTATTATTATTTTGCTGGAATCTTATGAGGATTTGAATATTGATCTATATTCAGCAATTGGGTTTGATTGTTTTTACCTTTCATTTTTCAATTTCTTGTTTATTAGTCATGTTTAGATTTGATCCCATAATGGCTTTTGGTTCAGTCATGAACTAAACTCCATTATGGGATTCTAACGGATTTCAATATGTAGTTTGATTGCATGCTTAAATGTCGGATTGTTTTCAGATATCATATGGGATGTCTATCATGATTGTTTTGCATGTATGAATGCTTGATCACCATTCGTTTCAAAGATTTATATGGAATTGACAATGAACATGCAAATATGGATTGTAATCATGATAGTATAATGATATATAATTCGTGTTATATGGCTTATGTATTTCGTGAACCAGATAGACATATACTGTTTCACCATATAAGTTAGAATAAAGGCTTGAACTTAAAATCAATATAGTTGCAATTTCACATAGACATATAGTGATTTTGGTTATATTGATGATTAAATAGAGTCTATCATCTGTGGTTGCTGTGTAAGTAGGTCTTAGTGCATTAAAAAATGGCTAATACTCTTTTAGTGCACTTGGCTACTTTCCTGTGATATGTGAACAAGTCATGCATGATAGTGGCGATTGAATGAAGTATTAAATGATGTTAGGATCCCATTATTTCCAGATTTGATTTATTCCGTTTATTATTATTTTAGTTGCTATTTGTGACTTGAGAACAAACCAATCTTAGTTGTCAGTTTGAGCATATAAATATAGTGAATTAATTAATGTATAGCGATTTAAATTAAACAACTTTCTCTATGGGATTGATACTTTACTTGCTCTGTATTACTTGTTAACGCATGTATGCTTGCATGAGTTAGAGCTCTTTTGTTAAGACTAAAAAAAGAGGCAACAATAAACACGCGACATGACTCTCAACGTGAAGAACAATGTGTGCACTATAGTGAAGAAAGGCTTAAGAAAAATAAGAAGGCTTACAGTGGACTGCCAAAGAAGACTTCAATAGCTTTAAATGGATGAACACTCTGCTCCCACCGGTAAAATATAGCAAATTATAAGCTCACAAGTGTTTAGAAATGAGAAAGCACTCAGTTTATAGTGTGTACAGAGAAAATTGGACTATACTCTCTTTCAAAATGTCTGCCCCAAGCCCTCTATATATAGAGGGGGGAGCCGCAGATGCACCTTCAGTTTCCCGGGGTGCCCCGGGCTCCGCGGGTCCCGCCGTCTCGAAGTACATGTACACGTGCAACGTGTTATCCGCTCAAACTTTTAGAACTTCAATCCGGGTATCCGATCGAGGTGTATAAGACCTTTTATGACATGTTGTTTTCGAGAGCTACACAATGACATGGGATTAGAGGTTGTACGAAGTCAGGAAGATGGGACCATGCCCTTGGTTGTCTGGCTTCAAATTCTATCCGGTGTGATGTTTTGTGTAGTAGTCACTCGGGATTGGAGCTCTTTGGTTCTTGTAGGACATTTCTATGTAGAATGTATGTTTGAATGTTGTTGAGACGACGCAATGTGGGATCAAGATGGAAAAATGATAGTTTTACCCCTCACCGGGGTTATATCTGGTTTGAGATTTTTTAGCGGTCGTTGCCTGGGTTATCTTTGAGATTGGACTACTGCAAGTGTTGACCGTCCTCAGGGTTGTCTCTGAGGTATGTCTGACCTGTCGGGGTTATCTCCGAGCTTGGGGAATGAGTGCCTCGGGGCTATCGCCGAGTGTTTAAGTTGACTGCTGGGAGCTGAAAAGAGAATTTCAGGGGTTATCTCCGGAACTGCAACTGCATTCCTCGGGGTTGTCTCTAAGGTTGGATTGACGATCCCTGGGTTGTCTATAGGATTGGGACTAAAGATCCCGGGGTTATCTCCGGGACTGTGATGGAATATCTCAGGGTTATCTCCGAGATGGCAAATAGTGGGTATCTCGGGGTTGTCTCCGGGACTGAGTTGAGTTGTCCTTCAGGGTTATCTCTGAAAGATGATTCTGCCCTCCTGCAATGTTAGTAATAGGAATATAAAATTTTGAGTGTCTACAGTCAGGTAATTGGGGTGATTACTTGAGCCTAGTTGAGTTTTCTTATAACAACAGTTGGCATGCAAGTATTGGGATAGCGGTGTATGGTAGGAAGTGTCGGGCACCGACTTGTTGGGATGAGGTTGGAGAAAGGGCCATAGAAGGGTCTGAGTTAGTTCAAATTACTACAGAGAAGGTAGCGGTGGCTAAGGAGAAATTGAAGTCGGCTCAATCACGGCAGAAGTGTTATGCTGATAAGCATAGGAGGACTTTAGATTTTGAAACTGGTGAGCATGTGTTTCTAAAAGTTTCTCCTTGGAAAGGCATTCGGTGATTTGGCTTGAAAGGGAAGTTTAGTCCGCGATATATCGGTCCATTTGAGATTTTGGAGAGGGTTGGTGAAGTTGCATATCAGTTAGCTTTGCCTCCACAGCTAGCTCATGTGCACAATGTGTTCCATGTGTCGATGTTGAGAAGTTATCATTATCATCCGTTGCACATGGTGCAATATCCATTCTATAAGATTCGGGAGGATCTTACTTGTGAGGAGCAAGCTGAGGCTATTTTGGATAGTCAAGAGCGGATTATGAGGAAGAAGACAATTCCATTTTTTAAGGTTTTGTGGAGGAATCATTCGGAGCGAGAAGCCACTTGGGAAATGGAGGAGTCTATTCGAGCGGAGTATCCGCATGTTTTTGATAATTAGGTACTTTCCATTCTTTTGATTCCGGGGACGGAATCCTTTTTAAGGGGTAGGTGATGTAATACCCAGTAAATAATAAATAAATAAATAAAATTTATATTTAAAATATATTAATTGGATTTTGTCTTTTATTTGGGTCAAAATGGTCATTTAATTTATGTGGGCTAATGTATTAATAAGTGATGGATAAATTAAATTGGTAAAAATTAAGCTTTAAATTAAGTGGGTCTAATTTATAATTTTGTAATTTTAAAATACTATTAAAATTTGGAGAGTTAATAAATATATTAATTAATAAAATCTATTTTTTTAAGTGAATAAATAACTAAACCTAATCTTATTTTCATTGTACAACCTGAGAAAGAGAAAGAGGAGCCAAGTCGCCATTTATTGCTGTAAATCGAGACAGATCACTTGTTGTGTTTGTGTTTGTGAGAGAGATTGTATCAGGTTTGTTTTTTTTTCTTTTACTGCTCTTCGGGTATATAATTTTTTTTTTACGATTTGATTTATGGATATGACTGGTGATAGCGATCATGCACAAACCAAGTTAGGGTTTGTGCTTATGACATTTTATATATATATATATATAAAGTTTGTTCATAGGCGTTCATATATATATATATATATATATATATATATATTATATTTTAATAAGTATTCCATTTTAATTATTGTAAGTGTACATATATATTTATATATAATGTTTTAATAGGTATTAAGTCATGAAATGAAACTTACAAATTGGAATTAGTAAATTAAATTGAAGTTATGTATATTAATTTAAATTAATTAATTTTACCGATATAGTTATAAAAGTTCTTAATAATAAATTTAATAGTATTATGTTATTAATGATTGGGTTGTAATAAAATCTTATTAAATTATTTAGATTGAACGGAGAGAGTCTAAACGAGTTTTTAGAATATACTTTGAGTATTACATTGCTTAATCTAGATACGGATTCCGTACTCCTTCGGCGATACTCTTATTAAATTTATTTTGTTCATTTTGTTTCTCGTTTCGAAATTAGTTATTGTTTCCCACAATTATTCCTTCTCAAATTCATGTGATAGTTTCGTCTTGGTATTGATACTTAGAACTCATGTTGTACTCTTGATCTAGTGTATCATGGTTAGTATTTATTTCGATCTTTGTAGAAAGTACATGTTAATATTTTTGGAGACTTTGTGTTTATAATTCGTTTCAGTTTAACATGTACACGTTAGAGCCCCTTTTTGTTGATTTTGTGTTGCATGTATTGTGACATTATATCTTTGTTAGAATACCGTAGGGTATACCTGAGTTATAACCACTTATGGGGGTACCACATGCATGTCCTCTACGTACCGAGGTATGACACCTGATGATTGGGCAATATACCCATGAATAGGATATACTTGGGCTTAAATTGGTGTATTCTTTAGTTTTTTATAAGCATTTTACTGTGTCTAGTGGTTATTTTGCATATTCGGGAGCTGTAGGGGCAATTTGGGAACTTCAAGTTGTTTGATGGCATTATGGTAAATAATTCCAAGGCCAAATATTGTGGCGCCTAACTAGTTCATTCCACGTCACGGGCTACTGGGTGTGATTTGTGTCGACCGAGCATAGCGTTGACCAAGGGTTCGATTCGCACAATTGGAGGTTATTTGAGAAGTTGATACGGACTAGGATTATGTTGAGCTGACGAGAGTATATAAAGTTTATTTTGCTAAATTAAAAGAGCTATCTACCACAATTGAAGACCAAGCAAGGGATTACTTGAAGATTGAAGGATTGGCTCTAAAGTTTTTCTTCTTCTCCTATTTTTCAATTTGTGTAATTCCTTAAGAATGTTTTGCAAAAGATTGTTGGTTTTAATTTTCGTTATGAACTAATTCTTTAATTAAGATTCCAATTGAACCTTTTATGTCTATAAATTAGTTATTCAATTTATTCCAATTATTTATGTTAAAGTTAATTATTTATCTTGTCTTGTGCGTATTGATTAATTATTTGGCCAATAATTACCTTGTTACCCTAGAAGGAATTGAAAGAGGAGATCTAGGGTTAGAACTGGGCATGATAACTTGTATTCTTAATTATTTGCATGACGAATAATTAGGGTTGTGAATAGAATGAAAATATCTGTTAACTGCATGTAACACGTTGGGAATTGGAATTTAATGCGTTTAATTTAATTATTTTGCATAGGAATATAGCAAGACTAATTAGATTAAATAGAAGTTAATTGATCATTTGAGAAAGGGCTTTTGACACTTAGAATTCCTGTTAACAATTCAGTAGGCATAATAATTGGAATAATTAGATAATTGATTTATAGTTTATAATTGGGGATATTGGAGTCATAATCTTTATTTACCTGAATTCATTCGTTAAAATCTTAATTTTATTTATTTGATTTATTTTAGAATAATCTCTTTTAATTGTTTAATTTAGTTTTATTATTTTGAAAAATCACACTTTACGGCTGTTTAAATAAAATTGGATTGATATAGTGCTAGTAGTTGGAATTTATTAATTAGAATTATCTGTGGGATTGACACTCTATCTTATCATTTTATTACATGTTGACTGTGTACACTTGCACAAATTCATTAATTGTGAAATCAGCCAACAAGTTTTTGGCGCCGCTGCCGGTGAACTCTTTATTAATATTAATTCTATATTAGTTATAATCAATTCGGTCTTAATTTAAACGTTATTTATTTTTCTTCTTGTATTTGCAGGAATTATTTGCGAGTGTATGCACACTAGATCAAGGGCTAAAAAGGAACTTTTTCCTTACACAAACGATATCAAAAGGAAGTTCCGAAAATTGCAGTTGACTAGTGCAGTGTCACCTGAGGAAAAAAACCTGGCAGAACAAGAAATACTAGTGAACATGGCAGGGGAAGAACAAAAATCACTTAGGGATTATGTCATGCCGAATGTCACAGATATACAGTCGAGTATTAGGAGGCCGGCAATCAATGCAAACAGTTTCGAGATAAAACTGGGAATAATTCAGATGCTTCAAAATACATGCCAGTTTGGGGGTAGTTCGATAGATGATCCTAATGAGCACATCTTGAGTTTCTTGGAAGTTTGCGACACCTTCAAGTTCAATAATGTATCGGAAGATGCTATAAGGTTGAGGATGTTTCCGTTTATGTTGAAAGATAAAGCTCGGAGTTGGTTACATTCTTTGCCTCCTGGTTCAATCACAGTTTGGGACGACCTAGCTCAAAAATTTCTAGCTAAGTTTTTCCCACTAGCGAAGTCGAAAAAATTACGGAACGATATTCACACCTTCAGACAGTTCGACTCAGAAACTTTATATGAGGTGTGGGAAAGATTTAAGGATATGCTCCATAAATGCCCACATCACGGAATCCCACAGTGGATGCAAGTTGGGATATTTTGTGATGGACTGCACGCGTCCACAAGAGCCAGTAATGATGCAGCAGCAGGTGGAGCAATCATGTCTAAGAATTTTGATGGGGCGTATCAACTGCTAGAAACGATGGCCAACAACAACTATCAGTGGCCCATGACTAGGTCTAACCCTCTGAAAACATCGGGAAAGTTTGAAGTGGATCCAATGACAGTATTGGCAGCACAGGTAGCCGCATTAGCTAAGAAAATGGAAACATGGAGTTTACCATCCACACAACAAGTAGCAATGGTTTGTGAGTTATGTGCTGGGAGTCATGCTACAGATCAATGTGCCATCAATTCTGAATCAGCTCAATTCGTAGGGAGCTATAATCGATCAACCCAACCGTATCCGACTCAAAACGCGATATAATCCAAAGTTGGAAAAATCACCTGGATTTTCATGGAGTAATAATCAAGACCGTGCACCTAGACCACAAAACCCAATTCGAATTTCAAAAATCGACTCAACAACAGCCAGAGAGGAAAACAAGTTGGGAAGAAGCTTTGGAAAAATTCATTTCAGCTATTGACAAAAGGATCGGGGAACAAGAAAAGTTATTGAAGCAAGTAGATATGAATGTGAACAGCCAAGGTGCTTCGATAAAGAATTTAGAAAATCAAATGGGGCAGATGGCACATGCACTGAATAACCGACCACATGGAACACTCCCTAGTGATACAGAGATAAATCCGGGCAGAGATGAGCATTGCAAGGCTGTAACTTTACGTAGTGGAAAGGATTTGCAAGAGTCAATTAAGGATAAGGAAAAGAGGGACAACGCAACAGGTGAAACAAAAGAAGTTGTGGAAACCAAAAAACATCAAGATGAGACCTTAGAGCAGAAAACACCGGAACCGACTATCACAATTCCTCCCATACCGTATCTGCATAGGTTTCAGAAATCAAAGTTAGATAAGCAGTTTTCAAGATTTTTGGGTATTTTCAAAAAAATGTATATCAACATCCCATTTGCCGAAGCTTTAGAACAAATGCCAAGCTACGCCAAGTTCATGAAGGATGTGTTGTCGATGAAAAGGAAATTGGGTGATTTTGAAACAGTAGCGCTAACCGAAGAATGCAGCGCAATTATCCAGAACAAGTTACCTCCAAAGTTAAAAGACCTAGGTAGTTTTACTATTCCATGTGACATTGGTAATCAGTTTTTGTGACGCCCAAAAAATTAGGTATACATCACCCATCTTGGGTCGTCAGATACATGGTACAGAATTCAAATACAACTTATTATTACACAACCGTCAGATACAATACGACAAACATAAACCGTGAGTTTGAATACAAATATTATCTACTAGAGATTATACAAACTCAAAAGGAGTCCTCATTACAATTATTATCACACTATTTCACGTAATAGTGAGGACTACTAATGCTATCCTCTCGACCATCACTACGCTCCCCGACTCGTCCCAGCCTATATTCTCATTTCAAGAGAAGAAAATGTGAAAGAAAGGGTGAGCTCAACTAGCCCAAGAAGAAATATTATGACTAAGATAATGCAGAATAAATTATCATTAGTCTCCAACAATGTTAAACCGATAAAATATAATAGACATCAAGTTTAAACTGCGCAAATAAACAAGCAATCCATTAAAAGAGTCAAGTAGAAAATAAAATCTACTATCTTTTATGATTTAAAAAGTTTTTCATCATCGTTATCACGAGACTCTTTTTAATAAATATTCCACATCATCGAATCACCCTCGCACTACTACCAAGGATATTCTTTAGTATCGCACCACAATTATCCATGCACTCACGGCCAAGAATATTTGTGTATTCATTAATGGTCATGATCATGCCAACAATCGTCCATCAATGCAATCATGGGCCAATGAGAACTTTTACCACATCATTTGTAACATTACGGCCATGATTACACCGAATAATCCTCGGTCATAATCATACCAAGTTCATCTATGCACTACAGCCACGTAGATGACTTTCAACAAAAATATAAACATGAGGATGACGACAATGATATAAGAATTCAATAAAACAAGTTCAAGAATTATTTTATCCAGAATTATAAAAGTCCAAATTGTCAACATGATCTTTGTTTTGTAGAGTAAAATTCAAAATGATCGTAAGAATATTTCCATGAAAAGATATTGGATGAAGCGCAAATATCAAGGATATTCTACTAATTTCATGGAGTATATAAGTCAAAACTTTAACCAACCGAGTATAATAAAGAATGGAATAACAAAAGAAATCACCATTCATGCAGATTTCAGATAGATAGGTTATTCCAATGTAATAATAATAACGTAAACCAGTCGTGCAAAATTTGCAACCGATGTGATGTTCCAACATAATAATAAAGACGGAACCAGTCGGTGTAAAACACATGCACAGGATATTCCAATGTAATAATAATAAGACGGAACCAGTGTGGGTGTAAAACACATGCATGGATGTTCCAATGTAATAATAGAAGAATGTCACCAAGTATAGGGTAGATGGCGATACAAGTTATTCCAATAGAATAATAAGCAATGGAATAACAATGGTTCTCTTCATGAATAAGAAAGAATAACACCCTTACTTTAATACAACAAATAATATTCCCTACCTTAAGAAGAAGAGTACTAGATATATAAGTAGTGAAGTAGTAATATTTTCTTCTTTCTCTCTATAGTTTATCTCTAGAGTTTTAGTGAATTCGTAAGAAAATAATGAATGAATGAGCTTCTATTTATAGAAAAATGGAATGCATAAGTAACTAACTCATGAACGGCCGAGATTGATTTACTTTAATCGACTATTCCATATTTAAAGCAAAAAATAAAATATAATATATTCTATTTATACTCTAATAAAAACGAATAACTTTATAAAAGATTTTACTATTCAAACACTACGCAGCACAATGCAAACACTATGCATAATAAAATATAATATATTCTAATTATTGTCTAATAAAATGAGATAGCTTTATAAAAGTATTCTCGCTTTATATAAAAGATTTTACTATGCAAAAACACTACGCAGACACTATGCATAATAGAATATAATATATTCTATTTATAGAATAACTTTATAAAAGTATTCATTTTATATAAAAGATTTTCTCAGATTATTACATTAATAATACCAACAAAACTAAGTGACTTATCACTTAAGCATCAATAATTAATAACAGTGTAGCTACTATGCAACCTAATGCCAGATTATAGATTACTTTTAATACCGGGTGTTTCAACAATTAACGGTAAAACTTTCGTCGTTATTTTCATAAAGTATTTTTGTCGTTTTCTCAATCCGACAATAATTCTATTTTGAGGTCCACCAATGGCAGTGATCAAGGTGTCTTGTTTGACCACCTCTTATTCTTTGTTCAATCCGATTTTGGGATATCTAAGACTCGAATATTGTAGTATTGTTGTAAAACTTCAAACTATAACCATCAACGTAGTCAAACAACAAATCAGATGCAAGATCCAAAGCTTCAAACTCGTTGTCGAGATAGGTTCTCGGGTTTTTCGGTAACCCGTAAACCTGTGCGCTTACTGAGTGCCTATATGGTGGCTTGATTTACTCTAGGTTCTGGTTGATGTTATGGTATTATAATGGGTCTAACATGTAGTATACATGGCATGGTACATATAACATTCCTAAAAGAAGTTAAACTAAACCAGAATCAGAATCTAGAACCCAGTCAAAGTGAAGGCCAGGAATTGATCTTGAACATTTCTGGGTTACCTAGAAATGTTTTTTGAGCGATTTAATAACCTATGTTTGACCAACTTTAGATTCGATTCTATCGATCCGAGTAATCTAGATGCATGGATATGTAGTACTCATGTCAGTCTACAAGTATATAACAACAACATGTCCCAAACACTTAACAGTTGCAAGATCAAATGCCTACAAACTCGTTGTCAGAGATTTCTGGGTTTCTGGGTTACCCAGAAACTAGATCTCGTGCTTGGTCAACGCAGTTTGACTGCTTATAAAACAAAATATAAACATGATATAACCTTGATTAAAGCTCCAGATCATAGCCTATATAGCATAGAACAGATTCATAACATCAAACACAACAAACAACTAACATACAAGGATCTATAAGCCCTTACATTTGACTGTCAGACCCAAAATTTCTAACTTTTCCAGATTTCTAAAATCATCAATTTCGAGCATCTAAGTGTTATGGATCTGAGTTATAACAACCCAAATCACTAAATGGCACCTTCTAACATAACTTTAAACATTTAAACATAACATCTAATATGAAATCAAAAAATCAAATTTTAGGTTTTAGGGTTTTACCTTTCTTGACTAATTCTTGAATCTGAGCTTCTGATCTACTACAAGTGTTAGTGGGGCTTGATTAGGGACTGGTCTAGCAAAATATTTTCGGAGATTTTGAGTTGAGAGAATCTTGGTTGAGTGTTGGTGTAAAAATATGAGCAAACTAGTAACATTTCTCTCTCTCAATCTATATATAATACTTGAATCTAGTGTACTTGTAATGCAAGATGGCTGAGATTGAATGATTAAAGCTTACTTCTAGACCACATGGCTAGCTAGAGTTTGTCACCAACTCCCTACTAGGTCTAGATCTACACTTCACCTTAATAAAATATTAAAAAAAGGCATTTTGGTCAATTGGTTTTTACTTTTAGTGGCAAGGTTGACATTTCATCTCACCCATTAGGGTTTAACCCTAGAGTTCCAAAAGTCTAAGTTCTAGGATTTTGAGATTAGGGCTAAAATGGGAATCTTAGTTTCTAAATATGTGAATTAGGGTTCCCTAATTAAATTAGGTTTACTAATTACCTAGGATTTGTAAAAAGTGTGTGAGAAGGCTTACAATGGGCTATCACAAAAGACTTCTATATCTTTAAAGTAGATAAACATTGGCTTTTGTGGGTATAAAAGTAGCTATATATGAGCTCACAGGTATTTAAAATGAGAAAGCACTCAGTATGGGGTAAGTACAGAGAAAATTGGGTAGGGCTTTCTCGTCGTTTTCTCTTACAAAATGGCCACCCTAAGCCCTCTATTTATAGAGGGTGGAGCCGCAGGTGTACCTGCGGCTGAGCCATAGGTGTACCAGAGGCTACCCGGGTTGCCCCGGGTTTCTTGGGTCGAATTATCTCGTAGTACGTGCACTCAGGCACTGTAATGTCCGCTCGAACTCTTAGAAGTGCAATCCGGGTATTCGATTGAGGTATACAGGACCTATTTCGAACCGCCGTTGTCGAGAGTTGCACAATGGCATGGGATTAGAGTTTTTACGAAGTCATTGAAGATGGGACAATGCCCTCCGGTCTTCAAGCCTCAAATTCTATCTGTTACCCTGCACAATAGTCACTCGAGATTGGTTTTCCTTGATTTTTGTGGGACATCGTTGTGTAGAGATGTGTGTATGAAATGTTTGAGACGACGTGGCATGGCATCACATTGATGAGATGACGATGTTTCACGGTGTTATCACGGTTTCAATGATAAAGCATACGTTGCTCGTGGCTTCACCGAGATTGATCGCCGCAATTGTTGAAGGTCCTCGATGTCATCTCCGAGGTGTGCCTATCCTCCCGGTGTTATCTCGGGGGTTGGTTTGAGTATCTCGTTGTGAGTGCCGAGATTGAAGCTGGTTGCATTTGAAATAAGCATTTCTGGGGTTATCGCCGAAAGTGCGTTCCTTGGGGTGATCACCAAGGTTGGTAGCTATTCCCATGATTGGGACTGAGACTGGATACCTCGGGGTTATCTCCGAGATTAATCGGTCTTCTCCGGTGTGTGTTCCGGTATTGGATCTGCACGTCTCGGGGTTATATTGAAGGTTAGAATTGTTACCCCCAGTGTGTGTTCCGGGGTTGATGCTGAACTTCCGGTAGTATCCGGAATGAATATGAACCATCTTCCAGGGTTCTGTCTTTAAAGACGAATCTGTCCTCCTGCAATGTTAGTGACAGGTGTACAGAAAATTTTGAGTGTCTACATCCCCGCTATACCAGTTGGAATACTCTTCTTTTCAAGGTAAGGGATGTTATTTTTTTTCAATATTCATATGAAATAATATTTTCTTCCATACTCTGTAGTATGTAAGTAATATTATTTCATTTCAGATTCCGAATTCTGTACTCGTTTTGTTAAAGTTTTGGCTTCTATACTCCATGAAATTAGTAGAATATCCTTGATATTTGCGCTTCATCCAGTATCTTTTCATGGAAATATTATTTTGAGCATTCTTGATAAGTTTTAACATTTTCATGTCGAGGTACTATTCACGGGGTTACTATTCCTGAAAGTACTATTCACGGGTATTATTCACACGGTTACTATTCACCCGGGGTACTATTCATGATAAAAATTGATTCGTTTTCGGTCTAAATCATTTTTGGTACAATATTATTCTTGAATTTTACTCCACAAAGCAGTATCATGTTGATAATTTGGACGTTATTGATTTCTGGATAAATTAAATTATAAATCTTTAAAAATTTGTCATTGAACTTGTTTTATTGAATTCTTATATCATTGTCATCATCCCCATGTTTATATTATGTTGAAAGTCATCTATGGCCTATAGTGCATAGACGGACTTGGTATGATTATGACCAGGGATTATTCGGTATAATCATTACTGTAATGTTACAGGTGATGTTGTAAAAGTCCTCATTGGCCCATAGTGTATTGATGGACAGTTGTTGGCATGATCATGACCATTGATGAATACACGAATATCCTTGGCTCGTAGTGCATGGATGATTTGTGCTCGTGATACTAAATAATATCCTTGGTCGTAGTGCAGGGGTGATTCGATGATGTGAATTATTTATTGTCGAGTCTCGGCCGATAAAAGTGATGAAAACCTTTTAAATCATAGAAGATAGTAGATTTTATGCTCTACTTGACTCTTCTAATGGATTGTTTGTTCGCTATGCATTAAACTTAATGTTTGTTATATTTTATCAGTTTAACACTGTTGAAGGCTAACGATAAATTATTCTACATTATCTTAGTCATAATATTTTTTACTGGGCTAGTTGAGCTCACCCTTTTGCTTTCATTGTTCTCTTCAGGAAATGAGAACGTAGCCAGGACTAGTCAGGGAATAGAGTGACAGTCCAGATGATAGCATTATTAGTCCTCACTATTCTATGAAATAGTGTGATAATATATATATATTGAGGACTCTATTTGAGTTGAATACTGTCTAGAAGACAATATTCGTATTAAAACTCTCAGTTTATGTTTTGTTGTATTTTACACGACAGTTGTATTATTAAGTTGTATTTGAATTTTGTACCATGTATTTGGCAACTCAAGATGGGTGATGTATACCTATTTTGGGGGCGTCACAGTTTTCTGGTCCATGCAGCAGAGGAGGTCTATTTGGTGATTGACCTTCTTGATTGTTGTTCTCGAACTGTGTCATGTTAGAATCTTTCCCTACAAGTCACCTTTAAGACCAAGATAAGTAGAGCCAAGCTCTGATACCAAATGAAATTCAAATAAGGCACACTTATAAGGGTGGTCGAATAAGTGTGGGAATAATTTATGACCAATTTTTGTTTTAAACCAAACCACAGAATTCTGCCTACTATATTATTGAATGCAGCCTGCTGGATAAATACAGTCTACTTGATTGAGTCTTTAATTTTATAGTTGAATGAAAATAACTTGCTGAATTTATATCCTTGTAAAAATACTAGGTGTTAATAAATTTTCTTAAGATATCCAAATTTTAATTATCAAAACAATTAAATAACTTTTGTGGGCAAAAAAGGTAAAATAAGTAATAAGATGAACCCCAAGATTTTTTATGTGGTTCAGCTATTACCCTCTATAATAATAGCCTAGTCCACGTCCAATACCAACTAGTATTGGAGACTCAATTTATTTCTCTAAATCGACTCCTTTTACAAAATTCACTTGAGCACTTTTGCTCCTTGTGCACCAATACACTCCTTAAGCACCTATGTTTCCTTGAACCTATTTGTAAACAATTCTTAATCCATCCGGATTAAATACCTTTAGAAAATTCTTAGTCTAAATAAAAAGATTACAAATATACAGGTCTAATGATTAAAACAAATAATCAATTTAACAATGCAAGGCTCAACTAATGAATGCAATGATCAAAGAGTAACGAGATATCACCAATTTAGAGCTCACGAAAATTCGCTGAAAATAATCTAAATTTTAATTGCAGCAGTCAAGTAATTGCACCAAAATAATTTTATAGCTTTTCAATTTATAATAGCGCAATATTAATTCGTGTGTTCATGAACTGATATTTCAATTGAATTTATAGCCTTTAAAAAATAGTACCGTTGCAAATAAAGCTAAATAAATTCCGTTTCAAAGTATATCTCTTAATACTCAAATTTTATTTCCGTTAGAGACATATCAGAAAGGATAATATATAACCAGTACATATCAATCTATGTATATTGTGACGCCCCCAAAATAGGTATACATCACCCATCTTGAGTCGTCAAATACATGGTACAAAATTCAAATACAACTTAATTATACAACAGTCGTGTAAAATACAACAAAACATAATCTAAGAGTTTTAATAAGAATATTATCATCTAGACAATATCCACACTCAATGGAGTCCTCCTTACATTTACTGTCACACTATTTTATAGAATAGTGAGGACTACTAAAACAACCATCTGGACCATCAATCCGTTCCCCGACTCGTCCCAGCTATATTCTCATTTCCTGAAGAGGACAGTGAAAGAAAGGGTGAGCTCAACTAGCCCAGTAAGAAATATTATGACTAAGATAATGCAGAATAATTTATCATTAGCCCTCAATAGTTTTAAACTAATAAAATATAACAAACATCAAGTTTAACTGCAGCGGAACAAGCAATCCATTAGAAGAGTCAAGTAGAGAATAAAAGCTACTATCTTCTATGATTTAAAAGGTTTTTCATCACTTTTATCGCTGAGACTCAGCTTAATAAATAAACCACATCATCTCTGCACTATGGCCAAGGATATTCATTAGTATCAAGACCACAAATTATCAATGCACTACGGGCCAAGTATATTCGTGTATTCATCAATGGTCATGATCATGCTAACAACTATCCATCAATGCACTACGGCCAATGAGGACTTTTACCACATCATTTGTAACATTACGCTCATGATTATACCGAATAAAATCTCGGTCATAATCACACCAAGTCCATCTACGCACTATAGGCCATGTAGATGACTTTCAACATATTATAAACACGAGGATGGGTGACAATGATATAAGAATTCAACAAAACAAGTTCAAGGATAAATTTTAAAGATTTATAATTTAATTTATCCGTAAATCAATAACGCCCAAATTGTCAACATGATCATTGCTTTTGTGGAGTAAAATTCAAGAATGCTCGTAAGAATATTTCCATGAAAAGATACTAGATGAAGCTTAAATATCAAGGATATTCCACTAATTTTCATAGAGTATGAAGCCAAAACTTTAACCAACCGAGTATATTAAAATATATGAAACCATGAATGGATTTTTACCGCCTATGCAGTAATCCACGCAGATGCATCATTTCCATAATTTAATAAGGAATGGATATGAAGGATCATTCACCACGCATGCGGTAATCTACATAAACAAAGTTATTCCAATGTAATAATAAAGAATGGAACTGTGTCACGCCGTAATCCGCATGCATGGATATTCAAACAGTAATAATAAAAATAGAACTGTGTCGCAGATTTCTCATGCATGTGATATTCCAATGTAATAATAAAGAATGGAATAACAACAGAATTCACGAGTGCATGCGATAGAATCGCATGCAGAAAAGTTATTCCAATAGAATAATAAAGAATGGAATAACAAAAGAATTTTACCATGTATGCGGTACTTTGTGATGTAGACAAAAGTTATTCTAACATAATAATAAATAATGGAATAACAAACCCTTACGAGTATTGAAAGAAAATAACTCTTCATGAATACGAAAGAATAATACCCTTACCTTAGAAGAAACCGGATACTGGAATAGTGAGGTAGCAGACTTCTCTTCTTCTTTCTCTCTATAATTTCTCTCTATAATAATTGCTCTTATGAGACTTAGTGAATTAGTGATAATGAAAGAAGAATGAGCTTCTATTTATAGAAAAATATAGTTTTGTTAATTGCACGTTTTGGGGCTCGAAATATTACAGTATAATATCTTCCTCTTTTACTTCATTTTTAAATTAGTCCTGCAAGTATTATCAAACTTGCACCACCTCCCCTAATAGTAAATAATGTGAATTAATAGTTCATTCATGTGACTCAATAGTATAATCATGTAAAAAAACTAATTACAATATAGTACCTTCAACTATACCTCCATTTTTAATTTAGTCATGCAAGTATTATCAATCTTGCACCACCTCCCCTAATAGTACATGAATGTGAATCAATAGTACACACATATGAACAAATAGTTATAAGCATTTGAAATAATATTAATTAATTGCTCATTTATCCGATTAATTACCCGATTGGTCAATATAACCTCCAGACATCAATTATTATCGAAATAAATGTCGATTTCTATTAACACTAATAATTCCAACACAATGGAACTATAAAATTCATCTTTAATCAACACGAACTTATTCATCATTAATATTATAATTCACAATATTTAACAACCAAGTCGTTCCCAGGAAAGAGGGGGCTTTTCGATAAGGATTTCTCCTTATTGGCGCGCAATTAGGTGACCAAACCTCTCCTTGACAGAACTTCTAGACATTGTCAATATTGAAAATAATAATATGAATAACTTCGTCGTCTCAATTATTGATTTAATAATATATCATATTATGTAGATGATACTGTGACAATAATTGAATCAATAATATGAGAGATATAATGCAGCAATTACTGTAGCAATAATTGAGTATAA
The DNA here is from genome assembly GCA_020205615.1 of Panax quinquefolius. Lineage (NCBI taxonomy): Eukaryota > Viridiplantae > Streptophyta > Magnoliopsida > Apiales > Araliaceae > Panax > Panax quinquefolius. The sequence continues at coordinate 40,385,624 of CM035162.1, read as the reverse complement.
CTGAGTGACTTCTCACGTAAGCATCAATAATCAATATCGTGTGTTACTATGCAACCACGCGTATTACTTTACTTTTACTACCGGGTAGTTCAACAGTTTAACGGTAAAACTTTGGCCGTTATTTTTATAAAAAGATAATTATGTTGTTTTCTAACTCCGACAATACTTCGGTTGTCGGGTCCACCAATGATTGTGTCGTTGTACGAATATTCCCTGTTAAAACGAATATTCTCCGACCAATCGAATATTATATAACCACTTACTTACTTTGCAAAATTTGTAAATATTACCCACAAGTATAACATTATATCAAATCCACACCATAATATTCAAAAATATATTTCGAGAAAATTATTCTTTATTCATAAAAGTTGGGGTCTTACAAACTCCCTTTCTTATGAAATTTCATCCTCAAAATTAGGGTACGTACCTGGTATATCAAAGAGGTGAGGGTATCTTGACTTCATCTCAGATTCTAAGTCCCAGGTCATTTCCTCAAAATCGTGGTTTCTCCACAAAACTTTGACTTGAGGTATAACTTTAGAGCGTAGAATATGATCCTTTTTATCCAAGATTTTAACAAGTAACCCTTCATACATTAAATCTTCCTCTATCTCGTCTGGTTCTAATTCAATAATGTGGTTCGGGTCTTTTACATATTTACGTAACATAGATATGTGAAAAATATTATGAACACGAGACATAATTGGTGGTAAGGCGAGTTTATTGGCCACAGTTCCTACTCGATCGAGGATTAAAAATGGGCCAATGAATCGAGGGTTGAGCTTCCCTCTCTTTCCAAATCTCGCATCTCCCTTCCATGGAGCAACACGTAACAACACATGATCTCCAATATCGAATTCCATGTCCTTTCGATGAAGATCAACATAACTCTTTTGTCGATCTTGTGAGGTTTTTATACGTTGTCGGATCATTTGAATCTTTTCCGTAGTCCTACGTACCAACTCCAGTCCCAACAACGTTGCTTCACCCGCCTCATCCCAAAGATCCGCAGTAATCGACACTTTCTTCCATACAACGCCTCAAATGGAGCCATGCCAATACTTGCTTGATAACTATTATTGTAGAAAAACTCCACCAATGGTAAGAACTTGTCCCAACTTCCCTTGAATTCAAGGACACAGAGTCTTAATAAATCTTCAAGAGTTTGAATAGTCCTTTCCGACTGCCCGTCCGTTTGAGGATGATATGCCGAACTAAATTGTAAATCTGTGCTCATAGCTTTTTGCAAACTAACCCAAAATCTTGAAGTGAATCTTGGGTCTCGATCAGAAACTATGGATACTGGCATACCATACAGTCTTACAATCTTGTTTATGTATATACGAGCAAGACGATCAAGTTTATAAGTTTCTCGTATCGGTAAGAAATGAGCAGACTTGGTCAATCTATCAACAATGACCCAAATTGCATCTATGCCTTGAGAAACCTTGGGAAGACCAGTAACGAAATCCATGGTAATGTGCTCCCACTTCCATTCTGGAATTTCAAGTGGTTGCAATGGACCTTTTGGTACTTGATGCTCCATCTTGACTCGTTGACAAGTTAAACACCTTGAGATAAACTCCGTTATCTCTCTCTTCATATTGCTCCACCAAAATTTATGTCGAAGATCACGATACATTTTGGTACTCCCGGGATGGATTACAAACGGTGTGTTGTGTGCCTCCATCATGATTTTATACTTTAAGTCATAATCGTTAGGAACACAAAGTCTAGAGTTGACTAGAATTATTCCTTCTTCATCGATTCTTACTTCCGAAATAGCACCTTCTTGCAATTTCTTCCTCATACGCGTCAGCTCCAAGTCTGTAGCTTGAGCAGCTTTAACTTTATCGATTAAAGTTGGTTCTACTCGTATATTCGCCATCATCACATGGGTCCCTGGAGTCTTTAACTCAATCTTCATCCTTTCTAAGTCATATAAAATGAGCTTTTGCGTTGACAATAATGCACTCGTACCCGTATATGATCTTCTACTCAATGCATCAGCTACCACGTTCGCTTTTCTAGGATGGTATTGAATGGTATGATCATAATCTTTCAATAGCTCAAACCATCATCGTTGCCGCATGTTAAGTTCCTTTTGAGTGAAGAAATATTTGAGGCTTTTATGATCCGTATAGATCTCCACCTTCTCTCAATAGAGGTAATGCCTCCAAATCTTAAGCGCAAAAATGATATCAGTCAACTCTAGATCATGAGTAGGATAATTCCTCTCATATTCTTTGAGTTGTCGTGAGGCATAGGCTATGACTTTCCCATGTTGCATGAGAACACATCCTAACCCTTTGCTCAAGCATCATTGTAGATGACAAATCCTCCGAGGCGGATGGTATTGTCGTAACGGTCTTTAAATAAGCCTCCTCTTGAGTTCTTGAAAACTCTTCTCGCATTCCTCGCTCCAACCGAATTTTGTATCTTTCCAAGTCAGCTGAGTTAATGGAGTAGTGATTCGAGAAAACCCTTCTATGAATCTTCGATAATAACCAGCTAAGCCGAGAAAGCTACGTACTTCAGTCACTGACTTAGGTTGCTCCTAGCTTTGAATTGCTTCAATCTTTGCTGGGTCAACAGATATTCCATGATTTGATATCACGTGCCCAAGGAATGCTACTTCCTCAAGCCAGAACTCGCATTTCTTCAACTTGGCATATAACTTATTTTCATGAAGCTTTTGGAGTATCAGCCTCAAGTGTTGCTCATGATCTTCACGGCTTTTGGAGTAAATGAGGATGTCATTAATAAAGATGACCACAAAGTGATCCAAATATTCCTTGAATACTCGGTTCATCATATCCAAGAAGACAGCAGGAGCATTACTCAATCCAACAGACATGACAAGGAATTCGTAATGCCCGTACCGAGTTCTGAAAGCAGTCTTTGGAATGTCACTGTAACACCCCCAAAATCGGGACTATTTTCCTACCCGATCTTGTGCGTTAATATTATCCTGTTCTAGATTTAAAATATTATTTAATGTTAAAATAGCTAAAATGCGGAATAAATTTTTTTTTTATTTCCATTCATTCATTCCCTGAATCGCAACCTTTACAATTCTTCTTTATACTAGAATCATATTTATTATATGACTTATTTAGCCTGAGTAAATAGGAATATATATATATATACAATTCATTCTTTTAAGCATATCTCCTCTTTAGAACAAATAATCTTTATCTATCGAATAATTTAAAATTTTACACATCTGTGATTTACATATGAAAATATCATCAAATGATTCAACACAATCTCAATTAAATCACTAGTTTTCGTTTCATGCGTTCCTAATCACGATAGATCGCATCATAGCTTTAACCTGCAAATTAAGCAAGATTGAGCACGACGGCCCAGCAAGTCTAGCAGTCTATCATGCATCACGTAGCACATAGGTTTCACATTCAATTCATGCATTTATATTCTTGGTGTTCAAGCATATTACAAATGCATTATCACATTTATGTCCTGCCGGTAGCAACATATATATCATATCATACTACACATGTCATGTACATGTCATTCATTGCACATTTATATTGAGTTCTCCGACTCAATTCAATAATTAGTCCTAATTTGACATTCATCATTCACAAAGCAAATAATGCAGTTCATAGGTATTACATACTTATAAACATAAATCATGCTAACAGTTATCTATAGTAATTATAAGTCCACATAAATAAACTGAGAAACTTGCCTTGAGTGCTGTTTAATGTTATAACTTATCTTCTCTGTGATGATCCTACACAAATTGAGTATATATTCATACACACATTAGTGTCACATACTAAATTCGCATACTCAATGTAAACTAATTTACTTATATTAACTATAATCTTTTGTTCTCGTCGTAAAACTATTTCACGTTTCTTTAGAAACTTTCTTTCATTATAACCTCTCTCTTTTTTTATGCCCTAAAAGGTTCTCTCATGGTTTTAGTATATAAATACTTTACATTTCAAAGCATAAACCATTTATATCTATTTATAGAACTATTTCTTGCCTCTATTTGTAAACTTGGGACTGTATAGTTTATACATAGCTTTTATAGCGTAAACATAGCTTATCTCATCATTTCCTTAACTTTCGAAATTTCCATGCCTTTTTGATAGTTTATGTGCTAAACCATGTTATCGCCACGTATGCGAATGCTTTACTTTATTAATAACTTATCTTCGCATTTTATATCATTGTGTTAGTCCATATACTAACTCATTATATAATTACGTACACGGACGTCTCGTATCATTAATTCACATAACGTATCCATAGTTTAATGTTCACTCTTGCGAATAAATTGAAATCTCATTTCATATGTATATTAATTTTACACATATGTCCTTTAATAAATTCTTGATTCCGTTCTCATAATCGTCATTTCGAAAACCCTTTTGTTTTCAAATTTTATATTCAATATTAACACATTCCATTCTAATATATAACTCCCTTTATATTTCATTACCCCAATAGGCTCCGCATATGTAAACTTATGTTTACATAATACTTTTAGTGTTTCTCTTGTATATTGAACGAATTTACATTTTAAAAGGTTTCAACACGGCTTTAGCATATCATTACGTTACATGCTTGTTTTATAACCATTCATATCTCATGAATGCTCATACTTTTATATGTAAACTAAAGCGTTTTAGTAGTTTAGCTTATGTATTAAATGTATTTATAATATATATATATATATATAAATTATAAATACTAAATTATTTCACACATTTGTATTATTTCATTTCTATTCCGTTTCCATAAGCCAAATCATCAAAACCATCGAAGCAAAACACTGCAAAAATCTAAACAGCATCCCAGCTGGGCACGACTGGCAGCTTGGCCCGGCGTGGCTCAGCAGGGCTTGGCCTTCGCTGGGCAATCCCAAGCACTCGACGCCCGTTTCGCGATTTTCTAATTCCTAACTCGCTAATCCGATCCGATCCCAATTTGGATATGTTATAGGTGATATGACCACCTATTTTTAGAAAATTCTAACCAAACATTTTGGGTAATTTAGAGGCGTTAAACAACAGACCAATACAACCCCCAGCCAACTGCTACTATGCGCTGCTGTTGTACTGTGCTACTGTGGGCAGCAGCCTCCTTTGCGACATGGCTACTTTGCAATTTTGCCATTTTTAGCTCGCATGTCGGATCGTGCTCATTTTTGAATATGTTATACATGGTATGTAAGACTATTTTAAAAAAACTCGAGTCACCCAGTTTGGGTTTATTAGGCAGCCCAAACAGTGTGTCAAAAGTGGACGTTCATAACAGTTTTTAACTTTTTCCCAGCTTTACCCTCTCTCGCTAAAACAGTCATAACTACATCGTTTTAAAACATTTTTGAGCGATTCTTGCTCCCACGCGAAGCTAACTTCTGGGGCTACAACTCTTATTCAATAACATTTTTCACATTCTGCACTCATAATTCCAGAAAATTCGCACAAGGGACAGGTCCAAATCTGATTCCCAGATTTTGGACAGATTCGACGAACCCACTTTGGCACATCATAACTCGGTCGTCCGAACTCATAACAAGTCCGTTCCGGAGGCTATGTCTAGCTGAGATTTCACACTACAAGATCCCAGAAATTTATAATTTTCCAGAAAGTATTACTAGCCGAAATAGTTAACCAAATGTAGTCCGACACACTAACTTTTCTTATTTCTCATTTTGGCTTAAAATTCCTTCCTCTTCAATTTAATTTGCCCAAACTCTTTAATTATCATCATATGTAATATATGAATATAACCTAAGCCGTGTTTCTATATAATATTTGATTTTTAATAAAAACAGTCCATATAGGACTTTTAGCGAACACGTGGTGCGCGTTATTTCAAAACGCAGATTTCATAGCTATTCACTTATGTTCTAACCCAATTTGTTCCACCTTATTACTCCGCACAACCAATCTTATACTCCTTAGCTCTATTTTCAGTTTACACCATCCAATTGTACAATTAAATGAATTATATACAATTAGTTCATAAACTAACGAGTTTCTAGAAAACCAACAAAAATCTTAGCTGCAGCAGTCCATGATCCCCCTCATTGCAACACTTAACTTCTAAGGCTATTAATTACTAGAAAAGGACTTTGATCATAGTAGTTACTATACTTGCATATCATACATTCCCAAACCAAAACTACAACAACTATATTACATGTAGGGACCAAAACTGCTATAGTAGTCACTCCCTAGTAACTGCTACTGCAGTCTGCACAAAAAAAACCATTACAGTGGCTTTATTTCCTTGGCTTATAGCTGAGCTTTGATTTGATTTGGCATGTTCATTCACCTTGATTACAACCTCATATATCATACCAACTTACCCCAACTCTTAATTCTTTCTAGTAGTTAATTTTTAATCAAAACAGTCCACTTGGGACTTTTGTCGAACACATGGTGTGCACAGTTTAAAACTACTTGTGTCATAGCTATTTATTTGTTCTAAAACTCCATTAAGTCACCTTATAACACCATAGCCAACCTATCTCCTTGTGCCTAAGCCAAGAAATAACAGTAACTAACTTAACAAGAGTCGTGCATAGCAGTTAACATAGCAACTCAAAAGAAGAGAAAATTTCTTTTTTATATATATAACAGTCTTCAAGTCTAATCTCAGTCATCTGACCACTAATAGTCCAACTTTTCTCATTAATAATGGAATAGAAAAAGAAGGGGAGGAGTTCAAATGGAATTACCTTGCTAGCTTCTAAATTTCAGGTAATCTACTTTCCTTCCTTTCTAGCCAAAAATTCTGCAGCAAAGTACCACCCAATTCCTTCTTGAATGGCTGGCTGGAATGAGGGTGAGGGGCTGCCTTTAATGGCTGGGCTATCTCATCAGTCCTATTAGCCCCTAGTTGGCCTCTACTCAGCCACCCTATCAAGCTTTCAGTAATGATTTCTAGTCTAGTCTACCCAGCTCCTATTAGAAGTGTCATCTTTCTGACTCATAGTTGCCCTTTCCCTGGTTCTTGGAGGCAAGTTGTTGACTATCAACTGATTCCCTCAGCCTAACTGAACTACCTTTACAAAAGCTATGTTCTTTATTTTCTCTATTTGGGCTATCGAATATGGCTAAGGAAAGGGGCTAGATTTAAGTCTTGTGTTTGGGCTTAATACATAAGTCTAATGTAGTAATGACCCATTACACTTAGGAATAAGCATATGAGTATACATAGAAAATTCATTAAGGCCCTATTTATACAACTTGGACTCTAAATAAAAGATTCATGAGTTTGATCTACCACATTCACTTAAGTTAGCAAATTTAATTAGCACACATTATTAAAATAATGGTTCCATGCTATTTATGGTTGTACCCCATTTCTTTATTTGCTATGCAAATCATACCTTTAATCATATTTCAATATAATTAATTCTTTGAATACAAGGATAGCTTTATATCAAGAATCTCTCTCAACTAAGCCACTATATATTTATTAAGCATAAGCATCACATATTGCATAGTTCATACCCACTTATGCAATATAATATCATAAAACTAATTATCTAATAAGAATTTTATTTATTTAATTCTTATTTTAATATTACCCAAAATTTGGGTTATCACATTCTTTTCCCCTTATAAGGATTACGTCCCCGGAATCACAATACCGAATTATTCTTAATCGGTTTAGATCTTATCCTTTCTCGTAACATGATCCTTGAATCATTTCAACGTACCATTTCTTTAGATTTTTCTTAAAAATTTACAATAAATCATTTATTTTCACTCTAGGTTTTAAACTTTAACTTTTAATTTAATCATTCAAGATCTTCTAAATTTTCGGGTTGTCACATTCACCCCTTCTTCTAAGAATTTCGTCCCCGAAATTACAGTCTACAAATCTTTGCTTCTCCTATTAACTGAAAATAGGTTTTCAATTTAACCTTTATATTTTCCTCCTCTGAGAATTTCTCTTCTATCATCTCATTCAACCATTTCTACCCTTTTTAGGAAGTTAAAAACTTTTCATATTATGTTGAGGGGTCATATAGACCATGAACTCTCAGGTTTAACGGTATTTACCGTAACAAATTCTGTAAACATGTTGTACTAGGTGATCAGCCTAGTACATATACGAGTACGTTAGGTGATCAGCCTATTGTACCCTACGTCGTGCACAACGTATCAATCTTGTTTAGCGACTATTTGTGCTACTAGATTGGATTATTTTATCCAATCGGGATTGTTCACCTCAGACTTAGCATAAGATTCCGCACCAAAACAATTTGGTTTGGGATAAATTCTCAAAGAAATACTTGAATTTTAATAAACATTTGCCTAGCTGAATCAAATAGCTTAGACGCATATCAATAACTCGAACATCAATCGAAACATTTGTCCAGCCACTATAATTGGCATTGACTTTTCTTTAACTGGTTTAAAATTCTGAAAATCATTTTATACGACGCCACGATACCGCATCAGTATTTCATAAAATTCGTTTGAGGATTCCGTCATTTGGTGATTTTATCATACTACATCATACTATAGTGGGCTGACGATCCTTAGATCACATCCAATACTAAGTAATACTGCATTGATGACTCCATCGTTTTTATCATCTCTGCACCAGGTTTCATGATGCATTGATGATATATAAAATACATTTTGATATATTTCAAATCATTTTTGTCCAGCAGAAGCAATTAGCATAGACTCTTCTTTAAATGGTTCAAAACCATTGAAAATCAATTTTAGTGTTATCATGTCGTAACAGATAACGAGATGTTAGTGGTTCACAATCCACATACACACCTTTGTCACCGTATGTTACTAATAACAAAATTCGTTTTTTTTCAAGGCACCATAGTGCGAATTTAGCTTGATGTCAAAAATTTTGAAGTCTAACATAGCTAAAATATTTGGAATACATATGCTTCCACCATCAACTTCAATTTCTCTAATGATCCATTGCTTAATAAGTTTATCTCTTTCTATCATCTTCAATACTTCATTCATACTTAGTTATACCCCAGTTCATCAAACTTACCACACTTGGGAAATCCAGGAACTTGCCATAATCATACGAGTTTAGAAACTTATCCTAGTCAGACCATAGGCATCCATTCGCTGAGGGGTTCAAAACATACCATATGGTTATGAGTCACGATGTAAGACCCCAACTTTTTATAAATGAAATTTAATTTCCTCTATTTATTATTTTGAAATAGTAAAGTTTGATTTGATTAATGTGGTTAGTTATGGGTAAAATGCGCAAATATTTTAAAATAAGCAGGTGGTTATAAAATATTCATTGTTGTCGGAGAATATTCGTTTGGTCGTGAAATATTCTTGCTGTCGGGGAATATTCATACGATGGCGCAGTCTTTTGTGGGCCCATAACGGAAAGCGATTGGAGGAAGAAAACGACAAGTATAAGTTGTTTATAAATAACGGCGTAGTTGTTACCGTTAATACTATTAGAATACTCGGTGGTTAAAACACAGTAATACGCGTTGTTGCACAAGAATACTGCAGTATTGCACCAATTATTGATTCTTACGTAAGAAGACACTACTCAATAATTGTTACAGTAATTACTGTTCAGTATTTTATTTTATTTATTCAATAATTGTTGCGTTGATATTTTATATTACTATTGTTTCTATAATTATCACTACACAGTATTTTCCATTATAGGAGCAATAATTCATATTATTTGAATAATATTATTAGATAACATTATTGGCAATGTCTAGAAAGTTCATCAAGGAGAGGTTTGGTCACCTAATCATGCTACAAGAAGGAGAAATCCTTATTGGAAAGCCCCTCTTTCTCGAACCGCCGGTTGTCACGATGATTGTAATTTTGTAATATTATTTGTGAATAATTAATTATTGATTTATATGATGAGGAAAATATTGATTTTATGTGGATATAGATGGAGAAAATTTTTAATGTGACAATTGTTGAAAACTAATATTTTATTTTTTTCTGATAAAATAATTCATTTAAATATATTATTAAATTTTAATAATATAATAATGATGATATTTTTACAATGAATGTGGGATATATGAGTATATGAGGAGGAAGAATATTTTTGTTGCAAAAGTTGTTTAAAACATGTTAAACATGTCTGTGGGCCTATTTCTTAACTGAAATTTGATTATAGCCTGTAAAATCGTCCGTTTATGAATTTCGGTCAATTTCTGTTTGGAATTTGGAAAAACTTTCTTCTGCAAAGTTGTAGAGAATTGAATTTACTATAAAAAGTCACAAGATTCGAATTTTCTGATAAAAGGGCTATTTATTATGAATTATTGAAGTTTCGAAGTTCCGAAATAATTGATTTTTGAAAGTTTTAATTATTTTTAATAACAAAAACGTTTTTTGATTTAGTTGACTATTGGTGGCTGATGTTTGGATCTGATTTGGTGTGCGTAAGAATTTTTATATAATATATTAATATTATATTAAATTTTCTGCTTCGGTGTTCTAAACATTTTCCTATAAATAGGGTGCTTAAGTTAGAATTAAAAATCACACCAGAAACTACAAATTTCTCTCTCTTTCTCTCTCTATAATATCGAGCGTATTTTGTGAGTATTTTTATACTTTGAGTGTTGCTATACGGTGCAAGTTCATTATATCTGATATTCCAACCAGAAGTATTATTCTTGCTGAGGTAAAGGATGTTATTTTATTCGTAAATGATATTAATTCTTCAATATCATTATGCCAAAATACTGGTTGAACTTTTTATCAAATTTGGAACTTTTTCATGTCGGGGTTACTATTCATGAGTTACTATTCACGAGTTACTATTCACGAGTTACTATTCACGAAGCATGATGATATTTTTTGTGAAATTTCTATCTTTTAGTGTCGGAGTTACTATTCACGTATACGACACTATTCACAAATACGACACTATTTACAGAAAAATTAAATTTTATTTTCTGTGTCGAAGATTGTCTGTTATAGTTCCTATCTTTGATTGAATCTATGTTTTGGTCTTCATTCTTGAATTTTACTCCACTCTGGTTATTTATGAAGTATTTTTGAACTTGGATTGTTTAAAGTACGAATCCTTAATAGTTGTTCTTTTGTTTCACTGGATTCGTTTTCTTTAAAATATTTTTCATCATCCTCAGTCCTAAATGATGATATAACTGAATATCTTTGGCCTTTAGTGCAAAGATGAATGATTTCTGGTGAATATCTTTGGCTAGTAGTGCAAAGATGAACAAGTGTTTAGATGAACATGACCAACTGATGAATATCTTTGGCCTGTAGTGCAAAGATGAATATTTGATTCCAGATATATATTGTAAGACCCCAACTTATTAATGAATAAAATCAAATTTTCTCTAATTATTATTGTGAATAATAAGGTATTAATTTAATATAATACTTTGGTTATGGGTGAAATGTGCAAAATTTTTTAAAATAAGCAAGTGGTTATAAAATATTCATTTGTCGGAGAATATTCGTTTAGTCGTGGAATATTCTTTCTGTCGGGGAATATTCGTACGACGGCGCAGTCATTTGTGGGCCCCATAACGGATAACGGTCGGATGAAGAAAACGACAAAATTGAATAATGGCATAGTTGTTACCGTTAACACTATTGAAATACCCGGTGGTTAAAATACGTGAATGGCGTGGTTGCATAAAGAAGATATTACCAGATCAAGACAAGATTGTTGAATTATTGATTCTTACATAAGAAGGCACTACTCTCAAATTGTTACGATAATTAATGTTCAATATTTTATTTTATTGATTCAATAATTACTGCGTTGATATTTTATATTATTATTGCTCAATAATTTTCACTGCACATCATCTCCATTATCAGATCAATAATTCATATTATTTGGAATAATAATATTATTAGATAGCATTATTGGCAATGTCTAGAAAGTTCTGTCAATGAGAGGTTTGGTCACCTAATTGCGCGCCATTAAGGAGAAATCCTTATTCGAAAGCCCCATCTTTCAGGGAACTACGGTCATCATAAATGTGATTCGTAATATTATTTGTGAATAATTAATTATTGATTCATATGATAAAGAAATATTTATTTTTGTGGATATAAATGTTGGATATATCTATTTTATATGGATAAAAATGAAGGAATTAATGCTGAGGTATTTTATCAGTATTTTGTCGGATTGGAGGTATTAAAAATCATCCGTTTGTGGATTTCGGGTATTTTTTGATTGGAATTTGGAAAAACTTTCTTCTACAAAGTTGTAGAGAATTAAATTTCCTATGAAAACACATAAGTTTTGAATTTTTTTGATAAAAGGGCTATTTATTATGAATTACTGAAGTTTCGAAAAATAAAATGATTTTTATTAAATTATGGGTGGGACCCACTTTTTGATTTTTCAAGCATGTGGGCTGCTGGTTTGTTTTTCAAAGAAGGCATGCTAGACTTATTCAAAGCATACGTAGAGAATTTGTTGATTATATAATATTATTTTATTATTTAGTCTCATATGGCGTTCTAGCATTTTTCCTATAAATAGACGCTTATGTTAGAATTGAAAATCACACCAGAAACAAGTTTTCTTTCTCTCTAGATTATTGAGGGTATTTTTGTGAGTATTTAGATACTTTGAGAGTTGTTCTTCAGTGCAAGTTTCACAAGACTATATCAGAAATTCAAATGTAAATACTGGTTATTTTGAGGTACGGGTGTTATATTCTTCTTAAAATGATATTTTCTTCAATATCATTTATCTAGAAATGTTGGTATGAACTTTTTATCAAATTTGAAACTTTTTGTGTCTGGAGTTCTTATTCACGTATCTCAGATTATTCACGAATAATACGGTGACTATTCAATAGAAAAAAAAAAAATTCTTTTTGTCCAAGATGTCTATTATGGTTACTATCTTTGATTGTATCCATGTTTTGATCTTTATTTTTGAATTCTGCTTCAAAATTAGTTATTATGAAGTATTATTGAACTTGGATAAAACCGTAATACTGAATCCCTAATATTTGTTCTATTATCTCACTTTGGATTCGCTTTTTCTTTAAAATATTTTTCATCATCCTCAATCCTAAATGATGATATCCTTTGAATATCTTTGGCCCGTAGTGCAAAGATGAATGATTACCTAATGAATATCTTTGGCTGTAGTGCAAAAAGATGAATAGGTGTTGAGATGAACATGACCAACTGGTGATACAAATGAATATCTTTGGCCTGTAGTGGAAAGATGAATATTTGATTAAAGATGAATATTGATTGTTGTTACAGGGATAAAATATTGATGATGGACTTTTAAATCTTAGAAGATAGTAGAATTTTTTCTCTACTTGACTCTTCTAATGGATTGTTGTTTCCGCTACAGTTGTTGATCTAAAACTTGTTGTCTATTATATTTTATCTGATTTTTCCCTGTTGAAGACTAATGATAATTTATTGTATATTATCTTAGTCATAATATTCTTTATTGGGCTAGTTGAGCTCACCCTTTTTCCTTTTTATTCCATTTTTCTTCTCAGGAGGTGAGAACATAGCAAGATCTAGTCGGGGTATGGAGTGATGGTTCTAGAAAGATGTTTTAGCAGTCCTCACTATTTCTATAAAATAGTGTTTGAATAATTTTAATGAGGACTCCTTTTGAGTTTGTATACTCTCTAGTATACAATATTTGTATTCAAACTTACAGTATAGGCGTTGTCGTATTCTGCACGACAAATGTATTATTGAAGTTGTATTTATTTCTGTACCATGTATTTGGTGACTCAGAATGGGTGTTGTATACCTGTTTTGGGGGTGTCACATATATTGATGTTATAGGGATAAAATATAGACGATGAACTTTTATATTCATATATAGAAGATAGTAGATTTCATTTTCTACTTAACTCTTCTAATGAATTATTATTTCCGCTGCGAATATTGATTTAAAACTTGTTGTCTATTGTATTCTATTAGATTTTTCCCTGTTGAGGACTAACGATAATTTGTTTTACTTTATCTTAGTTATAATGTTCTTTACTGGGCTAGTTGAGCTCACCTTTTTCCTTGTTGTTCCATTTTTCTTCTCAGGAGGCGAAAATGTAGCGAGTACTAGTTGGGGTGTGGAATGATGGTTCTAGAAGTTGTTCTAGTAGTCCTCACTATTCTGTAAAATAGTGTATTAATAATTGTAATGAGGACTTATTTGAGTGTGGATATTGTCTAGATGACAATATTTGTATTTAAACTCACAGTTTAAGTGTTGTCGTATTTTGCACGACAATTGTATTAATAAAGTTGTAGTTGTTTCTGTACCATGTATTTGGCGACTCAGAATGGGTGTTGTATACCTATTTTGGGGGCGTCACACACGAACTTACCATATGCATTAGTTTTAAGAACCGTACATAATCTTAATATCATCTAACCTAATCTTATATTATCTATCTATCCGTTATACACATGAGAAAAGAATCACCTTCTCAATAGGTATATAGCAAATAGCGCGACACAAACATTTAAATGATTATCACTATCAGAAGCTAAGTGGTTGTTACACCAAGTACAATTCCCCGCCCATACAAAGAATCATACAACTTAGCTGCTGACATGAGTTCTCAATTGAAATCCCACCCAAATCTAGCTTCCCCTTACTCAATACAAATTTTATTTAATCCGTATCTCATCATCTACAACTCTTTTCTGAGTTTGCATAGTACCATTTCATAGTACATTCTCTTTATAGCGTCAGGCTATATCATTCCAATCAGTTCATAGATTATCTACTATTCAATCTGATCACGTCGTGATCTTATCGTATAATCGTGTTATATTACGATTCTCAATTCTATCTGATGATCGTTTTGTTTTACGATCTCCTTTCCCTTTATACTTTTAGTCTCGTAGACTCTATCTATTCATTATTACTTTTTGTCTTTAACATCAGAGTTAGGTAACTCTGGATTTTTATAACTTTTCAAGATTCTTCTTTGAATCTTATTTATTTAATAATGATTTTTTCCAAATTCATCTCTTAACAAATTAAACTCTATTTGAGTTTATTCCTTATCCTCATCTCTACGGTTAAGCCTAAGGTACACCTACCTAAGGTTTATAACCTACAGCTTTGATACCAACTGTAACGCCCCCAAAATCGGGACTATTTTTCTTCCCGATCTTGTGCGTTAATATTTTCCTGTTCTAGATTTAAAATATTATTTAATGTTAAAATAGCTAAAATGCGGAATAAATTTTTTTCTTCTTTTCTTTCCATTCATTCATTCCCTAAATGGCAACCTTTATAATTCTTCCTCATACTAGAATCATATTTATTATATGACTTATTTAGCCTGAGTAGATAGGAATATATATATATATACAATTCATTCTTTCAAGCATATCTCCTCTTTAGAACAAATAATCTTTATCTATCGAATAATTTAAAATTTTACACATCTGTGATTTACATATGAAAATATCATCAAATGATTCAACATAATCTCAATTAAATCACTAGTCTTCTTTTCATGCGCTCCTAATCACGATAGATCGCATCATAGCTTTAACCTGCAAATTAAGCAAGATTGAGCATACGATTTTACCAAAGAAGTCTAGCGATCTATCATGCATCACGAAAGTACATAGGTTTCACATTCAATTCATGCATTTATATTCTTGGTGTTCAAGCATATTACAAATGCATTATCACATTTATGTCCTGCCGGTAGCAACATACATATCATATCATACTACACATGTCATATACATGTCATTCATTGCACATATATATTGAGTTCCATGACTCGATTCAATAATTAGTCATAATTTGACATTCATCATTCATAAAGCAAATAATGCAGTTCATAGGTATTACATACTTATAAACATAAATCATGCTAACAGTTATCTATAGTAATTATAAGTCCACATAAATAAACTGAGAAACTTGCCTTGAGTGCTGTTTAATGTTATAACTTATCTTCTCTGTGATGATCCTACACAAATTGAGTATATATTCATACACACATTAGTGTCACATACTAAATTCGCATACTCACTGTAAACTAATTTACTTATATTAACTATAACCTTTTGTTCTCGTCATAAAACTATTTCACGTTTCTTTAGAAACTTTCTTTCATTATAACCTCTCTCTTTTTTTATGCCCTAAAAGGTTCTCTCATGGTTTTAGTATATAAATACTTTACATTTCAAAGCATAAACCATTTATATCTATTTATAAAACTATTTCTTGCCTCTATTTGTAAACTTAGGACTGTATAGTTTATACATAGCTTTTATAGCGTAAACATAGCTTATCTCATCATTTCCTTAACTTTCGAAATTTCCATGCCTTTTTGATAGTTTATGTGCTAAACCATGCTATCGCCACGTATGCGAATGCTTTACTTTATTAATAACTTAACTTCGCATTTTATATCATTGTGTTAGTCCATATACTAACTCATTATATAATTGCGTACACGGATGTCTCGTATCATTAATTCTGTAAAACCCCAACTTTTTGAATAAAAATGAATTTTCTATAAATATTATTTTTATTATGCATAGTGTTTGCATAGTGCTGCATAGATAGTGTTTGCATAGTAAAATCTTTTATAAAGTTATTCATTTTATTAGATTATAAATAGAATATATTATATTTTATTTAAAAGATTTTGCTTTAAATATGGATCTGTCGATTAAAGTAAATCAATCTGGACCGTTTCATGAGTTAGTTACTATGCGGTCCATTTTTCTATAAATAGAAGCTCATTCCTTCATTATTTTCTTATTTAATTCTTTGAAACTCTAGAGAGATAAACTATAGAGAGAAAGAAGAAAGTATTCTGTTACTTCACTACTTATATATCCAAGACTCTTCTTCTTAAGGTAGAGAATATTATTTGTTGTACTCGTAAGGGTACTCTTTCTTTCTTATTTATGAAGAGAATTTCATTATTCCATTCTTTATTATTACATTGGAATACTTTTGTATCATGCCAAGTTACCCTATACTTGGTGGCATTCTTCTATTATTCCATCTTTACTATTCATTTGGAATATCATATATGCATGCGTTTTACTCCGAACCCGATTCCGCCTTTATTATTCTCATTTGGAATATCATGTATGCATGCGTTTTTCTGTGGGACACGATTTCGCTCTTTATTATTCTCGTTAGAATATCCTATCGTGAGTTTTACAGGACTCGGTTCCGCTTTTTTATTATTATTCTGTTGGAATATCCACATGCATGCGCTTTTTCGTTGGGATTCGATTCCGATTATTATTAGTATTCTGTTGGAATAACCTGTCTATGCGAAGTACCGCATGCATGGTGATTTTTGTTGTTATTTCATTCTTTATTATTCTGTTGGAACATCCTGTCGGTTTGAATTTCACCTGACCTGGTTCCATTATTTAGTATTCTGTTGGAATAACCTGTCTATGCGAAGTATCGCATGCATGTTGATTTCTTTTGTGATTCGATGATGTGGATTATTTATTAAGCTGAGTCCCAGCGATAAAAGTGATGAAAAACCTTTTAAATCATAAAAGATAGTAGATTTTATTCTCTACTTGACTCTTTTAATGGATTGCTTGTTCCGCTACAGTTAAACTTGATGTTTGTTATATTGTATCACTTTAACACTGTTTAAGGCTAATGATAATTTATTCTGCATTATCTTAGTCATAATATTTCTTACTAGGCTAGTTGAGCTCACCCTTTCTTTCACTGTTCTCTTCAGGAAATGAGAACGTAGCTGGGATTAGTCGGGGAACGGAGTGATGGTCCTAGATGGTGCATTAGTAGTCCTCACTATTCTGTGAAATAGTGTGATAATAATTGTAATGAGGACTCCTTTTGAGTTTGTATACTCTCTAGTAGACAATATTTGTATTCAAACTCACAGTTTATGTTTTGTCGTATTATACACGACAGTTGTATTATTAAGTTGTATTTGAATTTTGTACCATGTATCAAGCGACTCAAGATGGGTGATGTATACCTAATTTTGGGGTGTCACGGTTGGTATCAAAGCTTAGGATATGATCCCCTGCTAAGATGAGAGAATAGAGCTAGGAGGGGAGGCGGAAATTCCTTCGCTAGTATGACCTACCTAAGTCTATTTGGTATTTAATTGGTCGGTTAAAGTATATGGATAATATGTTATATGTTAATTAACCTTTGTTTTGTGGCAGTATCTAAAAATGACATCTGAGAATGTTGAGAATAGCAATGGAGGATAAGAAACCGTTGAGTCTCCACATATCAATAATCAGGATAATGTGCATCAGGAAAGCGACAATCCTCATGCAAACAACAACACGGATCAAATGATGAATGATGGATTGTTCAGAGGCTTTATGCAATTCATGCAACATCAGGCGAGAGCGGCTCCTGTCCAAAATGTTGGTGGAAACACTGGAAACTCTCGGACGGTCACCGCTAAACAGTTCAAGGAGCTGGGACCACCGGAGTTTATTGGAGAGCCAAAACCACTTTAAGGCGGAAGCATGGATAAAGCAGATCATCAAGATATTTGATGTCTTGGGATGCTCCGAGGAGCAAAAGGTTCCTTCGCCACCTTCATGTCATGCGAAGAAGAGGCGAGACATTGGTGGGAATCGTAAACGCATCTACCGACTGGACGACTCAAGATGTCTTGGGAGAAGTTCTAAGAGCTCTTCAATGACAAGTACTTTCCCAAAAGTATTCGTCACATGAAAGAAGTGGAGTTTATCAAATTGAAACAAAACAATATGACCGTGTCGCAATACGAGGCTAAATTTGCGGAGTTATCCCAGTTTGCATCCCATTTGGTCGATAATGAGGAGCGAATGACGCGAATGTTTTTAAGAGGTTTGAAACCGGAGATACGTCAATATCTTATTTCTCATAAACTATGTTTGTACTTAGATGTTGTAAATAGGGCTCAGTTATTGGAGCGTGAATAGCAGTCAACGAACCAAGAGAAAGTATTACAAAGATGAAAATACCGGTGGTATCCATCATAAAACGGTGACAACAAACGTGAAGGAATGCGTAAATGGTAACCACCGGTGGTAATCATGGCCAAGACGGTAAAATGGACATTTCAAGAAAAGGGATTCCACAATGATGGAAAGCGTCAAGCACCAAAGAACCGTGGTTAAAGAAGGAGAACGACCACTTATCATATGCTTCAAATGCGGAGGGGGGACATATCACCAAACCGCGATGCCATCCAAAGCGTGTTATAATTGTGGAAGAGAAGGTCACCTAGCCCGATTTTGTCGTTCACCGAAGAAGACAAGTTCAGTTTAGGATGGAGGCACCAAAGGTCGTCCGAGAAAAGTCAAAGCCGTTGCAAGTGGAGGAGGCGTTTGTTGTGACCTCCCGAGAAAGCAAGGAACCCGAATGAGGTCATCACGGGTAAGCTTATCATAAACTCTAAATGAAGTCTATACTTTATTTGATACCGGTTCTACCCATTCTTTTATTTCTCCTACTTACGCCAACGATTAAATTTGACTCAGGAGAAATTAGACTTTGACTTATCTGTGGAAACTCCGTTGGGAGAAACCTTCATTACATCCACTGTTTATAAGTCTTGTTTGGTTCAAATCAGTACCCTCACATTACCTGTTGATCTTATTTCATTAAAAATACTTGCATTTGACGTAATTCTAGGGATTGATTAAAACTACTCATCATGCAAAAATTGATTGTTTTCGTAAGATTGTTAGCTTTCATATTCCTAACCAATCTGTTATGCGAATTCAAGCCACCAAACCATTAAAATCAATCACTGACATCTCAAGCCATAAATCTATTCGTTTATTGAAAAACGGATGTCAAGCTTTCTTAGCTCATGTCACGGATCTAAACAAAAATACGTCAATTTTGAATG
The DNA here is from genome assembly GCA_020205615.1 of Panax quinquefolius. Lineage (NCBI taxonomy): Eukaryota > Viridiplantae > Streptophyta > Magnoliopsida > Apiales > Araliaceae > Panax > Panax quinquefolius. The sequence goes on along the minus strand of CM035162.1, from coordinate 40,365,757 downwards.
ATATTTCTATTGTTAATGAATTTCCTGACGTATTCCCTGAAGAACTTCCTGGCCTACCCCCAGAGCGTGAAATTGAATTTTGTATCAACCTTGAACCTGGTACAAAACCTATTTCCAGAGCCCCATATCGAATGGCTCCTATTGAACTTCAGGAGTTAAAGACCCAACTACAGGAATTGTTAGACATCTGTTTCATTCATCCTAGTACTTCTCCTTGGGGTGCTCATGTTCTATTCGTGAAAAAGAAATATGGGAGTATGCGACTTTGTATTGATTATCGGAGTTGAATCATGTCACCATCAAAAATAGTACCCATTGCCACGTATTGATGACTGTTTGACCCGATTGCAAGGAGCCAAATTCTTTTCAAAGATTGATCTTTGTTAGGATATCACCAATTGAAGATTAGAACCGATGACATTCCAAAGACGGCCGAGAACTCCAGATGGGCATTATGAATTCCTAGTCATGTCCTTTGGATTGACTAATGCTCCCCGCCGCCTTCATGGATATGATGAACCGAGTATTCAAGGAATATTTGGATCACTTTGTGGTCATCTTTATTGATGACATCCTCATATATTCCAAAACCCGTGAAGATCATGAAAGCAACACTTGAGGTCGATACTCCAAAAGCTTCGTGAATATAAGCTTTATGCCAAGTTGAAGAAATGCGAGTTCGGCTTGAGGAAGTAGCATTCCTTGGGCACGTGGTAGCAAGTCATGGAATATCTGTTGACCCAAAGCAAAGATTGAAGCTATTCAAAGTGGGAGCAACTAAATAAATCAAAGCGATCGATCACGTAGCTTTCTCGGCTTATTTGGTTATTATCTGAGATTCGTAGAAGGTTTTCTCGAATCGCTACTCCACTAACTCAAATTGACTCGAAAAGATACAAAGTTCGGTTGGAGCGAGGAATGTGAGAAGAGTTTTCAAGAAGTCAAGAAGAGACTCATTTCAAAGACTGTTCGACAATACCATCCGGTTCGGAGGATTTGTCATCTACAAAGTGATGCTTCGGGCAAAGGGTTAGGATGTGTTCTCATGCAACATGGGAAAGTCATACTTTATGCCTCACGACAACTCAAAGAATATGAGATGAATTATCCTACTCATGATCTAGAGTTAGCAATTTGTTTTCTTCAAGACTAAAGATTTGGAGGCATTACTTGTATGGGGAGAAAGTGGAGATCTTTACGGATCATAAAAGCCTCAAATATTTCTTCACTCAAAAGGAACTCAACATGCGACAACGATGTTGGCTTGAACTATTGAAAGATTATGATCATACCATCCAATACCATCCTGGAAAAGTGAACGTGGTAGCTGACGCATTGAGTAGAAGATCATATGCAAGTGCGAATGCGATATTGTCAACGTAAAGGCCCATTTTGTGTGACTTGCAAAGGATGGAGATAGAGTTAAAGACTACAAGGACCCATGTGATGATGGTGAATATACGAGTAGAACCGACTTTAATTGATAAAGTTAAGGCTGCTCAAGCTACAGACCTGGAGCTGATGCGTATGAGGAAGAAAGTGCAAGAAGGTGTTATGCCGGAAGAAAGAATCGATGAAGAAAGAATACTTCGAGTCAACTCCAGACTTTGTGTTCCTAACGACCCTGATTTAAAGTATAAAATCATGATGGAGGCGCATAACACACCGTTTTCAATCCATCCCGGGAGTACCAAAATGTATCATGATATTCGTCATACATTTTGGTGGAGCAATATGAAGAGAGAGATAGCGCTGTTTATCTCAAGGTGTCTAACGTGTCAACGAATCAAGGCGGAGCATCAAGTACTAAAAGGTCCATTGCAACGACTTGAAATTCCAGAATGGAAGTGGGAGCACATTACCATGGATTTCGTTATTGGTCTTCCCAAAGTTTCTCAAGGCATAGATGCGATTTGGGTCATTGTTGATAGATTGACCAAGTCTGCTCATTTCTTACCGATACGAGAAACTTATACACTTGAACGTCTTGCTTGTATGTACATAAACGAAGTTTTAAGATTGCATGGTATGCCAGTATCCATAGTTTCTGATCAAGACCCAAGATTTACTTCAAGATTTTGGGTTAGTTTGCAAAAAGCTATGGGCACGGATTTACGATTTAGCTTGGCATATCATCCTCAGACGGGCGGGCAGTCAGAGAGGATGATTTAAACTCTTGAAGATCTATTAAGACTTTGTGTCCTTGACTTCAAGGGAAGTTGGGACAAGTTCTTACCATTGGTGGAGTTTTCCTACAATAACAGTTATCAAGCAAGTATTGGCATGGCTCCATTCGAAGCGTTGTATGGAAGAAAGTGTCGTTCTCCAGTATGCTGGGATGAGGTGGGTGAAGCAACGTTGTTGGGATCGGAGTTGGTACGTATGACTACGGGAAAGATTCAAACGATCCAACAACGTATAAAAACCTCACAAGATCGACAAAAGAGTTATGCTGATCTTCATCGAAATGACGTGGAATTCGATATAGGAGATCATGTGTTGTTACGTGTTGCTCCATGGAAAGGAGTTAGGAGATTTGGAAAGAGAAGAAAGCTCAATCCTCGATTCATCGCCCCCATTTTTAATCCTTGATCGAGTAGGGCGTGGCCTATAGACTCGCTTTACCGCCAAGTATGTCTCGTGTTCATAATGTTTTTCACATATCCATGTTACGTAAATATGTGGAAGACCCGAACCACATTATTGAGTTAGAACCGGACGAAATAGCGTAAGATTTGACGTATGAAGAGGTTCTGCTCAAATCTTGGATAAGAAGGAACATATTCTACGCTCCAAGGTTATACCTCAAGTCAAAGTTTTGTGGAGAAACCACGATGTTGAGGAAATGACTTGGGAGTTAGAATCAAATGAAATCAAGGTATCCTTACCTCTTCAATATACAGTATGCGTTGTGGCGACCCCAAAATAGGTCCATTCCATCCAACCCATTCTCGAAGTCGCCAAATACATGGTACGTAAAATAACTACAACTTTATTACAACAATTGTCGTGACAAAATACAACAACACATACATATGTGAGTTTGGATACAAATATATACCAATCGTGACTCATGTCCCAATCATGGATAAAGACGTCACAATGACACCTTACATAAAGGTATAGTCAAAACCTGTTTTAGAAATTAGAATTTTTGGGAAGTGCTCAAAGAAACCTTCGTACATGGGAGGCCGTGCTTCTAGGTTATGATAGATATCATATGGCCACGAAATTATCCTTGGTCAACCTAATAGACCCCTAAAGAAAAACGAGAAGATTATTATCATATTCTTCCCAATGGTGAGTCTTCTTGACTTATCATTATCTCACTTGTATCAAATTGAGAATTATACTTCAACCAAACACCAAGATTATATAGGTAGTGCTCGTAAATATACTCAAAGAAGTGGATCAAGACAACCCTCGTCTTATGATGACACGAGGTTGTATGTCATTAGACATCTTGTATGATAGTGGCAAAACACCCTTCCAACGTTGAGTTCGCCTCTCCCTATATGATTCACCAAATATAACTACTAAAAGATGTATACAACACACTTGTCTATACTGTTTAGGGAGAACTCCACAACTAGAGACCACCGTTCTATTCCCTTGTTACCCCCGCTCGACCAAGCTACACTTTTATTACCTGAAAGGAATTATGAAGCAAAAGGGTGAGCACAACTAGCTCAGTAAAGAATATCATGACTAAAGATAATTAAATTATCAATAGCCTTCATCAATAACAAATCAGAGATTTAGAACATATGGTAGATGATAAAAATTTCAACCATAATTGCAGCGGAACGAGCTATCCATTAGAAGAGTCAAATAGACAATACATTCTATTATCTTCTCCATGTTAAAAGTCCACCAACAATGTTTTATCCCTGTAACATCAATCAACAGTTCCTTTCCAAAATTATATGAATATCTCATGATCATAATTGTGATTCTAAATTCCTATTCGTACCCAGGACGAATATAATTTTCATCACATGTCTTTACCTGAAACATCAAAGATCATGGTTATACCAACTCACAGTTCCTGTTCATAATCATACTAATAAATTCATCTTTGCACTACGGGCCAAAGATATTCATCCACAGTTCATCTTCGCACCAATCGCCAAAGATATTCAACAATGTGTCATCTTTGCACTATGGGCCAAAGATATTCATTAACATTCATCTTTGCAAGATCTTGGCCAAAGATATTCATTAACAGATTCATCTTTGCACATCGCCAAAGATATTCATCAACAATTCATCTCAGACATTAAAGCCAAAGATATTAATATCTCAAAGAAATATATAATCATTTCGTAATTTATATAAACAATAATTATAACCATGTTGATCAATTCACCTTTGCACTTAAGCTAAAGATATTCAATTATAAATTCAATGGTTATGATCATACCAAATCACAATTCAACTTTTCACTCATCGCCAAAGAGAACCCTAGTCATGATCATACCAATAATCTACTCATCTTTACACTCCAGTGAAAGAGAATTTCAACATCGGGATTATAAAAATATTATATATGATAATAACATCAATATAATCAATATATAGTTTTAATCTCCAGAGTAATATTCATAAATCAACTATAATTTGGTTAGAAAAAAGAAACCAATTTTGTAGTGAATAGTACCCTAAATAGTAACTCGTGAATAGTAACTTCGTGAATAGTAACTCATGAATAAGAACTCATGAATAGTAACCTGACACAAAAAGGTAGAAATTTCACAATAAAATCCATACCAATATTTCTAAGATAATGATATTGAAAGAATAACATTTCTTAAACTCATAAACAATTTATTTTAATTGTTTACACTTTACTAAATAATGCATTTAATCATCATAAAATGCCAAACTTATAAGGTTTCATCACCAATAACCAAAACCCTCATCAAAAATCTGCATATACCACATATATGATTCTCAAGCCATAAAATCATATTTTCCAATTTTCTTCCTTCACATAACATATTTAACTCATTTATTCATAACTAGTCCATTTTCATGAAAAATACCAAATCACTTCCAAAAATATTTCTTTTTCCGGGATTTAAAGAATATAGTCCCATATTGAACATATATTTTTCTTAGAATTTTTAAAATTCATTTACTATTTTTCATATAGCTAAAACCGCCGAATATTTAGACATTTATCATAAATTGTACTTTTATCCAAAAATTTCAAAATTCACAAAGTACACTGATATTATATAGATGTACTCCCAATAAAAATTTCATCAATTTTGGAGTTAACCACAAGGAGTTATAAGCGGTTACATTTAAAATAGTCTTTTCTCATAAAATTCATAACTCTTAATCTATACATCCAAAAATCACCATTTTTGGACACAATCAATAAAACTCATCAACATATCATTTCAAATTTTTCCTGAATTTTCTGAAGGACGGAAGAAGTACGAACTGAAAAACATAATAACCCTTAAAATCCTTTTACTATCCCTTACCTCAAAAGAAGCAAAGACTTCCGAGTGGATATCGGATATGATATTTGAAGGAAACTTGCAATCGATGAATATCAACTCACCAAGTATCTAAATACTCACAAAATACACTCAATAATCTAGAGAGAGAAAGAGAGAAAACTTGTTTCTGGTGTGATTTTTAATTCTAACTTAGCCCTCTATTTATAGGAAAATTTCAGCAAACTTGACCTGCAACCTGATGGCTTTACCTGCTACTATTCCCACCCACCACATGAGAAATAAAATTCAGCACATTTCTTCACCAACCACAAGTGGGGCCCACTCAAATCTAGAATTTTTCACCAAAATGCTAAATTCGGATACATCAACAATTTCTGAACCATTTACCTCTTAAAATTCGTAACAAATCATACGTTCATTTTTAACGGTTCAAAATTTGTGGACATATACTCAACTTATATATGTATAACATATCCAAAAATTACAATGTTCCAACGGTCGGATTAAAAATTATAACTCATGCAATATATCTCAAAAATACTGGTTTAATTTTTAATACCTTCATTCCAAACAAAAATCTCGATAAAATACCTCAACATTAATTCCTTCATTTATAACCACATAAATAAATCCATCATTTATATCCACATCAAATAAATATTTCCTTATCATATAAATCAATAATTAATTATTCATAAATAATATTACGTAATCACAATTATGACAATGGTGCCGTTCCTAGGAAAGAGGGGCTTTCAATAAGAATTTCTCTCATCTTGGCGCAATTAGGTGACCAAACCTCTCCTCGATGTAACTTTCTAGACATTGCCAATAATGCTATCTAATAATATTATTCAAATAATATGAATTATTGATCCGATAATGAGAAATATCATGCGTTGATAATTATTGAAACAACAATAATATAAAATATCAACTCAAAGAACTATTGAATCAATAAAATAAAATATCGAATAAAGTAATTATCGTAACAATTATTGAGTAGTGCCTTCTTACGTAAGAATCAATAATTCAAAAATACTACGTAATACCGTGTGCTACTGTGCAACAACGCGTATTACTTTATTTTACCAACTGGGTATTCCAACAGTGTTAACGATAACGATTACGCCGTTATTTATAAAAACTTAATTTTGTCATTTTCTTCATCCGATGCTTATTCTCATTATGGGCCCATAAATGGTACTGGCATTGTATGAATATTCCCCGACAAAAAGAATATTCTACGACCAAACGAATATTCCCCGACAACAATGAATATTTTATAACCACTTGTGTATTTTGAAAAAAAATTCATATATCACCCTTAACTTTAACTTTTATCAATTTAACCATTTACTGAATAGTAATTATAAGAAAAATTGAATACTTTTATTTCATAAAATTCGGGATCTTACAATCTCCCCTCCTTATGAAATTTCGTCCCCGAAATTTACGTACCTGGTATTTCGAAAAGTTAAGAATACCTTGCTTCCATTTCGAATTCTATCTCCCCGGTCATCATGATTTTTCCATCTTCCGTGATAACTTCATTTGGGTTACTCATTTGTTGGGAAGTCATGACAACCGCCATCCCTCGAACTACCCGGCTTTGACTTGTCTGGGGCAGCATTTGGCGTCATCACTACCGTTGGAATATATTTTTCTATAGGACATATTCCTCCTCAATCGCCTCGTCAGATACTCGTTTCATGATCTGAATCATCAATCTTCGATCCATAACAAATTTAGGTTGACCGCTATGTACAGGGTAATTCAAAACTCGATGTTGGGTTCTCCCAATTGCTTTCCAAAAAGAGAAATTCATGTCATCTATTTTAGCCTTCTTAGATCGGACATCTCTTTCCACAATATCCACGTGTCGTGTGGCTTTTACCCATGCATCACTCATTCTTACTCGTTCAGTTTTTTCTTCTTTCAGCTCAGATTCCATCTTTATCATCCTATACTCTGCCAAAGAATGCTTCGCATTCAAGCATCACATATCGGGTAACACAAGCTTGAATTGTTGCATCCTTTTGTTCCCACGCATCACCGTCGTTCTCCAAACCGCTTCTTCTAACTCATGAATACGATTTTGAAATTCTAAATTTTGATCATATAATACCTCTAATAAACTCTACTCAGGTACCTCTTCTTCCTCACTCTCTGTTGTTACCTCTGTGACTATCTCGGGTGCAACTATCAATTCTTCACTCACCACATGGATATCTCTAATCACATTACCATGGTTAGTGATTAGAGGTATCCCCACGGTCTCATTCACTCCATTGTTAACATTCTCGTGCCCATTCTCAAATCATCGCCATAAACAAGGGTTAATTAAACAAATTAACATATCACATAATATCCTGATATTATGACTGACCAACAAATAAGCTTAGGTAGGACACACTAGCGAAGGATTTACTCATCTCTCCCCTCCTAGTTATATTCCCCGATCTCCGCCAAAGATCATATCCCTAAGCTCTGATACCAACTGTGACGACCCCAAAATAGGTCCATTCCATCCAACCCATTCTGAGTCGCCAAATACATGGTACAGAAAATAACTACAACTTTATTACAACAATTGTCGTACAAAATACAACAACACATATGCTGTGAGTTTGGATACAAATATATACCAACTGTGACTCATGTCCCAATCGTGGATAGCACGTCACAATGACACCTTACATAAAGGTATAGTCAAAAACTGTTTTAGAAATTAGAATTTTTGGGAAGTGCTCAAGGAAACCTTCGTACATGAGAGGCCATGCTTCTAGGTTATGATAGATATCATATGGCCACAGAATTATCCTTGGTTGACCCAATAGACCCCAAAGAAAAACGAGAAGATTATTATCATATTCTCCCCAATGGCGAGTCTTCTCTTGACTTATCATTATCTCCACTATCTCAAATTGAGAATTATACTTCAAACAAACACCAAGATTATATAGGTAGTGCTCGTAAATATACTCAGCAAGTGGATGAGCACAACCCTGTCTTATGATGACACGAGGTTGTATGTCATTAGACATCTTGTATGATAGTGGCAAAACACCCTTCCAACGTTGGGTTCGCCTCTCCCTATATGATTCACCAAATATAACTACTAAAAGATGTATACAACACACTTGTTCTATCTTTGTTTAGGAGAACTCCACAGCTAGAGACCACCGTTCTATTCCCTTGTTACCCCCGCTCGACCCAGCTACACTTTTATTACCTGAAAGGAATTGTGAAGCAAAAGGGTGAGCACAACTAGCTCAGTAAAGAATATCATGACTAAAGATAATTAAATTATCAATAGCCTTCATCAATAACAAATCAGAGATTTAGAACATATGGTAGATGATAAAAATTTCAATCATAGTTGCAGCGGAACGAGCAATCCATTTGAAGAGTCAAATAGACAATACAGTCTATTATCTTCTCCATGTTAAAAGTCCACCAACAATGTTTTATCCCTGTAACATCAATCAATAGTTCCTTTCCACAATTATATGAATATCTCATGATCATAATTGTGATTCTAAATTCCTCTTCGTATCCATGAAGAATATAATTTTCATCACATGTCTTTACCTGAAACATCAAAGATCATGGTTATACCAACTCACAGTTCCTGTTCATAATCATACTAATAAATTCATCTTTGCACTATGGGCCAAAGATATTCATCCACAGTTCATCTTCGCACCACTGGACAAAGATATTCAACAACAGGTCATCTTTGCACTACGGGCCAAAGATATTCATTAACAGTTCATCTTTGCACCATCGCCAAAGATATTCATTAACAGATTCATCCTTTGCACTACTGGCCAAAGATATTCATCAACAATTCATCTTTGCACTACAGGCCAAAGATATTAATATCTCAAAGAAATATATAATCATTTCAGAATTTATATAAACAATAATTATAACCATGTTGATCAATTCACCTTTGCACTTAAGCTAAAGATATTCAATTATAAATTCAATGGTCATTATCATACCAGTCACAATTCAACTTTTCACTACTAGCCAAAGAGAACCCTAGTCATGATCATACCAATAATCTACTCATCTTTACACTCCAATGAAAGAGAATTTCAACATCAGGGTTATAAAAATACTATATATGATAATAAAATCAATATAATCAATATATAGTTTTAATCTCCAGAGTAATATTCATAAATCAACTATAATTTGGTTAGAAAAAGAAACCAATTTTGTAGTGAATAGTTCCCATAAATAGTAACTCGTGAATAGTAACTCGTGAATAGTAACTAATGAATAGTAACTCATGAATAGTATCTCATGAATATTCCACGACCAAACGAATATTCTCCGACAACAATGAATATTTTATAACCACTTGTGTATTTTGAAAAAAAATTCATATATCACCCTTAACTTTAACTTTTATCAATTTAACCATTTACTGAATAGTAATTTTAAGAAAAATTGAATACTTTTATTTCATAAAATTCGGGGTCTTACAATCTCCCCTCCTTATAAAATTTTGTCCCCGAAATTTACGTACCTGGTATTTCGAAAAGTTGAGAATACCTTGCTTCCATTTCAGATTCTATCTCCCCGGTCATCATGATTTCGTCATCTCCCATGATAATTTCATTTGGGTTACTCATTTGTTGGGAAGTCATGACAATCGCCATCCTCGAACGTAATCTTGGCTTTGACTTTGTCAGGGCAAAATTTTGGCGTCATCACTACCGTTGGAATATATTTTTCTATAGGACATATTCCTCCCTCAACTGCCTCGTCGTACTCCTGTTTTATGATCTGAATCATCAATCTTCGATCCATATCGAATTCAGGTTGACCGCTATGTACAGGGTAATTCAAAACTCGATGTTGGGTTCTCCCAATTGCTTTCCAAAAAGAGAAATTCATGTCATCTATTTTAGCCTTCTTAGATCGGACATCTCTTTCCACAATATCCACGTGTCGTGTGGCTTTTACCCATGCATCACTCATTCTTACTCGTTCAGTTTTTTCTTCTTTCAGCTCAGATTCCATCTTTATCATCCTATACTCTGCCAAAGAATGCTTCTGTTCAAGCATCACATATTGGGTAACACAAGCTTGAATTGTTGCATCCTTTTGTTCCACGACCGCCTGTCGTTCTCCAGCCTGCTCTTCTAACTCATGAATACGATTTTGAAATTCTACATTTTGATCATTTAATACCTCTAATAAAGTCTCCTCAGGTACATCTTCTTCCTCTTCTTCCTCACTCTCAGCTGTTACCTCTGTGACTATCTCGGGTGCAACTATCAATTCTTCACTCACCATATGGATATATCTAATCACATTATCATGGTTAGTGATTAGAGGTATCCCCACGGTCTCATTCACTCCATTGTTAACATTCTTAGCAGCCATTCTCAAATACTACCATAAAACAAGGGTTAATTAAACAAATTAACATATCACATAATATCCCGATATTATGACTGACCAACAAATAAGCTTAGGTAGGATACACTAGCTTGAAGGATTTTTACTCATCTCTCCCTCTTAGTTATATTTCCCGATCACCGCCAGAGATCATATCCTAAGCTCGATATTAATCATTTGACGACCCCAAAATAGGTCCATTCCATTTAACCCATTTTGAGTCGCCAAATACATGGTATGAAAAAATAACTACAACTTTATTACAACAATTGTCGTGACAAAATACAACAACACATATGTTTGTGAGTTTGGATACAAATATATACCAACTGTGACTCATGTCCCAATCGTGGATAAGACGTCACAATGACACCTTACATAAAGGTATAGTCAAAACCTGCTTTTAGAAATTAGAATTTTGGGAAGTGCTCAAGGAAACCTTCGTATACATGGGAGGCCATGCTTCTAGGTTATGATAGATATCATATGGCCACGTAATTATCCTGGTCAATCTAATAGACCCTTAAAAAGAAAAATGAGAAGATTACTATCATATTCTTCCCAATGGTGAGTCTTCTCTCGACTTATCATTATCTCCACTATCTCAAATTGAGAATTATACTTCAAACAAACACCAAGATTATATAGGTAGTGCTCAGTAAATATACTCAAAGAAGTGGATGAGCACAACCTCATCTTATGATGACACGAGGTGTATGTCATTAGACATCTTGTATGATAGTGGCAAAACACCCTTCCAACGTTGGGTTCGCTTTCTCCTATATGATTCACCAAATATAACTACTAAAAGATGTATACAACACACTTGTCTATACTGTTTAGGGAGAACTCCACAACTAGAGACCACCATTCTATTCCTTTGTTACCCCCGCTCGACCCAGCTACAATTTTATTGCCTGAAAGGAGTTGTGAAGCAAAAGTGTGAGCACAACTAATTCAGTAAAGAATATCATGACTAAAGATAATTAAATTATTAATAGCCTTCATCAATAACAAATCAGAGATTTAGAACATATGGTAGATGATAAAAATTTCAACCATAGTTGCAGCGGAACGAGAAATCCATTAGAAGAGTCAAATAGACAATACAGTCTATTATCTTCTCCATGTTAAAAGTCCACCAACAATGTTTTATCCCTGTAACATCAATCAACAGTTCCATTCCACAATTATATGAATATCACATGATCATAATTGTGATTCTAAATTCTCTTCGTACTCTGTGATTTAATATAATTTTCATCACATGCTCTTTACCAAACATCAAAGATCATGGTTATACCAACTCACGCCTCGCTCATAATCATACTAATAAATTCATCTTTGTACTACGGGCCAAAGATATTCATCCACGATTCATCTTCACACCACCGGCCAAAGATATTCAACAACAAGTCATCTTTTTGCACTACGGCCAAAGATATTCATTAACAATTCATCTTTGCACTCATGGCCAAAGATATTCATTAACAGATTCATCTTTGCAGACTCATCGCCAAAGATATTCATCAACAATTCATCTTTGCAGACTACAAAGCAAAGATATTAATATCTCAAAGAAATATATAATCATTTCGTAATTTATATAAACAATAATTATAACCATGTTGATCAATTCACCTTTGCACTTAAGCTAAAGATATTCAATTATAAATTCAATGGTTATGATCATACCAAATACCACAATTCAACTTTTCACCATCGCCAAAAGAGAACCCTAGTCATGATCATAACAATAATCTACTCATCTTTGCACTCCAGTGAAAGAGAATTTCAACATCAGGATTATAAAAATATTATATATGATAATAAAATCAATATAATCAATATATAGTTTTAATCTCCAGAGTAATATTCATAAATCAACTATAATTTGGTTAGAAAAAGAAACCAATTTTGTAGTGAATAGTACTCGTGAATAGTAACTCGTGAATAGTAACTCATGAATAGTAACTCATGAATAGTAACCCTGGCACAAAAAGGTAGAAATTCCACAATAAAATTCATACCAATATTTTGGTATAATGATATTGAAAGAATAACATTTCTTAAACATATAAACAGTTTATTTTAACTGTTTACACTTTACTAAATAATGCATTTAATCATCATAAAATGCCAAACTTATAAGGTTTCATCACCAATAACCAAAACCTCATCAAAAATCTGCATATACCATATATATGATTCTCAATCCATAAAATCATATTTTCCAATTTTCTTCCTTCACATAACATATTTAACTCATTTATTCATAACTAGTCCATTTTCATGAAAAATATCAAATCAGTTCCAAAAATATTTCTTTTTCGGGATTTAGCGTAATATAGTCCCATATCGAATATATATTTTTCTTAGAATTTTTAAAATTCATTTACTATTTTTCATATGGCTAAAACCGTGAATATTTAGACATTTATCATAAATTGTACTTTTATCCAAAAATTCGAAATTCACAGAGTACATCGATATTATATAGATGTACTCCCAATAAAATTTCATCAATTTTGGAGTTAACAACAAGGAGTTATAAGTCGTTACTTTTAAAATAGTCTTTTCTCATAAAATTCATAACTCTTAATCTATACATCCAAAAATCACCATTTTTGGACACAATCAATAAAACTCATAAACATATCATTTCAAACTTTTCCATAATTTTAGGAAGTGGGGAAGAAAGTACGAATCGAAAAACATAATAACCCTTAAAATCCCTTACTATCCCTTACCTCAAAAAAGAGCAAAGACTTCCGATTTGGATATCTGATATGATTTGAAGGAAACTGCAGACCGATGAATATCAACTCACCAAGTATCTAAATACTCACAAAATACACTCAATAATCTAGAGAGAAAGAGAGAAAACTTGTTTCGGTATGATTTTCAATTCTAACTTATCCCTCTATTTATAGGAAAATTTATTGAGACTTGACTGCATGACGATGATGGCTTTACCTGCTACTATTCCCACCCATCACATTTGAAATAAAATTCAGCACATTTCTTTACCAACCACAAGTGGGGCCCACTCAAATCTAGAATTTTCCACCAAAATGCTAAATTCGGATACTTCAACAATTTCTGAACCATTCACCTCTTAAAATTCGTAAAAAATCATACGCTCATTTTTAACGGTTCAAAATTTGTGGACATATACTCAACTTATATATGTATAACATATCCAAAAATTACAACGATCCAACGGTCGGATTAAAAATTATAACTCACTTAATATATCTCAAAAAACCTGGTTTAATTTTTAATACCTTCATTCAAACAAAAAATCCGATAAAATACCTCAACATTAATTCCTTCATTTATAACCACATAAATAAATCCATCATTTATATCCACATCAAATAAATATTTCCTTATCATATAAATCAATAATTAATTATTCATAAATAATATTACTGTAATCACAATTATGACAACCATGCCGCTTTCAGGAAAGTGGGGCTTTTCAATAAGAATTTCTCTCATCTTGCGCAAGCAATTAGGTGACCAAACCTCTCCTCGATGTAAGTTTCTAGACATTGCAATAATAATGCTATCTTATAATATTATTCAAATAATATGAATTATTGATCCGATAATGAGAAATATTGTGCGTTGATAATTATTGAAACAACAATAATATAAAATATCAACGCAACAACTATTGAATCAATAAAATAAAATATTGAACAAGAATTACCGTAATAATTATTGATTAGTGCCTTCTTCACGTAAGAATCAATAATTCAAAATATTGTGTAATACCAGTGTGTTATTATGCAACAACGCCAGACATTACTTTATTTTTTAAAGGGTATTTCAACAAAATGTTAATGAGTAATGATTACGCCTGTTATTTATAAAAACTTAATTTTATCATTTTCTTCATCCGACAATTATTCTGTTATGGGGCCCATAAATGGTTGTGCCGTCGTATAAATATTCCCCTACGTAAAGAATATTCCCGACCACCAAAACTAATATTCCCACAACAACAATGAATATTTTATAACCACTTGTGTATTTTGAAAAAAAAAATCATATATCACCCTTAACTTTAACTTTTATCAATTTAACCATTTACTGAATATTAATTATAAGAAAAATTGAATACTTTTATTTTCTAAAATTCGGGGTCTTACATACGTACCCTAATTTCGAGGGCGAAATTTCATAAGAAGGAGAGATTGTAAAACCCCAACTTTTTGAATAAAGATGAATTTTCTATAAATATTATTTTTGAATATTATGGAGTGAAATTGATATAATGTTATAGTTGTGGGTAATATTTATAAATTTTATAAAGTATGCAAGTTGTTATATAATATTCGATTGGTCGGGGAATATTCGTTTTAACAGGAAATATTCATACAACGGCACAATCATTGGTGGACCCCATAATGGAATTATTGTCAAATTGAGAAAATAACAAAAATACTTTATGAAAATAACGACGAAAGTTTTACCGTTAATCGTTGAAACACCCTTAAGTGTTAAAGCATACTGATAATACGCGTGGTCGCATAAGAGTACACCAGTATTAATTATCGATGCTTACGTGATAAGTCAATCGGTTTTGTTGGTATTATTAATGTAATAATCTGTAAAATCTTTTTATATAAAATGTAATACTTTTATAAAGTTATTCTATAAATAGAATATATTATATTCTATTATGCATAGTGTTCATATAGTGTCAGATAGTAATTTGCATAGTAAAATCTTTTTTATATAAAATGTAATACTTTTATAAAGTTATCTCATTTTATTAGACAATAATTAGAATATATTATATTTTATTATGCATAGTGTTTTGCATAGTGCTGCATATAGTTTTTGCATAGTAAACTCTTTTATAAAGTTATTCATTTTATTAGATTATAAATAGAATATATTATATTTTATTTAAAAGAGTTTGCTTTAAATATGGACCGTCAGTCGATTAAAGTAAATCAATCTGGACCGTTCATGAGTTAGTTACTATGCAGATCCATTTTTCTATAAATAAGCTCATTCCTTCATTATTTTCTTTTAATTCATTTGAAACTCTAGAGAGATAAACTATAGAGAAAGAAAAAAGTATTACATTACTTCACTACTTATATATCAAAGACTCTTCTTCTTCTTAAGGTAGGGAATATTATTTGTTGTACTCGTAAGGGTACTCTTTCTTTCTTATTTATGAAGAGAACTTCTATTATTCCATTCTTTATTATTTTGTTGGAATAACTCAGAAACGCGCCGCCACCCTATACTTGGTGACATTCTTCTATTATTCCGTCTTTACTTTATTCTGTTGGAATATCATGTTCATGCGGTTTCTTTTAATTCGATTCCGCTCTTTATTATTCTACGTTGAATATATCTCATGCATGCGTTTTACGCCTTGAATTCGATTCCGTCTTTATTATTCTCGTTGAATATCGTATCATGCGCGCTTTTACGCCAAACCCGGTTCCGTCTTTATTATTATTATTCGTTGGAATATCACGTTCATGCATTTTACGTGGGACCGATTCCGCTATTATTAGTATTCGTTGGAATAACCACGTACATGCTAAGTACCACATGCATGGTGATTTTTGTTGTTATTCCATTCTTTATTATTCATTGGAACATCCTTTCGGCATGTAATTTCTTTAACTTTGGTTCCGTTATTTAGTATTTTGTTGGAATAACCTGTTTATGCGAAGTACCGCATGCATGGTGATTTCTTTTGTTATTCCATTCTTTATTATACTAAGTTGGTTAAAGTTTTGACTTCTATACTCCATGAAATTAGTGGAATATCCTTGATAATTCAAGGCTTCATCCAAAGATCTTTTCATGAAAATATTCTTTTGAGCATTCTTGAATTTTACTCTACAAAGCAGTATCATGTTAACAATTTGGACGTTATTGGTTCTTGGACAAATTAATCCTTGAACATGTTTTATTGAATTCTTATATCATTGTTGTAAGACCCCGAATTTTATGAAATAAAAGTATTCAATTTTTCTTATAATTACTATTCAGTAAATGGTTAAATTGATAAAAGTTAAAGTTAAGGGTGATATATGAATTTTTTTTAAAAATACACAAGTGGTTATAAAATATTCATTGTTGTTGGAAATATTCGTTTGGTCGTGGAATATTCTTTTCCGTGGGGGAATATTAAATGACGACGTACGTTAAACCATTTCAGGGCCCCATAATGTAATAACCGCGGATAAAAAAATGACAAAATTAAGTTTTTATAAATAACGGCGTAATCGTTACCGTTAACACTGTTGGAATTCCGGTTGGTAAAATAAAGTAATACGCGTTGTTGCACAGTAGCACACGGTATTACATAGTATTTTTGAATTATTGATTCTTACGTAAGAAGGCACTACTCAATAATTGTTACAGTAATTACTGTTCAATATTTTATTTTATTGATTCAATAGTTGCTGCGTTGATATTTTATATTATTGTTGTTTCAATAATTATCACTACACAATATTTCTCATTATCAGATCAATAATTCATATTATTTGAATAATATTATTAGATAGCATTATTGGCAATGTCTAGAAAATTCTATCAAGGAGAGGTTTGGTCACCTAATTGCGGCAAGAAGAAGAAGAAATTTTATTGAAAGCCCCTTTTTCTGAGGAACTACGGTTGTCATAATTGTGATTACGTAATATTATTTACTTAATAATTAATTATTGATTTATATGATAAGGAAATATTTATTTGATGTGGATATAAATGATGGATTTATTTATGTGGTTATAAATGAAGGAATTAATGTTGAGGTATTTTATCAGTATTTTTGTCGAATGAAGGTATTAAAAATTAAACCAGTGTTTTTGAGATATATTACGTGAGTTATAATTTTTAATCCGACCTTTGGATCGTTGTAATTTTTGGATATGTTATACATATATAAGTTAAGTATATGTCCACAAATTTTGAACCGTTAAAAATGAACGTATGATTTGTTACGAATTTTAAGATGTGAATGGTTCAGAAATTGTTGAAGTATCCGAATTTAGCATTTTGATGGAAAATTCTAGAATTGAGTGGACCCCACTTGTGGTTGGTGAAGAAATGTGCTGAATTTTATTTCAAATGTGGTGGGTGGGAATAAGAGAAGTAAAGCCATCAAAGTTCTTCAGGTCAAGTCTCAACAAATTTTCCTATAAATAGAGGCTAAGTTAGAATTGAAAATCACACCGTAAATAAGTTTTCTTCTCTCTCTAGATTATTGAGTGTATTTTATGAGTATTTAGATACTTGGTGAGTTGATATTCATCGCTGCAAGTTTCCTTCCTGGTCATATCTCGATATCCAAATGGAAGTGCCGCTTCTTTAGAGGTAAGGGATAGTAAAGGGATTTTAAGGGTTATTATGTTTTTCAACAGATTTTTTCGTCCTTCGTAAAATTATGGAAAACTTTGAAATGATATGTTGATAAGTTTTATTGATTGTGTCCAAAATGGTGATTTTGGATGTATAGATTAAGAGTTATGAATTTTATGAGAAAAGACTATTTTAAAAGTAACCGCTTAGAACTCCTTGTGGTTAACTCCAAAATTGATGAAATTTTTATTGGGAGTACATCTATATAATATCGATTGTACTGTGAATTTCGAAATTTTGGATAAAAGTACAATTTATGATAAATGTCTAAATATTCAATGGTTTTAACCATATGAAAAATAGTAAATGAATTTTATAAATTTTAAGAAAAATATATGTTCAATATGGGACTATATTCGCTAAATCTTAAAAGAAATATTTTTGGAACTGATTTGATATTTTTCATGAAAATGGACTAGTTATGAATAAATGAGTTAAATATGTTATGTGAAGGAAGAAAATTGGAAAATATGATTTTATGTCTTGAGAATCATATATGTGGTATATGCAGATTTTTTATGAGGGTTTTGGTTATTGGTGATGAAACCTTATAAGTTTGGCATTTTATAATGATTAAATGGATTATTTAGTAAAGTGTAAACAGTTAAAATAAATTGTTTATAAGTTTAAGAAATGTTATTCTTTCAATATCATTATACCGAAATATTGGTATGAATTTTATTGTGGAATTTCTACCTTTTTGTGTCAGAGTTATCAGAAGACCTCAAATTATTAATAAATGAAATTTATTTTCCTCTATTTTTATTTTGAAATAGTAAGGTTGATTTGATTAATGTGGTTAGTTATGGGTAAAATGCTAAATATTTTAAATAAAGGTGGTTATAAAATATTCATTGTTGTTCGGGGAATAGTCGTTTGGTCGTTGAATATTCTCATTGTTGGGAATATTAAATTCGACGATTTACGCAGATCTTTTGTGGGCCCCATAACTGGAAAGCGATTGGATGAAGAAAACGACAAGTATAAGTTGTTTATAAATAACTACGTAGCGGTTGTTACCAAGTATTATCTTGTTGGAATACCGGTGGTTAAAAAACACATGAATACGCGTTGTTGCAAAGAGATGACACCAGATATTGCACCAATTATTGATTCTTACGTAAGAAGGCACTACTCAATAATTGTTACGATGAGTTATTATTCAAAGATTTTATTTTATTGATTCAATAATTGTTGCGTTGATATTTTATATTCTTGTTGTTTCAATATTTGTCACTACACAATATTTTCCATTATCGAATCAATAATTCATATTATCCGAATAATATTATTAGAAAACATTATTGGCAATGTCTAGAAAGTTCTATCTAAGGAGAGGTTTGGTCACCTAATCTTGGCCAAGAAGGAGAAATTCTTATTCGAAAGCCCCTCTTTCTGAGAACTACTGCATTCATTATAATTGTGATTCTCAGAATATTATTTATGAATAATTAATTATTAATTTATATGATAAGGAAATATTTATTTGATGTGGATATAAATGATGGATTTATTTATGTGGTTATAAATGAAGGAATTAATGTTGAGGTATTTTATCAGTATTTTTATCGGAATGAAGGTATTAAAAATTAAACCAGTGTTTTTGAGATATATTCCGTGAGTTATAATTTTTAATCCGACCGTTGGATCGTTGTAATTTTTGGATATGTTATACATATATAAGTTGAGTATATGTCCACAAATTTTGAACCGTTAAAAATGAACGTATGATCTGTTACGAAGTTTAAGAGGTGAATGGTTCAGAAATTGTTGAAGTATCCGAATTTAGCATTTTGGTGGAAAATTCTAGAATTGAGTGGACCCCACTTGTGGTTGGTAAATAAATGTGCTGAATTTTATTTCAAATGTGGTGGGTGGGAATAGTAGCAGGTAAAGCCATCAGGTTGCAGGTCAAGTCTGCTGAAATTTTCCTATAAATAGAGGGCTAAGTTAGAATTGAAAATCACACCAGAAACAAGTTTTCTCTCTTTTTCTCTCTAGATTATTGAGTGTATTTTGTGAGTATTTAGATACTTGATGAGTTGATATTCATCAGTGCAAGTTTTCTTCAAATAATCATATCCGATATCCAAATGGAAGTCTACGCTTTCTTTTGAGGTAAGGGATAGTAAAGGATTTTAAGGGTTATTATGTTTTTCAGTTCGTACTTCTTCCGTCCTTCAGAAAATTATGGAAAACTTTGAAATGATATGTTGATGAGTTTTATTGATTGTGTCCAAAAATGGTGATTTTTGGATGTATAGATTAAGAGTTATGAATTTTATGAGAAAAGACTTATTTAAAAGTAACCGCTTATAACTCCTTGTGGTTTACTCCAAAATTGATGAAATTTTTATTGGGAGTACATCTATATAATATCAGTGTACTCTGTGAATTTGAATTTTTGGATAAAAGTACAATTTATGATAAATGTCTAAATATTCGGCGGTTTTAGCCATATGAAAAATAGTAAATGAATTTTACAAATTCTAAGAAAAATATATGTTCAATATGGGACTATATTCTGCTAAATCACAGAAAAGAAATATTTTTGGAACTGATTTGATATTTTTCATGAAAATGGACTAGTTATGAATAAATGAGTTAAATATGTTATGTGAAGGAAGAAAATTGGAAAATATGATTTTATGGCTTGAGAATCATATATGTGGTATATGCAGATTTTTGATGAGGTTTTTGGTTATTGGTGATGAAACCTTATAAGTTTGGCATTTTATAATGATTATATGCATTATTTAGTAAAGTGTAAACAGTTAAAATAAATTGTTTATAAGTTTAAGAAATGTTATTCTTTCAATATCATTATACCAAAATATTGGTATGGATTTTATTGTGGAATTTCTACGTTTTTGTGTCAGGGTTACTATAAGACCCCAAATTATTAATAAATAAAATTTATTTTCCTCTATTTTTTATTTTGAAATAGTAAGGGTTGATTTGATTAATGTGGTTAGTTATGAGTAAAATGCGCAAATATTTTAAATAAGCAGGTGGTTATAAAATATTCATTGTTATCGGGGAATATTCGTTTGGTCGTTGAATATTCTTACTGCTTTGAGAATAATATTTATGCTGACGGTAGCATTTTTTTGGGGCCCCATAACGGAAAAGCGATTGGATGAAGAAAACGACAAGTATAAGTTGTTTATAAATAACTACAAGATTGTTATTCAATTATCATTGTTGGAATACTCCGTGGTTAAAACACAATAATACGCGTTGTTGACAAGAAGACACTGCAGTATTGCACCAATTATTGATTCTTATGTAAGAAGGCACTACTCAATAATTGTTACAAAGAAAGATTTCTTATTTTATTTTATTTTATTTTATTGATTGATAATCGTTGTTTCAATAATTGTCATATTTTATTATCGAAGCAATAATTCATATTATTTAATAATATTTATCACTAAACATTATTGGCAATGTCTAGAAAGTTCTATCTAAGGAGAGGTTTGGTCACCTAATTGAGCGCCAGTAAGGAGAAATTCTTATTGGAAAGTCCCCTCTTTCTTAGGAGAACTACTTCAGTTGCACAAGATTGTGATTCAGTAATATTATTTGTGAATAATTAATTATTGATTTATATGATGAGAAAATATTGATTTTATGTCGATATAGATGGAGAAAATTTTTAAAGTGACAATTGTTGAAAAATGATATTTAATCTTTTCTGATAAAATAATTTATTATTATATTTTAATAATATAATAATGGTGATAGTTTTACAATGAATGTGGGATATATGAGTATATGAGGAGGAAGAGTATTTTTGTTGCATTAAATGATTAACACATATTTTGTGTGTCGGTGGACCCCATTTCTTGACTGAAATTTGATTATAGCTTGTAAAATCGCCTGCTTATGGATTTTGGCCAATTTTTGTTTGGAATTTGGAAAACTTTCTTCTCGAAAAGTTGTAGAGAATTGAAATTCCTATATAAAATCGCGAGATTTGAATTTTCTGATAAAAGGGCTATTTATTATGAATTATTGAAGTTCTGAAGTTCCGAAATAATTGATTTTTGGAAGTTTTAATTATTTTTAATATAAAAAACGTTTTTGTCATTAATTGTGGGTCTTGCATGTGATGTCAATTGCTGAATTCAGATCAAGGAAGGTTGGCGTATAAATTTTAATCTATATATTAATATTTTATTAAATTTTCTGCTTTGGTGTTCTAAGCATTTTCCTATAAATAGGGTGCTTAGGTTAGAATTGAAAATCACACCAGAAACTCAAATCTTTCTCTCTCTCTCTCTCGATATATCGAAAGCGTATTCTTGTGAGTATTTTAGTACTTTGAGTATTGCTATCTGATTGTAAGTCCTTTCAAAGACTATATCCAAGATACCCGGTCGTAAGTACTTATCCTTTTTAGAGTAAGGGATGTTATTTTCTTCTCAAATGATATTATTTCTTCAATATTATTATCTTTGAAATATTGGTTGGAACTTTTTATCAAATTTGGAACTTTTTCATGCTCCAAGAGTTCTTATTCACGAGTTATTATTCATGAGTTACTATTCACGAGTTACTATTCATGAGTTACTATTTATTCATGAGTTACTATTCATGAGTACTATTCATGAAGTATGATGATGTTTTTTTGTGAAATTTCTATCTTTTGGTGTCGGAGTTACTATTCACGATACAAGACATATTCACGATACTCAAGACTATTCACTTAATACGACACTATTCACGTAAAAAATTAAATTTTTCGTTTTCATCTCAAGATATCTATTATGGATACTAGTTTTG
Source organism: Panax quinquefolius (assembly GCA_020205615.1). NCBI lineage: Eukaryota > Viridiplantae > Streptophyta > Magnoliopsida > Apiales > Araliaceae > Panax > Panax quinquefolius. Next base: position 40,342,667 of record CM035162.1, on the reverse strand, counting down.
ATTGTATCCATGTTTTGATCATTCTTGAATTTTACTCCACCACTGGTTATTTATGAAGTATTTTTGAACTTGGATTGTTTAAAGTACTAATCCTTAATATTTTTTCTTTTGTTTCCTTTGGATTCGCTTTTCTTTAAAATATTTTTCATCATCCTCATCCTAAATGATGATATAATTGAATATCTTTGGCCCAGTAGTGTAAAAGATGAATGATTTTCGATGAATATCTTTGGCCCGTAGTGCAAAGATGAATAGTGTGTTTAGATGAACATGATTAATCGATGAATATCTTTGGCCCGTAGTGTAAAGATGAATATTTGATTCCGTGATATATATTGATTGATGTTACAGGATAAAAGATAGACGATGAACTTTTAAATTCATATATAAAAGATAGTAGTTTGCATTCTCTACTTAACTCTTCTAATGAATTATTATTTCGCTACGTAATATTGATTTAAAACTTGTTGCCTATTGTATTTTATTAGATTTTTCCGTTGAAGACTAACGATAATTTGTTTTATATTATCTTAGTCATAATGTTCTTTTTATCGGGCTAGTTGAGCTCACCCTTTTTCTTGTTGTTCCATTTTTCTTCTAAGGAGGCGAGAATGTAATGAAAGTACTAGTCGGGGTATGGAATGATGGTTCTAGAAGTCGTTTTAGTAGTCCTCACCATTTTGTAAAATAATGTATCAATAATTGTAATCGAGGACTTATTTGAGTGTGGATATTGTCTAGATGACAATATTTGTATTTAAACTCACAGCTTTTATGTTGTATTAATAAAGTTGTAGTTGTTTCGTATTATGTATTTTGTGACTCGAATGGGTGTCAGATACCTATTTTGGGGGCGCCACGGTTGGTATCGAGCTTAGGGATATGGTCTCTCAATGAGATCGGGGAATAGTACTAGAGAGGGAGAGACGAGTAATCCTTCGCTAGTTTGTCATACCTAAGCTTATTTGTTGGTGGGTTGAAGTATATGGTTAATATGTGATATGTTAATTTGTTTAATTAACCCTTGTTTTATGGCAGTATTTAAGAATGGCAGTTGAGAATATTAACGGTGGAGTTAATGAGACCGTGGAAACACCTTTAATCACCACCTGGGGAATGTGCAACAGAAGGCAATATTCTCTCCGTAAACAACACCACCGAAAGCGCAGACGATGAACGACGGATGTTTAGGAGCTTTTTGCGTTCATGCAAAACCGCACGAAGGAGACTCGTGTATGTAATACGGTGAAAATGATAAGAACGCCTTGTGCCTTTGTCACTACGCCAAGCGATTCAAAGAGTTAGGACCACCAGAATTTAAGGGAAAGCCGGATCCGATCATGGCGGAAACGTGGGTCAAGCAAATTACCAAGATATTCGATGTCTTGGGATGCACGGAGGAACAGAAGGTTCCATTCGCCACCTTTATGTTCCGTGGCGAGGCAGATTCTTGGGGAGTCTCGTGGAAACGTACCCACCGCCCAGACTCGCATGTCTTGGGAAACGTTTAGAAACTTTTCAACGAAAAAATACTTTCCTAAAAGTATTCGCTATATGAAGGAGGTAGAGTTTATTAGACTAGAACAAAACAACATGACGGTGTCCCAATACGAGGCGAAGTTCGCAGAGTTATCCAGGTTTGCACCTCATTTGGTAGAGAATGAGGAACGAATGACGAGGATGTTTCTGAGAGGTTTAAAACCCGAGATTCAACAATATCTTATCTCTCATAAATTTGCTTTATATTCAGATGTTGTCAACAGGGCTCAATTATTAGAGCGAGATAGCGAGTACGTTCAACCAAGGGACCGCAACCAGGGTCATACCGGTGGCAGCAGTCATCGGAGCAATGAAAACCAGCGGGGAGGAAAACATTCAGACAAAAGCGGTAACCACTCTGGTGGTAATCGTGGCCATGAAAATAGAAGAAGCGAGTCGGGGGGAGATTTTAAAAAGAGGAGATTCAACAATGACAATGTGAAGATGTCAAGACCAAAGAAAGAATAGTTCCAAGTGGAGGAGAACGAACCACCACGGTCATATATGCTATAAGTGCGGAAAAGAAGGACATATCACCCAAATCGCCGCCCACAACAGCTTTAAGGTATGTTATAAACTGTGGAAAGGAAGGACATATCGCCGAGATTACATCAGAAGCGAAACCAAGTCCAATGGGATGGTGACTCAAAAGGTCATCCCGTAAAAGTCAAAGTCAACAGTTCTCGGAAGAGCGTTTATCGTGGATCGGTCAAGATGCGAGGAACCCAAACGAGGTGATCACGGGTAAGCTAATCATAAATTAATGTGAAGTTTATACCTTATTAGATACCGGTGCTACCCATTCATTTATCTCTCCGCTTGTGCTCAACGTTTAAACTTGACTCGGAGAAATTAGACTTTGACCTATCTCGTGGAAACTCCGTTAGAGAAACTTTCATCACATCCCATGTTTATAAATCTTTTGATCCAAGTTGGCACCATCACATTACCCGTTGACCTTATCTCTTTAAAGATACTTGCTTTTGATGTGATTTTAGGGATTGATTGGTTAACTACTCATCATGCCAAAATTGATTGTTTTCGTAAGGTTGTCATAGTTTTCATATTCCTAATCAACTGTTCAGCGTAATTCAAGCAACTAAACCATTAAAATCAATCATCGCTATATCAAGTCATAAAGCTATTCGTTTATTAAAAAACGGATGTCAAGCTTTCTTAGCCCATGTTATGGATTTGAATAAAGACACGCCGATTTGAATAATATTCCCGTTGTTATCGACTTTCCCGACGATTTCAAGAACTTCCGGCCTACCCCGTAACGTGAAGTTGAATTCTTTATCGACCTTGAACCCGGTACAAAGCCCATTTCTAAAACCCCATATCGAATGGATCCTATTGAACTTCAAGAGTTAAAGGTCCAACTACAGGAGTTGTTGGACATCGGTTTCATTCTGGCCCCAAGTACATCTCCTGGGGTGCTCCTGCTTTTATTTGTAAAGAAGAAAGACGGGAGTATGCGACTTTTGTATCGACTATCTGGAATTGAACCATGTCACTATCAAGAATAGGTATCCGCCACCTCGTATTGATGACCTGTTTGACCGGTTGCAAGGAGCACAATTCTTTTCAAAAATCGATCTTCGATTCGGATATCATCACCAAGGTTAAAATCGAGGATATTCCAAGACCGCTTTAGAACTCCTAAGACGGGCATTATGAATTCCTAGTCATGTCTTTTGGATTGACTAATGCTCCCGCCGCTTTCATGGATATGATGAACCGAGTATTCAAGGAATATTTGGATCGGTTCGTTGTTGTCTTTTATTGATGACATCCTCATCTATTCCAAAAGTCGTGAAGATCATGAGCGCCATTTGAAGTCGGCATCGCAAAGGCTTCGTGATAACAAGCTATATGCCAAGTCAAGAAATGCGAAGTTCGGCTTGAGGAATTAGCATTCCTTGGGCACATGGTGTCAAAACATGGAGTGTCTGTTGACCCGTGCCAAGATCAAGCAATACAAAGTTGGGAGCAACCAAAGACGGTGGATCAAAAGCACGTAGCTTTTTGGGCTTAATTGGTTATTATCGAAGATTCGTGGAAGGATTCTCTTGAATCGCTACTCTCGTTAACTCACCGACTCAGTAAAGATACAAAATTTGTATGGAGCGAGGAATGCGAGAAGAGTTTCCAAGATCTCAAGAGGAGACTCATTTTAAGCACTATTTTGACAATACCATCTAGTTCGGATGGATTTGTTATCTACAGTGATGCTTCAGGCAAAGGGTTAGGATGTGTTCTCATGCAACATGGGAAAGTCAGAGCCTTTGCCTCGCGACAACTTAAAGAATATGAGAGGAATTATCCTACTCATGATCTAGAGTTGGCAAAGTAAATGTTTCGCGCTTAAAGATCCGGAGGCACTATCTATATGGGGAGAAAGTGGAGATATATTCGCACCATAAAAGCCTCAAATATTTCTTCACTCAAAAAGAACTCAACATGCGAACGACGTTGGCTCGAGCATTGAAAGATTACGACCACACTATTCAATACCATCCCGGAAAAAGCAAACGCGTAGTAGCGATTGAGTTGAGTAAAAGATCATATGCAGGAACGAAAGTGCGATGATGTCAAGTATACGATAGAACCAACTTTAATAGATAAAGTTAAAGTTGCTCAAGCCACGTAATCCGGGAGCCGATTGCGTATGAAGAAGAAAGTGCAAGAAGGTGCTATTTCGTAAGCAAGAATCGATGAAGAAGGAATACTTGAGTCCACTCTGCACTTTGTGTTCCTAACGATTACGATTTGAAGTACAAGATCATGATGGAGGCACATAATACACCGTTTTGCAATCCATCTGGAAGTACCAAAATGTATCGTGATCTTCGACATACATTTTGGTGGAACAATATGAAGAGAGAGATTGCAAAGTTTATCTCGAGGTGTTTAACTTGTCAACGTGTAAAGGCGGATCATCAAGTGCCAAAAGGTCCATTGCAACCACTTGAGATTCCGAAATGGAAGTGGGAACACATTACCATGGATTTCGTTACGGGTCTTCCCACGGTTTTTCAAGGCATAAATGCTATTTGGGTTATTGTTGATAGATTAACCAAGTCTGCTCATTTCTTGCCGATACGGGAGACTTATTCCCTTGAACGTCTTGCTCGTATATACGTAGATGAGATTGTGAGATTGCATGGCATGCCAGTATCCATAGTTTTGGATCGTGACCCAAGATTCACTTCAAGATTTTGGGTTAGCTTGCAAAAGCTATGGGCACGGATTTACGATTTAGTTTAAGATACCATCCTCAAATGGGACGGACAATCAGAGAGGACTATTCAAACTCTTGAAGATCTATTAAAACTCTGTGTCCTAGACTTCAAAGGCAGTTGGGATAAGTATTTACCATTGGTGGAATTCTCCTATAACAACAGTTATCAGGCAAGTATAGGTGTGGCTCCATTTGAAGCATTGTATGGACGAAAGTGTCGCTCTTCAATATGCTGGGATGAGGTAAGAGAAGCAACATTGTTGGGACCCGAGTTAGTACGTATGACTACAGAAAAGATCCAAATGATTCGACAACGTATACAAATGGCACAGAATCGACAAAAGAGTTATGCGGATCTTCATTGAAAGGACGTGGAATTTAGTATTCGGGATCATGTATTGTTGCGTGTGGCTCCATGGAAGGGAGTTACAAGATTCGGGAAGAGAGGAAAGCTCAATCCATGATTTATTGGTCCATTTCAGATTCTTGAACGAGTAGGAAATGTGGCCAATAGACTCGCGTTACCTCCAAGCATGTCTCATGTTCATAACGTTTTTCACAAATCTGTGCTTCGTAAATATGTGAAGGACCCGAACCACATTATTGAGTTAGAACCAGATGAGATAGTCGAAGATTTAACATACGAGGAGGTACCTGTCAAGATCTTGGATAGGAAAGAGCATGTCTTACGCACTAAGGTTATACCACAAGTTAAGGTTTTGTGGAGAAACCATGCTATTGAAGAAATGACCGGGAGTTAGAATCGTAAATGAAAGCGAGATATCCTCATCTTTTGAAACACTGTGTACGCACGCCAATTTCGAGGACGAAATTTCATAAGGAGGGAGGTCAGTAAGACCCCAAATTATTAATAAATGAAATTTATTTTCCTCTATTTATTATTTTAAAATAGTAAGGGTTGATTTGATTAATGTGGTTAGTTATGGGTAAAATGCGCAAATATTTTAAATAAACAGGTGGTTATAAAATATTCATTGTTGTCGGGGAATATTCGTTTGGTCGTTGAATATTCTTACTATCGGAGAATATTCGTACGACGGCGCAGTCTTTTGTGGGCCCCATAACGGAAAGCGATTGGATGAAGAAAACGACAAGTATAAGTTGTTTATAAATAACTACAGTAGCAGATTTGTTATCATTATCATTGTTGAATATACCCGATGGTTAAAACACACGAATACGCTGTTGCAGACAAGAAGACATACGGTATTGCACCAATTATTGATTCTTACGTAAGAAGGCACTACTCAATAATTATTACAAAGAGTTATCGTTTAGTATTTTATTTTATCGATTCAATAATTGTCTGCGTTGATATTTTATATTATCATCGTTATTTCAATATTTGTCACTACACGGTATTTTCCATTATCGAAGCAATAATTCATATTATCCGAATAATATTATTAGAAAACATTATTGGCAATGTCTAGAAAGTTCATCTAAGGAGAGGTTTGGTCACCTAATCATTGCGCCAAGAAGGAGAAATTCTTATCGAAAGCCCCTCTTTCTTGGGAACTACCGTGGTCACAAGATCGTGATTTCGTAATATTATTTGTGAATAATTAATTATTGATTTATATGATGAGAAAATATTGATTTTATGTGGATATAGATGGAGAAAATTTTTTAAAGTGACAATTGTTGAAAAATGATATTTTATCTTTTTCGATAAAATAATTTATTATTATATTTTAATAATATAATAATGGTGATTCTACAATGAATGTGGGATATATGAGTATATGAGGAGGAAGAGTATTTTTGTTGTATTTTATGATTAACACATATTTTGTGTATCGGTGGACCCCATTTCTTGACTGAAATTTGATTATAGACTGTAAAATCGCTCTGCTTATAGATTTCGGTCAATTTCTATTTGGAATTTGGAAAACTTTCTTCTGCAAAGTTGTAGAGAATTGAATTTCCTATAAAAAATCGCGAGATTCGAATTTTCTGATAAAATGGCTATTTATTATGAATTATTAAAGTTCTAAAGTTCCGAAATAATTGATTTTTGGAAGTTTTAATTATTTTTAATATAAAAAACGTTTTTGTCATTAATTGTGGGTCTTGCATGTGATGTCAATTGCTGAATTCAGATCAAGGAAGGTTGGTGTATAAAATTTAATATATATATTAATATTTTATTAAATTTTCTACTTTAGTGTTCTAAGCATTTTCCTATAAATAGGGTGCTTAGGTTAGAATTGAAAATCACACCAGAAACTGAAATCTTCTCTCTCTTTCTCTCTCGATATATTGAGCGTATTCTTGTGAGTATTTTAGTACTTTGAGTATTGCTATACGGTGCAAGTCCTTTCAGCACTATATCCAGTATACCAGTCAGAAGTACTATCCTTTTTAGGTAAGGGATGTTATTTTCTTCTCAAATGATATTATTTCTTCAATATCATTATGCTGAAATATTGGTTGGAACTTTTTATCAAATTTGGAACTTTTCAGTTACGTCTGGGTTACTATTCATGAGTTTTAGTTACTATTCATGAGTTACTATTCACGAGTTACTATTCACGAGTACTATTCACGAAGATGATGATGTTTTTTTGTGAAATTTCTATCTTTTGGTGTTTGAGTTACTATTCACATATACTAAGACTATTCACGATATCTGCACTATTCACGAATACGACATTATTCACGTAAAAATTAAATTTTCTTTTTTTTTCGTCCAAGATATCTATTATGGATACTAGTTTTGATTGTATCCATGTTTTGATCATTCTTGAATTTTACTCCACTCGGGTTATTTATGAAGTATTTTGAACTTGGATTGTTTAAAGTACTGAATCCTTAATATTTGTTCTTTTGTTTCACTTTGGATTCGCTTTTCTTTAAAATATTTTTCATCATCCTCAATCCTAAATGATGATATATAATTGAATATCTTTGGCCCGTGAGTGCAAAGATGAATGATTTCTGATGAATATCTTTGGCCCGTAGTGCAAAGATGAACAAGTGTTTAGATGAACATGACCAACTGATGAATATCTTTGGCCTGTAGTGCAAAAATGAATATTTGATTCCAGATATATATTGATTGATGTTACAGGGATAAAAGATAGACGATGAACTTTTAAATTCATATATAGAAGATAGTAGTTTGCATTCTCTACTTAACTCTTCTAATGAATTATTATTTCCGCTGCGAATATTGATTTAAAACTTGTTGTCTATTGTATTCTATTAGATTTTTTCCTGTTGAAGACTAACGATAATTTGTTTTATATTATCTTAGTCATAATGTTCTTTACTGGGCTAGTTGAGCTCACCCTTTTCCTTGTTGTTCCATTTTTCTTCTCAGGAGGTGAGAGAATGTAAGTACTACTAGTGGGGGGTGTGGAATGATGGTTCTAGAAGTTGTTTTAGTAGTCCTCACCATTTTTATAAAATAATGTATCAATAATTGTACCGAGGACTTATTTGAGTGTGAATATTGTCTAGATGACAATATTTGTATTTAAACTCACAGTTTTTATGTTGTATTAATAAAGTTGTAGTTGTTTCGTACTCATGTATTTTGACGACTCGTAATGGGTGTTGTATATACTATTTTGGGGGCGCCACAATTACTATTCATGAGTTCTTATTCATGAGTTACTATTCATGAGTTACTATTCACGAGTTACTATTCACGAAGTTTCTTATTCACAGTACTATTCACTACAAAATTTGTTTTTTTTCTAACCAAATTATAGTTGATTTATGAATATTACTCTGGAGATTAAAATTATATATTGATTATATTGATTTTATTATCATATATAATATTTTTATAACCCTGATGTTGAAATTCTCTTTCAATGGAGTGTAAAGATGAGTAGATTATTGGTATGATCATGACTAGGGTTCTCTTTGGCCAGTAGTGAAAAGTTGAATAGATCATGACCATTGAATTTATAATTGAATATCTTTAGCTTAAGTGCAAAGGTGAATTGATCAACATGGTTATAATTATTGTTTATATAAATTCTGAAATGATTATATATTTCTTTGAGATATTAATATCTTTGGCCTGTAGTGCAAAGATGAATTGTTGATGAATATCTTTGGCCAGTAGTGCAAAGATGAACTGTTAATGAATATCTTTGGCCCGTAGTGCAAAGATGACCTGTTGTTGAATATCTTTGGCCAGTGGTGCGAAGATGAACTGTGGATGAATATCTTTGGCCCGTAGTGCAAAGATGAATTTATTAGTATGATTATGAACAGGAACTGTGATTTGGTATAACCATGATCTTTGATGTTTCAGGTAAAGACATGTGATGAAAATTATATTCGTCCTGGGTACGAAGAGGAATTTAGAATCACAATTATGATCATGAGATATTCATATAATTGTGGAAAGGAATTGTTGATTGATGTTACAGGGATAAAACATTGTTGGTGGACTTTTAACATGTAGAAGATAATAGAATGTATTGTCTATTTGACTCTTCTAATGGATTGCTCGTTCCACTGCAACTATGGTTGAATTTTTTATCATCTACCATATGTTCTAAATCTCTGATTTGTTATTGATGAAGGCTATTGATAATTTAATTATCTTTAGTCATGATATTCTTTACTGAGCTAGTTGTGCTCACCCTTTTGCTTCACAATTCTTTTCGTGTAATAAAAGTGTATTGGGTCGAAATTTGGGTAACAAGGAATAGAAGCGGTGGTCTCTAGGTGTGGAGTTCTCCCTAAAGCAGTATAAACAAGTGTGTTGTATACATCTTTTAGTAGTTATATTTGGTGAATCATATAGGGAGGCGAACCCAACGTTGGAAGGTGTTTTGCCACTATCATACAAGATGTCTAATGACATACAACCTCGTGTCATCATAAAGGCGAGGTTGTGCTCATCCACTTCTTGAGTATATTTACTGAGCACTACCTATATAATCTTGGTGTTTGTTAGAAGTATAATTCTCAATTTGAGGCAGTGGAGATAATGATAAGTCAAGAGAAGACTCACCATTGGGAAGAATATGATAGTAATCTTCTCGTTTTTCTTTGGGGTTTATTGGGTCAACCGAGGATAATTACGTGGCAATATGATATCTATCATAACCTAGAAGCATGGCCTCCCACGTATACGAAGGTTTCTTGAGCACTTCCCAAAAATTCTAATTTTTAAAAGCAGTTTTGACTATACCTTTATGTAAGGTGTCATTGTGACGTCTTATCCACGATTGGGACATGAGTCACAGTTGGTATATATTTGTATCCAAACTCACAGCATATGTGTTGTTGTATTTTGTACGACAATTGATGTAATAAAGTTGTAGTTATTTTCTGTACCATGTATTTGGCGACTCAGAATGGGTTGGATGGAATTGACCTATTTTGGGGTTGTCACAGTTGGTATCAGAGCTTAGGGATATGATCTCTGGCGGAGATCAGGGAATATAACTAGGAGGGGAGAGATGAGTAAATCCTTCGCTAGTGTGTCCTACCTAAGCTTATTTGTTGGTTAGTCATAATATCGGGATATTATGTGATATGTTAATTTGTTTAATTAACCCTTGTTTTATGGCAGTATTTGAGAATGGCTACTGAGAATGTTAACAATGGAGTGAATGAGACCGTGGGGATACCTCTAATCACTAACCATGATAATGTGATTAGAGATATCCATGTGGTGAGTGAAGAATTGATAGTTACACCCGAGATAGTCACAGAGGTAACAGCTGAGAGTGAGGAAGAAGAGGAAGAAGAGGTACCTGAGGAGAGTTTATTAGAGGTATTATATGATCAAAATGTAGAATTTCAAAATCGTATTCATGAGTTAGAAGAAGCGAAATTTGAAGAACGACGGTGAGTGCCGTGGAACAAAAGGATGCAACAATTCAAGTGTGTGTTACCCGATATGTGATGCTTGAACAGAAGCATTCTTTGGCAGAATATAAGATGATAAAGATGGAATCTGAGCTGAAAGAAGAAAAAACTAAACGATTAAGAATGAGTGATACATGGGTAAAAGCCACACGACACGTGGATATTATGGAAAGAGATGTCCGATCTAAGAAGGCTAAAATAGATGACATGAATTTCTCTTTTTGGAAAGCAATTGGGAGAACCTAACATCGAGTTTTGAATTACCCTGTACATAGCGGTCAACCTGAATTCGATATGGATCGAAGATTGATGATTCGGATCATGAAACGAAGAGAATACGACGAGGCGGTTGAGGGAGGAATATGTCTATAGAAAAAATATATTCCAACGGTAGTGATGACGCTTAAATCTTTTGAGACAAGTCAAAAGCCGGGTAGTTCGAGGATGGCGGTTGTCATGACTTCCCAACAAATGAGGAACCCAAATGAAGTTATCATGGGAGATGGAGAAATCATGATGACCAGGGAGATAGAATCTGAAATGGAAGCAAGGTATTCTCAACTTTTGAAATACCAGCACGTAAATTTGGGGACGAAATTTCATAAGGAGGGAGATTGTAAGACCCGAATTTTATGAAATAAAAGTATTCAATTTTTCTTATAATTACTATTAGGTAAATGGTTAAATTGATAAAAGTTAAAGTTAAGGGTGATATGTGAATTTTTTCAAAATACACAAGTGGTTATAAAATATTCATTGTTGTGGGGAATATTCGTTTGGTCGTGGAATATTCTTTACGTTGGGAATATTAAATGCGGCCAGTATGACCATTTGTAGGGGCCCCATAATGAATAAGCTGTCGGATGAAGAAAATGACAAAATTAAGTTTTTATAAATAGTATGTAATCAATTCTGAATTAACATTGTTGGAATACCCGGTTGGTAAAATAAAGTAATACGTTAGCGTTGTTGCCTTGCGATACTGCGGTATTACATAGTATTTTGAATTATTGATTCTTACGTAAGAAGGCACTACTCAATAATTGTTATAGTAATTCTTATTCAATATTTTATTTTATTGATTGATAGTTGTTGCATTGATATTTTATATTATTGTTGTTTGATAATTATCAACGCACAATATTTCTCATTAACGGATCAATAATTCATATTATTTAAATAATATTATTAGATAGCATTATTGACAATGTCTAGAAAGTTACATCGATGAGAGGTTTAGTCACCTAATTGCTTGGCGCTTGATGAAGGAGAAATTTTTATTGGAAAGCCCCTCTTTTCTGAGGAGCTACTTTTTGTCATAATTGTGATTACGTAATATTATTTATGAATAATTAATTATTGATTTATATGATAAGGAAATATTTATTTGATGTGGATATAAATGATGGATTTATTTATGTGGTTATAAATGAAGGAATTAATGTTGAGGTATTTTATCGGTATTTTTGTCGGAATGAAGGTATTAAAAATTATACCGGTGTTTTTGATATATATTGCGTGAGTTATAATTTTTAATAATCAAACCGTTGGATCGTTGTAATTTTTGGATATGTTATACATATATAAGTTGAGTATATGTCCACAAATTTTGAACCGTTAAAATGAGCGTATGATCATTATGAAGTTTAAGAGGTGAATGGTTCAGAAATTGTTGAAGTATCCGAATTTAGCATTTTGGTGGAAAATTCTAGAATTGAGTGGACCCCACTTGTGGTTGGTGAAGAAATGTGCTGAATTTTATTTCAAATGTGGTGGGTGGGAATAATAGCGAGTAAAAGCCATCGAGTGGTTGGTCAAATCTGCTTTAAATTTTCCTATAAATAGAGGCTAAGTTAGAATTGAAAATCACACCAGAAACAAGTTTTCTCTCTTTTTCTCTCTAGATTATTGAGTGTATTTTGTGAGTATTTAGATACTTTATGAGTTGATATTCATCAGTGCAAGTTTTCTTCAGCGTCATATCCGATATCCAGTCAGAAGTACTGCTCTTTTGAGGTAAGGGATAATAAGGGATTTTAAGGGTTAATATGTTTTTCAGTTCGTACTTCTTTCGTCCTTCAGAAAATTCTGGAAAAATTTGAAATGATATATTGATGAGTTTTATTGATTGTGTCCAAAAATGGTGATTTTTCGATGTATAGATTAAGAGTTATGAATTTTATGAGAAAAGACTATTTTAAAAGTAACCGCTTATAACTCCTTGTGGTTAACTCCAAAATTGATGAAATTTTTATTGGAAGTACATCTATATAATATCGATTGTACTCTGTGAATTTGAATTTTTGGATAAAAGTACAATTTATGATAAATGTCTAAATATTAAATTTGTTTTAGCCGTATGAAAAATAGTAAATGAATTTTAAAAATTCTAAGAAAAATATATATTCAATATGGGACTATATTCGCTAAATCAAAAAAAGAAATATTTTGGAACTGATTTGGTATTTTTTCATGAAAATGGACTAGTTATGAATAAATGAGTTAAATATGTTATGTGAAGGAAGAAAATTGGAAAATATGATTTTATGGCTTGAGAATCATATATGTGGTATATGCAGATTTTTGATGAGGGTTTTGGTTATTGGTGATGAAACCTTATAAGTTTGGCATTTTATGATGATTAAATGCATTATTTAGTAAAGTGTAAACAGTTAAAATAAATTGTTTATAAGTTTAAGAAATGTTATTCTTTCAATATCATTATAGAAATATTGGTATGGATTTTATTGTGGAATTTCTACCTTTTGTCGGGTTGTCGGGGTTACTATTCATGAGTTACTATTCATGAGTTACTATTCAAGGTACTTATTCACTACAAAATTGGTTTCTTTTTCTAACCAAATTATAGTTGATTTATGAATATTACTTTAGAGATTAAAACTATATATTGATTATATTAATTTTATTATCATATATAATATTTTTATAACCCTGATGTTGAAATTCTCTTTCAATGGAGTGTAAAGATGAGTAGATTATTGGTATGATCATGACTAGGGTTCTCTTTGGCCAGTAGTAAAAAGTTGAATTGTGACTGGTATGATCATGACCATTGAATTTATAATTGAATATCTTTAGCTTAAGTGCAAAGGTGAATTGATCAACATGGTTATAATTATTGTTTATATAAATTCTAAAATGATTATATATTTCTTTGAGATATTAATATCTTTGACCTGTAGTGCAAATATGAATTGTTGATGAATATCTTTGGCCAGTAGTGCAAAGATAAACTGCTAATGAATATCTTTGGCCAGTAATGCAAAGATGAACTGTTAATGAATGTAGTGCAAAGATGACCTGTTGTTGAATATCTTTGGCCAATGGTGCGAAGATGAACTGTGGATGAATATCTTTGGCCCGTAGTGCAAAGATGAATTTATTAGTATGATTATGAACAGGAATTGTGATTTGGTATAACCATGATCTTTGATGTTTCAGGTAAAGACATGTGATGAAAATTATATTCTTCCTGGGTACGAAGAGGAATTTAGAATCACAATTATGATCATGAGATATTCATATAATTGTGGAAAGGAATTGTTGATTGATGTTACAGGGATAAAACATTATTGGTGGACTTTTAACATGGAGAAGATAATAGAATGTATTATCTATTTGACTCTTCTAATGGATTGCTTCGTTCATTACTGCAACTATGGTTGAATTTTTTTCATCTACCATATGTTCTAAATCTACGATTTGTTATTGATGAAGGCTATTGATAATTTAATTATCTTTAGTCATGATATTCTTTCTTGAAGCTAGTTGTGCTCACCCTTTTGCTTCACAATTCCTTTCGGGTAATAAAAAAGTAAATTTGGGTCGGCGGGGTAGTAATGAGGAATAGAGCGGTGGTCTCTAGTGTGGAGTTCTCCCTAAATAGTATAAACAAGTGTGTTGTATACATCTTTTAGTAGTTATATTTGTTGAATCATATAGGAGAGGCGAACCCAGCGTTGGAAGGGTGTTTTGCCACTATCATACAAGATGTCTAATGACATCTGACCTCGTGTCATCATAAAGACGGGGTTGTGCTCATCCACTTCTTTGAGTATATTCTGAGCACTACCTATATAATCTTGGTGTTTGTTTGAAGTATAATTCTCAATTTGAGGCAGTGGAGATAATGATAAGTCAAGAGAAGACTCACCATTGGGAAGAATATGATAGTAATCTTCTCGTTTTTCTTTGGGGTCTATTGGGTCAACCAAGGATAATTATGTGGCCATATGATATCTATCATAACCTAGAAGCATGGCCTCCCCGTATACGAAGGTTTCTTGAGCACTTCCCAAAAATTCTAATTTTAAAAGCAGTTTTTGACTATACCTTTATGTAAGGTGTCATTGTGACGTGCTATCCACGATTGGGACATGAGTCACAGTTGGTATATATTTGTATCCAAACTCACAACATATGTGTTGTTGTATTTTGTACGATAATTGTTGTAATAAAGTTGTAGTTATTTTATGTACCATGTATTTGGCGACTCAGAATGGGTTGGATGGAATGGACCTATTTTGGGATTGTCACAATTGTCATCATCCTCATATTTATATTTTTTGAAAGTCATCTGTGGCCTGTAGTGTATAGATGGACTTGGTATGATTATGACCAGGAATTATTCGGTGTAATCATGACCGTAATGTTACAAATGATGTGGTAAAAGTCCTCATTGGCCCGTAGTGCATTGATGGACAGTTGTTGGCATGATCATGACCATTATTGAATACACAAATATTCTTGGCCCGTAGTGCATGGATAATTGTGGTCGTGATACTAAAGAATATCCTTGGGTAGTAGTGCGGAGGTGATTCGATGATGTAGATTATTTATTAAGTCGAGTCCCCGTGATAAAAGTGATGAAAAACCTTTTAAATCATAAAAGATAGTAGATTTTATGCTCTACTTGACTCTTTTAATGGATTGTTTGTTCATTATGATTAAACTTGATGTTTGTTATATTGTATCGGTTTAACTTTGTTTAAGGCTAATGATAATTTTATACGCATTATCTTAGTCATAATATTTCTTCTTGAGCTAGTTGAGCTCACCCCTTTCTTTCTTTATTCTCTTGAAATGAGAATATAATTTGGAATGAGTCGAGGGGAGCGGAGTGATGGTCCTAGATGGTGCATTAGTAGTCCTCACTATACGTGAAATAGTGTGATAATAATTGTAATGAGGACTCCTTTTGAGTTTGTATACTCTCTAGAGACAATATTTGTATTCAAACTCACGATTTATGTTTTGTCGTATTGTATACTGACGGTTTGATATTAAATATTTATATAAGTATTATATAAGTATTTAATGGCAATTTGAGTTGATGTGGTTTAGTTAATTATTTGTTGAATAAATAATTTAGGAGCTAAAAAATTTACTTGCTATGAGATTATATACTAATTTAATTTAATAATTAAATTAGAGAGCTAATAATGATTAAGCTGAATTATAGTATTTTAATTGTAATTTGTGATTAAAATAAAGTGTTAGTTAGTTGAATAAAATTATAATTATAAAGAAATTATAGTTTTGTGATAATGATTTATGTGTTAAAGTAATTTAATAGGTTAATATTTTAATTGATTAAATTGATTATTTAATTTAATAAGGAGTGTGACAAATAACCTTGCTATAAAGGAGTTGTTAAAATAAATTAAAAGAGTTTAATTTAGTTTTTGCCAAACAAAGGCCTAATGCTATTAAGTCTTTAATATAATTGTGTTTTTCCAAACAAGGCATAAAAGATTATTTGGTTATATTTTTAGTGGTTGTGAAACAAGCCTTATGGCTTTTGATTTTCAAAACTCGAATAAGCGATATCAGTTATATGTTTTATATTTATATCATATAATAAATATATATTATATCTTATACGTTATATCATAAGACGTAAGAATAGAGGAGAGAGGTTAGAGAAAAGAAAAGAAAAACTCAGAGGAAGAAGAAGAGAAGAGAGGAAGAAAGGCTAGAGATTGAAGAAGAAGAAACTTGAGAATAGAAAGGAATAACCATCATCATCTTCTTCAAGGTATTTCTCCTATTATTTTAGTTTTTAAAAGTTTAGTTTTTCTCTTCCCAAATTCTCTGTAGAATCCTTGTGTAAACATGAATTTTTGTTGCTATGTGGCTTTATATGACATACTAGTGATGTTAAAATGATTTTCATAAGTTATAGTCAATGTATTGTTGTTATGTATGTAGTTTGTGAAGAAAACCTTTTTACAGAGAATTTTTGGTGAATGAGTATGGGTTAATTTAAAATAGAAATTGAGGGTTAATTAGTTGTTTAGTTGATAAATTGATCATCTAATTTGATAGAGTATGTATAATTATTAATAAGATGCTTTGAATTAATTATTTTGGTTGAAAAACAAAATTTACAGTGTTCGTTTTCATTGAAATATCAAAAATGGAGTTTTTGTCAAAAATAGTGAAATTGGATGTTTTAAATTCGTTTATGTTGTTGTATGGGTAGAAACATGTTAGAAGTTCTTGAATTATGTCTACGTGAAGTTTTGTAGGAATTGCGTGTGAATTAGTGCATTAGAAAGCGAGCTTGTAGGCCAAATTGGCTTTTTCTTGTCTTGTTTTTTTGAAGCTATCGGTAAATCTTTGAAGTTTGAGGTAGCTTTCTTGACCCGATCTGATCTAAATCTAAAAAGTTGTTATGACAATGAATGAATATATTCATATGGTTCGTCACTTTGGGCCGTACACCTTGGTAGCAGCGTAAGCGTAAACCTCTATTAAAAGGTTGTTCGTCTAAAAATTATTTAGAATCTGAAGCCGCATTTAACTTATGGTGATAAACATTTGTTGTCCATTACGATATTTGATGAAAACCCGACATATCTTCTTTGGTAAAACATCTTATTATCGATTTAAAAACGACTAAACAACTAATTAACCTCGACAGCGATGCTGTAAAATTTCTAATTACAATACATATAACAACTTCAGTATTCATATAAGCCACATTTAAAAATTCAGTTCTCTGAGAAAAAACTTAATTCTAACAAGGTTATTCTTTTCTTTTCTCTCTAACTTCTTTATAACTTCTTCTACTTCTTCTTTTCGTCTTTATGATATAGCATTATGAGATATAATATATATTTATTATATGATATAAATATAAAACAAAGATATCGGTTATTTGGTTTTATCAAAAGCCATAAAGCGATAACCAAATAATCTTTATGCCTTGTTTGGAAACTTATTTCAAATTTTTAACTAAATTAAAAAAATTGCCTTCTATTAAATTAAATAATCAATTTAATCAATTAATTAATCTATTAAATTACTTTAACACATAAATGTTATCCACAAAACTATAAAAAATACATTAAATACTTATATAATTAAAATAAATATTTAATATTGCAAATAAATATTTAATATATATTATTTAATTATTTATTCAACAAATAATTAACTAAACTACATCAACTCAACTTGAACAATTATTTATTCAACAAATAATCATATCCATTAAATACTTATATAAATCAATAAATATTTAATATTACACTTTAAAATTCTGGAATGTTACAATGTGTTTACAGCTTCGACCCAAAATATCTTAGGAAGTTTACTTTCTTGTACCAAAGTTCTAGTTGTTTCTTGTAATGTTCTATTCTTTCTTTCCACTACTCCATTTTGTTGAGGAGTTCTTAGAGCTGAAAATTCATGGCTAATTCCTTTTTTATCACAAAATATTATAAAATCTTTTTGAAATTCAGTATCGTGATCACTTCTTATCTTTACAAGTTTGAGACTATATTTTGTTTCCAAATTTTTTATCAATTTCTCAAATTTTTGAACGCTTCATCTTTAGTTTTCAAAAACAATACCCATGTATATCTAGAGAAATTATCAACTATTAAAAATGCATAAAATTTACCATTAATACTAGCATGTCTTTCTGGTCCATACAAATCAAGATGAAGTAATTGCAAGGGAGAAGAAGTTGATACCATATTCTTTGCGGTAAATAATGTTCTTACTTGTTTCCCGAGTTGACAAAGAACACATATTCCCCTTTTTTATACTTTATTTTTGGCAATCCTTTGACGAGATTCTTTGAGGACAATTTCTTGATTAGATCCATATGAACATGCCCCATCTTCCTATGCCATAAGTTAGCCTCATCTTGCATAGAGGCAAGACATAGTTCTTCATCCTGTTGCTCAAAATCAAGAGTATATATATTTCCTTCCCTTTGTGCAACTAGAGTAGTATTGTTAGTGTCATGAAAAATTGTACATTTTTCTTTTTCAAAATTTACCTGATGACCATTATCCATTAATTAACTAACACTTATAAGATTAAATTCAAGTCCACTAACAAGATGTACATTATCAATATTAACCTTAACATTACCAATTTTACCTTTTTCGATAATTTTGCAAGTTTGATTATCTCTAAATGTGACCGTTCCATTTTTCTTCTTGATTTTTAACTTCACAAACTTTGATTTGTCACCAGTCATGTGAAGAGAGCATCCACTATCAAGAATCCATTTTTGAGATGGAACCCTTTCCTTGAAACATACCTGTCAAGAAAAGATATTTCATCCTTTTGGTACCCACATCTTTTTGGGTCCTTTAGTGTTAGTTGCAAGTAAATCACCCTTTTTAATCCATACCTTTTTAATCTTGTTTTTCTTAAAACAATATATATCCAAGTGACCTTTAATACCATAATTTCTACATGTTGTGAAAGGAGAACAATAATTTAATCTAAAACATGATTTAGATTTTAGTATTTCATATCTCCCTTTTTATGCATAGGGTTATAATCAATTCCCTGTTTTTCAAAACTAGGTCTTTGTTTACCTAATATGACATTTAAGTTTTCTTCTCCTTGAACAAATTTAGCAATAAACAATTTTAACGAATCTATTTCCTTTTGAAGTTCATTAGTAGGAACAGTTTTGCAAAGAGATTCATCACTAAATGCATCAATAAATGCATCTCTCATTTTTAGTTCATTAGTCAATTTTTGAACTTCATTATTCAGATAATTTACCTTATTAAAAAGTATTTTGTTATAATTATCAAGATAATCTTTCTTAGGAATCAAAATCTTTTCTTCTTTGCATGATGTCTCTTTTTCAATTTCTTTCTTTTCATCTATCAAAGAATCAGCCTCACTCATTAATATATTTACCAAATCTTTCAAATAGGCATTCTTTTCTTTTAATTTTTCATTTACTTGTTTCAAAGAATTAAACTCATAAATAGATACCTCATTTGATTCACCTTCTATTCCCATGAAGCATACTTGAGCTATTTCATCCTTGGCATCGACCTCAACTTCGGACTCCTCATCATCACTCCAAGTAACAAGGACTTTGTTTCTTTTATTATCTTTGAAGCTCGTTTTTTCTTTGTTATTTAGTTGAAAGCAGTCCTTCTTGAAGTGCCCCGGACCTCCACATTCAAAACATGTCTCCTCGGTTTGTTTTCCTTTGAATTTATTTGAGTTGAAAGTATTTTTCCTTTTTGTTCTTCCTTTGTAGTAGTCCTTTGAGTCTTCTTGACATCATGACTATCTCTTCATCCGAGTCATCATCAAGCTCTTCTTTATTTCCTACATTAAGAGCTAGAACTTTTCTTCGAGGAGTTTCCTTCTCATCATCATATCTCTTTAATTGATGTTCATATTCCTCAAGTTCACCGAAAAGAGTTAGAGTATCCATAGTAGAAATAGTAGCAGAATCTTGAAGAGTAGTAATTTTAGAAGCAAACCTCTTGGGCATAGCCCGTAGTAACTTATGGTTAATCTAACTTTGTGGAATGGATTTGTCAAGTAGCTTTAAAGAATTTAGGAGAACTACGAACCTTGTTTGGGCCATTTTTATGGTCTCGTCTATCTCAAGTTTGAACATTTCATAGTCATGCATGAGCATGCTTAGTTTAACTTCTCGTACTTTGGATGTACCTTCATGACTTACTACTAGAGTGTCCCAAATTTCCTTAGTTGTGTTACATGGGGAAACTTTTTCGATCTCAAATTGTACCATGCCGCTAAGTAATGTGTTCATATCATTGAATCATAGGAGACCATGAAAGTTTCAGTTGAGTCCATTTCTTGTAAAGTCTTTGGAGTATCGTCATCTTTCCTTGGAATAACCAGTTCATTCTCCACAACCCACCATTCCCAAGGATCTCTTTTAAGGTAGATCCTCATTCAGAATTTTCAGAAGTTGTAGTTTTCTGTTCCATGCAACAGATGAGGTCTATTTGTTGATTGACCTTCTTAATTGTTGTTCCTGAACTGTGTCATGTTAGAATCTTTCCCTACAAGTCACCTTTAAGACCAAGATAAGTGAAATTCAGATAAGGCACACTTATAGGGGGGTTGAATAAGTGTGGGAACAAACTATGACCAATTTTTATTTTAAACCAAACCACAGAATTTAGCCTAATATATTATTGAATGCAGCTTGCTGGATAAATACAGTCTACTGGATTGGGTCTTTGATTTTATAGTTGAATGAAAATAACTTGCTGAATTTATATCCTTGTAAAAATACTAGGTGTTAATAAATTTTCTTAAGATATCCAAATTTTAATTATCAAAATAATTAAATAACTTTTTTGGGCAAATAAGGTAAAACAAGTAATAAGATGAACACTAAGATTTTTTACGTAAATCGACTCCTTTTACAAAATAGATTATTTCAAAACTTGAATTACAAAATTCTCTTGAGCACTTTTGTTTCTTGTGTACCAATGCACTCCTTAAGCACATATGCTTCCTTGAACTTATTTGTAAATAATTCTTAATCCACCCAGATTAAATATTTTTAGACAATTCTTAGTCTAAATAAAAAGATTACAAATATAGAGGTCTAATGATTAAAATAAATAATTAATTTAACAATGCAAGGCTCAACTAATGAATGCAATGATCAAAGAGTAATGAGATATCACCAATTTAGAGCTTACGAAAATTTGCTGAAAATAATCTGAATTTTAATTGCAGCAGTCAAGTAATTGCACCAAAACAATTTTATAGTTTTTCAATGTATAATAGCGCAATATTAATTCGTGTCCATGACCTGATATCTCAATTAAATTTATAGTCTTTAAAAAATATTACCGTTGCAAATAAATCTAAACAAATTCTGTTTCAAAGTATATCTCTTAAACACTCAAATTTTATTTCTGTTAGAGACAAATCAGAAAGGATAATATATAACCAGTACATATCAATCTATGTATATCTTCGGATAACACAAGTCAAATATATTATTTATTTGACTTCTTCAAAGACAATCCACTAAAGTGATATGAATTAGAAATAGATCCGTAATAATCACCACATGTAAACATATCACACTGTTTTGAAATAATCCACTTAGAAGATATGTCAGTTCCGTAATAAATGATTTTCAGGATAATCATTATCAAGACTTTAGCATTCAAATGTCATTATATATTTAACCTCCTTCCACGTGTATCAGGATCCCTTATAACAAATATACTTCTTAGGTAATCACAGAAGTAAGAAACCCACTGATCTTGGACTTCCTTCCATCAAATAATCTTTTACGCAATTACTCGAATTTATTTTGATAGCACAAACCAGTACTCCAAAAAATTATGCTCAGTTTATTTTATATGAAAATTATATTGTAAACTTAAAATAAATTATTTTAGGCAACATGATACTGCCAGTTTACCCTTTCAATTTTTAAGCTACCATTTTATTTAACCACTTAACATAAATTAAATGCATAAAAAATGTCCTAGAGCCTTGAATTAAAAAATCAAATATTTGCAATGACCTTACATTAAATTCTTAGACTCAAATATCTTCAATCTCTTTCAGACAATCCACCAAAATTCCTCTTGTTAGTTTCCTGAAATTTCATAGTAAAGAATTTTGTATAAAGATTAAGTCATCATCAAAACACCATGTTAGAATAGGACCAAGTCAACAAATGCCAACGATATCAAATACGAAATGTTATTCACCACCTAAACATGTTCACCTCAAATTAAATATAATCCAAAGTAATAATTTCAAAATAATTCGTAATCCATTTAAGATACATTTAATTATCGCTTGAAATCATTATTAATACTCCAAAACTTAAACAACAATAACAAAACCCAATATGACAAATTATTCTTAAAACGTCAGTTCACTATTTTGGTCTTTTCACCATTAGTTAAAATGCGACTAAAATCCAATTGCACTGCTCAAAACAATTACAAAACCAAATGAATAATGCTACTATTATAAAACCTCAATAAAATTTTCATCAAATAACAAGTCTTGAGCCTAAAACAATACCAACAGAGGTACTACAACTCCTCTAAATCAAAGTCCAACAAAATCATACCATAATACTCAACCGAAAAAATTAATCATCTCATGTTTATCCTTGACTTGACCCATGATGTCTTAGCTCTCGAAACAAGATAACCTGTAATATTGTAAGGGGTGAGCGATGAAGCACATCAAGTAGCAATCCTTACTATTTAAGTGGATCAAGTATAATTTGCAAAACACATTTTCGAAATAACTTTTGTTCGATAAAATAGTTAGTATGCTTTCAAAACTAAAAAATTCATAACGAAGCAAATTCACATTAAAAAAATGTTTTCAATGTATTTAATATATTTTTTAATCCACAACCTTATTGACTAAGGTTATAATAGCCCTGTAACACGACCCAAAAATTCAATAACGTTAATGATTACGAACCCTACTAAGGTATCTAATATGCATGTTCCCCGAAGGACATCTAAAAGGGGTGCGCCTTAGTAGGTATTATATTAGCTCCAGAACTAAACCTAATCAATAATGGGTTCTATACATAGTCAAATTGAGGATTTCAAAATCTTTTCTTAATATTATCGATATTTTAAACAATATTTTTCACAATTCAAAATCATATAATCTCATTTCACAGTTCAAAAATAAATACTTGATCCAAAGTTTGAAATAAAAGAACATAACATTTTAATTTAAATGGAAGCCTTAAATAAAAAATAACAAATTTTGAAACCATACATTTAGGCATCCGAGTAATTACTAAGGTATACATAAAAGTAAACGATAATTTAAAAGTACTAAATAGTTCGAAAAGCCACTTACCGTACAAGTACCCAAAAGATTAATCTCGTGATACAAAACGTCGTCTCAACTAGAGAATCAACTAGCATTTCACCTCATAACACTCCTCTGCATAATTAGAGTTTTAATAATTAATCATAAATCCTAAACATCCAATTTTCAAATTTGTCCAAATATAATCAAGACCTCAGGTCACTATTTATACCAAAAATCCCTCATATTTAACTTATTTTCTAAATATAAAATTATA
Organism: Panax quinquefolius; assembly: GCA_020205615.1. Taxonomy (NCBI): domain Eukaryota; kingdom Viridiplantae; phylum Streptophyta; class Magnoliopsida; order Apiales; family Araliaceae; genus Panax; species Panax quinquefolius. Next base: position 40,318,647 of record CM035162.1, on the reverse strand, counting down.
AACAGAAACAAGAATTCAAATACTCCAATTTAGCCTTAAGAATCACCTAAATCGGATTTAAAATCATTAAGTTATATATTTTTAAACATTATAACTTGTTGCTGAAAATTTTGATACAAAAATTTCAAAGTAGCCCTTTCTTAAAATTCATAACAAATCATATGTTAATCTTTAACCGTTCAAAATTGGTGAACATATTCTCAACTTATATATGTATAACATATCCAAAACTTATAACGACCCAACGGTCGAATTAAGAAATATAACCCACACAATATACCTTAAAATATCGAAACTGATTTTCATATTTTAACGTTTACATTCAATCAAATTATATTGCTAAATATAAATTTATCTCCTCTTTTCGATTATCATGATATCTAATTCCATATCTATATTTTATTTAAAAACAATCTCTAATTTAAAAACCCTCGTAACTAAACTTAAAATCAAAATATAAAATAATATTTACCTTTCTTGTTCGTCTTTCCTCAATACGTAGTAGTAAAAAAATTTAACGTTCGGGTCTTCTAGATTTTTCAAAATCTCTTTACGTCTTCACAAAAATTGTAGCTCCAGAAAAGATACACGAAATAGACTCAAGAATCACTCAATTTGAAGTTAATATGACTAAGTTATGAATTTTTAAAAGTAGGGCTAAAAATAGTAACAAGAATCGAGATAGGTTACGGTTTTCAGTAATTTAAGGCATGTAGATGACGTCAAATAACTTCTCTCCTTCTTCAAAATTGTAGAGGACAAACAATTGAATAAACATGCTTTGAATTCACTCAATTCTGACATCGGATGAATTAATTATGATTTTTCTAATGGACTGCGATACACATAAGAATTCTACCCGGGAATTCAACTAATCAAATTAGAATATGATTAGGGCTACATGTCTACTCTTTAAATATAACAAGGAAACAATAGGAGTTACCAAAACCCTAATGGACTCTTCAATTTTAATCAATTCAATTATTTAATTAGCTACTAAAAGAATTTAATTTTCCAAGAAAGAAAAAAAATAACATACCTTTTTAAATTCAATTATGCTTTTAAAAAATTTTAAATTATTAACAAAAATTCGGGTCATTACAAATATAGTATTGGAATTTGTTTGTAATACATTTTAAAAACTTACCCCTTCATCAAGTATAACCAAGTAGTGTTTAACAACATTTCAATTTTTGGATTGATTGCATCCCATTTTCTAGTATGTTTGGATTTCCCCATCGAGTTCAGATAGTAAAGAATAGTAAAAAAAATAGGGAACTGATATTTTTACATAAAAAAGTAATATTTTCACATGATCTATTTAGATTAATAGTAAGCGGGTTCACATCTCCATGCGAAAGAGATTTATATGAAAATATCATTTTAATGTGTGAAAATATCAATTTCCTAAAAAATATGCTTCAATCATGAGTAGTGATTATTTGACTCTAAGAAATATTGAAATTTGTTAATGTAGTGGAAACTATTTATAGGTGAATTTGGCTGATATTAAATTTGATATATTCTGAACTGAATATTAACAAAAATATATTCTCTCATTTATATGAAGATAAATTAGCAAAAATATATTCTCTCATTTATATAGATGAAGATAAATTATTTGTATTCACGAAACTTGAAAAAAATTAAAAATTGATCCACCTAAACATTGAATATTTTTGTAACACTCCAGTCCCACATCGAAAGATAGGGGAAAAATTTGTCTGCATATAAGGAAATAAGTTACTACCAATAGTACCTTCAAGTCATGACCTTTTGGGAGCCTGTGGTGGGCTAAGATGACCCAAGAAGATACTATTGAGCAAGTAGTTGAGGTTTTATTTTGATGGACTTGATTCGATTCGGACTTAGGATTTGACCTGAGATTTATTTCGGACTCGAGATTTGACCCGGGTTGTTTCTTATGGTATTAAAGCCGACTCTCGAAAGCTTGAGTCGGGTCATCCGATCGGGTTGTCGTAGGTGGGGACACGAATGCTGGTTGTATTATCCCACAATGGAGAGATGGAGGTTCGGAGGTGGGGACACGAAGCCAGCCGGTATTATCCCACAATGGCTAGAGGCAAAGATCTTTGGGTTGTGTGTGTGATCGGATTCTGACGGGGACGTCAGAAATGTAAGTGGGGGAGTTTATAACACCCCAGTCCCACATCGAAGTCATGACCTTTTGGGAGCCTGTGGTGGGCTAAGATAACCCAAGAAAATACTATTGGGCCAGTAGTTGAGGCTTTATTTTGATGAATTTAATTCGATTCGGACTTGAGATTTGACCCGAGATTTGTTCCGGACTCGAGATTTGACCCGGATTATTTCAATTCAGTTGACCGATCCTTTAATTAATTGAAAAGTAAAGCTCAAGTCGTACATAGGTATTGATTTAAAGTGTTTGTTGTTTGTTTTTGTTGTTGTTGTTAATTGAGAAAATTTATCTATTTAAATTTAGTTTCTACAACACTAATGTTCTTTTTATCGATGTTTTTTTAGTAATTTTTATATTTTTTTAATTTATTAATTATTATCAACCGAAAACTTTTATGATTTAATTTTTAACTTATAAGTCAGATCGGTGTCTAATGTTTTTATCATACCTTAGGTGCTGTTTGATAAGGTCTTAATACCTCTTAATAGCTTTGCCTCTGATTCGGCCAGAGGCAAAACTTGTTTGTTAAAAAATTTATTGCTCTTAATGCCTCTTAATTGTTAAGATTCAAAAACAATTCTATACCATTCAGACTCTCCTCTTACCTAATTTACATTTTTTCAGGACAAAAATAACCTCAGCTCCATAATAGTACTCTCATGTTCCCCCCTCTCTTTCCTTCCTCTCAAATCGCATTTCTTGCAATGACAGCTATTAAAATTTGCCTCAAGTGAAGCTAAAATTTGGATTCACACTTGTAGACTTTGTACTCTTGAGGATTATCAAATGAGCTCCACGATTGATTTTTTCGGGCTTCTGACGGTCGTAGGAGCGATAGCGTCGTTCTTTGAAATCTTTGGTCTCCCAGTACATTTCGTGATAAAAGTGTTTCGCATGATCTGAAGCTGGAAGAGGATGGAAGAATTTCTGTTCCTTTGAGGACATAATCATCTTTGTCGTTGGTCGGATGAATGAGGTCGTTTTCCGACAGATCTTGCCACACGTATCCATTTTTATAGCTCCTGAATTAATTGTCAAATAGTCCACTTAGTTGCAAAGAAGATTTATTACAATAATGGGGGAAATGGGGACCATATAGGAGGAGTTACAGGGGAGAATAAGAATCCGGTTGAGGAAGTTAAGTAAGATGGTCAAAATATTATAAATATGTATTTAAAATACTATTCAGACCTTCTGATTATCAAATAGGTTTTATTTAAACTGTTCAGAGGGTTAAAATGGTAAAATACTGTTATTCAGACATTTTGGAAAAATTATTTATCAAACAACATTTTTCATTCAGGCACAATTCTATTCAGATGCTCTATATTATTCAAATGTCTAAACTGTTCAGGCTTAACACTCAGTTTTATCAAACACTACCTTACAAAAGGTGCTGTTTGATAAGGTCTTAATACCTCTTAATAGCTTTGTCTCTGATTCGGTCAGAGGCAAAATTTGTTTGTTAAAAAATTTATTGCCTCTTAATGCCTCTTAATTGTTAAGATTCAAAAACAATTCTATACCATTCAGACTCTCCTCTTACCGAATTTACATTTTTTCAGGACAAAAATAACCTCAGCTCCACAATAGTACTCTCTATTTCCCTCTCTTCCTTCCGTCAGACCGCTTGGCAATGGCTATTCCATTGCTTCCCGTGAAGCCTCTATTTGGATTCACACTTGTAGACTTTGTACTCTTGAGGATTATCAAATGAGCTCCACGTTGATTTTTTCTCGGGCACGGCGACGGTCGCACGGAAGCAAAGATGGCGTCGTTCTTTGGAATCTTTGGTCTCCGGTGACATTTCGTGATAAAGTCATTTCGCATGATCTCAAGTTGGAAGAGGATGGAAGAATTTCTCATTCTTTTGAGGACGTATTCATCTTTGCCGTTGGTCGGATGAATAAGGTCGTTTTCCGACAGATCTTGCCACACGTATCCATTTTTATAGTTCCTGAATTAATCGTCAAATAGTCCACTTAGTTGCAAAGAAGATTTATTACAATAATGGGGGAAATGGGGACCATATAGGAGGAGTTAGAGGGAAGAATAAGAATCCGGTTGAGGAAGTTAAGTAAGATGGTCAAAATATTATAAATATGTATTTAAAATACTATTCAGACCTTCTGATTATCAAATAGGTTTTATTTAAACTGTTTAGAGGATTAAAATAGTAAAATACTGTTATTCAGACATTTTGAAAAAATTAATTATCAAATATAATTTTTTCATTCAGACACAATTCTATTCAGATGCTCTCAGACGTTTAAACTGTTCAGGTCTTAACCGTCAGTTTTATCAAACACCAATGACTTGTAATTTTAACTTCTAAGTCGTTTTAAAATTGCCGAACGGATAATTCAATCGATCTCAAAAATTGGCCTACTCCAGAGTCCATAGCTCAATTGCAACCTAGAGCTACGATCTGTACACACAGACTACACAGAGTGAGTTTAAATGGAGAAAGGGAAAGGATTAATGGTGGCGGGACGAAAATGGGCCGTCGATTTCACTGACAATTCCACCACTCCTTCCTCTCGTGACATCCCCGATCCTCCTGGTTTCTCTCGTGCTTCTCAAGATCAGGTTTCTCCCTTTCTAATACATATATTATTATGCATTTTTTTTATAGATTTTGATGTAATCATAATATTTGTTTTGTAGGATGATTCGACTCTGAGCCGCCAAAAGAAGGATGCAGAAGCTAATTGGAAAGCTCAGGTGAATATCGATTCTCTTCAGTTTCCCTTGAAATATTTATCAGTGCTTTTTATCTTTTATTGAAATATTTATCAGTTTTTTTATCTTTTATTAATTGGTGAGCCCGTTCGGGAACCAACTTATAAGTCATTTGTTACCTTTTCGGAAATGTCTTATTTTTCTATTTATAAGTTGAGTTTAAAGTCAAAAAAAAAAGAAGAAAAGAGTAAGTATTTGTAACTTATTTTAAAATGACTTATAAATCATTTTAAATAAGTTAGTTTGACCAAATGTAATGTCTATTTTGCCCCTCTTTATTAATGTTCTTTTTTGTAATCTTATATTTATTATAACTTATAAATCATTATGAGCCGAATACAGGTATTCATAACATGTTTTAACTTAATTTTTAACTTATAAGTCAAATTGATTCCGAAAGCTTTTACTTATAAATCACAACTTAAAGAACTTATAAGTCAATTTATATTTTAACTTATAAGTCATTTAAAATAAGTTATTTCCGGATAAGAAGGAAAATGTCGGATCCCAGGATATAAGATATTCTTTCTACAATAGGGTTTTTATTCTCGATATTTTTCTTTTGGTTCGTCTTTCGAACTGGAATTGAGCAATTTATTTTAGCTAAAATTATAATTATTTGGAATTGCAAATATGCTTTCAATTCAAATTTCAAAACATATGCTTTCAATTCAAATTTCAAAACTTGGTTGCCAAACATAGCATAGTGGTTTTTAACTTTGTATAGCTGATGGATACATCCAAAGTAGTAAGAACCCTAGCTAGTATATTGGCGGGTGAGTTGTGCTGTGTGATTGTCAGGCCACACTTTGGCCTTAACTTGAATTTGCGGAGATAGAACAGAAAATAGTGGGATGGATAGAAGAAATTTATGGAGGAAAGACAGAAACCGACAGATAGTTTCAATTTGGGGGTAGATAGGAGGAGGGAGGTTAGAAGGAGGGGGATAGGTGTGAGAGTAAACTTGCTTCTCAGATTTTCATATCATTCATTACTTGAAAAATAATAGTTACAAGACACTTGTATATATAGACTACAAAAACTTGCTGGAAAAGTAAAGTTTAAACCTACACCATATTCTCTTATCGTTCACCCATAACTCACTTACTTATAACATAGTTGTCACTAGAATATTCTATTAGATAGTAACTACCCAATATGCTCTTACTTGACATTCCCTCCCCCTTAAAAGCATCCATGTCCTCATGGATAATTGTTCTTCTCTACCTTTTGTTTTTGTAGCTCTCAACACTTTTCCTGCATCAAAAAACAAAACTCAGGAACTTGTTTACATGATCCTTTCCATAGCAAAAGCTTGCCTCAATATTAGTTTTAGCATGTCTTGGCACTTGTGTTTCTCAGTTTTCTGAATATTCAGCGCCTTAGTGACTTGTTCTTGAATGTTCTTTCATGGTTCTCTTGAACTTATCATAGTCTTCTGCAACCTTCTTTGTCTTTAGAGAGGTATTTTTCTGCACTACGGGAATAGGAGCCCTTCCCAAGACGCCATATTCTTTAATGAACTGCTTGCAACACCTTCCCATCACGGCATCACTAGAGAATACCCCAAGCACCTAGCAGAAAAGGGCCTTGGTTCCTTTAAATTTATTTCTTCGCTTCTTTGATCACCTGCTTCCATCCTAGTCTTTTTCACCAAATGTAGAGACATAGGGATTTGATTGATACACAACTTATTGAAAAAACTAGAGATTTCCTTACGCAACGATGGGTATAGTAGAGAGAGCATTTTGGCTAATCTAAATGCAATCCGGGCCTATCTATTTTATCTTGAAGGGGTGCCCCTCAAAAACAACACCTTAACTCATCATCTGCGAGAAATGCAGAGCTAGGAATGGAGGGAGCAGCATTCCATGGATTGTAACAGGCTTAAGCATAACCCAAGAGCTACTTTGGAGCTCTTCAAAGGCCTCATCATATGCTTCCTTCCATTGGAGATCATTTTTCTACATATATTGGACTAGGAGACATCCAAATTCCTTTGGAACTGGCTGCTTAACAACAAGAAGAAAGAGCTCAAATGATACACTGAAAAAGAGTTTTTCTATGTAGAAATACTTGGCCTTCTCCATGAATGATTTATTTTCTGGTGGCTTCAAGTGTGTAGGTTTGTAGCAATTTGCAGCCAATGATTTGGCAACAAGAGTCCCTTCACCATCCTTTACACAAACAGCACAAGTACCCTTTAGTGCAGATTCATCTCTATAGTGGTGAACAATCACATTAGTACAGTTTGCATTTACTTTCATCTCCTTGCCAAACATTTCCCTTCCAATGCATCCAATGTAACTGATTGCTCTAGGAGCTTGAAGCATCCTTTTACCAATCCTGATTGTTTTTTGTTCAGCATGTCCAACAAGGGTTCCCATAGTGTTTAGAATGAGGGACTGGGGAATCAGAAGATGAATTATAAGTTTCATCCTCCTACTGGTTGTTTCTGCCATAATAGCAGCAGGGAAGAGTGTTTTTTTTTTTTTTTTTTTGGGGGGGTCAAAAGTGCCATGATATCTTGAGAATATAACAGGTTGCTCATTAGTAAAGATTCTCCATTGAAAATATGCTTGGTGTAGCTCCTTGTTATTTGCGAGTTTCCTAACCTCCCTCTTAGAAAGCCTGCCCCAATCTTGGTCACCCGTTAACACTAATGCAGATGGTTTTACTAGGACTGCCTCAGTATCCTTTAAAGGCCACAAATTCGTATCAATTGCAAACTTTTCTCTCCTCATTTTCCATTTGACTTGTGACCACTTTAAATCATTAAAGGGGTTGTTCCGTCTATCCAAACTAGTGAGTATTCTGCAGTTTGGTACTTGGACATTTTGTTCTTTCCACAACTCCTTATAACAAAACTCTTGGGCTCTTCTTCCATGTATTTGGTCTTTGGTAGTGGCTTTGGGTGTTAACAAACTGAATTTGTGGGCAGCTGGTTTGGTGTGGGTTTGGATGAACCTGGTAAAGTAATGGGATTGATTTGTATAAGAATGGAAGTTGGGTTGGTTGACAAGATCTCCAATGGTCTTAGTAGGGTCAAAGGAAGGAAGGAGTAGGTCAATGGCCTCATCAACATACCTATGACAGATATATGGGGAGGAGTTTGATTTACTAGTTTCTGAGTGTAAGTTTTGCATGGAGACAACTACTTTATCTCTCCAAGGATCTGGAGTTGCAGACCATTCCTTCTTGGACTGCTTTGGATGGCAATCAACCCTTGGAATAAATTCCATTTTCTCAATCAAAATCTTGGGACCCTGTGGACCTGGAACTTCATCATTTCCTAACCTGGTTTGTAGCATATGAGGTTGTTTTGACAGTTTCCTTACCAAGGAAACTTCCTATTGCTGTTCAGAAAGTGCTAAAATTACCTTCTTCTTCATGAATCCTTGCTACACTTTAGGATCCTCATCAAATATAAGTTCCTCATCATATCAGAAGTTTTCATCGCATTTAGGTTGTTTATTATTGCCATTGAATTCAGCATTTTCATTAAACAAATGATTCCCTTCATATTGTAGTGCTGCATCAAAGGTGGGTGGACAATCATAAACTGGAGCCACCTCATTCTCAACATAATCTTCATATATAGGGGCTCCCTCTAGTTGTGGCTCCTCATCATAATTAGGAGCTCCTTCATACATTGAATCTTCATAAACATTCACCCTTTCTACATCTTCATCATCTTGATTATAGGCTGAAAAAGATAGTTTCAGATACTTGAGCTCAGCTCCCACATTTTTGTCTCTTCCCCACTTTTCAAAGCTAAATTCATGCCCTCTCCTCCTAGGCATCTCATCCTCTTCTTGTTCTAGTACGTCAATGATTTTATTCATTAACAAATCCATAGTTTCATCCATCATTTGGAACCTCTTGGTGAAAACTTTCCCAAGGCTGATGAAGTTAGGTTGTATTATGCTTGGGAGGTTATGTTTGATGGACTATTCCTGGACTGGCTAAAACTAAGAATCAGACAATGAAACCTAAAACAATAGGCCTCCTGAATTCAAGGATATTATTAGACTAGTGATAACACTATTCCAATATTAGAGTAGATAAGCTCGAGTAGCCTTTTGATGGTGAAATGGGGAGGAGTTTGATTTACTAGTTTCTGAGTGTAAGTTTCGCATGGAGACAACTACTTTATCTCTCCAAGGATCTGGAGTTGCAGACCATTCCTTCTTGGACTGCTTTGGATGGCAATCAACTCTTGGAATGAATTCCATTTTCTCAATAAAAATCTTGGGACCCTGTGGACCTGGAACTTCATCATTTCCTAACCTGGTTTGTAGCATATGAGGTTGTTTTGGCAGTTTCCTTACCAAGGAAACTTCCTATTGCTGTTCAGAAAGTGCTAAAACTACCTTCTTCTTCATGAATCCTTGCTCCACTTTAGGATCCTCATCAAATATAGGTTCCTCATCATATCAGAAGTTTTCATCGCATTTAGGTTGTTTATTATTGCCATTGAATTCAGCATTTTCATTAAACAAATGATTCCCTTCATATTGTAGTGCTGCATCAAAGGTGGGTGGACAATCATAAACTGGAGCCACCTCATTCTCAACATAATCTTCATATATAGGGGCTCCCTCTAGTTGTGGCTCCTCATCATAATTAGGAGCTCCTTCATACATTGAATCTTCATAAACATTCACCCTTTCTACATCTTCATCATCTTGATTATAGGATGAAAAAGATAGTTTCAGATACTTGAGCTCAGCTCCTACATTTTTGTCTCTTCCCCACTTTTCAAAGCTAAATTCATGCCCTCTCCTCCTAGGCATCTCATCCTCTTCTTGTTCTAGTACGTCAATGATTTTATTCATAAACAAATCCATAGTTTCATCCATCATTTGGAACCTCTTGGTGAAAACTTTCCCAAGGCTGATGAAGTTAGGTTGTATTATGCTTGGGAGGTTATGTTTGATGGACTATTCCTGGACTGGCTAAAACTAAGAAACAGACAATGAAACCTAAAACAATAGGCCTCCTGAATTCAAGGATATTATTAGACTAGTGATAACACTATTCCAATATTAGAGTAGATAAGCTCGAGTAGCCTTTTGATGGTGAAATGGGTTTTCTCCAAGGACAATTTGAGTACCCGAGTGTTAAAATGCACAATTCTGTCTAGTACTATGACTTAGAGAGAATTGTGGTAGTAAGTAAGCTATGAAATAAGCTAAGGCAGTCAATGATGAATATCAGTCCCAAAACAAGCATTAACAAGGTATTAATCAAGTGCTAGAACTATAAAAATGGCAGACCAATGTATATAATGGAAATTGAATAACAAATTTGGGAATAAATGATGTAATTCAATGTCGGATGAATAGAGAGATGATGATTAATGATGAGAGTAAGAAAACAATAACCCATCACTACAGAATATATCTAATAAGCAGACTAAATCAAGGAATTTAAAGTGCCAACAGAGAATAAATTGTAATTTTTGGGTCAAAATATGATGGAATGAAGTTTTTAATTGAAATTGATTTTTGCAAATGCTGTGAAATGTGATATGTGAATGAATTAACATCAAACAACCATGAATGATCAGATTTAACTGTGTAATTGAAGAATTTGTTTGAAAAAATTTCTTATTATGAATTGGAAATGATTTTCGAAATAATCTATGATGTAGATGTTTTTTAGGAACTTAAATTGATAGTTCAGGAGACTGAGAGTGATTGAAACAAGTGTGTGGAAATTGTTTTTACCCAATTTGATCGAGTTAGTGAAAATTTGAATGCAGTTGCATGCCTGATTGCAAAACAGAGCATGAATATGTTGATTGTGGCTGCTTCTGAGCTGCAGTTTGTGTATGGGTCCTTCTGGGCTTGCTTGAGATAGATTTGGGAGGTGAATTGTGATGTAGATGTATGGTTTTTTTGTGGCTGAAATTGATGATTTATGGAGTGAAAATTTGGTTATGAACAGTAACGGGAACAGTGTGTGAAGAGTGTTTTGATGCTGATCTGAACTATTTGATTGAAGTTTTGTGATCTTTTTGAGTTGTTTTTGGTATATATATGATCAAAACTAACAGAAAAATGAGGGTTTTTTGGTGTAACAGTGGATGAAAATGGAAGAAAGAAGATATGAAGAGGATGAGCTTCCCAGTGAAGGAACAACTCTGATACCAATTTGATAGGCCACACTTTGTCCTTGACTTGAATTTACAGAGATAGAACAGAAAATAAAGGGATACATAGAAGAAATTTAGGGAGGAAAGAGAGAAACAGACAGGTAGATTCAATTTGGGGGAGATAGGAGGGAGGTAGAAAGAGGGAGATAGGTGCGAGGCTTCTCAGATTTTCATATCATTCATTACTTGAAAAATAATAGTTACAAGACACTTGTATTTATAGACTACATAAACTTGATGGAAAAGTAAAGTCTAAACCTACACCATATTCTCTTATCCTTCACCAGGGGCGGATCCAACCTCGCAGTTCAGTGGGGTCAAATTCGAAAAAAAAATCCCTTAAGAATAAAAATTTAATAAAATGAATCACAAAACTAAATAATCCTCAAATATTATTTACAATAACATTTTTCGATGTTTTATTGTTTGAAATTGTTGCATGATAGCCTCATTTTTAATAGTTCCAAAAATATCACGCACAATGTAAGTTATTAAACTGTCATTCATCCATTTCATCTCCTATTTGGTTACGGAGTTCATTCTTCACGGTATTATACGTTTAGTTGTTGTAACCCAATTACGTATGTCTATGCCCGACAATCAATAAATATTTAAAAACTAATTCAACATCAAAACAAATCTATACAATATGAATAGTCAAGTGTAATTAGCACCAATAATAAACAATCTTAATTAAACCATTAACAAGTAACAAATAACATTACAAAATCAATTACAAAATTTAAAGAAAATAAAAATAGAATAGAACACGTATTTGAAGAACTTTTATTTGATGGAGTTCTCTTCATTGTTGCAGTGTTGCTTTAAGAAGTAAAAAGCCTTAAAAGTACAAAAAAGAAGAATCCATAAACAATTATCAAAATGGAGGATTAAAGCAGTAGCAATAGAGATGGAACATTTTATAGTGAATACATCCATCTGATATCATTCGTAATTTGGAAGACTGGAACTCAAAAAAACTCAATAATTATATATCTTTGCCATCTCAGAATTTAACAGACGGAAAAGGAAAAGGAAAAAATAGGGAGAAGAAATGAGTTGTTTACAATTGAAGAACAGAGTACTAAGACTACTAGTGGGATTAGTATTTGGTCCATTGGATTTAAACTTTAGGAGTTCTAATAGTTTTTTAAGAATTTCATTTAGCGTCCTCCTCAAATAATATTTTTTTAATTTGACCCCCTGAAAATTCAGTGGGGTCAGATGCCCCCCTGTCCCAGGCATGGATCCGCCCCTGTCCTTCACCCATTACTAACTCACTCACTTATTACATAGTTGTCACTAGAATATTCTATTAGATACTAACTACCCAATATGCCCTTGCCTAACAGTTATGTTATGTCGCGGCAAAATGGATACAGACTTAACACGAGGTATGTTCCATAGTGGTTGGGCTTGGGCATACATAAACTTGCATTCTTGTGCCGAAAAGTCAGAGCAATTTCCTTGTAGATTAATTGGTGCGGTACGGAAGACAAAATTCAATAAGTTTGTTATTAATTTTGTATTGTTATTTAGAGATAAATGTTGAGTTATTAATGAAATTATTTAGTAGGATATTATAGTAGTAGCTTTTCATTAGGAGAATTTTAATTGTAGTAGTAGATTTCAATTAGGAGAGTTTATTATAGTAGTAGATTTTAGTTAGGAGATTATTTTAGGGTTTTTACTTGGTCCCCAAGTATTGAGTTTTCTATTTAAGCATTGTAATACTTCATTATTTTTAGATTATTGAATATATTGATTTGAGATTAATGCTTTGTTAATTTGTGTGTGTTTCTTTAGCAATTCTCTGCGGAGATATGTACTCTTATTCCTTCTTCCCAACTGTTCTACATCAAAATGGTATCAGAGCCACAATTTCTTATATATTTTGATTTCACCCAATTCCTTCTTATCCTATTTTTCTAGCCTCCATCAAATTATCAAAGTTTGTTAGAGAATCAACAACTTTCTTAGACGAAAGCACGATTTGCAGCAGGAATAGTTGTCGCCGTAGTCTCCATCTATCCGGACAAAAAAAAAAAAGAGATTCAACGCCACTGCTCATTAGTGCCATCTCCTTATGCCAAATTACAGCTTGGTACCCCTAAGTTTCTGAAATTTTCAATTCAGCCCCCAAAATTTATAAAACTTTCAATTCAACCCCTAAAGTTTCAGAAATATTCAATTTAGCCCCAAAGTTTTTGAGTTTTCAATTTAACCCCCAAAGTTTTTGAAATTTTCAATCCAGCCCCTCTACATATATATAATGTCTTCCAAGTTTAACAATCCAGACTTTTTTTGGGCTAAGATAAAGCAACTCGAGCATCGAACTTTGGTCATGTACGAGCACCTTACAAGGTCTTGTGTCCCGTATAGTGCTTAGTATTGGAAGTTATGCAATGAACTTGCACTTTCTGAAACAAGTTTTGCAAATTTAAAGGCACATTACGAGTACATAACCACATGCTATGTTCGTCCATATTTTGTTCAAGCACAAAAAAATGTTCATCCTAATCGTGTTTGTTCAACTAAAGCGATGCGTTCACAAGAGGATACCCGCAAAGTAAATTCTTACATGATAATTGATGAATGTCTCACAATACTTAAACGTATCAATAGCCAATATGAAATTGGTTGGGATAAAGAAGAGCAAGTACTCTCACATATTGATTGATGCTTGTGAGAAACATGAAGCGGAAGTTAAGTGTGTTGACCAACTTTCAGAGATGGTTTGCAGTGAAAAAATTGAAGTTAAGTTTGACCTCAAATGCGAAAACATCAAGGAAGATAAAGATGAGGTCAGCCATGTTGATTTTCTCTTTTCGGTTGATACATTTAAGTCCCAAGTTACTTCAAATTTTTATATTGTCATTCATATTAAAAATTGTGCTCATTAAAACATCGGATGCAAATGTTTTGTTGGAAGGCATCTCTTGGACTGTGGTTTATTATTCTACGATATTTCAAAACTTGAGTTTTTTCAAAAGCGAGGAGAATGAGTTTTTTCACGGAAAAAGAAATTCAAGAAGTTTATATTAATTTTGTATTGTTATTTAGAGATAAATGTTGAGTTATTAATGAAATTATTTAGTAGGATATTATAGTAGTAGCTTTGCATTAGGAGAGTTTTAATTGTAGTAGTAGATTTTAGGAGAGTTTATTATAGTAGTAGATTTTAGTTAGGAGATTGTTTCCTTTCTAAATTAGGGTTTTTATTTAGTACTCAAGTATCTATTTAAATATTTTAAAAATAATATTTTTAATACTTTATTATTTTTAGATTATTGAATATATTGATCTGAGATTAAAGCTGTGTGCATTGCCATTTGTGTGTTTCTTTACCAATTCTCTACGGAGATAGGTACTCTTATTCCTTCTTTCCACCTTGTTCTACATCATTAATGTTAAACCATTGATTCAAGAACTTATTTAGAGTTTTGGGATGAGAATTAGGGCTGAAAGGGATATTTAGTCTTAATTTGATGATTGAGTTAAATCAAGGAACTTGTATATATAATAAAATTGAGTTAAATTTTGGATCTGCAGTTGGGTTCAGGAATAGGAAAGAGATAAAAAGATGTATATGGAGGACAAAAGGAGCAACTATAATAGCTCAGACTAAAACTATATGTTCTTATAGTTATCATTTCTAGGAATTACGTGAACTACTCTAAATTTAAACTAAAACCTTAGTGATTGAAATAAGAGACTTTGATTGCTAGGGAGACCAACAATAGCTTATTGCAAATATCAGATCTGGTATTATCATGTACACATACACAAGCTATTTGTTGCTGAATGTAAAATGCTCTCTAAAGAATGCATTGGAACATGCACAAGAAGAAATTTCTGATCACATGCAAATCGAACGAAGGTTTTTTATTCTTTCGTCATGTCTTTGAAAGTATCTTGAGTATAACAAAATCTAATTTGCACAATTTTTCTCTAAGAAGGAAGCTTTTGATTGGATTTGGCTTTGGAATCGGGGAAACATATTGGCTCAAAGTGTAGCCTTTTGATTGGGTCATGTAATCATGTTATTTAGAATTATTAGGTTGTTCTAAAAATTTATAGGCTTCAGTAATCACTAAGCGCTTAGGCCACCACAGTGCCTCACCTAGGCCCAAGGCAAAAAAAATTCCTCCAAAAAATTAGGTGGGGCCTAGGTGGAGAGTTTTATTTATTTTAATAATTACCCAAATCATATATATTTATTTTTCTAATGATTTACCATAATAATAATTTTTGTAATATATCAAATCACAAACAAGAATGAACAATATCAAGTCAAAATGGATAATTTTATTATAGTTGTAATTTTTTGAACTTGTACCAACTTCAAATTATATAAATGATGATACATTTGTAATATTTAGTTTAATTCAATATAATTCTTTAATTTATGTTTAATTTTTAAATTTTAATATTGAATTAAATTCTTGAAATTTTAAATTTTATTATTTAATAGCAATCTTATTTATGAATAAAATTAATACGTTAAAAATATGTTTGAACTTTGAACAAATGTTTGTGTTTGACTTTTGACATTAGCGATATGGATATGTGTTTGAACTTTAAGCAAAGGCTTTTATTATCTTTATTATAGATTGTTTTGCTTTATATTATTGTTTTGTTTGAATAAATGTACTTTCCGCCTAGGCCCCCTCGATCGCCTCGCGCCTGTTTTAGAACATTGATTATTATATGCTTTATATAGCCTACTTTCTAACTCCCTCTGTTCTAAAATTAGTATCGTCTTCGAAAATCATTCTTTTGGCATGCACGTAATGATGTTAAGAAAACACATTTAGCTATCATAATTTAATGTAGTTTTCCAAATACGCTAATTCTTAAGCAAATAAGTCTAATATTGAGGAAAAAGAGTATTAATATCTAAGCAGTCAGTATGTCTTAAACTTCATACCACATACATAAAAATGAAACATGATACATTTTGGTTAGAATGAGTGAACTTTTCCTTTCTGTTATTAGTTTCTGAGGGTCGAGTAAATAATGAAAAATCGAATCATTCAATCTTCTACCAGCTGAAGACTGAAGGAGACTCTAACTGAAAACAATATTGGGGTAGATAGTTGATCAGAATTGAAATTGCAAACCTAAAATACCAATTCTCTGACACTTGAAAGTACTGCACAGTTGGCATTATAATTCTACAACTAGTTTTGTACTTATAGTTTTTGGTTCAACTAACTGAAATATACTTTTAGGTCTAAGGTCCTGAATTGAAATTTTAAACAGATGAAATACTTGAATTAAATTCACCTGTCCCAAAATGTATGTCATACTTATCTTGGTATATAGTTTTAAATATAAGGTGGACCAACTTATTCCATTGATTCCATTCCCTTTAAGTTTGAAAATAAATCAAGTGACATGGTCCACAAACTTTTTCTAATTGTAGAAAGATAACCTTAGTGTGGTATGTTAGTATATTGGAATTTTAAAAGTGACATATTTTTGAGACATCCTGAAATGGGAAATACTGATAAAGTTCAAACTTTAAGTCTTCAACTCAATTCTAAACTCTAATTTTGATTCTGCATGTCAATTAGAGCCTAATATTTAATAGCTCTCTATTTTTATGTCATGAAAATTGATGATAATGATTGGCATAAGATACAATTTTATTTTTATTTTTTTTTAAAAATTCCCTACTAGAGTCCAAACCTTCTGCCGTCTACCTATTATATCATATACTCACTAAAGCACAAATAAAAACACTGTGTGTGTAATTGATAATTGGATTATCGTATGGCATCTTGTTCATTTTGCCCATTAAGCATATTTAGAATTAATGTTGCCACATTTAATTGTTTGCTTGCACATTAGAAAGAAATTTGAAACTTTATCTTGAGAGAAGTATGTTTATATATCATTGCAATGACTCTTAAAACAAAGATATTCTTTAAGAAAGACCCTATTATAAATACGTAACGAAGAACAAATATCTATATGCCCTCTGAGAGAAGTGCTTATGGGGATCAATCTCTTAATGTTAGTCAAAGAAAGTTAATAAAGATTTAACGATTTTCAGCAGCTGTTCTAAAGTGCGCTTTAATTTGAGCTAACTAGAGAACAAAAACTAGAGAAAACATAATAATCTTAGTATAATTCGAGTTGTTGTAAAGACTCGCCGCTCAGGCTGATTAATATTCGAATTTAGGTGCAACCATTTTGTTCAAATGGTGCTAGCATCCCCAATATCCATTATCCCCTATTAATTAGGACCAACCGGGTATGTTCTTGTCTGAGGATAATAAGATATGTAGTACATGATGGTTTCTTTTGAACATTTGTCTTTTGAAAATCAAGTTGACTTATTACTTACTAAGAATGCATGAAAACTATTTTACCTGAATCACTTAAATTTTAGAACATGTCTCTTATGTTTACTGTTCTACATGTGCATGTGCGTGTGCGTGTGCGTGTGCGTGTGCGTGTGTGTGCGTGCGCGTGTAGATTTCATGCTAAGAGAAACTTATCGAAACTTTATATAACTTCAGATGTCTGTTTAATGTGTTTGCATTTTGGTATATTGGTTAGCTCTCAATTCTTTTGATAACTGAAACTTTTTATATATCTACACTTTTTTGGTACTTTGAGGAAATCTGACACCTGACGATGCTTAATAGTTAGTATTACTAACCTCAAGAACTATTATTTCTCCTGAGCAGAAAGCATGGGAAGTGGCACAAGCCCCTTTCAAGAATTTGTTAATGATGGGCTTCATGATGTGGATGGCTGGAAGCACAGTGCATTTGTTTAGCATTGGTATCACATTTTCAGCTCTTTGGCAGCCCATAAGTGCACTTCAAGGGGTTGGGAAAGGTGCGAATAAGAGTGACATGAACTTCTCATTTGCAACTACTATACTTTTTTCTTCTTTATCTCTATGTGATTATAATAAGACGGAGGAGAACAAGGTCAGAAAAACATGGTTCCTTGGTTGTGGGTGGGAGTATCTCATAATATCTTGATAATCATACATTAGGTATCCAATGGAAAACAGATAGTAGTCATTATATCAGAATAGTGTTGGATGTCAGCATGCGGTCACACATTCACACTCACATTTTTCTCTCAGATTTGTTTTCCCATCTTTCAGAGCCTTTGACAAAGCTACTGTCTGCTGTCTTGCATGAAATGAACACCTCCTTTCTGAGCCTGGTGCTTTTACATCTCGTTGATATATCAAAAAAAAAAAATGTTTGATTATGAATTGTTACTATGGGGTAATCAATGTAGATTGAAAGTGGTCAAAATAGGAAGTTTACATAATAATCTTAATCTGTAGTATACGATATAGTTTTCACACGTTTAGCAATTGTAGATACCTTGCCATTTCCATGCATGTGTATGTTTCTTATACAACTCAAGCATGACATGATTAAACATTGTTTTACAGTTTTTGAGCCTTACAAGGATAGCAGAGTAGACCTCCTTGGACCGAAACTACTCTTCATTGCGCTTAACTTGGGGGGCCTAGCACTCGGTGTGTGGAAGGTGGGTAAATATTTGCCTTTGTATACAAGTTCTTTTTAAATATTAGGATCTATGACGAATGGTTTCTTCATTTCAAACTTTTTTTTGTGATGGCAGCTCAACACATTGGGTCTTCTTCCAACCCATGCATCAGATTGGGTGTCATCATTACCTCCTGCTCAGGTTTGTTTCTTGTACCAAACTGCCTTGCAACATTCTTTGTTTCTCTAATAATGTCTTTTTGCTCTTACAAAAAGAATAATGTAACTGTGGATTGTATTTATTGAATTAAATGGATTCCCAAGATGTAAATTGAGAGACTTTAAAGCTCACAGATTTTCTAGTTTAAGCTTCCTTGCAGGAGGTTTAAGCTCCGTGCGCCTTTTTAATAAATTGACACATTTGTACTGGTAGGATGTTCTTTTATCTTGGGACACCACATCGATTAAATAAGCATAAGCGAAAATCTAGAGTTTGTATTTTTTTTGACAAAGTGATCATTAGTCTCATAAATCTTTAATGTAAGATGCACAACCTATGAGTCATGTCTCACATATTATAGGAATCTTTCTCATCTCATTAAATTCTAAAGTTTTAAAAAGTTATTTGAAAAGCTTGAAAGTTTCAAAACTGGCTAGACACCTAGACTTCTAGGTGGTGCCTACTTTGGATCTTTCATAATCTTCTTTGTCTTGGTTTAACCTATTTTAATAAATTGCTGACCACCTTTATATGGTTTTCTTGTCATTTTGGAGGTTGGACGCCTCGTGGTGAATTTTCATTTACTTGACATGTAGTTTTGGTGAATTTTGATTTTGCTAGACAAGTCGTAGGTGTTTTATTTTTCTTTTGATTAGTCACGAGTTACTAGTATCGAGTATAGTGACTTGTGGGTATATTTTATTATTTTATGCGTTTTCAGGTCATTTAAAATGGTTTTATCGAGTATATGTTAGATCTTTAGGTAGAGTCAGTTGTTTCTGATTAGGAAGTTCGAGTCCCTAGTAGGTTTGGTGCAAGTGAATGTATCCATGTTGGACACCGATACTCCACGGATACTTCCGGATACATGATCGGTACTCTCGGATACTCCAACTTTATTATTTTTATTCCTTTTAATTTTAGACACTTCCAGACATTTTAAAGATACTTCTTTGAATCTTTAGGAATACTTCCGGATACTTAAGGATACAACTTGATATGCAAGGGGATTTGGATGCCATGTTATGGCTTGTCCAATGATGATACTAGTTTGCTTCATCTTGTTTTTAGTTTACTATTGTGTCTAATGACTTGGAGATGTTTATGGTTTTTTCATGTAATGTACTTCTTTCTTTTACCTATGTAATGATAAATTCGATGCTAGTAAATAAGTCTTTGGATTAGGAGAAATGATGATATTTGGTGCGAAATGTTAAGCTCCTACCTTTTGGTTATGTTATGTCATAATAGGCGGGTACTATTATGTTAAATGAACTAAAACTTTGAAGTTAACTACTTGCTTATATATGTAGCATAGTTTATTTGTTATAGAGATATCTGTATCTATAAATGTATATAAAATTCAATGTATCCCCAAAATATCGTATCCTATTTTTTTTTAAAATGCCATATCACATATCGTGTTTCGTTTCAGTATCCATATCACGTATCCGTGTCAGTGCTTCATAAATGTCGATCCTCTCGAATCTTAGTTTATAAAGCCCAGTGGTTCTCTCAAATTCCTAGCAACCTTTAACGTACAAAAATGGCCAAGGGCGCTATCCTGAGTACTGCCTTTTATGAAGGACTTGTATAATTCTTCTACTTTTGTAAGTTGGGTGAACTTCGTTTCCACATTACTGTTTTTTCATTATCCTACTGTATTAGGCTTTAATGCCTTTATTTGCTAATTATCCAGATTCAGTAATTTTTTTTTCTCTGGTTAATCAATATTTTGCTGGCTGCTACGGTCCTGTGGAGATATTTTCAGGAAAGAAACTAATGGCACTCTTTTCTTGCATATGCAAGTGGATTGTTGTGCTCTTTAGCGTTACTTGATATTTTGGTCCATCAGAAGTTGATAAAGGCTGGAAAGGGCTCTATAGCCTCGTATGATTAAGTATCGGATCTGATATAGAGTTCATTTAAATTTTTGTATTTGCTGTGACTTAAGGTAGCTTAAGCTTTCGTCTGCTTTCTCTTTGTTGTTTTTAGTTTTGGGGATCTTTGCCTCCAAAGGCGTTCCCTTGAATTTATTGTTGTTGAAAAGGAAAGAGAGTGAAATTATGTTGGTCTAGAAGAATAGAAGAATTTTAAATAGATAGCTATTTAACCGTTACATACCCATGAAATCATTCCAATGAATGGTGGGACTACTCAAATTTATCATCATATGTGGAGGAATTAATTGAAATCACACAAAGGTACTTTAAACAACAAATAGGATGTGTTGTCCAATAAAGTTGTCTTTTTAGTTCAAGTTCTCAATTTAATGGGACGTGTTGTCCAATAAAGTTATCATTTTAGTCCAACTTCTCAATTTGCTTGGGAGAAATTTAATCTATTTTGTGATGCTAGTCTCTTACAATGTTATACACTTCACAAATCTTGCAGGACTAATTTTTTTCTTCTCATTTTGTATCTCTGACTTTGTAACTTAAGAAAATCATTTTCCCATAAGCATGCCTGATTCATTTTATACTTGTTACTTCATGGCAATGCTAACAATTGGAACCTTATTCAATTTCAGGAAGTTGAGTATTCCGGTGGTGGTATTCCTCTGCACCAATTAATTTGATCTCCAGCAAATGAGTTTCTTGGACTTGGTGACGTTGATGTGACTTCCTGCAGTTGTTGAAGCTGATGACGATATTATGCACCGTTTGTGTTAAAGCAAACATTGATAGTAAAGATCTTCTTTAACTATATTTACTTGGGAACTAATGTGTTTTAATTTGGTCTGTTGCCCGCTACTATCAGTTTCACGAATACCATTTATCTATTAAGAGAATGTAGGTAACGAAAGATACTAGTATGCAGATTTGAGATACTAATGCAATATGTGATGTAAGGAAATGATTTAACATTGGAACCGAAGCACAAAAGGTTCGTAAGAACATATTTTGGTTACTTGTTGGGGGTCGCATCTTCTTCTTCAAATTTTTATATGATAGAACTTATCGAGTAAGAGATTTCCCTAAAAACAGAGATTTCATGAAAGGGTTTCTGCTTTATTATGCTGTAAGATGTTGGTTCACAAATTAAGGTGGTTTTTGATTACCTTTAAATACCTCTTAATAGATGTACATCTGATTCAGTCAGAGCTTATAGTTGTTTGATAATTTTTTTGCCTCATTGTTTCTTAATCAATAAGAGGGAAATATAATTCTAAACTATTAAGAGGTACATTTAACCGAAAGTTATATTTTTTCTGGACAAAAATAACATCTTCAATATTACAAAATTTCTCTTTTATCCCCAATAAAATTTTTACTCTAATCTCTCATGTTTCTTCACTCCAGTCGCTCCAAAAGTTCCTGTATGTTGCTCTTCACCTTTGACTTGTTTTCCTTCGCTGCTCTCTTTCGCCGGTAAATTTTTTTTCTCTCTTCATCTATTATTCATTATTACTTGATTAAATGTGATTAATCTCGTTCTTATTAATCTTCTTCCTCTATTGTTCTTTATTGCTCTGCTGGTATTTCTTTCTCAAACTCTTTTTTTGTTTGATTACTGTGAATTTCTGGTGATTTTGAAATATTAAATAAACCAAATTGGGTGAGAATGATATATTATTCTCTGTGTCTGTGTTTAGTCTTATGAAATTGCGTTGTTGTATCTTCTTAACCGGTTAAGAGCCACAACTGGCATTGAGGGAAAATTGTCGCGCTTGACCTTTGAACAATTTAAGAAGATAGGTTTAAAGCTATTCCTTTTTTTTTTTTTTTTTTTCAAAAATAAAATAATTTTCTCCCTATAGTTCGTATTGGTTCCTCCTCAACCTTATATTTTAAATTAGAGATATACTATAAGAATGTCATAGACTAATAATTGGATTTCTAAAATGCGTTGATTACTTTTTACCCATCAATGGTAAGCTGGTTCTATTTACTCAATGTAGAAAGCCTAAGGTTTCCAGTTGTTGAGAAGAAGAACCAAATATTGTCCTTGAAGAAATTAAGCAAACAAATATTTACCCATAATTAGTAGGGGAGATGATTGCAATAGTTGGCATGGCAGCATGCCCACTGTGGAACAACTATTTTATGTGGTTGATGCATTTTCTAAATGTTTTATCATAATTGATGTGACAACCATTTTATGTGACTTTGATGTGGAGGTATTCTCCAACTTTAATAGCTAGTTTTTAAGATGTGGTTCTCCCATAGTTTGTTACAATTAGTATCAAAGTCGTCCACTACCTTTTTTAGGATCTTGGCGGTTGGTATGAAGTTTATTTTTTAGTAAGGTGGGCTAGACTTGACCAATTGAATCCTTGACACATGCGCGTGGCCGGGGTATGGGCGTGGTGGAATGTTATGATCCTAATTGCAAGGTATGGGACTTGTGTCCCACATGGTATGAGACTTTGATGTGTGATATTTATAAATTTTGGGCTCTCCAACTTTAATAGTTAGCTTTTAAGGTGTGGCTCTCCCATGATTTGTTACACTAATATTAATACAATTAATAGTCAAATAGTTTTTTTTAATGTTTGTATTTAGATATTATTACCACTAGTCTATTTATTGATTGTATTTTTTTTCAAATATTTGTTGTGGTTCATAAAGTTTAATTTGTTCTTTATTGTTCAAATTATTTAAATGTTTGTTTTTTTATTGTTTACACCTTTTATAATGTATGTACTTTATATATGGAACAAGACGGTGGAACTCAAAAACAAAAAAAAGACTAGAATTAGTTGAAAGAATGAAACATTAGTGATTTTTTTTAAAAAAAATATGTATTCGTGAGGTTGTGGAAAATGGCACGGAAGATGCAAGCCTCAAGTCACAATCATAGAGAAAGGTGGGAAAAATACAAAAAGATAACTACAACTTGATTGTGGATCAAAAACAAATGAAGAATCATTATGATTCCTTGAGAGGAAAATATAGTGCATGATGCAAACTTAAAAGTAAAACATGAAATGTGTATGACCTGTCAACTAATAGGTTCAGCCTTTCGGATGAGGAATGGAAACGAGAAAAATATGCTCGTTTTAACTTTTTTACATTTTAAGCTAATTAGTAATAGTCCTTAAAAATATTTTATAACATGTTGAACTTACTGTTTGAATACATGCAAATAAAATGGTAGAAACTTTGAAGACCTCACTTCTAATCTTCCCCGATCTTTTTATTGCATTATTTGATGAAATCGCGACAACGGGACATGATAGCTGGCGTCCTAGTTGTGAAAGAGCTAGGAATAAAGATACACACCTTTGAACTTGAAGGTTGTTAGTCTTTGAGGACATTCCTTTTAGCACCCAAAGTAAGGGTCTTTTATTCCATCTCCTAATTCATCAACTCCTGATATGCAATCTCATGCTTTCGCTCCTAGTTTTGAAGAAGAATGTCCAAAGAAAAAAGTTAGATGTTCATAAAAACAAACCTACAACACTAACCTAGATGAAGAGAGAGATGAAACTCATTATTGAAAAGAATACTAAACCATTACGTGAAAGATGCAAAGATAAGTTAGAAAATGGATTTTGTGAGAAACTACAAGGTGATTTTAGAATATTTTGTGAGAAAAGAAGCATGGATGATCCTAAAAGAGGATGAGGTTAAAAATTAGGTTATGATGGTTTCACGCAAGTTAGGATATATTGCTTAGTTTGTTGGATATTATTTAAATACACACATGATATTATATTGGTGGATATATTTGGGTCATATTTTTTGGTACAAACTTCTTATCTTTGGGGTTAACTAATTTAATATTTTTGGGATACAAACTTGTATATGTGGGGGCTTAATAAATATTAC
Organism: Panax quinquefolius; assembly: GCA_020205615.1. Classification (NCBI taxonomy): domain Eukaryota; kingdom Viridiplantae; phylum Streptophyta; class Magnoliopsida; order Apiales; family Araliaceae; genus Panax; species Panax quinquefolius. The sequence goes on along the minus strand of CM035162.1, from coordinate 40,294,100 downwards.
ATAGTCATCATAACATGATATGAAAATAATCACCACTTGAAATAATCATCATGGACATCCATATATAAATTTACAGATGATATTTGAACAATATGTTAAATTTATATTTCCATGTTATGATGATTATTTTAAGACATAACAATTTAAAATCATATAATAGGATAATAAAAGAAAAAGATTAACTAGAGTAAAATAACAATATTACATGGTCATCATAACATGATATAAAATTTACCACTTTAAACAAATCATCAAAAGCATTTGTAACAAATATCACATCCATAATTAGCAAAAACAAATATTACATCCATAATTAGCAAAAGCAAATATCACATCCATAATAGCAAATAAGTCCCAACATATACAAGTTTGTATCCTAAAAATATCAAATTAGCTAGCCCCAAAGATAAGAAGTTTTGAACCCAAACTTATCTAATTGCATAGCCCCAAATATATCCACCAACATAGTATCAAGTTTGTAATTAAATAATATCTAACAAACTAAGCAATATATCCTAACTTGCGTGAAACCATCATAACCTAATTTTCAATCTCATTCTCTTCTAAAATCATCCATGCTTCTCTTTAGCTTGATTTTCACAAAATATTCCAATAGCCATCTTGTGTAGTGGATTTTCTGCTCTCCATCCAAGTTCTTCGAACTTATCTTTGCATTCTTTCACGAATGGTCCACTATTCTTTTCAATAATGAATTTCAAGGCCTTGGACATCTCTTCATCTAGGTTAGTGTTGTAGGTTTGTTTTTATGAACGTCAACTTTTTTCTTTGGTCTTTCTTCTTCAAAGCTAGGAACGGAAGCATGAGATTGCGTATCGGGAGTTGATGAATTAGGAGATGGAATAGAAGACCCTTGACTTTGGGTGCTAAAAGGAATGTCCTCAAAGACTAACAACCTTCAAGTTCAAAGGGGTGTATCTTTATTCCTAGCTCTTTCACAACTAGGACCCCAACTATCATGTCTCGTTGCCGTGGTTTCATCAACTAATGCAATACAAAGATCGAGAAAGATTAGAGGTGAGGTCTTCAAAGTTTCTACCATTTTAGTTGTCTATATTCAAACAGTAAGTTCAACATGTTATAAAATATTTTCAAGGACTATTACTAATTAGCTTAAAAGTTAAAAAGAGCATATTTTTCTCTTGTTTCCATTCCTCATCTGAAAGGTTGAACCTATTAGTTAACAGGTCATACACATTTCATGTTTTACTTTTAAGTTTGCACCATTCACTATATTTTCCTCTCAAGTAATCATAATGATTTTTCATTTATTTTTGATCCACAATCAAGTTGTAGTTGTCTTTATGTATTTTTCTCAGCTCTCTATGATTGTGACTTAGGTTTGAACCTTCCCTACCATTTTCCACAACTTTACGAATACATGTTTTTTTAAAAAATTGACTAATGTTTAATTCTTTCAACTAACTGTAGTCTTTTTTTATTTTTTTATTTTTGAGTTTCACCGTCTTGTTCCATACCTAAAGTACATAGATTATAAAAGGGGTAAACAATAAAGAACAAATATTTAAATAATTTGAATAATAAAAAACAAATTAATCTTTATGGACCACAACAAATATTTGAAGAAAATACAATCATTAAATAGACTAGTGGTAATAATATTTAAATACAAACATTAAAAAAAAACTATCGACTTTTAATTGTATTAATATTAGCAATGCCTCCAATCACATAATGGCAACTGTTGCAATCATTTTCCATATTAATTAGGGTTAAATATTTGTTTGCTCTAGTTCTTCTCAACAACTGGAACCTTAGGCTTTCTACAGATCGGATAAATAGAACCAAGCTTACCACTTTTAGATATAAGGTTGAGGAACCAATACCATTTATGCTTCCAAAACTAAGGGGAGAAAATTCTTTTATCTTCATACGAAAGAAAAAGGAATAATTTTAAATCTATCTTCTTAAATTGTTTAAAGGTCAAGCGCGACAATTTCCCCCTCATGTAGGCTCTTAACCAGGTAAGAAGATACAATGAAGCAATTTTATGAGCCTAAACACACAGAGTAGTATATAATTCTCACTTAAATTGGTCTATTTAATATTTTGAGATCACCAGATTTACAGACGAAAGAGAGCAGCAAAGGAAAGCAAATCAGAGGTGAAGGAGCAACATAAAGGAACTTTTGGAGCGGTTGTGGTGAAGAAACATGAGGGATTAGGGTTAACATTTTATTGAGGATATAAAAGGAATTTTGTAACATTGAAGAGGTTATTTTTGTCTAGAAAAAATATAACTTTCGGTCAAATGTACCTCTGAATGGTTTAGAATTATATTTATCGATTAAGGGACAAAAAAATATCAAACAACTATAACCTCTGACCGAATCAGATGTACATCTATTTAGAGGTAATCAAACATCACCTTAGATAATATAATTGAAATCAACACTGATTAATTAATTTATAATATTAAGTAGTATAATTATTTAAAAAAAAGATAATTCTACACTTTTTCACCATTTGATGAACATGTGAATTTTTCATCAAAATTTTAATGGTAGAAAATTCTTTTAAATTTTTAACCGTAAAAATATTTTTATTAATTCTAATTTTAGGTAGAATCGATCTTAATATCATCAATTATTTATTAACATATTTTGATCATTACTAGTAAAGTTATTAATATCAAATAATTAGCTTATTGAAAAGAATTAAAGGGCAGATGTACTAAAGTGTCCTCGAGTAATAAAACAATATCGAATGAGGGGATTCTTGTTCAAATGTAAAAATATTTATAATTGTTATAAAACTTTAGCAAAGTGTAAAAATATATTCTTATAATTGTTGCATAAATTTAGAGAGAATAAGTAAGAAAAAAAGAGAGAGAAATCATTTAGAGATATTCTCTAAATCTTTCCTTCAATATGAATTCCTTATATAGGAAATTTTGAGGAGTCACGGGGGAGGGGAAGGCTTCACGGGTGAAGAAAAGAACAAAGGAGAAGGAAAAGAAAGGAAAGCACGGGGAAAAAGAAGAAGAGGAAGGCAAGCATATACATGTACCCTCAGGAGGAGGGAATCATGATTATAACACTTCTCCTGATTTTCTCCGATAGAAGATTATATCATTAAAAACCTTGCTAAGAAAACCCAGTGGGAAAAACTTAACGAAGGGAAAAAGAGTACATATCTTTTACATAAATATCTTAATTGACTGCCTCGTTAAAACCTTGTCAGGAAAAACCAATTGGGATAAAAATCGTGACTAAGGAAAAAGAGTACAGTCTTCCCCTCAAAAGAAATTCATTACTTCTTGATGAAATGTTGTCATAAGTCTTTCAGTCGACATATTCTGATCCTTTTCCGAAGTTTTGTAAACGTTGCATTTGGTAGCGACTTTGTGAATAAGTCGGCTAGATTATCACATGATCGAATTTGATGCACATCTATATCACCCTTCTTTTGTAGCTCATGTGTGAAGTAGAATTTAGGTGAAATGTGTTTTGTTCTATCTTCCTTGATGTGCCCTCCTCTAAGTTGAGCAATGCATGCATCGTTATCCTCATACAGAATTGTAGGAATGTCTTTGATTGATGGTAATCCACATGATTTTTGAATATGCTGAATAATTGATCTCAACCAAACACATTCTCTGCTTGCTTCATGTATAGCGAGAATCTCTGAGTGATTGAAAATGTAGCTGTCATGGTTTGCTTTGTGGATTTCCAGGATATAGCTGTATCACAATATGTAAATACAGAACCTGTTTGTGATCTTCCATTGTGTGGATCTGATAAATATCCTGCATCGGCATATCCAACCAATCACGACGTTGAATCTCTTGGATAAAATAACCCAAGATCAATACTTCCACGGAGGTATCTCAAAATGTGTTTAATCCCATCCCAATGTCTCTTAGTCGGAGAAGAACTGTATCTTGCTAACAAGTTGACAGCAAAAGTAATATCAGGTCGTGTATAGTTTGCAAGATACATAAGAGCACCTATTGCACTTAGGTATGGAACTTCAGGTCCAAGAACTTCTTCCATTGCACTTAGGTATGGAACTTCAGGTCCAAGAACTTCTTCCCCACTTTCTAGAGGCCGAAATGGATCTTTATCAACTTCTAAAGATCGAACAACCATCGGGGTAGTCAAAGGATGAGTTTTATCCATATAAAAGTGACTGAGAATCTTTTAAGCATATGTGGATTGATGAACAAAAAAATTTCAGATGCTAAATGCTCCACTTGTATTCCCAAACAGAATTTTGTCTTTCCAAGATCTTTCATTTCAAATTCATCTTTTAAATAAGTAGCCGTTCTTGTGAGTTCTTCAGGAGTACCTACAAAATTCAAATCATCCACATATACAACAATGATGGAAAATCCATTTTGTGAATTCTTAATAAAAATACATGGACATACATGATCATTTATATATCCATCTTTTATTAAATAATCACTAAGTCGATTATACTACATACGACTAGACTGTTTCAACCCATATAATGAGCGACTTGATTGAATATATGTGACTGGGCCTTTTTGATTCAACCATTTTCAATCCTTCAGGGATTCTCATATAAATCTCAATGTCAAGTGCGCCATATAGGTATGCTGTTACAACATCCATCAGACGTGTTTCCAAACCTTCCATGGTTGCCATACCTATCAGAAAATGAAAAGTGACTCCATCCTGATAATTAATACCAGGTTTTTGTGAAAAACCCTTGAGCTACAAGTCGGGCTTTACATCTCACAATTTCATTTTTCTCATTTCGCTTTCGTACAAATACCCATTTGTTTCCAACCGGGATTACACTCAGCGGTGTTTGGACTACTAGTTCAAATACTTCTTTTTTCAATAGAGATTGTAGCTCAATTTGAATAACATCTTTCTATTTTGGCCAATCTTTTCTTTTCTTACATTCTTCCACGTTTTGTGGTTCAGGATCCGTGTCAGGAATCAAAGTGATATCTGATGCTATAGAGAAAGCAAATATATCGTCAATCATGACTTTGCTTCAATCTCATATTTTCTCATAATGTACATAATTTATTGAGATCTCTTGGTATTCATCTCTTATCCCTTCACTGAGATTTTGTACCTCTTCTGGGGCTATTCCCACTCTTGGAATATGTGCTACTTCTGGAGCGGGTATTCCTTCTAGAATTCCCTTATTTGCTTTTGATTTTCGTGGTACAGTGCCTTTTGCACCAACCGGTCTTCCACGCTTCTGGTGTGGTTTAGATTCTTATATTACCTTATTTGTCAATTCCCCAGGAATTGATTTTTCAATAGGTATTTCTATCTCTACTGGAGTATTCACTGTAGTTGTATATGACTTTATCATTTTTCTAGCATCATTAAATGCATCTGGCATTTGATTTGCAATATTTTATAAATAAATAATTCTTTGAACTTCAATTTCACATTGTCCTGTACGATGATCAAGTGAATTTAATTCTGATGCATTCCATGATATCTGAGAGGGATTTTTATTTAAAACTTTCCCTCCTCCTAAAGGTGGAAATACAAATCCATCAAAATGACAATCTACATAACATGCAGTAAAAACATCTCTAGTTAAAGGCTCAAGATATCTGATAATAGAAGGAGAACCAAAACCAACATAAATACCTATTTTTCGTTGGGCTCCCATTTTAGTTCTTTGTAGAGGTACAATTAGTTGAAGTCTTTTTATTAAAGATTCAGCTAAATCATTTTGTGTATGAATATGAGGAACAGAATGGTCAATAGAGATTCCAATAGTCATACAAAAATCATTAAAAGTCATTGATGAAAATTCAGCTGCGTTATCAAGTTGAATTGACTTGATTGGATGATCCGAGAACTGAGCACGTAACTTGATTATTTGAGCAAGAAGTTTTGAGAAGGCAAAATTTCTAGAAGAGAGAAGACAAACATGAGACCCTCTAGTTGAAGCATTTATTAAAACCATGAAATATCGAAATGGGCCAGACAATGGGTGAATAGGTCCACAAATGTCTCCTTGAATTCTCTCTAGAAATTTTGGGGCTTCTTTATAAACTTTTACTGGTGATGGTCGAACAATTAATTTTCCTCGAGAACACGCAGCACAAGGAAATTCACTACAAGGAAAAACCTTTTTTTTTGAGAGGATGACCAATAGAATTTTCAATAATACGACGCATCATAGAAGTACCTGGATGACCAAGTCTTTCATGCCAAAGCATAAAGAATTCGGGATCTAGGATTTTTGGAATCATAATAGTATGAGACTCAATTGCTCTAATTTTCATAGTATATATTCCAAAAGAAATTGAATGAAGTTTTTTTAGGATATTCTAATTTTCAGAAATAGTAGAAGTGATGAGAAAATATTCTTTAAAAATGGTCTGACACATGCAAAAATATAAATAAGAAAAGTTACATTTCATATATAATTTTATTCATGATAAACACATACCACTTATAGAATGAAAACTAATAATATTATACATGCTTGGTGTTTAATTAAAACAAAAATTAAATGATATCCTAAAAGATACTTTCAGAAGGTTCAGTAATATCAACAACATTTTCCTCAATGTTGGTCATTGGTGGAACATCAACAATATCCAATTGATGATTAACAAAGTTTGTTTCTTCCTCCATTACTTTGTTCTTTTGAGACTCTTGGAATAAATTAACCAGATGCCTCGGCGTACGACATGTACGTGACCAATGCCCATTCATCCCACACCTAAAACAAACATCTGGTTTGTTCTTTATCTGTGTTGCATTTTCTTTATTTTTACCTGACTCAGACACTTGCCACTTCTGGTGGCCTGAATTGTCGCGATTTTAGAATTTATTGTTATGATGGCCTCATTTATTCTTTCGCCCCCAAGGCTTCTTATTATATGGCCATCTATTGTCACGTTTATTCTGCTGGAATGACGTGCTGTTAATATCCGGCAATGGGGTAGCACCTATTGGCCGTACTTGATAGTTTTTTCAACAACAATTCATTTTTTTTCTGCAACAAGGAGGATAGACAATAAGTCACCGAATTTTGTGAACTTACTCTGTCTATATTGTTGTGACAGAATCATGTTGGTGGGATGAAAAGTTGAGAGCGTTTTCTCTAACATTTGGGTTTGACTGGATCTCCTCACAAAGCCAAAGTAGAGGTTATTCATAAACATTGGAACTATATTTCGTAATTGATTTGTAATCTTGTAGCCTTAAATTAAGCCACTCAAATTTGGCATTAGGAGAACAACCAAATTTTGGTGGTCAAATCTTTCCTTGGTTGTGTCCATAAAGACAAAGGATCTTTATTTATTAAATATTGATCTTTAATCCTTCATGATATGGCGACGAAGAAAAATTATAGCTTTTGCATTTTGCAGAAAGTTCTTTGTATTTCGATTGATGGTTTTTCTAACTCATTTGCACTAAGGTGCAATTCGCATCAAGTGCCTAAGCCAAATAGTTGTCTCCATAGATTTTCAAAATAGAAAAATCTATTTTTGCCAAGTTGCCATCTATTCAGGTTAAAACACAATTTTATTATTTATTAAAACAATAAATAATTGCATGTATGATATAGAAAAATATACTATACCTGACCTCAAGTGGTGATAAAATGCAAATATAAATAATCTTATATTTACGTTATTAGCATATTATTTTAGTAAAAAGAATATGCAATCGTTAATGTATATATATAAGTATTACAGTTCAACAAAATATATATATACAAAAATGCAAATGGATCTTCACCCGGCATGCGGTAGTTCACATAGACATGTTATTCCAACAGAATAATAAATAATAAAATAACTGAAGAATTTCACCATGCATGCGGTAGTTAGCGTGACAAAGTTATTCCAATGTAATAATAAAGAATGGAATAACAAAAGAATTTCGCCAGGTATGCGGTATTTCGCATATACAGGTTATTCCAACAGAATAATAAATAATGAAATAACTGAAGAATTTCACCAGGTATGCAGTATTCCGCATATACAGGTTATTCCAACAGAATAATAAAGAATGAAATAACTGAAGAATTTCACCAGGTATGCGGTATTTCGTATATATAGGTTATTCCCACAATTTAATAAGCGATAAAAATGTTCCCACCAAGTCTTGTAAGATCAACAAGGATAGATGGTACTTCTGTAAATAACATAATTTAAAAATGGACAAAAAAACATAAATATAACTTGACAGTTAAAGAATATAATAGGCGGCAAAGTTAGGCCAATTGTAAGAATAACATTATACTATTGGTGGCATAGCCAAACCGGTAGTATAATAATAAATTGCAAGAATTTAAAGGCAATTATAAGAATAAAATTATATTATTGGTGGCATAGCCAAACCGGTAGTATAATAATAAATTGCAAGAATTTAATTTTATCGTCTCAATTGGTTAGAGTTTCGTGCTGATAACGTGTTATAAAACTTTAGCAAAGTGTAGAAATATATATTCTTATAATTGTTGCATAAATTTAGAGAGAATAAGTAAGAGAAAAGGAGAGAGAAATCATTCAGAGAAATTCTCTAAATCTTTCCTTCAGTATGAATTTTCCTTATATAGGAAATTCTAAGGAGTCACGGGGGAGGGGAAGGCTTCACGGGTGAGGAAAAGAAGAAAGGAGAAGGAAGAGAAAGGAAAACACGGGGGAAAAGAAGAAGAGGAAGGCAAGCATATACATGTACCCTTAGGAGGAGGGAATCATGATTATAACAATAATAGGCATTAAAAAAAAGTGGAGTTGTTTTGATTGCGCTATTTTACTGGCCGTTTTTTATTTATTATTAAGTGTATTTATGTCATTTCATTATAAAAGAAAGTAGTTTTACAATGTGTGGCCTACTACACAAAAATTTCTTGAAAGAAAAAAAATGTGACCTTGTTATAAAAGTGATTCTCTCCTCCTCAGGTACTGCTCTCCCCTTTCTTCTTCTCTTCTTCCGTGAGCCATTCCTTCCTCTGTAAACTTCAGCTTTGCCTATATAAAGCAATGATACTGAAGAAAATAATATAACTTTTCTCGATTGTTTCTCTCTATTTATCTCTTAATTATTCTCTCTAAATTTATGCAATAATAAGAGTATCTTTCTACACATTGCTAAAATTTTATAACACGTTATCAGCACGAAGCTCTAACCAACTGAGACGATAACATTAAATTCTTGCAATTTATTATTATATCGGTTTGGCTATACCACTAATAATATAATTTTATTCTTACAATTGGCTCGACTTTGTCGCCAATTATATTATTTAACTGTCAAATTATATTTATGTTTTATTGTCCATTTTTAAATTATGTTATTTACAGTGGTACCATTTATCCTTGTTAATCTTACAAGACTTGGTGGGAACTTTTTTTATCACTTATTAAATTGTGGGAATAACCTGTCTATGTGGAATACCGCATGCCTGGTGAATAATCCTTTGTATTCATTTCTTATTAACTTGTGGAATAACCTGTTTATGCGGAATACCGCATGCCTGGTGAATAATCCTTTGTATTCATTTCTTATTAACTTGTGGGAATAACCTGACTATGCGAACTATCGCATGCTTGGTGAATATCCTTTCGTATTAATTCCTTATTAGCATTTTGTGGAAATAATATGTCTATGTGAACTACCGCATGCCGGGTGAAAATCCATTTGCAGTTTTGTATATATATATATTTTGTGAATAATAATACTTGTATATACATTAACGATTGCATATTTTTTTACTAAAATAATATGCTAATAACATAAATATAAGAATATTTATATTATTTATATTTGCATTTTATCACCACTTGAGGTTGTGACTTAGTTTATTTTTTCTATATCATATATGCAATTATTTTTTGTTTTAATAAATAATAAAATTGTGTTTTAACCCAGAATTGATGGCAAATTTAGCAAAAATAGATTTTTTAAATTTGAAAATCTCTGGAGACAACTATTTGCCTTGAGCACTTGATGCAGAATTACACCTTAGTGCAAATGAGTTAGAAAAGACTATTGAATCAGGAAATACAACAACTTCGACACAATGCAAAAGTCATAATTTTTCTTCGTCACCATATTGATGAAGGATTAAAGACCGAGTATTTGACAGTCAAAGATCCTTTGTCTTTATGGACACAACTAAAGGAAAGATTTGACCACCAAAAATTGGTTGTTCTCCCTAATGCCAAATTTGAGTGGCTTAATTTAAGGTTACAAGATTACAAATCAATTACGGAGTATAGTTCCAATGTTTATAAAATAACCTCTACTTTGGCTTTGTGCGGAGATCCAGTTTCTGAAATCCTAATGTTAGAAAAAACGCTCTCAACTTTTCATCCCACCAACATGATTCTGTCACAACAATATAGACAGAGTAAGTTCACAAAATTCAGTAACTTATTGTCTATCCTCCTTGTTGCAGAAAAGAATAATGAATTATTGTTGAAAAACCATCAAGTACGGCCAACGAGTGCTACCCCATTGCCAGATATTAACAGCACGTCATTCCAACCGAATAAACGTGACAATAGATGACCATATAATAAGAAGCCTTGGGGACGAAAGAATAAACGAGGCCATCATAACAACAAATTCTAGAACCGCGACAATTCAAGCCACCAGAAGTGGCAAGTGTCTGGGTCAGGTAAAAATAAAGAAAATGCAGCACAAATAAAGAACAAACCAGATGTTTGTTTTAGGTGTGGGATGAAAGGGCATTGGTCGCGTACCTGTCGTACGCCTAGGCATCTGGTTAATTTATTCCAAGAGTCTCAAAAGAACAAAGTAATGGAGGCAGAAACAAACTTTGTTAATCATCAATTGAATATTGTTGATGTTCCACCAATGACCAACAATGAGAAAAAAGTTGTTGATATTATTGAACCTTCTGAAAGTATCTTTTGGGATATCGTTTAATTTTTTTTGTTTTAATTAAACACCCTGCATGTATAATATTATTAGTTTTCATTCTATATGTGGTATGTGTTTCTCATGAATAAAATTATAAATGAAATTTAACTTTTCTTATTTATGTTTTTATATGTGCCAGACCATCTTTAATGGATATGGAAGATATATGCTTAGCAGACAGTGCAACAACTCATACAATCCTTCAAAGTGAGAATTTTTTTTCACAACTAATCAAAGCTAAGGGAAATGTAGGAACTATCTCTAGCACATCAAATTTAATCGAGGGATTTGGAAAAGCTAGTTTCATGCTACCAAATGAGACCCAAGTTTTTATCAAAAATGCTCTATATTCTAGTAAATTTAGAAGAAATTTGTTTAGTTTTAAAGATATTCGGCTAAATGATTTTCACATTGAAACAACCAATGAAAATGATAATGAATATCTTCTCATCACCTCTACTATTTTTGGAAAAAAGAATATCCTAAAAAAACTTCTTTCTATTTCTTCTAGATTATATACTATGAAAATTAGAGCAATTGAGTCTCATACTGTTATGATTCCAAAAATCATAGATCCCAAATCTTTTATGCTTTGGCATGAAAGACTCGGTCATCCAGGCAATTCTATGATGCGTCGTATTATAGAAAATTCTACTGGTCATCCTCTCAAAAATAAGAAGGTTTTTCCTAGTAGTGATTTTCTTTGCGCTGCGTGTTCTCGAAGAAAATTAATTGTTCGACCATCACCAGTAAAATTTTATAAAGAAGCCCCAAAATTCCTAGAGAGAATTCAAGGAGACATTTGTGGACCCATTCACCCAGTCTGGCCCATTTCGATATTTCATAGTTTTAATAGATGCTTCAACTAGATGGTCTCATGTTTGTCTTCTCTCTTCTCGAAATTTTGCCTTCTCAAAACTTCTTGCTCAAATAATCAAGTTACGGGCTCAGTTCTTGTATCATCCAATCAAAGTTAATTCGACTTGATAACGCAACTGAATTTTCATTAATGATTTTTGTATGACTATTGGAATCCCCATTGAGCATTCTGTTCCTCATATACATACACAAAATGGTTTAGCTGAATCACTAATAAAAAGACTTCAACTAATTGCACGTCCATTAATGTTAAGAGCTAACTTACCTACCTCAGTTTGGAGTCATGCAATTCTTCACGCTGCAGCTATCATTCGTGTAAGACCAACAACTTTTCATAAATTTTCTCCTCTACATTTAGTTTTTGGACAAATACCCAACATATCACACTTTCGAGTTTTTGGAAGTGCAGTATATGTTCCAATTGCACCTCCACAAAGAACTAAAATGAGAGCCTAACGAAGAATAAGTATTTATGTTGGTTTTGATTCTCCTTCTATTATCATATATCTTGAGCCTTTAACTGGAGATATTTTTACTGCACGTTATGTAGATTGTCATTTTGATGAATTTGTATTTCTTCCATTAGGAGGAGGGAAAGTTTTAAATAAAAAACCCTCTGAAATATTATGGAATGCATAAGAATTAAATTCATTTGATTCTCGTATAGGACAATGAGAAATTGAAGTTTAAAGAATTATTTATTTACAAAATATTGCAAATCAAATGCCAGATGCATTTAATGATGCTAGAAAAATGATAAAGTCACTTACACCTGTAGTGAATACTCCAGCAAGGATAGAAATACCTATTGAAAAATCAATTCTTGAAGAATTGACAAATATGGTAATAGAAGAATCTAAACCACGCCAGAAACGTGGAAGACCGGTTGGTGAAAAAGACATTGTACCACAAAAATCAAAAGCAAATAAGCGAATCTCAGAAGGAATACCCGCTCTAGAAGTAGCACTTATTCCAAGAGTGGGAATAACCCCAGAAGAGGTACAAAATCTCAGTGAAGGGATAAGAGATGAACACCAAGAGATCTTAATAAATTATGTACATGATGAGAAAATATTGGATCGAAGCAAAGTCATGATTGATGATATATTTGTTTTCTCTATATCATCATATATTACTTTGATTCCTGACACGGATCCTGAACCACAAAACGTGGAAGAATGTCAGAAAAAAAAGATTGGCCAAAATGGAAAGATGTTATTCAAACTAAGCTACAATCACTATTGAAAAGAGAAGTATTTGGACCAGTAGTCCAAACACCACTAGGTGTAATCCCGATTGGAAACAAATGGGTTTTTGTACGAAAGCAAAATGAGAAAATTTAAATTATGAGATACAAAGCCCGACTTGTAGCTCAAGGGTTTTCACGAAAACCTGGTATTGATTATCAGGATACATATTCTCCAGTAATGGATGGAGTAACTTTTCACTTTCTGATAGGTATGGCAACCATGGAAGGTTTGGAAACACGTCTGATGGATGTTGTAACAGCACACCTATATGGCTCACTTGACAGTGAGATTTACATGAGAATCCCTGAAGGATTGAAAATGGTTGAATCACAAAGGCCCCGTCATATATATTTAATCAAGTTACAACGCTCATTATATAGGTTGAAACAGTTTGGTCGTATGTGGTATAATCGACTTAGTGATTATTTAATAAAAGATGGATATATAAATAATCAAGTATGTCCATGTGTTTTTATTAAGAAATCACAAAGTGGATTTACTATCATTGATGTATATGTGGATGATTTGAATCTTGTAGGTACTCCTGAAGAACTCACAAGAACTGCTATTTATTTAAAAGATGAATTTGAAATGAAAGAGCTTGAAAAGACAAAATTCTGCTTGGGAATACAAGTGGAGCATTTAACATATGAAATTTTTGTTCATCAATCCACATATGCTGAAAAAATTCTCAGTCGTTTTCATATGGATAAAGCTCATCGTTTGACTACCCCGATGGTTGTTCGATCTTTAGAAGTTAATAAAGATCCATTTCGACCTCTAAAAAGTGGGGAAGAAGTTCTTGGACCTGAAGTTCCATACTGATAAGTAGGTTTTATACCTATTTATCCGGTATCTATTACTTGAATTAGTTGTTTAAACCTATGTTTCTTAGTTACATTTCATACATGTTGTTTTATTTTGTAGGCTATGACACAACATTGGCATGAGGAAAGCAAAGAAAAGCAATTCAAACATCTTTTGGACAAAAATACGTAAGTAAATGCAAGAAGGGTATTGAAGGACTTTTAACACCAAGTGGGATGCATGTTCTTAGCTTGGAACTTGGATTTTATTGTAGATCTTCTTTTTATCTTTTCAGAACATCTTGAATCGTCCCAATCGGAGTTCAGATGCGAGAGTTATGACCTTTTTATTAACGAAGATCAAAGTTAAGAGTTGTCATGATTGCCGTTTACATAGCATCTACTTCAAGCTCTATTTACGCCTTATTCCAAACGGATTCTGTCAATCCTCAAAGAATGAAAGTTATAGATCTCGTCGATATCTTCGATTTGATAGGTGGCAGGCCCCGTAACCCCTAGCGGATCAAAAGTTATGTCTGTTTTACCAAAGGAAATCGTAGCAAAAAATAGGGTAGCGCGGACCGCCCTATACACAGAGCGCGGGGCGCGCTGGGCCACCAAAAAGTAGCGCGAGACGCGCTCTAAATGACCTAGGGACAGCGTAGGACACGCCGATCGGCGGGGGGACAACTTATTTGTGTTATTTGATGTCCAATTTGAGCTAGAATAGGATTCTTAGTTGCCTAACTTGCTAGGATATCCATTAGAACTATAAATACATGAGGAGAGACATAAAAGAGAGGATATATAGGCTAGTTATGGAGGATTCCATTAGATTAGATTAGAGTAAATTAGATCAAAATACTAGTGCTTATTAGATTTGAAGATTGAAGCAACTTGGAGACCATTGAAGATTCAAAGTAGGAGCAAGGAGGGAGCATCAAATCTACAGACAAGAGATTCTATCTTCTCATCTTCTTCTATCTTTGTCTTTTATTTTTTATTCAATTGTGGATTCTTAGTTTTAATTCAATAATCATGAACTAATTCTTTGTTTGAGATTACAATGGATCTTATTGTGTAGTTTATTTTAATATGCTTCGCTATTAATTATTATGTTCTATTGTGAGGATTGTCTATTGTGATTTGGACTTAATTGCTTAATTGTCTAGCTAACAATTACCGTGATAATCTATATGAACTAGAGAGATGAAGTATTGATTTAGATCTTATCATGATAGCATGTGTTTGTGATTTCTGCATAGATGAAATTCATGATTCGTGTTTAGGATAGAGATATGCCTTTATGCCATATGTAATCTTATAGAGAACTTGTGCTTTAAATCTTTTTTAGTTATAAGTCACATAGAGATATAGTGGATTAGTTAATTAGGGTGTCTTGCTTAATTCTATCATCTGTGGATTTAAGTGAATATGGGTATTATGCATCGAGAGGTGGTTTTATCTTCTTTAGAGTTCTTGATTAACAATTCATGATATGAATAATTGATGAGAAGTGTGTTAACTTAAATGAAGCAATAAGTGAAGTTGTGATCTTAAATCTCTGTAATCTTAATTTAACTAGTGGAATTTAATAGTAGTTTACTTATAAATTGAAATTCATTCGTTTAAATAAGATTGAGTTGGTTACGCCTTACGGGTTAGTACTTGGTGATTTTTATTAAACAATTCCTCGTGGGAATGATACTCTACTTTCACTTTATTACTTGTTGACCACGTATACTTGCGTGTTGTGCGTAATTAGAATTTACCCAACACATACCTAAGTACAATAAGTGCTCTTATGTATCTTGCAAACTATACACGACCTGATATTACTTTTGCTGTCAACTTGTTAGCAAGATACAGTTCTTCTCCGACTAAGAGACATTGGGATGTGATCAAACACATTTTGAGATACCTCCGTGGAAGTATAGATCTTAGGTTATTTTATCCAAGAGATTCAACGTCGCGATTGGTTGGATATGTCGATGTAGGATACTTATCAGATCCACACAATGGAAGATCACAAACATGTTATGTATTTACATATTGTGACACGACTATATCCTGAAAATCCACAAAGCAAACCATGACAACTACATCTTTAAATCACTCAGAGATTCTCGCTATACATGAACAAGTAGAGAGTGTTTGGTTGAGATCAATTATTCATCATATTCAAAAATCATGTGGATTACCATCAATCAAAGACATTCTTACAATTCTGTATGAGGATAACGCTGCATGCATGCTCAACTTAGAGGAGGGTACATCAAGTGAGATAGAACAAAACACATTTCACCTAAATTCTTTTTCACACATGAGCTACAAAAGAAGGGTGATATAGATGTGCATCAAATTCGATTATGTGATAATCTAGCCGACTTATTCACAAAGTCGCTACCAAATGCAACGTTTGCAAAATTTCGGAAAAAGATCGGAATGTGTCGACTGAAAGACTTATGACAACATTTCATCAAGGAGTAATGAATTCGTTTTGAGGGGAAGACTGTACTCTTTTTTCTTAATCATGATTTTTATCCCAATGGGTTTTTTCTGACAAGGTTTTAACGAGGCAGTCAATTAAGATATTTATGTAAAAGATATGTACTCTTTTTCCCTTCGTTAAGTTTTTTCCACTTGATTTTCTTAACAAGGTTTTTAATGAAGCATAATTTTCTATCATAGAAAATCAGGGGAAGTGTTATAAAAGTGATTCCCTCCTCCTCAGGGTACTGCTCTCCCCTTTCTTGTTCTCTTCTCCTGTGAACCATTCCTTCCTCTGTGAACTTCAGCTTTGCCTATATAAGACAATGATACTGAAAGAAATAATATAACTTTTCTCAATTATTTCTCTCTTTATCTCTTATTTATTCTCTTTAAATTTATACAATAATAAGAATATCTTTCTACACTTTACTAAAATTTTATAACAGACCTTAATTTTTGAATCATCATATTGTTGATATATGTGTGTTATAAAGCTGCAAGGTAGTTGACGTGACAAGTAGGTGACCTCACCGAACTTTTCTTTCAATCTTAAGGTTAAAGACCTTTATATTTTATCATGTAATTAATATTTTTATTTTACCCCAAATGAAAAGTTTACGAAGATTGATATATATTACAAAAAATTATGTCTTTAATTGTCAATTATGTAAATAAGTATTAATAATAATTTTTAAAATATATATAACAAGTGAGAGTCTTATATAATTTCTATTAATATCATGTATTAATAAGTTTCACAATTATAATTCAAAATACTTTATTATGTCTTTTTCTTTTCTTAATCCTTATGCTTCGAGTTAAGTGATATTTTTATTTTACTCTTTAACGTTATAAAATAATTTTAGTTTATTTATTTATTTATTTATTTTATCCTTCAATTTAAAATTTTATCTATCCTTCAAGTTAAAATTTTAAAGTAATCTCTATCAATAAAGACTCCAACATTTTAAACCTTCATTTCAGTGATTTTGTGTTACAACTCGCAGGATATAATTTGGTTTCCTATTTCATCTCCCCCAAATCTCTCTATTCCTATTTTATCTCTACTAACCCCTCTCACATAATTAAATCAGGTTTCTTTTAACCCTCTCTTTATTTTATTTTATTTTAAACACAATTTATCTTCAAGTTTTTTATTTTATTTTCTATACCACAATAAAAAATAATTAAAGCACACACGTCAATGTGTGCCAGGTGACTATAGTATATATATTATACTAGCTTTTTAATCCTTGCGAGGCATGAGTTTGTCTTAATTAATATTTATAAATACTCGACATATTAATTAAAGTTGTGAGAAATATTATAAAATTCATTGAGTATGATACTAAATATTATTTTTTTTTTGTTAAATTTAAAATGACACTCAATTAGTATATGGCTGATAGATCAGTACTACACCTAGAATTAAGGGAGAGCAAGAACCAATTTTGCAACTGAAATTACACGTAAAACTGCAAAAATCGCACCAATGGTTGTGGTGATATATTATTGTTTTTTCAGTAGAAACCGCACTCCTTACGGTTGCGATTGCGATTGCGATTTGAGTTTAGTATAGAAACCACACACTTAAGGAATCACACCCGTTTAGAGTTTTTTTTTATTATTTCGCATATTTTTGTGTATGTTTTAGAATTTTTTAAGTTCTATTTAAGTATGATTGTAAATTTAATTTTAAAATATGTACTTTTGCATGGTTTAAGATTTTAAGTTTGAAACAATGGTTGTATTGTAGTAATGTATGCCTCTTTTAATTTGGGGAATTAAAAGTATTGAATTAACTTGTGATTGGTTATCAAAAATTTAACTTTTTATAGTTGGGTATTATTTATAGTAGCAAGTTAGAAATGTTCGATATTTATTTTAAAATTGAAAAGTATGACATGTTTATTTTTTTCAATTAATTTTTGAGCCGAAACCGCAACGTTTGAAGTTTCTTCTCCCCCTTTTTGTCAGCAATTTCTTGTAGTGTTGCAACCTCTTCTGTTAGTTGTTGGATAGTCTCTGTTAGTTTTTGATTTTATGATATTTTGAATGATGACTAATTTAAGTATATTAAATGTGTGCATGGTTCATGGTTTGTTATTATATTATTAAATTTGCATGGATTATGGAGTTTATTAAGTCTCTGTAAGTTGGAATGTTTTAAAATCATTTCAAATTTGAATTGGAGTTTATTAAGGAAGATTTGATTTGGAGTTTATTAATGAAGATTTGAATTGGAGTTTATCAAGGAAGATTTGAATTGGAGTTTATTAAGGAATGTTGGTATTTATAATTTTTAATGCTGTCATATATTATTAGATGGGTTAATGTTATTAAATGTTTTTCCAGCTGACCCAAATTTGGTTCATCTATTCTACAGAGTATTTCGCGGGTGCTAATTTTATTTAAGGATATTCTCTTGCTTAGTGGAGCCCACAATAGTTAGTGATATTTTAGTATTCTATTTTGAAAAAGAGTCTTACAGAAGCTATTGGGTCTTATCTTATTTTATCTCCTTGTTACTCTGGTTTAAAACTGTTGACTGGGTATAGAAGTTTATATCCTTTATTTCAGCTACTTAAAAATCAAATAGTTGGCGCATAGTTCTTCTTATTATTCTGGTTATACATATATGCTGAAATCATGGATTTACTTTAACGGGACTAAGATTTCTTAGCTAACATCTTTTATAGCCGTTGCTTGTCTTGTTATATATACTCCTTCTCTTCGGCTGAACAAGACACAACTCTGAACCTGCAATCAAGTTGAAATACTACATCCGAGCTCTTCAATTGCTTTATTTTAGCCATTTATTGTAATCTATTATATTCTTTTGTGCTGAAAATTTATTTTACTCATTCTTTGTAAACCAAACTCAAGCATAGTTTTGGCTTGAGGTTTCTTATTTAGTTAGTCTGTTCATAGAAAGCTTCATGGTTCTCAGAGGTGAGAAGAGGTGCAGCGGTGTACAAGTTGTAGAGGTGCAAAACGGGGTGTCCAACATCAGATATTGAGGCTTCTTTGTAACATGGAGTAATTTTTGTATTGAGGTTTAAATAATAATAAAATGAGTCTCCAATCCTAGTTGGGATTGGACGTGGATTACGCCACTAGGTAGAGGATAGGGGCTGAACCACGTAAAAATCTTGGTGTCTTTATATTTCTGCATTTCTATTTTATGTTTGTTTAATTTCTGGGTATTTTGCTTTATTAGTTTGAAGTTATACGAATCCAGACACTAAAGCAGACAGGTATAGCTGTCTGATAATATTGAACGAAGAACATAAGTTAAAGCAGACAGTAAAGCAGACATGTGTAGCTGTCTGAATTAAACCTGTAGTAGAAAATTTCAAAAAGTTTTCACCGTTTATCACTTTTAGCATAAACACCTATTCACCCCCCTCTAGGTGTGTGTATTTACTAAATTACATTTGGTATCAAAGCTTGGCTTTACTAATATTGATCGTTGCAGGTCGTAGGGGAAGATCCTATGGCACACCTAAACTTTCAAGAAGGTTAGTCCACAAGTAAGCCACCGCTGTTGCTCGGAAGTGAGAACTTCAACTTTTGGAAGTTCAGAATGAAGATCTATCTGAACCAAGACCCATGAAAATGGTGGGTAGTCGAAAATGGACCAGTCATTCCTCAACATGATGATGACAAGCCAAAGAATCTCATGAAAATGGACTCAAACGAATCGTATATGGTATCTTATGATTTCAAGGCCATGAATACACTTTTAAGTGGCATGGTTCAGTCGGAGATAGATAAGGTTTCTTCTTGTACTACGGCTAAGAAAATTTGGGACACAGTCATCATGAGCCACGAAGGTACTACTAAAGTGAAGGAGGTCAAGCTGAGCATGCTAATGCACGAATACGAACTATTCAAATTGGAGAAAAATGAATCAATTAGAGATGCCCAAGAAAGATTCCTCATTCTAATGAATTCTCTAAGCATGCTCGGACAAAAGGTTGATCAAAAGGAAATCAACCGAAAGCTTCTTAGAGTCATGCCAAAGAGATTCGCACCAAAGGTCACTACACTTCAAGACTCGGTCACAATAAGCACAATGGAAACTCTTACCTTATTTGGAGAACTTGAAGAGTTTAAAAACCAATTAAAATTGTATGATGAAAAAGATGAGGCACCTAAGAAGAAGACCTTGGCTCTACAAGCTGAAAGCTACATAGAAGGCAATGATGGAAATTGAAATGCTCTCAAGAAAACTTGAGAGACTACTTCAAAGAAAGAAACAAAGGAAGAATAAAAAAGGTAGCTCAACTCCAATGAGCAAGTCCAAAACAGAACAAGATGAAGAAATTGACCAATTATGTTTCATGGGACTAGAAGACAATGATCAACTTGAGGTAACGAATTTTCATGAAAATTTTGAAATATCTACATCTGATTATCTTGCTTTACTAAATGAAAATCAAAAGCTTAAAAAGAAAACTGGTTATTTTAAGAACTGCGTAAATGATCTAATGAATGAAGCTGAGTCACTTATTGAAGAAAGAAAAGAAAATGAATATCTTACAAATGAAAATCAAATTTTAAAAGAAAAATTAAAAATGAGAGATGTATGCATAGATGCTTTTAATGATAGAAAAATGATGAATATGTAACATGATGATAATGTAACAAATGTAGAAATAACATCTTTAAAAAATGATCTTGCTAAATTTGTGCAAGGAGAAGAGAACCTAACTGTTATGTTAGGAGCACAAAGGTTTAGTCTTGATAAATAAGGAATTGAGTATAATCCTATTAAAAATGTGGAAAATAAGATTAATACTAATATTAGAATGATTAATAGTAAATCAAGGCATAAACCACTTTATTGTTCACCATTTGTTACTTGTAAAAATAACCTAGTAGTAAAAAAGTACAAGAATGTCTGGCGTGGTGGTTGCATAGTAATACGCGGATTGATTATTGATGCTTACGTGAGAAGTCACTCAAACCTATACTCAATTATTGCTACAAGAATTCACGTGATCATATCTCTTATATTATTGATTCAATTATTGTCACAAGATTATCATCAGATAATATGTTATATTATTAAATCAATAAATGAGATAACAAGTTATAAATGATTAATAATTGTTGAAAGATTAAATATGTGTTGATTAAAATAAAATGATTTGTGTGGTATTTATTCAATCCTTGATGTATATAAAGAGTCTATTATGAGACGTTTGTGGTAAGTTTGGTTATTTTATGGGGGGCCCATATGTCATCTAAGAGTCTCTTCGTCAATAGTAATTATCTTCGTCAATAGTAATTATCTTCGTCAATAGTAATTACCTTCGTCAATAGTAATTATCTTCGTCAATAGTAATTACCTTCGTCAATAGTAATTACCTTCGTCAATAGTAATTACCTTCGTCAATAGTAATTACCTTTACCAGACGTCAAACCACTTGCCGTTTCATATTACAGGCGTCGAACCAATTGTCGTTTCACATTACAGGCGTCAAACCACTTGGTGTTTCACATTACAGGCGTCAAACCACTTTTCTTTTCACATCACCACCATCAAGCCACTTGCCTTTTCATATTTCAAGTGCTAAGCTAGAAATCTTCTATAAATAGAGGCCTAGTGCTTCATTATTTTTCACGAATTCATTCAAGCTATAGAGAGAGAAAGTATAGAGAGAATAAGAGAGAAAGAAGAAGAGTATTACATTCTTACACTACCGCAGATTCAATCTCCTACTAATGTAAGGGGTGTTATTCTTTCTTATTCATAAATAGAACCTGTTGTTATTCCATTGCTTATTATTCATTGGAATAACTTTGATACGCTGGTTTACCCTATACTTGGTGACATTCTACTATTATTCTCATTGGAACATCCTCGCTCAGGTGTTTTTACACGGATTCGATTCCGTCTGTATTATTATTATTCGTTGGAACATCCACATCGTGTGTTTTACACCGGACTGGTTAAAATCTTTATTATTATTCATTGGAACATCACCGCTCGTGTGTTTTACAGGACTGGTAAAATCTTTTTATTATTCATTGGAACATCCCGCTTGCAAAATTTTGCCTATCCCGGTTCCGTTATTATTATTTCATTGGAATAACTGCCATCATGCAAGCACCGCATGCATGGCGATTTCTTTTGTTATTCCATTCTTTATTATACTCATTGGTTAAAGTTTTGACTTCTATACTCCATGAAATTAGTAGAATATCCTTGATATTTAAGCGCTTCATCCAAAGATCTTTTCATGGAAATATTCTTCCGATCATTCTTGAATTTTACTCTACAAAGCAAAGATCATGTTGATAATTTGGACATTATTAGTTCTGGATAAATTAATTCTTGAACTTGTTTTATTGAATTCTTATATCATTGTCATCATCCTCATGTTTATATTATGTTGAAAGTCATCTGTGGGCTCAGAAAGTGTATAGATGGACTTGGTATGATTATGTCCAGGATTATTATTGATTGTAATCATGACCGTAATGTTACAAATGATGTGGTAAAAGTTATCATTGGCCCGTAGTGCATTGGTGGACAGGTTGTTGGCATGATCATGACCATTAATGAATACACGAATGTCCTGGTCAGTAGTGCATGGATAATTTGTGGTCGGATACTAAAGAATATCCTTGGTCAGTAGTGCAGGGGTTGATTCGATGATGTGGATTATTTATTGTCGAGTCCCAGCCGATAAAAGTCATGAAAAACCTTTTAAATCATAAAAGATAGTAGATTTTATTCGTACTTGACTCTTTTAATGGATTGCTTGTTCTCGCTACAGATTAAACTTGATGTTGTTATATTTTATCGGTTTAACATCGTTCAAGGCTAACGATAATTTATTTCGCATTATCTTAGTCATAATATTTCTTCGGGCTAGTTGAGCTCACCCTTTTCTTTCCTTTGTTCTCTTGTGAAATGAGAACGAAGTTGCGGGACTAGTCGGGGAACAGAGTGATGGTCCTAGATGGTGCATTTGTAGTCCTCACTATTCGTTAAATAGTGTGATAATAATTGTAATGAGGACTCCTTTTGAGTTTGTATAATCTCTAGTAGACAATATTTGTATTCAAACTCACGAGTTTATGTTTTGTCGTATTGTATACATACGGTTGTATTATTAAGTGTATTTGAATTTTGTACCATGTATCGGCGACTCAAGATGGGTGATGTATACCTAATTTTGGGGGCGCCACGGTTGATATCAAAGCTTAGGATATGATCCTCGCTAAGATGTGAGAATAGTACTAGGAGGGAGAGACGGGAATTTCTTCGCTAAGTATGACCTACCTAAGTTTATGTGGTATTTAATTGGTCGGTCACAATTTAGAGATAATATGTTACATGTCAATTAACCTTTGTTTTGTGGCAGTATCTGAAAATGACATCCTAGAATGTTGAGAATAGCAATGGAGCACAGACGACCATTGATTCACTACATATCAATAATCAGGATAATGTGCATCAGGAAGGCGACAATCCTCATGCAAACAACAACACCGACCAAATGATGAATGATCAAATGTTCAGGCTTTATGCGAATTCATGCAACAAAGAAAGTAGAGAGCGGCTCCTGTCCAAAATGCAGGTGGAAACAATGGAAACTCTCGGGCGGTCACCGCTAAACAGTTCAAGGAGCTGGGACCACCGGAGTTTAAGGGAGAGCCAAAACCACTTATAGCGGAAGCATGGATAAAGCAGATCACCAAGATATTTGATGTCTTGGGATGCTCCGAGGAACAAAAGGTTCCTTCACGCTTTTATGTTGCATGCGGAGAGGCGATTCTTGGTGGAAATTCCAGAAACGTACTCAACTCCGCCAGATGAAGATATCTTGGGAGAAGTTCCAAGAGTACATTCAACGACAAATACTTTCTCGAAAGTATTCGTCACATAAAGGAGGTGGAGTTTATCAAGTGGAACAAAACAATATGGACCGTGTCGCAATACGAGGCTAAATTTGCGGAGTTATCCGGTTTCGCCCCACTTGGTAGATAATGAAGAGAGAATAACACGGATGTTTTTAAGAGGTTTGAAGTTGAGATACGTCAACATCTTATTTTCTCATAAAACTGTGTTTATATTCAGATGTTGTAAATAGGGCTCAGTTAGTGGAGCGCGATAACAAGTCAACGCAACTAAAAGAGAGCACCCGGCAAAATGATAATACTAGCGAGAGCAGTCATCGAAGCGGTGACAACATGCGTGGAGGGAATCAACAGGCCAAAAATGGTAACCACTTCGGTGGTAATAAGGGCCAAAATAATAAGAATGGACATTTCTAGAAGAGGAGATTCAACAATGATAGAAAGACGTCAGCACCAGCACCTGTCGTTAAGGAAGGAGAACGACCACCTATCATATGTTTCAAAATGCGAGGAGGGCACATCGGTCCAAAGCTGCGATGTCCGTCCAAAGCATGTTATAATTGTGGAAGAGAAGGTCACTTTAGCCCGATTTTGTCGTTCACCAAGACAAATTCAGCTAGGATGGAGGCACTAAAGGTAGCCCGGAGAAAAGTTAAACCGGTAGTGCAAGGGAGAGCGTTTGTTGTGACCTCCTGTAGAAAGCAAGGAACCCGAATGAGGTCATCACGGTAAGCTTATCATAAACTCTAACGAAATCTATACTTTATTTGATACCGGTTCTACCCATTCTTTTATTTCTCCTACTTGCGCTCATCGATTAAATTTGACTCCGGAGAAATTAGACTTTGACTTATCTGTGGAAACTCCGTTAGGAGAAACCTTCATTACATCCTTTGTTTATAAGTCTTGTTTGGTTCAAAAATCGGTACCCTCACACTACTGTAGATCTTATTTCATTGAAAATACTTGCATTTTGGCGTGATTCTAGGGATTGATTGGTTAACTACTCATCATGCAAAAATTGATTGTTTCCGTAAGGTTGTTAGCTTTTATATTCCTAATCAACCTATTATGCGAATTCAAGTGACCAAACCATTAAAATCAATCACGGTCATCTCAAGCCATAAAGCTATTCGTTTATTGAAAAATGAATGTCAAGCTTTCTTAGCTCATGTCACAGATTTAAATAAAAATACGTCAGTTTTGAACGATATTTCTATTGTTAATAAATTTCCTGACGTATTCCCCAAAGAACTTCCTAGCCTACTCCCTGAGCGTGAAATTGAATTTTGTATCGACCTTGAACCCGGTACAAAACCCATTTCCAAAGCCCCATATCGAATGGCTCCTATTGAACTTCAGGAGTTAAAGACCCAACTGTAAGAATTGTTAGACATCGGCTTTATTCGTCCTAGTACTTCTCCTTGGGGTGCTCCTGTTCTATTCGTGAAGAAGAAAGATGGGAGTATGCGACTTTGTATTGATTATCGGAGTTGAATCATGTCACCATCAAAATAGGTATCCATTGCCACGTATTGATGACTGTTTGACCGATTGCAAGGAGCCAAATTCTTTTCAAAGATTGATCTTCGTTAGGATATCACCAATTGAAGATTAGAACCGATGACATTCCAAAGATGGCTTTCAGAACTCCGATGACGGGCATTATGAATTCTAGTCACGTCTGGGTTGGATTGACTAATGCTCCTGCCTTGCGTCATGGATATGATGAACCAAGTATTCAAGAAATATTTGGATCACTTTGTGGTCGCGTCTTTATTGATGACATCCTTATTTATTCCAAAAGCCATGAAGATCACGAGCAACACTTGAGGCTGACACTCCAAAAGCTTCGTGAATACAAGCTTTATGCCAAGTTGAAGAAATGCGAATTCTGGCTTGAGGAAGTAGCATTCCTTGGGCACGTAGTATCAAGTCATGGAATATCCATTGACCCAAAGAAAGATTAAAGAAATTCAAAGTTGGGAGCAACCTAAATCAATGATCAAGGCACGTAGCTTTCGCTTTAATTGGTTATTATCGGAGATTCGTGGAAGGATTTCTCGAATTGCTACTCCATTAACTCAGCTGACTCAGAAAGATACAAAGTTCGCTTGGAGCGAAGAATGTGAGAAGAGTTTCAAGAACTCAAGAGGAGACTCATTTCAGCACCTGTTTTGACAATACCATCTGGCTCGGAGGGATTTGTCATCTACATTGATGCTTCGGGCAAAAGGTTGGGATGTGTTCTCAAGAAACATGGGAAAGTCATAGCCTATGCCTTAAGACAACTCAAAGAAGATGAGAGGAATTATCCTACTCATGATCTAGAGTTGGCAGCTGTTGTCTTTGCACTTAAAATTTGGAGGCATTACTTGTATGGGGAGAAGGTGGAGATCTTTACGGATCATAAAAGCCTCAAATATTTCTTTACTCAAAAGGAACTCAACATACGACAACGACGTTGGCTTGAACTGTTGAAAGATTATGATCATACCATCCAATACCATCCTGAAAAAGCGAACATGGTAGCTGACGCATTGAGTAGAAGATCATATTCAAGTCGACGAAAAGCGATATTGTCAATGCAAAGGCCCATTTTTGTGTGACTTGCAAAGGATGGAGATAGAGTTAAAGATTCCAGGACCCATGTGATGATGGCGAATATACGAGTAGAACCGACTTTAATCGATAAAGTTAAAAGCTCAAGAGATTCACTGACTGAGGCGATGCGTATGAGGAAGAAAGTGCAAGAAGGTGCTATCTTTAGGAAGCAAGAATCGATGAAGAAGGAATACTTGAGTCAACTCCAGACTTTGTGTTCCTAACGACCACGATTTAAAGTATAAAATCATGATGGAGGCGCACAACACACTATTTGCAATCCATCCTGGGAGTACCAAAATATATCATGATATAATTATACATTTTGGTGGAGCAATATGAAGAGAGAGATAGCGTTGTTTATCTCAAGGTGTCTAACTTTTCAACGAGTTAAAGCGGAGCATCAAGTACCAAAAGGTCCATTGCAACCACTTGACATTCCAGAATGGAAGTGGGAGCACATTACCATGGATTTCGTTACCGGTCTTCCTAAGGTTTCTCAAGGCATATATGCGATTTGGGTCATTGTTGATAGATTGACCAAGTCTGTTCATTTCTTATCGATACGAGAAACTTATACACTTGAACGTCTTGCTCGTATGTACATAAACGAGATTGTAAGATCGCATGGTATGCCTTAAGTATCCATAGTTTTCGATCGAGACCCAAGATTCATTTCACGATTTTGGGTAAGTTTGCAAAAAGCTATGGGCACAGACTTACGATTTAGTTTCGGCATATCATCCTCTCGACGGACGGGACAATGGAGAGGACTATTCAAACTCTTGAAGATCTATTAAGACTCGTGTCCTTGATTTCAAGGAAGTTAGGACAAGTTCTTACCATTAGTGGAGTTTTTCTACAACAACAGAGTTATCAAGCAAGTGTTGGAATGGCTCCATTCAAGCGTTAGTATGGAAGAAAATGTCGTTCTCCAAAGATATCTTTGGGATGAGGTGGGTGAAGCAACGTTGTTGGGACCGGAGTTGGTACGTATGACTACGAAAAAGATTCAAACGATCCGACAAAGTATAAAAACCTCACAAGATCGACAAAAGAGTTATGCTGATCTTCATCGAAAGGACGTGGAATTCGATATAGGAGATCATGTGTTATTGCGTGTTGCTCCATGGAAAGGAGTTACGAGATTTGGATAGAGAGGAAAACTTAATCCTCGATTCATCGGCCCATTTTTAATCCTCGACCGAGTAGGAACTATGGCCTATAGACTCGCTTTACCGCCAAGTATGTCTCGTGTTCATAACGTTTTTCACATATCCATGTTACGTAAATATGTGAAAGAACCGAACCACATTATTGAGTTAGAACCGGACGAAATAGCGAAAGATTTGACGTATGAAGAGGTTCCTGTTCAAATTTTGGATAAGAAGGAACATATTCTACGCTCCATGGTTATACCTCAAGTCAAAGTTTTGTGGAGAAACCACGATGTTGAGGAAATGACTTGGGAGTTAGAATCTGAAATGAAATCAAGGTATCCTTACCTCTTCGACATACCAGGTACGTACCCTAATTTTGAGGGCGAAATTTTATAAGAAGGGGAGGTTGTAAGACCCCAACTTTTATAAATAAAGATTTATTTTCTATAAATATTATTTTTGAATATTATGGAGTAAATTTGATATAATGTTATAGTTGTGGGTAATATTTATAAATTTTGCAAAGTAAGCAAGTTGTTATAAAATATTCGTTTAATTCTGGGAATATTCTTTTGTTGGGGAATATTCGACGATTCAAGATAATCATTGGTGGACCCCACATCGAAATTATTGTCGGATTGAGAAAACGACAAAAATACTTTATGAAAATAACGGTGGAGGTGTTACCGTTAAAACTATTGAACTACCCAATAGTAAAAAAGTATGATGAATGGCGTGGTTGCATAGTAGCACACGGTATTGATTATTGATGCTTACGTGAGAAGTCACTCAGCTATACTCAATTATTGCACAAAGAATTGCTACATCATATCTCTTATATTATTGATTCAATTATTGTCACAAGATTATCATCAGATAATATGTTATATTATTAAATCAATAATTGAGACTACAAGTTATAAATGATTAATAATTGTTGAAAGATTAAATATGTGTTGATTAAAAATAAAATGATTTGTGGTAATATTTATTCAATCCTTGATGTATATAAAGAGTCTATTATGAGATGTTTGTGGTAAGTTTGGTTATTTTATGGGTGGCCCATATGTCATCTAAGAGTCTCTTCGTCAATAGTAATTACCTTCGTCAATAGTAATTATCTTCGTTAATAGTAATTACCTTCGTCAATAGTAATTATCTTCGTCAATAGTAATTACCTTCGTTAATAGTAATTACCTTCGTCAATAGTAATTACCTTCGTCAATAGTAATTACTTTTACCAGACGTCAAACCACTTGCCGTTTCATATTACAGGCGTCGAACCAATTGTCGTTTCACATTACAGACGTTAAACCACTTGGTGTTTCACATTACAGGCGTCAAACCACTTTTCTTTTCACATCACCAGTCGTCAAGCCACTTGCCTTTTCATATTTCAAGTGCTAAGCTAGAAATCTTCTATAAATAGAGGCCTAAGTGCTTCATTATTTTCACGAATTCATTTAAGCTATATAGAGAGAAAGTATAGAGAGAATAAGAGAGAAAGAAGAAGAGTATTCTGTTACTACACTACTGCAGTATTCAATCTCCTACTAATGTAAGGGGTGTTATTCTTTCTTATTCATGAATAGAACTGTTGTTATTCCATTGCTTATTATTCTGTTGGAATAACTTTGTATATGCTTGGTTTACCTATACTTGGTGACATTCTACTATTATTACATTTGGAATATCCTATACGTGTGTTTTACAACGGACTGGTTCCGTCTTTATTATTATTCATGTTGGAACATCTGTCATGCGTGTGTTTTACAGGACTGGTTAAAATCTTTATTATTATTCTGTTGGAACATCTTGCTCGTGTGTTTTACACGGACACTGGTTAAAATCTTTATTATTCTCTGTTGGAACATCCCGTCGGGTGCAAATTTTGCTCGAATCGGTTCCGTTATTATTATTCTACATTGGAATAACTCGTCTGCGCTGAAGTACCGCATGCATGGTGATTTCTTTTGTTATTCCATTCTTTATTATACTCGGTTGGTTAAAGTTTTGACTTCTATACTCCATGAAATTAGTAGAATATCCTTGATATTTTGCGCTTCATCCGAGATCTTTTCATGGAAATATTCTTCCGATCATTCTTGAATTTTACTCTACAAAGCAAAGATCATGTTGACAATTTGGACATTATTAGTTTCTGGATAAATTAATTCTTGAACTTGTTTTATTGAATTCTTATATCATTGTCATCATCCTCATGTTTATATTATGTTGAAAGTCATCTGTGGCCTGTAGTGCATAGATGGACTTAGTATGATTATGTCGAGTGGATTATTGATTGTAATCATGACCGTAATGTTACAAATGATGTGGTAAAAGTTATCATTGGCCGTAGTAGTGCATTGGTGGACGATTGTTGGCATGATCATGACCATTAATGAATACACGAATGTCCTTGGTCAGTAGTGCATGGATAATTTGTGGTCGTGATACTAAAGAATATCCTTGTCGTAGTAGTGCGGGGTTGATTCGATGATGTGGATTATTTATTAAAGTCGAGTCCCCGCCGATAAAAGTCATGAAAAACCTTTTAAATCATAAAAGATAGTAGATTTTATTCTCGTACTTGACTCTTTTAATGGATTGCTTGTTCTGCCACTGATTAAACTTGATGTTGTTATATTTTATCGTTTAACATTTGTTGAAGGCTAACGATAATTTATTCGCATTATCTTAGTCATAATATTTCTTATTGGGCTAGTTGAGCTCACCCTTTCTTTCACTATTCTCTTGTGAAATGAGCGTGGAAATGGGACTAGTCGAGAAGCAGAGTGATGGTCCTAGATGGTGCATTTATAGTCCCCTCACTATTACATTAAATAGTGTGATAATAATTGTAATGAGGACTCCTTTTGAGTTTGTATAATCTCTAGTAGACAATATTTGTATTCAAACTCACAGTTTATGTTTTGTCGTATTGTACACGACAGTTGTATTATTAAGTTGTATTTGAATTCTGTACCATGTATCTGGCGACTCAAGATGGGTGATGTATACCTAATTTTAGGGGCGTCACAGTTGATATCAAAGCTTAGGGATATGATCCCTGGCTAAGATGTGAGAATAGTACTAGGAGGGGAGAGACGGGGAATTCCTTCGCTAGTATGACCTACCTAAGTTTATGTGGTATTTAATTGGTCGGTCACAATTTAGGGATAATATGTTACATGTCAATTAACCTTTGTTTTGTGGCAGTATTTGAAAATGACATCCGAGAATGTTGAGAATAGCAATGGAGCATAGACGACCATTGATTCACTACATATCAATAATCAGGATAATGTGCATCAGGAAGGCGACAATCCTCATGCAAACAACAACACTGACCAAATGATGAATGATCAAATGTTCGAGGGCTTTTACGCAATTCATGCAACAAAGCAAAAGTAGAGCGGCTCCTGTCCAAAATGCAGGTGGAAACAATGGAAACTCTCGGGCGGTCACCGCTAAACAGTTCAAGGAGCTGGGACCACCGGAGTTTAAGGGAGAGCCAAAACCACTTATGGCGGAAGCATGGATAAAGCAGATCACCAAGATATTTGATGTCTTGGGATGCTCTGAGAGCAAAAGGTTCCTTTGCGCCTTTTATGTTGCGGAGAGGAAGATTACTGGTGGGAATCGGTAAAGCGTACTCAACCTGCCGCACTGAAGATGTCTTGGGAGAAGTTCCAAGAACTATTCAATGACAAGTACTTTTCCGAAAGTATTCGTCACATGAAAGAGGTAGAGTTCATCAAGTTGGAGCAGAACAATATGACCGTGTCGCAGTACGAAGCTAAGTTTGCCGAGTTGTCCCGGTTTGCGTCTCACTTGGTTGATAATGAGGAGAGAATGACGCGGATGTTTCTAAGAGGTTTGAAACCCGAGATACGTCAATATCCAATTTCTCATAAATTGTGTTTGTATTCAGATGTTGTAAATAGGGCTCAGTTATTGGAGCGCGATAATGAGTTAACCCAACCAAGAGAAAGCAGTCGGCAAAATGATAATACCAGTGGTAGTAGTCATCGAAGCGGTGACAACAAGCGTGGAGGGAATCAACATGCCAGAAATGGTAATCACTTCGGTGGTAATCATGGCCAAGACAATAAGAGTGAACATTTTAAGAAAAGGAGATTCAACAATAATGGAAAGACGTCAGCACCAACACCCGTTGTTAAGGAAGGAGAACGACCACCTATCATATGCTTCAAATGCGTAGGGGAGGGACATATCAGTCCAAACTGTGCGCAGCAGTCCAAAACATGTTACAATTGTGGAAGAGAAGGTCACCTAGCTAGATTTTGTCGTACAGAGAAGCCAAGTCCAGTTGGAACGGTGACACCAAATGCTGTCCCAAACAAGTCAAAACCAGTAGTTCAAGGGAGAGCGTTTGTTGTGACCTCCCAGAAAGTATGGAACCCGAACGAGGTCATCATGGGTAAGCTAATCATCAACTCTAGCGAAGTATATACCTTATTTGATACCGGTTCTACCCATTCTTTTATTTCTCCTACTTGCGCTCAACGTTTAAATTTGACTTCGGAGAAATTAAACTTTGACTTATCTGTTGAAACTCCGTTAGGAGAAACCTTCATTACATCCACTGTTTATAAGTCTTGTTTGGTTCAAATTGGTACCCTCACATTACCTGTCGATCTTATTTCCTTAAAAATATGCGTTTGACGTAATTCTAGGGATTGATTGGTTAACTACTCATCATGCAAAAATTGATTATTTTCGTAAGGTTGTTAGCTTTTATATTCCTAACCAACCTATTATGCGAATTCTGCTGACCAAACCATTAAAATCAATCATCGTCATCTCAAGCCATAAAGCTATTCGTTTATTGAAAAACGGATGTCAAGCTTTCTTAGCTCATGTCACGGATTTAAACAAAAATACGTCCGTTTTGAATGATATTTCCATTGTTAATAAATTTCCTGACGTATTTCCTGGCCTAACCCAGAGTGTGAAATTAAATTTTGTATCGACCTTGAACCCGGTATAAAACCCATTTCCAAAGCCCCATATCGAATGGCTCCTATTGAACTACAGGAGTTAAAGACCCAATTACAGGAATTGTTAGACATTAGTTTCATTCGTCCTAGTACGTCTCCTTGGGGCGCTCCTATTCTATTCGTGAAGAAGAAAGATGGGAGTATGCGACTTTGAATTGATTATCGGGAGTTGAACCATGTCACCATCAAAAATAGGTACTCGTTGCCTCGCATTGATGACCTGTTTGACCAGTTGCAACGCGCCAAATTCTTTTCAAAGATTGATCTTCATTTCGGATATCATTAGTTAAAGATTAAAACCTATGACATTCCAAAGACTGCTTTCAGAACTCAGTACGGGCATTATGAATTCCTAGTTATATCCTTTGGATTAACTAATGCTCCTACTGCCTTAATGGATATGATGAACCGAGTATTCAAGGAATATTTGGATCATTTTGTGGTTGTCTTTATTGATGACATTCTCATATATTCGAAAAGCCGTGAAGATCATGAGTAACACTTGAGGCTGATACTCCAAAAGCTTCGTGAAAACAAGCTTTATGCCAAGTTGAAGAAATGCGAGTTCTGGCTTGAGGAAGTTGCATTCCTTGGGCACGTGATATCAAATCATGAAATATCTATTGACTCGGCAAAGATTGAAGCAATTCAAAGCTCAGAGCAACCTAAATCAGTGACCGAAGTACGTAGCTTTCTTGGCTTAGCTGGTTATTATCGAAGATTCGTAGAAGGGTTTTCTCGAATCGCTACTCCACTAACTAAGCTAACTCAAAAAGATACAAAATTCAGTTAGAGCGAGGAATATGAGAAGAGTTTTCAAGAACTCAAGAGGAGACTAATTTCAGCACCTGTTCTGACAATACCATCTAGCTCGGAGGGATTTGTCATCTACAGTGATGCTTCGGGCAAAGGGTTAGGATGTGTTCTCATGCAACATGGGAAAGTCATAGCCTATGTCTCTCGACAACTCAAAGAATATGAGAAAAATTATCCTACTCATGATCTAGAGTTGGCAGCTGTCGTTTTTGCGCTTAAAATTTTGAGGCATTACCTGTATGGAGAGAAGGTGGAGATCTATACGGATCTTAAAAGCCTCAAATATTTCTTCACTCTAAAGGAACTCAATATGCGGCAACGACGATGGCTTGGGCTGTTGAAAGATTATGATCATACCATCTAATACCATCCTCGAAAAGCGAACGTAGTAGCTGACGCATTGAGTAGAAGATCATATGCGGGTACGAGTGCAATATTGTCAACGCAAAATCCCATTTTGTACGACTTACAAAGGATGGAGATAGAGTTAAAGACTCCAGGGACTCACGTGATGATGTTAAATATACGAGTAGAAACGACTTTAATCGATAAAGTTAAAGCTGCTCAAGCCAAATACCTGGAGCTGATACGCCTGAGGAAGAAAGTACAAGAAGGTGCTATCCCGGAAGCAAGAATCGATGAAGAAGGAATACTTCGAGTCAACTCCAGACTTTGTGTTCCTAACGACCCTGATTTAAAGTATAAAATCATGATGGAGGCGCACAACACACCGTTTGCAATCCATCCTGGGAGTACCAAAATGTATCATGATCTTCGACATACATTTTGGTGGAGCAATATGAAGAGAGATATAGCGGAGTTTATCTCAAGGTGTTTAACTTGTCAAAGAGTCAAGGCAGAGCATCAAGTGCCAAAAGGTCCATTGCAACCACTTGAAATTCCAGAATAGAAGTGGGAGCACATTACCATGGATTTCATTACTGGTCTTCCCAAGGTTTTTCAAGGCATAGATTCAATTTGGGTCATTGTTGATAGATTGACCAAGTCTGCTCACTTCTTACCTATACGAGAAACTTATACACTTGAACGTCTTGCTCGTATGTACATAAACGAGATTGTAAGATTGCATGGTATGCCAGTATCCATAGTTTCTGATCGAGACCGAAGATTCACTTCAAGATTTTGGGTTAGTTTGCAAAAAGCTATGGGCACGGATTTACGATTTAGTTCGGCTTATCATCCTCAAATGGATGGGCAGTCGGAAAGGACTATTCAAACTCTTGAAGATTTATTAAGACTCTGTGTCCTTGACTTTAAAGGAAGTTGGGACAAGTTCTTACCATTGGTGGAGTTTTCCTACAACAATAGTTATCAAGCAAGTACTGGCATGGCTCCATTCGAGGCGTTGTATGGAAGAAAGTGTCGTTCTCCAGTATGCTGGGACGAGGTGGGTGAAGCAACATTGTTGGGGCCGGAATTGATACGTATGACTACGGAGAAGATTCAAATGATCCGGCAACGTATAAAAACCTCACAAGATCGACAAAAGAGTTATGCTGATCTTCATCGAAAGGACGTGGAATTCGATATTGGAGATCATGTGTTGTTACGTGTTGCTCCATGGAAAGAAGTTACTAGATTAAGAAAGAGAGGAAAGCTCAATCCTCGATTCATTGGCCCATTTAAAATCCTTGACCGAGTAGGAACTGTAGCCTATAGACTCGCTTTACCGCCAAGTATGTCTCGTGTTCATAACGTTTTTCACATATCCATGTTACGTAAATATGTGAAAGACCCGAACCAAATTATTGAGTTAGAACCGACGAAATAGCAGAAGATTTAACGTATGAAAAGATTCCTGTTAAAATCTTGGATAAGAAGGAGTATATTTTACGCTCCAAAGTTATACCTTAAGTTAAAGTTTTGTGGAGAAACCACGATATTGAGGAAATGATCTGAGAGTTCGAATCTGAAATAAAATCAAGGTATCCTTACCTCTTTGACATACCAGGTACGTACCCTAATTTTGAGGGCAAAATTTCATAAGAAGGGGAGGTTGTAAGACCCCAACTTTTATGAATAAAGATGAATTTTCTATAAATATCATTTTTGAATATTATGAAGTTAATTTGATATAATGTTATAGTTGTGGGTAATATTTATAAATTTTGCAAAGTACGCAAGTTGTTATATAATATTCGATTGGTCGGGGAATATTCGTTTTAACAGGGAATATTTGTACGACGGCACAATCTTTGGTGGACCCCACAAAATGTAATTATTGTTTGATCGAGAAAACGCACAAAATATCTTTTATGAAAATATGACAAAAGTTTTACTGTTAACTATTGAAACACCGGTGTTAAAGTAATGTGATGTCTGGCGTTGTTGCATAGTAGCTACGGTATTGATTATTGATGCTTACGTGAGAAGTCACCGGTTTTGTTCAATTATTGCTCTGATAATTTGCCGTGATAGTATCTCGTGTTATTTGATTCAATTATTGTCGATATTTTATGTATGATTAAATCAATAATTGAGACGATAAAATTATTTATATTATTATTTTCAATATTGACAATATCTAGAAGTTCTGTCAAGGAGAGGTTTGGTCACCTAATTGCGCGCCAATAAGGAGAAATTTTTATTGGAAAGCCCCCTCTTTCCTGAGAACGACCTGGTTGTTAAATATTGAGAATTATAATAATGATGATAAATATTGTTAAAAATATTAAAGGGATTTTTATGATGTATTTATGGTAAATTTTGCTTATTATTTGGATTCCCACATACCCATTTTTCAAAATAATCGGTAGAAAGTTATTCTATATAATAAAGGTGGGGCCACATGTGGGGCCCACGGAAGAAAAATGAAATGGAAATTGGGGGGGGGGGGGATAATAACTTGGTCGGGAGGGATGTGGTTATATAAGTATATATATATATAAAGTCCAACATGGTTATATATATATATTGTGACTCTCCCAAAATAGGTATACATCACTCATTCTTCGCCAAATACATGGTACAGAAATAACTACAACTTCATTAATACAATTGTCGTGCAAAATACGACAACACATAAACTGTGAGTTTAAATACAAATATTGTCTTCTAGACAATATCCACACTCAAATAAGTCCTCATTAAAATTATTGATACACTATTTTACAAAATAGTGAGGACTACTAAAACAACTGTCTTGAACCATTACTCCATACCCCGACTAGTTCCCGCTATATTCTCGTCTCCTGAGAAGAAAAATGGAACAAAAAGGAAAAGGGTGAGCTCAACTAGCCCAGTAAAGAATATTATGACTAAGATAATGTACAACAAATTATCCTTAGTCTTCAACAGGGAAAAATCTGATAGAATACAATAGACAACAAGTTTTAGATCAACAACTGCAGCAGAAACAACAATTCATTAGAAGAGTTAAGTAGAGAATGAAATCTACTATTATCTATGAATTTAAAAGTCCATCATCGATATTTTATCCCTGTAACATCAATCAATATACATCATAAATCAAATATTAGTCTTTGCACTACATGCCAAAGATATTCACCAGTTGGTCATGTTCATCTAAACACCTGTTCATCTTTGCACTACGGGCCAAAGATATTCATAATAAAATCATTCATCTTTGCACTACAGGCCAAAGATATTCAGTAATATCATCATTTAGGACTAAGGATGATGAAAAATATTTTAAAGAAAACGAATCCAGTGAAACAAAAGAATAAATATTAAGGATTCGTACTTTAAACAATCCAAGTTCAAAAACACTTCATAAATAACCAGAGTGGAGTAAAATTCAAGAATGAAGACCAAAACATAGATCCAATCCAAGATAGGAATCATAACAGAAGATCTCGGACACAGAAAAGAAAATTTAATTTTTATGTGAATAATGTCGTATTCGTGAATAGTGCCGTATACGTGAATAGTAACTTCGACACTAAAAGATAGAAATTTCACAAAAAAAATCATCATGCTTCGTGAATAGTACTCTTAAATAGTAACTCATGAATAGTAACTCATTAATAGTAACTCGTGAATAGTAACTCATGAATAGTAACTCATGAATAGTAACCCCGACATGAAAAAGTTTCAAATTTGATAAAAATTTCCAACCAATATTTCGGTATAATGATATTGAAGAAATAATATCATTTTTGAATAAAATAACATCCCTTACCTCGCAAAAACAGTACTTCTGACTGGAATATTGGATATAGTGCTGAAAGAACTTGCACCGTATAGCAATACTCAAAGTACTAAAATACTCACAAAATACGTTCGATATTATAGAGAGAGAAAGAGAGAGAAAACTTTAGTTTCTGGTGTGATTTTCAATTCTAACCTAAGCACCCTATTTATAGGAAATTGCTTAGAATACAAAAATAGAAAATTTAATATAATAATATTATATATAAATAAATTTCTTACGCCCACTTCTTGAATCTGAATTCAGCAACTACATCACATGTAAGACCCACAATTAATGACAAAAACGTTTTTCATATAAAAAATAATTAAAACTTCCAAAAATCAATTATTTTGG
The DNA here is from genome assembly GCA_020205615.1 of Panax quinquefolius. NCBI lineage: Eukaryota > Viridiplantae > Streptophyta > Magnoliopsida > Apiales > Araliaceae > Panax > Panax quinquefolius. The sequence continues at coordinate 40,255,767 of CM035162.1, read as the reverse complement.
AACTTCGGAACTTCAATAATTCATAATAAATAGCCCTTTTATCCGAAAATTCGAATCTCACAAATTTTTATAGGAAATTCAATTCTCTACAACTTTACAGAAGAAAGTGTTTCCAAATTCCAAACGGAAATTGACCGAAATCCACATACGGACGATTTTACAGGCTATAATCAAATTTTAGTCAAGAAATGGGTCCACCAACATGTTTAACATGTTTTAAACAACTTTTGCAACAAAAATACTCTTCCTCTTTATATACTCATATATCCCACATTCATTGTAAAAATATCACCATTATTATATTATAATAATATAATAAAATATTATTTTATCAGAAAAGATAAAATATCAATTTTTAACAATTGTCACTTTAAAAATTTTCTCCATCTATATCCACATAAAATTAATATTTTCCTCATCATATAAATTAATAATTAATTATTCACAAATAATATTACAGAATCACAAGATTGGCAACTGTGGTAGTTCACAGGAAAGAGGGGCTTTCGGTAAGAATTTCTCTTCTTCTTGCCGCAATTAGGTGACCAAACCTCTCCTTAGATGTAACTTTCTTGACATTGCCAATAATGTTTTCTAATAATATTATTCAGATAATATGAATTATTGCTTCGATAATGGAAAATAACGTGTAGTGACAATTATTGAAACAACAAAGAATATAAAAAATTCAAAGCAAGCAATTATTGAATCAATAAAATAAAAATCTTTGAGCAGTAATTATCTGTAATAATTATTGAGTAGTGCCTTCTTACGTAAGAATCAATAATTGGTGCAATACTGCGTGTCTTCTTGTGCAACAACGCAGATTATCGTGTTTTTAACCACCGGGTATTCCAACAAGATATTAATCGGTGAATAACCGCATATTGTTATTTATAAACAACTTATACTTGTCGTTTTCTTCATCCAATCGCTTTCCATTATGGGCCCACACAAGGCTACGCCGTCGTATGAATATTCCCCGACAGTAAGAATATTCCACGACCAAACGAATATTCTCCGACAACAATGAGTATTTTATAACCACTTTCTTATTTAAAATATTTGCGCATTTTACCCACAACTAATCACATTAATCAAATCAACCCTTACTATTTCAAAATAATAAATAGAGGAATTAAATTTCATTTATTAATAATTTGGGATCTTACAACCTCCTCTCCTTATGAAATTTCGTCATCAAAATTGACGTACGTACCTGGTGTTTTGAAAAGATGAGGATACCTCGCTTTCATTTTCGTTTCCAACTCCCAGGTCATTTCCTCAATAGCATGGTGTCTCCACAAAACTTTAACTTGAGGTATGACGACTCTCGCATGGTGTCCTCACATCGCCGATTCTCGCTTTTGGAATAACGACTTCTTGTATCTTCTTCTTCATATTCATCAACTCCAAGTCTGTAGCTTGAGCAGCTTTAAATTTATCGATTAAAGTCGATTCTAATCGTATATTCGTTATCTTCACGCAGGTTCTTGGAATCTTTAACTCTATCTCCATCTTCTGTAAGTCATACGAAATGGGTCTTTGTGTTAACAATATCGCACTCGTAAACGCATACGATCTTTTACTCAACGCGTCAGCTACCATGTTCATTTTTTTTTCCAGGATGGTATTGAATGGTATGGTCGTAATCTTTCAACAGCTCGAGCCAATGTCGTTGCCGTATGTTGAGTTCTTGGAAGCACTTTTTATATTCCTCGCTCCATTCGAATTTTGTATCTCTACGAGTCAGCTGAGTTAATGGAGTAGCGATTCGAGAAAATCTTTCCACGAATCTCCGATAATAACCAACTAAGCCTAGAAAGCTACGTATTTCGATTACTGACTTAGGTTGCTCTCAACTATGACTCATATCCCAATCTTGGATAGCACGTCACAATGGTACCTATCAGTTTACTATCACACAAATATGGCGTCCCCTACGGAGAGTTAAAGCCTTTTGCATTCCACAAAGGAAGTCACCAGATAAAGTTTCTGTACAAACTTCTACAGTTAAATTTTTAACTCTTGAAGTTCAATAGGAGCCATGAGATTTTAGAAATGGGTTTTGTACCGGATTCACAGTCAATACAAAATTCAATATCACACTTTGGGAGTAAGCCACGAAATTCTTTAGGAAATACATCAGGAAATTTACTAACAATAGAAATATCATTCAAATCTGACATATTTTTGTTTAAGTCCATAACATGGGCTAAGAAAACTTGACATCCGTTTTTCAATGGCTTGATATGAAAGTGTTTGACTTCAATGGTTTGGTTGCTTGAATTCGAATAACAGGTTGCTTAGGAATATGAAAACTAACAACCTTACGAAAGCAATCAATTTTGGCATGATGAGTAGTTAATCAATCAATCCCCAAAATCACATCAAAAGCAAGTATCTTTAAAGAAATAAGGTTAACAGGTAATGTGATGGTGCCAACTTGGATCAAACAAGATTTATAAACAGTGGATGTAACGAAAGTTTCTCATAACGGAGTTTCAACAGATAAGTCAAAGTCTAATTTTCTCCGGAGTCAAGTTTAAACGTTGAGTATAAGCAGGAGAGATAAATGAATGGGTAGAACCGGTATCTAATAAGGTATAAACTTTGTAAGAATTTATAATTAACTAACCCATGCTAACTTCGTTCGGGTTCCTTGCATTCTGACCAGTCACGAAAAATGCTCTTCCAGGAACCGTTGACTTTTTTTTTCGGCGATGACCTTTTGAGTCACCATCCCGCTGGATTGGGTTTCGCTACCATACAATCTCGAGCGATATGACCTTCTTTTCCACAATTATAACATACCTTGGAAGGTTGTGAACAGTTTGGACTTATGTGTCCCTCTTCTCCGCATCTGTAGCATCTAACTGGCGGTCTTTCTCCTCCTCTAAAATTCGTTCTTTGGTGTTGGTGTGCGACGTCTTCCCGTCATTGTTAAATCTTTCTTCTTGAAATTTCCACTTGAGTTATTTCTTCTATTACCTTGGCCATGATTACCACTGAAGTGGTTACCATTTCTCGCATGATAATTTCCTCCACGATGGTTATCATTGTTCGATGGATTTGTCGCCATGCAGATACGATTATCATCGAGTTGTTGGTCATTATTCTTTAGTTGAGCCGACTCATTATCGCGCTCCAATAACTGAGCCCTATTCACAACATCTAAATATAAACAAAGTTTGTGAGAAATGAGGTATTGACGTATTTTGGGTTTCAAACCTCGCAGAAAAATTCGCGTCATTCACTCCTCATTATCAACCAAATGGGATGCAAATCGGGACAACTCGGCAAACTTAGCATCGTACTGCGACACGTTCATATTGTTTTTCTCCGGCTTGATGAACTCTACCTCCTTCATGTGACGAATACTTCCGGGAAAGTACTTGTCGTTGAATAATTCTTGGAACTTCTCCCAAGACATCTTCAGTGCGGTAGGCTGAGTACGCTTTACGGATTCCCACCAATAATTTGCCTCTCCTCATAACATAAAAGTGGCGAAAGGAACCTTTTGTTCCCCTGAGCATCCCAAGACATCAAATATCTTAGTGATCTGCTTTATCCACGTCTCTGCCGTAAGTGGTTCTGGCTTTCCCAAAAACTCTGGCGGTCCTAACTCCTTGAACTGCTTAGCGGTGACCATCCGTGAGTTACCAGTGTTTCCACCTGCATTTTGAACAGTAGTATTTCTTGTTTGGTTTTGCATGAATTCTAGAAAGTTCCTAAAAATACCATCGTTCGTCATCTGCTCAGTGGTGTTGTTCATAGGAGGAACATTGCCAATCTGTTGCACGTTCTCCTCGTTGGTGAGCAAAGGTGTCTCCACGGTCTCATTTACTCCACAGTTAACATTCTCAGTCGACATTCTTAAATACTACCATAAAACAAGGGTTAATTAAACAAATTAACAAATCACATAATACCCCTATATTATGACTTACCAACAAATAAGCTTAGGTAGGACACACTAGCGAAGGATTTACTCGTCTCTCCCCTCCTAGTTCTATTCCCCGATCTCCGCCAGAGATCATATCCCTAAGCTCTGATACCAACTGTGACGCCCCCAAAATAGGTATACATCACCCATTCTGAGTCACCAAATACATGGTATGTAAAACAACTACTAACGTTATTAATACAATTGTCGTACAAAATACGACAACACATAAACTAATGAGTTTAAATACAAATATTATCTTCTAGATAATATCCACACTCAAATAAGTCCTCATTACAATTATTGATACACTATTTTACAAAATAGTGAGGACTACTAAAACAACTGTCTTGAACCATTACTCCACGTAATTCGACTAGTTCCCGCTTATATTCTTGTCTCTTCGAGAAGAAAAATGGAACAAAAAGGAAAAGGTGAGCTCAACTAGCCCAATAAAGAATATTATGACTAAGATAATGTACAACAAATTATCCTTAGTCTTCAACAGGGAAAAGTCTGATAGAATACAATAGACAACAACTTTTAGATCAACAACTGCAACGAAAACAACAATTCATTAGAAGAGTTAAGTAGAGAATGAAATCTACTATCATCTATGAATTTAAAAGTCCATCATCGATATTTTATCCCTGTAACATCAATCAATATACATCATAAATCAAATATTCATCTTTGCACTACAGGCCAAAGATATTCACCAGTTGGTCATGTTCATCTAAACACCTATTCATCTTTGCACTACGGGCCAAAGATATTCAGTAATATCATCATTTAGGACTAAGGATGATGAAAAATATTTTAAAAAAAATGAATCCAGTGAAACAAAAGAACAAATATTAAGGATTCGTACTTTAAACAATCCAAGTTCAAAAATACTTCATAAATAACCAGAGTGGAGTAAAATTCAAAAATGAAGACCAAAACATAGATCCAATCCAAGATAGGAATCATAACAGACGATCTTGGACACAGAAAAGAAAATTTAATTTTTACGTGAATAGTGTCAGATTGAATGAATAGTGCTTGTATACATGAATAGTAACTCCGACACTAAAAGATAGAAATTTTACAAAAAAATCATCATGCTTCGTGAATAGTACTCGTGAATAGTAACTCGTGAATAGTAACTCATGAATAGTAACCCCAACATGAAAAAGTTCCAAATTTGATAAAAATTTCCAATCAATATTTCGGCATAATGATATTGAAGAAATAATATCATTTTCAAATAAAATAACATCACTTACCTCAAAAAAAAGATACTTCGATTTGGAATATCGGATATAGTCTTTGAAAGAACTTGCACCGTATAGCAATACTCAAAGTATTAAAATACTCACAAAATACGTTCGATATTATAGAAAGAGAAAGAGAGAGAAAACTTTAGTTTCTGGTGTGATTTTTAATTCTAACCTAAGCACCCTATTTATAGGAAATTGCTTAGAACACCAAAGCAGAAAATTTAATATAATAATATTATATATAAACAAATTTCCTACGCCCACTTCTTAAATCTGAATTCAGCAACTACATCACATGCAAGACCCACAACTAATGACAAAAACGTTTTTCATATAAAAAATAATTGAAATTTCCAAAAATTAATTATTTCGGAACTTCGGAACTTCAATAATTCATAATAAATAGCCCTTTTATCAGAAAATTTGAATCTCGCAACTTTTTATAGGAAATTCAATTCTCTACAACTTTACAGAAGAAAATGTTTCCAAATTCTAAACAAAAATTGACTGAAATCCACATACGGAAGATTTTACAAGCTATAATCAAATTTCAGTCAAGAAATGGGTCCACCAACATGTTTAACATGTTTTAAACAACTTTTGCAAAAAAATACTCTTTCTCTTCATATACTCATATATCCCACATTCATTGTAAAAATATCACCATTATTATATTATAATAATATAATAAAATATTATTTTATCAAAAAAGATAAAATATCAATTTTTAACAATTGTCACTTTAAAAATTTTCTCCATCTATATCCACATAAAATCAATATTTTCCTCATCATATAAATCAATAATTAATTATTTATAAATAATATTATAGAATCACAGTACTGGCAACCAGGCCGTTCCTAGGAAAGAGGGGGCTTTCTAATAAGAATTTCTCCTTACAGGCGCGCAATTAGGTGACCAAACCTCTCCTTAGACAGAACTTTCTAGACATTGCCAATAATGTTTTCTAATAATATTATTCAGATAATATGAATTATTGCTTCGATAATGGAAAATACTGTGTAGTGACAATTATTGAAACAACAGTAATATAAAAAATCAACGCAGCAATTATTGAATAAATAAAATAAAATACTAAACAGTAATTACTGTAACAATTATTGAGTAGTACCTTCTTACATAAGAATCAATAATTGGTGCAATACCGTGTGCTACTGTGCAACAACGCGTATTACTGTGTTTTAACCACCGGGTATTCCAACAAGATAATCTGCAGAATAACCGCACCAATTATTTATAAATAACTTATACTTGTCGTTTTCTTCATCCAATCGCTTTTTCGTTATGGGCCCACACAAGGTCGTGCCGTCGCATTTAATATTCCCGACGGTAAGAATATTCCACACCAAACGAATATTCTCCTAACAACAATGAGTATTTTATAACCACTTGCTTATTTAAAATATTTGCGCATTTTACCCACAACTAATCACATTAATCAAATCAACCCTTACTATTTCAAAATAATAAATAGAGGAATTAAATTTCATTTATTAATAATTTGGGGTCTATATATATATATATATATATATATATATATATATATATATATATAGCATATTTGAGTGTGTGTGATTATATGCCGTTGCCGTAAGGCAAAGGTTATATAATTATATATTTTATAAGTTTTGTTTTATTAGATTATAAATAGAATATATTATATTTTATTTAAAATTTTCGTTTTATTAGAATATTTTATTGCATAGTGCTGCATAGTAAATTAAAATTTTCAAATGATTGGTCAAGAATCATACTGCGTGATTATAGTTCTTTGTCGTGGTAGTGATTTCTAAATTCAAATAGTATCCTTTCCATGCTCCTATAAATAGGATGCTTAGTTAGAATTGAAAATCACACCAGAATCAGAGAATTCTTCTTTTATAATATGGAGCGTATTTCTTTCGAGTTTTAGAAAGCTTTGAGCGTAGAAAATAGTGAAAGTTTTCTTCAAGAATATCCCCGCTATACCAGCTGGAATACTCTTCTTTCAAGGTAAGGGATGTTATTTTTGTTCAATATTCATTTGAAATAATATTTTCTTCCATACTCTGTAGTATGTAAGTAATATTATTTCGTTTCAGATTTCGAATTCTTTACTCATTTGGTTAAAGTTTTGGCTTCTATACTCCATGAAATTAGTAGAATATCCTTGATATTTGCGCTTCATCCAGTATCTTTTTATGGAAATATTATTCTGAGCATTTTTGATAAGTTTTAACTTTTTCATGTCGGAATACTATTCACGGGGTTACTATTCTCGAATTACTATTCACAGGGTACTATTCACTCGAGTACTATTCACCCAGAGTACTATTCATTATAAAAATTGATTCGTTATCGGTCCAAATTATTTTTGGTACAATATTATTCTTGAATTTTTACTCAACAAAGCAGTATCATGTTGACAATTTGGATGTTATTGATTTCTGGATAAATTATATTATAAATCTTTAAAACTTTATCCTTGAACTTATTTTTTTGAATTCTTATATCATTGTCATCATCCTGATGTTTATATGATGTTGAAAGTCATCTGTGGCCTGTAGTGCATAGATGGACTTGGTATGATTATGACCAGGGATTATTCAGTATAATCATGACCGTAATGTTATAAATAATGTGATAAAAGTCCTCATTGGCCCACAGTGCATTGATGGACAGTTGTTGGCATGATCATGACCATTGATGAAAACACGAATATCCTTGGCCCGTTGTGCATGAATAATTTATGGTCGTTGTGACACCCCCAAATCCCGGTACTTCATTACCTCAAGATTTGGTGTTCACGTAATCAAAACATTCATTTAAAACTACCCAATTATAAATAAAATTGAATAATAAACCTTCCCATACAGGAATTACATAAAATAATATCTCCCAGGATATCTAACCTTTACAAACAATCATTCATGCGGAAAATTTTAATAAACTTCATTACAATCTTTAAACTAAAGTCTGATAATAAAACTATTACAAGTCTTCAGTACTTGTTCATCTTTTCCTTTCCTTTACTGGTGCTAGGTACGTCACCCTTTCCATCTTTAGCTGTAAGGATTTTACAGGCAAGAGTGAGCAAACAAGGCTCACTTAAAATAACAATGAATAACTTTTACATTCTCTGTCCATTCAGGGGCCATTCAGGGGCTCAATAGAACTGAACAATAGGTTCTATTAACATCTTAAACATTCCTTGCCCATTCAGGGGCTCAATAGAACTGAACAATGAGTTCTATTAATATTTTAAACATTCATTAAGGGTCTAATGACCACGAACCTTGTCCACAGTTATAAGTAATCTTTCAACTTAAACTTTTACGGTCATATGACCATAATGACTTTAAGGTACTTAGGGGGATCATCTCTTCGTACATGTATTGTATACAAACATTTCAGCGCAAAGTACAAAACTAAGCGTAACCCCTATAAATAAGGTTGTTCATCTCAGTATTTTGAGTACAAGTCCGCCCCAAAGATAGTTTGGTTTGGATACACTTCAAGGTAATTTGGAGTTCAACGGACATCAACTAAGGATTAGTTGAATAAAAGATAATAACACTATGTTATTGAATAATCATAACTGAATAAACATTTCGTTCTAAGTTCATGCTTTAGGGATAATCTAATAGCATAACTATTGAATAACACATCATACCTTGCTTTGAACAACATTAAGCTAAGGTTACATCTTAGAATTTAATATCAAGCATGCACAACAAATAATAACTTGAACAATAAACTGATTCAACGGAATAACGATACTTGCATGCTAATATAACAAGTTTAGAGTTAGGAAAAACTTGCATAATCATAATAACTATCTTAACGAAAGTGTGGAGATGGGAAACTTGTATCATCTTGAATAACTGGATACAATGAAGTTGCTTAATGGAAATACTTTATAGCATATGAAATTTGCATAATGAAGCTTTAGGATTAGAAAACTTCTATAAACATAACTAACTCAACGAGAGTATGGAGTTAGAGAACTTGCTTAATGTAAAAAGATAGGTTTAGAAACTTGCCTTGCGCGTAGATTAAACCGTTATAATCTAAATCACAATTATCCTATATACATATGTTAACATGACATAATCAGTCAGTAACAACATACTATATCTCTGCATCACGTATGCTTTGATTATAAATTGTATAATCCAATTCTATCCATTAAAACTAATAACAATATTTGTTAATTAGTAATTCCATGTTCACTCATAGTATTAATATATTATAATACCAAAATACATACTCAACATTTATCATATATCATTCCCTTTAAAAAATCAGACTTTTTGTCGTGCATGACAAAAGTCGTTTTCAACTTTTTCTGTTAAGTGGCTATGTGCTACCACACGATTTATCTAATGGGTTAGCTTTTGCTTGTACTGAGGTGGCGCTCGGTAGCGAGAATTATCTGAGGACTCAATATTTAGGGCAAGAAAGTCCAGCCTTTCATTGACGACTTACAATGATGACGCTAAGTCCTGGTCAAGGCTGATTTTGGCGCTAAGGCGCGAAATTTGACGCTGGAGCGTGAATTTTGACGCTGGGGCGCCGAAACTCACAGAACCAAAACAGAAGAACAGAGCCAAAGCTACTGTCTTAAATTTATAACAACAATTCGCCCTAACTCACATGTATAACTTATATAAATTACACATACACGTTAATAATCATATCTATACCAATTACCAACAATTGAACAACAAATTTAAAAGACTTAAATCACTAAAATAATATTTGGTTAAAACTCAAAACTCCATTGTTGACAAATAAAATACAGTGAACTGAAATTCCACTGTTATCAACCAAATTTGATTCTTTTGAAATACAATCATACCAACATATACATCAATTAACATGTATAGTTCAATTTCACAATTTTCACAATTAATATATATACTATTTTTGATATCTCTACAAATTATATACGTACATCTATATACCCACTGTAAAACCAATTTCTTCCTTTAGCCTGTAATTAGCATACAGTCATATATATATGTATATTTAGTGATAACAATTACAACTATACGCATACATGCTTTCTAACCAATTTATACCAACATAGTTTTACAGAGAGTTTTGTAAAAATCTTTTACACAGTAAAGTTGAAGAACAGAGACAAAAGGCATCATAAAACCATATATATATATATACATATATTAAGGTTAGAGAAACCCACCTTTTTGTTTGCTTACGAATCTTTGTTAACAGACTTGCTTTGAAAATCAGGTTTTTCTCTCAAATTCTCTGAACTTTTCCTTTCTCTTTTCTTACTTCTCTCAGTAATAGACTAGGTACTAACAATGAGCGTAAACCAAAACTGATATACATAGAATAAAATTGATATGGCAATAATAAGCCTACTTATTATGCCAGTTATCAAACATATAACGTATAACTTATAAATATAAATATATTTTATTTATATATTTGTTTTATTTTATTAATAATTTAAAATCCAAAAGAAATCCAAAAGCCATAGACTTTGTTTGGCAAATCATTTAAAATAAAGGATTAATATACTTAAACCTTGTTTGGCAAAACTAAATTAAAATTTACTTTAATTTATTTTAATAACTCTTTATCACTTAGTTATTTGTCACACTTTATTTAATAACAATTTATTAATAAATCACTTAATAACATAACTCAATCCATATAACACATTAATTATTTAACAAATAAATAATTAACTAAAACATTTCAATCAAATTGAACAATTACTTATTCAATAATAAACACATCCAATAAATATTTATATAAATCAATAAATATTTATAACTTGCATTTTAAAAATCTGGAATGTTACATCATTCCCCTCTTATAAGGATTCTGTCCTCAGAATCACAACTCCAACAACACATTCGTTACAGTCGTGATACTAATGAATATCCTTGACCGTAGTGCAGGGATGATGTGGATTATTTATTAAGCCGAGTCTCAACAATAAAAGTGATGAAAAACCTTTTAAATCATAGAAGATAGTAGAATTTATTCTCTACTTGACTCTTCTAATGGATTGCTTGTTCTGCTGCAGTTAAACTTGATGTTTGTTATATTTTATCAGTTTAACACTGTTGAAGGCTAACGATAAATTATTCTGCATTATCTTAGTCATAATATTTCTTATTGGGCTAGTTGAGCTCACCCTTTTGCTTTCATTGTTCTCTTCAGGAAATGACAACGTAGCAGGGACTAATCGGGGAACGGAGTGACGGTCCAGATATTTGCATTTGTAGTCCTCACTATTCTATAGTGTGATAATAAATGTATTGAGGACTCCATTTGAGTTTGAATACTATCTAGAAGATAATATTCGTATAAAACTCTCAATTTATGTTTTGTCATATTTTACACGACATTTGTATTATTAAGTTGTATTTGAATTTTGTACCATATATTTGGCGACTCAAGATGGGTGATGTATACCTATTTTGGGGGCGTCACATTTCTACTCTACCTCTAGTGAACCCTTTTTCATTAAGAAAGTTAGGTAAACTTTCACACTATACCCTAATTACTTGTTTTAAACCAAATAATATTTTTTATCTAATCTATGCACATAGTTAAAGTGAGTAGGATTAACAAAGCTTGAAGGTTGTTCTACATAAACCTCTTCTTGAAATTGTCCATTGAGAAATGCACTCTTGACATCCATTTGAAATTCTTTGAACTTCATGTGGGTAGCATAGGCAAGAAATATTGTAATAGCTTCAAGTCTTGCCACTGATGCATAGTTCTCATCATAGTCAATGCTTTCTTCTTGAGAATAACCTTTAGCCATCAGTGTTGCTTTATTTCTTATGATCACACTATCTTCATCCATCTTATTTCTAAAAACCCATTTGGTACCAATAACTGGATGATCTTTTGGTCTTGGAACCAGTCTTCAGACTTTTCTTCTTTCAAACTAGTTCAGCTCTTCTTGCATTTCTTTAATCCATCTTGAATCTTGAAGAGCTTCATCAATATGCTTAGGTTCCATTTGAGATTGAAAACTCAAATAGATACACTCAGTTTAGGTTGTAGATCTAGTTCTGACTCTAGCATTTGGATCATGAATGATCAAATCTTGAGTGTGATATTTAGCCCATCTTCTTTTAGTTGGAACATCAGTCCTTGTACCTTATTATTTGAGAACTTCAAGGCCTGGATCATCTTTCTCAGGTGCAGGAGGATCTTCTATTTGTAGAGTTCCTAACGTAGGAACTTTTGTGTAAGACTCCAACTTTTATGAATAAAGATTAATTTTTCTCGAAATATATTTTTGAATATTATGGTGTGGATTTGATATAATGTTATAGTTGTGGGTATTATTTACAAATTTTGCAAAGTAAGCAAGTGGTTATATAATATTCGATTGGTCGGGAAATATTCGTTTTAACAGTGAATATTCGTACGACGACACAATCATTGGTGGACCCCACAACAAAAGTATTGTCGTAGTTAGAAAACGACATAATTATCTTTTTATAAAAATAACGGTGAAAGTTTTACCGTTAAACTCGTGAACTACCCGGTGGTAAAAAATACAAAGAATACTGGCGTGGTTGCATAGTAGACACCAGTATTGATTATTGATACTTACGTGAGAAGTCACTCAGTTATACTCAATTATTGCTATAGTAATTACTACATAATATCTCTTATATTATTGATTCAATTATTGTCACAGTATCATCTGTATAATATTTTATATTATTAAATCAATAATTGAGATGATAAAGTTATTCATATTATTATTTGCAATATTGACAATGTCTAGAAGTTCTGCCAATGAGAGGTTTGGTCACCTAATTGCGCACCAATAATGAGAAATTCTTATCGGAAATCCCCTTCTTTCATGGGAATGACCTGGTTGTTAAATATTGTGAGTTATAATATTAATAATAAATAAGTTCGTGTTGATTAAAGATGAAATTGATAGCTCCATTGTGTTGGGATTATTAGTGTTAGTAGAAATCGACATCTATTTCAATAATAATGGATGTCTGGAGGTTATATTGATCAATCGGGTAATTAATCGGATAAATGAGCAATTAATTGCTATTAATTCACATGCTTATAACTATGTGTTCACATGTGTGTACTATTGATTCACACTCATTTACTATTAGGGGAGGTGGTGTAAGATTGATAATATTTGCATGACTAAATTAAAAATGGAGGTATAGATGAAGGTACTATACTGTAATTATTTTTTTTTCACATAATTGTATTATTGATTCACATGATTGTACTATTGATTCAAAAGATTTTCTATTAGGGGAGGTGGTGCAAGTTTGATAATACTTGCAGGACTAAATTAAAAATGAAGAAAAAGATGAGGGTATTATACTGTAATATTTCGAGCCCCAAAACGTGCAATTATCGAAACTATATTTTCCTATAAATAGAAGCTCATTCTTCTTTCATTCTCACCAATTCACTAAGACTCACAAGAGCATTTATAGAGAGAGAAGCTTTAGAGAGAAAGTAGAAGAGAAGTCTACTACCTCACTATTCCAGTATCCAGTCTTCTTCTGAGGTAAGGGATATTATTTTGTTTAGTATTAATAGGAATAATATTTTCTTCCATACTCTTTAGTATATGAGTAATATTATTTTGTCTCGTATTATACCATCATTTAGTTAAAGTATTGCTTCTATATTCCGTGAAATTAGTATAATATCTTTGAAATTTGCGCTTCATCTAGTATCGCTTCACAAGGATATTTTCTGCACATTCTTTTTAAATTTTAACTTTTTCATGCCGGAGTACTGTCCATGAGTACTATCCATTAACACTACACCAAAAATGGCCTCTAGCGAAGAAAATTTTGTGAAGGAATTTATTCCTTCACATGAGGAGTTGTTTAGCGAAGGAACAGTGAAGGAAAAAAGTATAGTGACAATATAGTTATTAGCGAAAGAAACATCCTTCACATTTTATATTTTTTTCCTCGCAAAATTGGGGCGATAGAAAGATTTTTGGAGCCAATTTTTGATAAAAAATTGCGAGGAAAAAATTTATTTAGCGAAGGAATTATTACTCACTATATATCATTATTCAGAAGTTTTTTATGAGGGATAAAATTGGTTGCTATCTTGTTCTAAATAATTTTTTTAAAATTAATTGTGGTGAATATATATAAATACTTTAAATTTTTTACAATAGTAAATTTAATTTTAATTTATTCCCAAATCAAATATGAAACTCTCTGCTCCATCTCCAATTCTCGATTGCTCCCAAGTCCCAAGTCCCAACTCCCAATTCTCAACCTCGGACTACTCTGAGCCTCTCCCATCGGCCACCGCTCCTCTCCATCTTGGTTGTTCCTCTCTATCTCGTTTCTCAACTGCTCCGATCCCGTCTTCTCTTGATTCCGAACTTCGAACTTGACCTGCATGGCCTTGCCTCCAATCTTGAGACTCAGATTTTTCATAGGTAAATTTTTAATTTCCAAACTCATCTTGACCTTTCCAAGCTATTAATGATAATCTATTAAGCTTGACTTGCCTCTCTAGCACTCTCGAAGCTAAGATCGCTCATCTAGGGCGGTTGAATCATAAAGCTCCATGACATGAAATTGTATTCATCTCTTTGAAAATTCGAAACTACGAAAGGTGTGTTTGTTTTTCCCCAATTTGTATTGAATGGCTATAATTATTGGCATTTTAGAGAAATGGGTTTTGATTTTGGTTTGTTACTTAATGATAGGTTAGTTGTAATTTGGTAAAAAAGAATGTCAATTTATGACATTTTTATGTTTGTTGAAGAATTTTACTTTGGTAATTTCGAGATTTGGAAATTTTGTTTTTGTTTTAGATTTTCTGAGTTGGGATTAATGTATAATGTGCATAACCTGGAAAATAAATTAGATTTTATCTGTGCCTAACTGAAGTAGCTAAATGATTTGTGAAGATTTTATTTGCTAATGTTGTTTCATCTTTTATACATTTGTTTGTCCTTTCTATATATTTATCAGTGTGCTACTTTTTCATGACCATTCCGGGAGTACATATGATTGAAGTGGTTGGAGAATCAGTGAGTGGCTGAGTTGTTGTTTGGTTATTACTTGGACTAGTTAAGTCTTTATTAGTTAGGAAGTCTAATACTATGTAATATGATTTATAAATCCTTTCCTTAGTAGCAAAGGGATCTTTACTTCTATGCGAGCAAGCATTATTTTTTTCCTCTCTCTCTTTAAGTCTTTATTAATTAGTTACATGAATGAACTAATTTCTTATCATTCTTGAGTATATGAATGGATGGTCATGTTTAGATTTTAATAGAGAAGTGGGATTGAAAGGAAATGGGAGCAGCAACAGCAGTCTTGGCAGCTAGTGATGACCAATTAACAAGAACAACAATGGAGTTCAAGATCAATGTGATCCCATCTTGGGGGTCTTCTGAAAAAGTGAGTTTCTCTGCTCTCTTTTTTTTAATTCTCACGAGTCTCTTCTTGGATTGACAGTATGTTATTTTCTCCGATTGATTTTATTACATTTCAAATTAACAGGATCACATGTTTTTTTGTTATAATTTCTTTGGTGGAAATAGAGATGGAAAAATCTAAGACCCTAAGTCGACTAAGAGAAAGGTTACATGCAATCTCGATTCGATAAATGAGAGTCCTCCCAAGATTCATCGCCCATAGTGGATTTTAATGTCATTTAGAGAAGATTGATTAGTTTTCTTTGATTGGATTATGGTATATATTGTTTCTACAGAGGAAGATATGTTAGTTAGAACTACCACATTGCATTACAGGTATACATTAATATACCAAATAAGGGTTGTATTTGGAGTTGATGAGGGTTCCATTTTCCAATACCCAACAAAAATACCAAAGCCTATGACAGGCAAGAAAGAAAATAGTGAAAGGAAGTAAATAATACATGAGTGGACAACTTTATAGAATACAGTAAGGAGTAAAGAAGCTGAATAAAGTAGTTCAAAGCGATTTTTGGAGGAAGCAAGGGCCAAAGAGAAGTTCACAAGGCCATTGAAAACTGTTTGTTAATAGTGAGTGATACTGCTTATTAGTGTTTGCTTTCTTGATTAACACCACCAGTGCTCACACCCACTCCACTATCTGTTTTGTATTTGTTTAATTTTTTATTATTTGTTTCTCTTACTTTTGTTTGATGAGAGTGAGGGGATTATGTTTTTGTGTATGTGCACATTGCTGTCAATCCAATCTTTTAAAAGAAGGTTGGGGTGCTTCTTTTGTCTTTCAACTTGAGGAATTAAGACTTTGTTTTTGCTTGATTTGATACATCTTTTTGTTGCATTCGAGCCTTCAAAAAGTATGTAAAAGGTGAATGTAATTGATGGGGTGGGGTTCATGTAGGCCATAAAAATAATTCATTTTGAGAATCATATATAGGAATAGGAATAGGAGCACCTTTATTATGGATAAAACTTTCTTATTAAAAATGATATTATAAGTAGTATTAGCAGCAACAGCTTTGATTAGATGGTAATATGGCATTCCTCACATAAGAGAAGAGAAATTATAGACATACTAGCTGAATGAGGAAATAATTTCAGAATAAATTGGCACAAGAGACTGATAAATACAACTGTTTGTTTAATTCATTGTTTCAAGTGTTCCTGTATAGATATAATAGATGAACTGCCTGCTTATTACTGAAAGCCTTTGCTCTTCGATATGCTTCTTGATATATACGTCTAGATTTTAATAGATTTTAGTCGAGTGAATCTTTCTCCAAAATTTGGATTCTTCTCAAAATCAAACAGCTTTGAGTTACCCTTTGAATTCTTCTTGAAATTATTTACTTCGGTAGTGAGATCGGAGATCAACTACCGAGAGTGTCCGGTAAATATAAGTGTAAGCTTCTTTTTCACCCTGCATCAGGTATTCTTTGGTGATTTCAACTTAGATATTATGTCTTTATGACTAAATTTGGAAGTTGGGTTCTCTTAAGGGATACTCTAATTTGCAGGTTTCATCCTTTTTGTATGGGTATGACCATTGAAGAAGCAAAGAAGTTGGAACAATTTTTATGTTTTGATTGTGCGTCTGATGAGGATGCCAAAAGATCCTTGACCTCTTTCCCAGTATCACCATCTGTTGAGGCTAAGGTGATAATTCCTTCTACTCATAGTTTGACTTAACGGGCTTTACCTAGTTGTTGTTATTGATATTGTAGTAAACGCCATGCATGCTTATCCGTGCAATGCAAAGATCTCATATTAATTGGTAGGTTATGCCATATCATATTCAGTAATGAGAATGAAATAAGATTTAGAAATGCATTATATGTAGTTATTTTTTAATAAGTACATTATATGCATCTACATTGCATCCATCACCTTTCTAGTAATCACTCATAACTGTTTCTAATACACCTAAATCCAGCATACATAATTACTACGACTTTGAAATTTGATATTAGTACCAGGACCAATTCCTGTACTCAACACCAAGATCACCTCTTTCCTGGATCCAGATGGTTATGATTCTAAGTTGCAGGAGTAGAAGTAGCTAGATGATCGGAACATTGCTTTTGAAAATTTTAGTATTTCTAGTTGTACATTCATGTGTGTGTGTATGTGAACAGTTTAAGTAGGAATGGAGAATAACGCATTTTATACGAATTTTAGTATTTCTAGTTATACATTCATGTGTGTTTTTCTATTGCTTGTAGCTTTTGGGTCTTTTGACCTATATATCATCATCATCTTTGTACTCATACCATAAAAGTTAATCAATTGAAGGCTCTTAACTTAAGGTCCTGTTTCATTAATTTTAATTTACGAACTTCCGGACATTGGTTATGTAAAAGCAATTGCAATTTACTCTACAACAAGCCACTTTTAGGGTGTGAAAAAGGTGTCAAACTATATGGTGAAAGTGGTAGCAAACACGCAAAGAAGGACAGAGCTCCACTTACCAAAATAAAACAAGAGAACCATGCTATTTCACTCATCAATCTACTATGGTGGCCAAGAAGTTTATTCTCCAAATAGCTGGACTAAAAACTCTCACCCACAAGTAAAGTATACACGAACGAATTTGCCTAAGCTTTGGATGCACATAACTTGGCATTCTTTTGTTTTCTAAACCCTTAAAATCATACCCGAGCCACTTAATCTACTCATTTTCTCTTGCCAAAGACTAGTACAAAAGCATAAAAAGACAAAGACACTTTGCGCTTGGTGGTAGCAGGTTTTTTGGGTTGTTGTAGGTCTTTGCATCTTCTTTTATCTTACATAGGAACTTCTTACATGGACTTATTTACGCAGATCGTATTATTGGATTCTATTTATTTTTTTAGAATCTTGAAAGCTTTAATTTCGATGTTCTCTCCAATTGCAGGTTATTGCACTTAAAGACATCATAAGGCCTCCATGATTGAAAGTTTTAATGATGTCTATATTGTTTATGAATTGATGGACACAGATCTTCATTAGATAATTCACGACGATCATCATCGGGTTTGACTTTGACCTCACTCTTTGATTTATACAGAGAACTTCACATTACAATGTTAGGGTCATAGATTATTTACAAGTATTCGATTTACTATAGGTTTTAATCTGCGTAATTAATTTCATGATTGAATATGTTGTTACTCATTGATACAAGCACACGAGTTGCTCCTTAATTGTTCGGAGTACACCGCAAAGAATTGATATCCGGGTCAAGAGGTTGCATACTTGGTGAAATCATGACTAGATGACCTCTCTTCCCTGGAAAAGATTATGTTCATCAGCTAAGACTTATTACGGAGGTATGATGTTTGGAATTTTCCCTGAATTCACACGGCATTTTCACTGCTGATTTCCTAGGTTTTTTATTATTATTTTTTGGTATAGGAGAAATAGAAGTATTTAGCTCACTCAACACAATTAGACTAATTTTCTGTTCTCTTTTTATTTCCCATTTTCTTTTTTTACGATTTGTTCTCATTTCGTTCTTGTTATATGGTACATGTGTTCGCCAAAGGTGTTGACAAAGACACAGTTGTTTTGATAGCTGCAAGAGCTTCGAGATTAGAGAACCAAGATGCCATAGATACTGCAATTGTCTCCATGTTGAGCGAACCTAAGGAGGTATTAGATTTTATTAGTTACAACAATTTTGCAACGACAGTCTCCAATTATTTCCTCCTTTGCATAAAATTTGGCAATGGATAGATATCTTATATCCTTATTTAAGAATTCCAATTGGATTGTTGTTGCAAAAATATGAGATAGCCTATCTTTCTAAAAAGGTTTGTAGCTCCCAAATAATTAATTACTTCCTTTCTGTAAGATTAACTTAAATTATTGATCACATGTGATGGTGGTACCTTTTTAAGGCACGCAATGGAATTACGAAGTTCACTTCCTTCCTTTCAATCCAACCGACAAGCGGACAACACTTATATACATAGATGGTGCAGCAAAATGCACAGAGTGAAAAAGGTGCACCGGAAGTGTACATATTTAGCATGAAATTCATCTTATCTCGCAAACCTTAAAACTCAAGGATATGTATCCATTTTTCTCATCAAGATCTTGATTTATGAGAAATTGAAGATTCTATGCTTATCTTCTTAACAAATATGGGTATTACATTTATTTAGATAACTAATCTAAATAATGCATTTGGATTAGAAAAAAGTTTATCGGTGTCCATCTTCCTTTTTTAGGCACTCTCATTGACCATGTGTACTCCTATAGATATTCTAATCTAATCAATTTCACGTCATTATCCGCATGTGATACTGTTATCTCATGTATCCAAGCGAAGTAGCCATGTGAAATGTTGTTAATCTTTTACCTTGTTTTTTTTTGATTCTCAATCGGCATGGAACAAATCGGATATTGAGAAAAGGGTATACTCAATAATAGATAAATTTGTTGAACGTGGACTTAGATCTCTTGCCATCGCTTTCGCGGAGTAACAAAACCTTTCCTCATTCACAAATTCCCTCAATTCTAAGTCCGCTTCTTGGTTGCCTTCATGGGTGCAAAACTTTACATTATTCTGAAGTACCGAGAATACCAAAGACAACGCTTTGGTGGGCCCTGGAATTTGTTGGCCTTATGCCTCTCTTTGATCCACCTCGCCATGACAGTGCTGAAACAATTAGGAGAGCTTTAGATCTTGGAGTGAGTGTTAAGATGATCACAGGTGTGCAAAAAATTTTGTAGGTACTATGGTCATTGTGAGACCAAGATACAATGACAAATTTTGTAATTATTGTGACTCAAGTATTATGATCTATTTATATGAAAGTTTTGATTTTATTAGCTCTTTCTGCATTAGCTTATCAATTAGTTTGAAAAAGTATGGCAATATTTATATTTACTTGAAAAATAAATTTAATATTTCTTATAGAGATTAATAATAATAATAATAAATATGAAATCAATGATTTAAAAATCAATTATAATTTTCAATGAATTTTGATTATTTAGCAATTAATTTTTATTTACAAATTTATAATTTGTGAAGGAATTTTTCTATCACTAATTTGAATAAAGATTCTCAATTTATAATTAGTGAAGGAAAATATTCTCTCGTTAAATAAATTTGTTCCTCACAATATATTATTTGTGAGGGAATCAAGTTATTCACTAATTTCAAATAGTCCTTCTTAAAATATTATTTGTGAAGGAAACCAATCTTTCACTAAATAATAATATTCCATTACCAAAGACAATTTGTGAATAAAAAAGTTATTCACAATATATCCTTCACAAAAAACATTTAGTTACTACTTAGCGAAGGATACCCAATTGCGAGGAGGTCTAATGTGAGCAATCGTGTGAAGGAAATATTTTTTCGCAATAAATCACTTGTGAGTGATATAGGGCCTCTAGTGAGGGATTTGTCCTTCACTAGAGGCCATTTTTGGTGTAGTGATTTATACGGTACTATTCACGAGTACTATTCACAAAGTACTATTCATTGAGTACTATTCCCGAAGTACTATTCACGGGGTACTATTCACTCGAGTACTATTCACCCAGAGTACTATTCATAACAAAAATTGATTTCTTTTCGGTCCAAATCATTTTTGATACATTATCATTCTTAAAGTTTACTCCACAAAGCAGTATCATGTTGACAATTTGGACAATATTGAATTCTGGATAAATTAAATTATAAATCTTTAAAAATTAATCCTTGAACTTGTTTTATTGAATTCTTATATCATTGTCATCATCCTCATGTTTATATTATGTTGAAAGTCATCTGTGGCCTGTAGTGCATAGATGGACTTGGTATGATTATGACCAGGGATTATTCAGTATAATCATGATCGTAATGTCACAAATGATGTGGTAAAAGTCCTCATTGGCCCGTAGTGCATTGATGGACAGTTGTTGGCATGATCATGACCATTGATGAATACACGAATATCCTTGGCCTGTAGTGCATGGATAATTTATGGTTGTGATACTAAAGAATATCCTTGGCCGTAGTGCAGGGGCGATTCGATGATGTGGATTATTTATTAAGCTGAGTCTCAGCGATAAAAGTGATGAAAAACCTTTTCAATCGTAGAAGATAATAGATTTTATACTCTACTTGACTCTTCCAATGGATTTCTTGTTCCGCTGCAGTTAAACTTGATGTTTGTTATATTTTATCAGTATAACACTGTTGAAGGCTAACGATAAATTATTATGTATTATCTTAGTCATAATATTTCGTACTGGGCTAGTTGAGCTCACCCTTATGCTTTCATTGTTCTCTTCAGGAAATGAGAATGTAGTTGGGACTAGTCGGGGAACGGAGTGACGCTCCAGATGATAGCATTAGTAGTCCTTAGTATTCTATGAAATAGTGTGATAATAAATGTATTGAGGACTCCATTTGAGTTGAATACTGTCTAGAAGATAATATTCGTATTAAAACTCTCAGTTTATGTTTTGTCGTATGTTACACAACAATTGTATTATTAAGTTGTATTTGAATTTTGTACCATGTATTTGGCGACTCAAGATGGGTGATGTATACCTATTTTGGGGGCGTCACATTTTGACTCTATGACTTCTTGCTCTAGTTCTACGATCGTTAGTTCTTTAGTCACGGGGTCCTCCTATTCTACGTTTTCTTAATAATGTACTACAATTTCATCAAACATGGTAGCCTTACTTGGCTTCTTGGTGTCAATTTCATCAAATATAACATGAATTGATACTTCAACATTTAATAACCATTAATTAAATACCCTATATGTTTTACTCTCAGTAGTATAACCAAGAAAAATACATTCATCTAACTTTGCTTGAAACTTAGTTAGATAACTTTTACCATTGTTGAAGATGTAATATGCACAACCAAAGATACAGAAGTAAATGATATTGGGATTCCTTCCTTTTCTTAGCTCATATGATGTTTTCTTGAATGAAAAATGAATAAGAGATCTGTTCTAAGTGTAGCAAGTAGTGTCGACAACTTCAGCCCAAAAATACTAATGTAGCCTTACTACAGCCAGCAAAGTCCTCCCTGCTTCTATAAGAGTTCTATTTTTTCTTTCAGTTACTCCATTTTGTTGAGGAGTTCTTGGTGCTGAGAAGTTGTGATGAATATCATTGTCTCCACATAACTTATCTACTTAAGAAAAATCAAAATCTCTTCCATGATCACTCATGATAGCTTAATTTGATCTTTTCACCTTTCTTATTTTTAACTAGTTTGAAAAGCTTGATCAATTGAGAGCTAGTTTTATCCTTAGAAGCTAGAATGAAAACCCAAGTGAATATAGTGTAGTTATCTACTACCACTAGAGTACACCCCTTTCCTCCACGACTAACAATATGAATATGCCTAAATAAGTCCATATGAAGAAGTTATAATGGCCTATTGTTGAAGTTGGATGTCTTGTTCTTGAATGGGATTTTAGTTTGCTTCATTGGCTGACAAGCTTTGCAAGGCTTTTCCTCGACAAAGTTCAGCTTAGGTGAAACTAGATTCTTTGAGGCAAGCTTGGACATATACCTGAAATTCATATGAGACAACCTTCAGTGCCATAACCAGCTAACATCTTCCGAGGTTTTGGCAAAGAAGCAAGCAGATTTTGTTGAGCTCAACTTTGATAAGTTGACTACATAGACATTTCCATATCTAGTTCCAGTAAGCTTTACTGAATTTGTCTCCTATTCTCTCACTTGGCATTGATTGTTGAGGAAGATCACTTGGTGCCCTTTATCATATAGTTGGTTAATGCTTAGAAGATTGTGTTTCAAACCTTCAACAAATGCTACATTACTGAAAGAGACTGCATCATTTCCTATTGTGCCATATTCTCTTATTTTTTTTTGAATTGTTATCTCTAAAGACAACATCAAGACCATATTTCTCTCTGAAGTTTAATAGAGCTGCTTTGTTCCCTGTCATATGCCTTAAGCATCCAGTATCTAGATACCAAATTGAATTAGTGGAACTGTTATCCTGTAAAAGAACTTAGATTTTACTTTGGCACCCAGATTTGTTGGGTCTTGATATGTTAGTGCTCTTAGGAACCTAGACTTGCCTAACTCTAGGCTTCCTATACACAGGGTAATTCATAGATATCACACATTACAACAATATGATCCTAATGATGACAATTAAATCATTTAATATTATGCATGTTTGTGTGTGTATATAGATTCCTTTTCTTGAAGGACACGTGTGGAAAAAGAACACTATTGTTTCTTAAAGACACTTGGAGATCTAGAAGGGGGGGGGGGTTGAATAGATCATTTAAAACATGTTTGTGTGTGTATATAGATTCCTTTTCTTCATGGACACGTGTGGAAAAAGAACACTATTGTTTCTCAAAGACACTTGGAGATCTAGAAGGGGGGTTGAATAGATCATTTAAAACATTTATTTTTAAGGAATTATTACCTCATTAAATTATTAGAGTTAATTTAATTATGCACAGCGGAATATTAGTTTGAAAAATCCCTTCAAAGATTTAATGAAATCTTAGTTCTGAATTTAGTTTACTTGTGGAATTAAGTCAGTTAACAAATAAAGAATAAATGCAGAAATGTAAGTGCGGGAAAGTAAATGACACATGAAATTTTTAAGTGATTCGGAGTATAAATAACTCCTAGTCCACTCTTCTATTCTTCGAGCAGGAAATCCACTAAGGATACTCGAGGGTCACTAAAACCAGATCATTAAGATCTATACAAACACTGACTCACTAAGATTCCTTCAAGACACTTAGACTCGGCAGCTGTCACTGAGACAGGAGGGTCACTAAGACCAGATCACTAAGATCTCTTCAAGTCACTAAGACTTGGAAATGCAGGTCACTAAGACTAGTGAATCATAAAGGATGAAGTGATTGTTGAGGTGCTACTAAGTACTAAGTTACGCTAAGGAACAACTTCTAAAGACTTAGTAGCTGAACAAGTTATTTTTCTTTGTATAATAGAGTTCTTTAGACTTGAGCAGAGGTTCAACTTATAATTCATGATTCTTTTTTTGTTAGATTGAATCTTTGTATCCTTTTATAGAAGACCTCGAGATTTTTTCGATGGTAAGTTTTCGTTGCTTCATTAAATGCTTCGATCTTAAAAGATCTTTGATATTGACTTTTAGGGTGAATGTGTCAGCTTACTTTCGACTCTTGATATATAACATCTGATTGCTGCAATACCGACTACGTGGGTGTTATCACAATGCCAAACTAGCCGTTAGACATATATTGGTCTGATCTTCATTTTAAACTTAGGATGATCATCAACCATATCGGAATCTTCACTCTGCAAGTCTTCTTAATGTCAATCTAATGTCAAACCTGACACACTCTATGATTTTCCTAATCGTTGAGTTTCATGGAGATCGTAGAGTATTTTACTTGGTTGGTTCTATGATTTTCTAACTCTATGATTTGTAAACTTCTACTATACTATCTTCTTGCTCTTCGATCTTAAAAAAGCTCTACGATCGTTGTCTTGCCTTACGATTTTTAATTAGCTTTACGATGCTTGGGCAGACTCTACAATTTCTCTGTAGACTTTACGATCTTGATTTAGCTTTACGATTATAGGAGGCTCTGCGATTCTTGAACTGAATACTCTACAATAGCATGGCTAATTCTACGATCTTCAATTAACTTTATGATTTATCAGATTAGGTTTACAATCGCTCATCCAAATATATGATCAATTTAATTCCTATCATATATACAATTGTTTAGCTCAACAGATCAACCTAACAAGTTTGATATTTTATTCTAAGTCCTTGTACATGAATTTTATTTTAAGGACCTTACATAACTTACTTGATACAAATATATGTTCTCATCATCATCATTAATATCATCATCAAATCAAAGTATGAAATATCTAACAATCTTCCCCTATTTGATGATGACAAAACCAATAGTTTTAGAGCATTCATCAACTCTACTAATGAAAATTCATTTTAAATGTAAACATGACTAAGATATAGTGAGAAACTGTATTTCTAGAGAAGAAGATGAATTTATTAATGAATCAAAGAATGGCTTACAGAGAATTTTTTTTACAAAGAATTTTATATAACAAGTATACCTCCTTTATTTTACCTATCTTCTCCCTCTCTCTTTGACCTTGGCGGGTCTCTTCGCTCAACTTCTCGTCATCTGTTCTAGTTCTCCCTTCCTTCAGCTTCCCTTCTTTGAATTTCTTCCATAGAGTCCTGGGTCTAAGGTCAGGCATACTGTATATTTCCTATCCTTTGATGTGAACCCCTTGAAAATTTCAATTTATGACCGTATGGTCACCAGATGGGAGTCGTGAGCCAGTAGGAATTATTGAACTCAACGATCCTTGCCTTGAGGAAGATGAACCTTGGCCTATTAGAATAGCTTGAGGTGCCGAAGAAATACTTGAGGGAGGTTGAGGGGGAATTAATGATTGTTGATATCGAGGTTGTCTCTTCTCCCCTTTTATTGATGAGTAGGTTTTATACCTACGAATCCTGTATCAATTAACTAATTTTGTTGCTTAAACCTGTGTTTAGTAGATACTTTTTGCTGGGAAATTGCATATTTAAATTTTATGTTGAAAGTAAATATTCATGTTTATATGTAAGGTCCTTCAAGGAATACTTGTACAAGGACTTAGTGGTAGATCAAACTTGTTAGGTTGATCTGAGCTCTAATGTTTATCATTCTGTAAATGAATGAATAAAAGAAAAGATCAAAGTTGTTAGGTTGAGCTATGTCTTGAAATGTAATAGATAGGCTTCAACATAATCGTAGTTTGTCGAGCTAGTCAAAAGATTGCAGAAGCCAAGGCAGAATCATAGAGCATCGAGAAATCGTATTCTGTCTGCTTTGGAGGGCCTCTCCCAGAATCGTAGAGTGGTCCAAATGCCTGCCAAGCCAACTCAGAGATCGTAGTGTGCTCTCGGAAGCGTAGAGTCTGCAAGTCAAGCAAGTGAAGATTGTAGTGTAACACTACATAAGAGAAATCGTAGTGTTCTCATTTACTAGTACCGAATCAAGCACCAAGGTGGCAAGATACCACGATCATGATCGTAGTGTATCATCTATCTGCATCAGAAGTATCGAGCCTTGTCCATTTGTTTAAGAATAAAAGTCAACAAATGAGGAATGCATTATAGACGTTGAGACTATCGGGAATCCCAATGACACAACACTCATCCTTAGTATATAACAAAGAGACGTATTGAAGAAACTAAGGAAAGTACTATGGGTCAGCAGAAAACACCTTTTTAGGTGTTAGGTGAGATAGCAGTCTGCTGTGTTAGTGGGCCAGACAATAAATCAGAAGATGTGCAGAAAGTCTCTATCAGTGCTCAGAAATGTCTAATAAAATTAATGCTTCAACGGATGTCTTCCAACGGATGCATTTCAAAGACACCTTATATCCAAAACAGAAGAAGATGTAAGAAAGAAGTAAGCATACAACGAAACGCTGAAGAACACTCAATGCTCAACTCTACGATCTGAAAAGAAAGCTTGCTCAGCTACTCAGTTCTTTCGAACACAAGCTTAACGGCAACTGAGTAGCCTCATTCAAGAACTCAACTATCTTTAAGTGAAGTAAGAAGTTCCAAGTTAGAAGGACTTGAAGAGTTCTAAGTGAACTGAGAAGTACCAAGTCTGCTGGACTTGAAGAGTTCTAAAGTGAACTAAGAAGTTCCAAGACTGCTGGTCTTGAAGGAATCTGTGAGATTCAAAGATTGTAAAGATATCCTTAGTGGATTTCCTACTCAAGGAGTAGAAGAGTGGACTAGGAGCCTTGAGTGCTCTGAACCACTTAAAAACACCGTGTCTCTTATATTGTTGCCATAACTGTCATATCTTCTTATCTCATATTAACTCACTTTATCTTAAAGGGAAAACAAACAAATCTCAAATTCCGCTGTGATTAAATCATTGTCAAAATTGACAAGTATTTTGTAAAAGAAATTTTAAAATATCTATTCAACCCCCCCTTATAAATAACTACTGTGCCTTTGGGAACTAACAATTGGTATCAGAGCAGGTTCTATCAAACAGCCTACAAAGCTTAAGTAGATCCAGTGGCACATTTGATAAGTGAATCAAAGACTGAAGGAGGCAGCAAGCCACCTATGTGCAATAAAGATAAATTCGCCAACTGAAAAGTTTGTATGCAAGCCTATATGGATTCAATAGATGAAGATCTATTTGAAACTGTTCAGATTGGGCCCTACGTTCCTACAAAGCTTGCACCAACCTCAGACGACCCAATTAGAATTCAGATCAAGGTCAAAGCAGAATGGACTGACAACGGAAATAAAGTTGTCCAACTCGACAAAAATTTCAAGAACATTTTGTTCCAATCTTTAGAAGATGACCTGTTTGAAAATGTGGTCAATAGCAAAACAACAAAGGAAGTATGGGAAGCATTGCTCATCATGCATGAAGGAACATAAGAAGTCAGAGAAAATAAGCAATCTCTTCTGACTCAACAATATGAAATTTCTGCCCACGTTCCAGGAGAAAATGTCACTTCCACCTATGAAAGATTTAATGTTCTGCTCAACTCTTTTCGAGCCTTTGGAAAGATCTATCCAAATAAAGATCTAATTATAAAGTTTATGAGAGCTCTACTTAGCAAGTGGGATGCCAAAACCACTACCATCAGAGAATCAAAGAATCTCCATGAATTGACTGTCCTTCTCACCTATGAACTGGAGCTGAATCAGTGAACAGAGACTCTATCCGAAGGAAGAAAGAAGGACAAAAGGGTTACTCTCAAAGCAACCGATAACATCTCCAAAGCTAACACTGAAAATAACTTTGACTATGATGAAGATGATGATGATGAGGACATTGCAATGCTGGTAAGAAGACTGAAAAGGTTCATACGTAAAGGCAAAAGAAACAAACCTAAGAGATTCAACAACTATAATAGCCAGGAGTAGATAAATGACTTATGCTACAACTGCAAGAAGCCTGGCCATTTCATTGCAAATTGCAACAAACCTATTAGAGAAGAATTGAAGAAGAAATCAAATTCAAAAAAAGAATTCAAAGGCAACAAGAGGCCCCAGAAGAAAAATAAAGGTCTTATGGCTGGAGGATTGTGGAGTTACTCAGACAACGACTCAACTCCTGAATCTGGAGATGATGAATATCCTCAAATAGCAAATCTATGTCTAATGGCCAAACATGCAAAGGATAAGAAGATCCCCGATAATCATAAAGTAAGTATAGATGAGGTATTTGACTTTAACTCTCCTGATATAGATATTGATGATTTAAGAACTGCACTACATGGCATAACATCTGATATGCATCAATACATGAAATGGTTCAGAGTTCTGTCTAAAGATTATTCTCTTCTTCAATAAGAGAAAGAGAAAGTTCAGGAAGAACTGGAAACAGCTATTCTAAGTACTAACTCTCCCTCTCAATTTGAAGCTAATAATAAATTCTTAAAACAACCAAATGAACTTAATGCACAAAGAGAGTCAAATCTAACCTCTAAGATTGAAGAACTAGAAAAGACAATCTCTACATGGAATAAATCCTCTTCTTCCATGGACTCCCTGATCTCCAGTTAGAGAAGTGCATCTAACAGAACAGGTTTAGGTTTTAGGAAATCCACCTCAGAACCATATATGGAAAAGATAAAGGAAACTAGCTCTAGTAATGTTTCAAATTATAATAGAAGCATTACATTTGTGAAATCCTCATAGAAGGAAGAACCAGTCCATCCCTGCTCTTTTGATCCAATCCATGCTCCAAGGCATAACGGATCCCATGCTGGCCTAGGATTCAGAAAAGAGAAGAGTAACTTAGTCACTACTTTCTAACCTCAAAGGGTCGTAGAGTCGAGTAAAATCAACTCCACGAACCAACTGGGTAGGAACAGTAGAGTTAAGCTCCACTCTTCACAAATCATGAATCATAAGGACACATGGAAAAAGAAGAACCAGTATAAAGGAAGGATTGCTAAGAACCCACATAAGTCTAAATGAAGAAAGAATCCACATACACACACAAACATGCATCATATTAGATGCTTTATATGTAATAAGATTAGTCATAAGGTTGCAATATGCTACAATAATCCAATGCATATGAGACCCAAAGTCAAGCAAATTTGGGTTCCCAAGGGTTTTAACAAAGTAGGACCCATGCAAGTATGGGTACCAAAATGAGAGTTTAATCTTATTGCAGGAACAGAGCTCCACGATCACAACCTGGTATCTGGACAGTGGATGCTCAAGGCACATTGTTAGTTCCCAAAGGCACAATAGTTATCTAGAAGGGGGGTTGAATAGATATTTTAAAAATTCTTTTTACAAAATACTTGTTAGTTTTGATAATGATTTAAACACAACGGAATTGAGATTTGTTTGTTTTCCCTTTAAGATATAACGAGTTAATAGGAGTTAAGCAGTTATGGCAGTTATGGTAAGAATATAAGAGACACGGTGATTTTAAGTGGTTCAGAGTATTCAAAGCTCCAAGTCCACTCTTCTATTCCTTGAGTAGGAAATCCACTAAGGATATCTTTACAATCTTTGAATCTCACAGATTCCTTCAAGACCAATAGTCTTAGAACTTCTTAGTTCACTTTTGAACTCTTCAAGTCCAGCAGACTTGGTACTTCTCAATTCACTTAGAACTCTTCATGTCCTTCTGACTTATAACTTCTTACTTCACTTGATAATAATTGAGTTCTTGAATGGTGCTACTCAGTTGTTGGTAAGCTTGTGTTCGAAAGAACTGAGTAGCTGAGCAAGCTTTCTTTTTCAGATCATAGAGTTGAGCGTTGAGTGTTCTTCAGCATTTTTGTTCAGTGCTTGCTTGATCTTTTCACCTGCTTATTTTTTGCATATATGTTGCCTTTGAAATGTATCCGTTTGAAGATATCCGTTGAAGCATTAAATGCATTTGACATTTTTGAGCTCTGATGGAGACTTTCTGCACAACTTTTGATTAGCAGTTTGGCCCACTGACACAGCAGGCTGCTATCTCACCTAACACCTGAAAAGGTGTTTTCTGCTGACTCATAGTACTTTCCTTAGCTTCTTCAATCCGTCTCTTTGTTGTATGCTAAGGATGACTGTTGTGCCATTGGGACTCCTGAGGACTTCAACGTTTATAATCCATTCCATATTTATTGTGATTTATCTTTAAATAAATGGGCAAGGCTCGATGCTTCTGATACAGTTAGATGATGATCTACGATCATGATCGTGGTGTCTTGCCACCTTGGTACTTGATCCGGTACTGATAGAAGCGAACACTACTGTGACGCCCCCAAAATAGGTATACATCACCTATTCTGAGTAGCCAAATACATGGTACAGAATACAAATACAATCTTTAATATACAACAAGAGAGCTGTGAGTTTTAATACAAATATTGTCTTCTAGACAATATCCACTCTCAGAATAAGTCCTCATTACATTTATTGTCACACTATTTAATAGAATAGTGAGGACTACTAATACTATCATCTGGTCCATCACTCCGTTCCCCGACTCGTCCCAGCTATATTCTCATTTCCTGAAGAGAACAGTGAAAGAAAGGGTGAGCTCAACTAGCCCAGGAAGAAATATTATGACTAAGATAATGCAGAATAAATTATCATTAGCCTTCAACAGTGTTAAACTGATAAAATATAACAAACATCAAGTTTAACTACAAGGAACAAGCAATCCATTAGAAGAGTCAAGTAGAGAATAAAATCTACTATCTTCTATGATTTAAAAGTTTTTCATGACTTTTATCATTTGAGACTCGACTTAATAAATAATCCACATCATCGAATCACCCCTGCACTACGGCCAAGGATATTCTTTAGTATCACGACCACAATTATCCAGGCACTATGGGCCAAGAATATTTGTGTATTCATTAATGGTCATGATCATGCCAACAACTATCCATCAATGCACTACGGGCCAATGAAAACTTTTTTCACATCATTTGTAACATTACGGTCATGATTACACCGAATAATCCCTGGTCATAATCATACCAAGTCCATCTATGCACTACAGGCCACAGATGACTTTCAACATAATATAAACATGAGGATGATGACAATGATATAAGAATTCAATAAAACAAGTTCAAGAATTAATTTATCCAGGAACCAATAACGTCTAAATTGTCAACATGATACTGCTTCGTAGAGTAAAATTCAAGAATGCTTAGAAGAATATTTCCATGAAAAGATACTGGATGAAGCACAAATATTAAGGATATTCCACTAATTTCATGGAGTATAGAAGTCAAAAATTTAACCAACTGAGTATAATAAAGAATGGAATAACAAAAGAAATCACCATGCATGTGGTATCAGATGTAGAGCGAGGTTATTCTAATGAGAATAATAAGTGGCGGAACGGGTGTCAAAGTAAATTGCATGACAAGCATTGGATGTTCCAATGAGTAATAATAAAGACGGAACCAGTCCTGGGTAAACGCATTGCATGGATATTCCAATGTAATAATAA
Source organism: Panax quinquefolius (assembly GCA_020205615.1). NCBI lineage: Eukaryota > Viridiplantae > Streptophyta > Magnoliopsida > Apiales > Araliaceae > Panax > Panax quinquefolius. The sequence continues at coordinate 40,223,622 of CM035162.1, read as the reverse complement.
TAAAGAAGGAACCGAGTCCCGCCAGTAAACGCACCGAGATAGGATGTTCCAAAGAATAATAAATAATGGAATAACTGAAGAATTTCACCAAGTGTAGGGTATCCCGCGTATACAGGTTATTCCAACAGAATAATAAAGAATGGAATAACAAAAGAATTTTACCAATAAGAAAGAATGAATACCCCTAACTAGTACAACAAATAATAATATCCCCACAGTAAAAGAAGCTGAATATAAGAGTAGGGAAGGAGCGAGAATACTTTTCTATAACCTCTCTATAATTTCTCTCTTTAGAGTTTCGGTGAATTAAGTAAGAAATAATGAAGGAATGAGCTTCTATTTATAGAAAAATGGAATGCATATAGTAACTAACTCATGAAGCGGTCGAGATTGATTTACTTTAATCGATACCTATATTTAAAGCAAAATCTTTTAAATAAAATATAATATATTCTATTTATAATATAATAAAACGAATAACTTTATAAAAGATTTTTACTATGCAAACACTATGCAAATACTATGCATAATAAAATATAATATATTCTAATTATTGTCTAATAAAAGCAGATAACTTTATAAAAGTATTCTATTTTATATAAAAGATTTTACTATTAGCCTAATAAAACGAATAACTTTATAAAAGTTTTCATTTTTATATAAAAGCTTTTCTGTTTTATTACATTAATAATACCAATAAAACAAAACCGAGTGACTTATCACATAAGCATCAATAATCAATACAGTGTCTTTACGTATAACTACGCGTAGACATCGTACTTTTAACACCGTGTGTTTCAACAATTAAGCAGTAAAACTTCCGCCGTTATTTTTTATAAAGTATTTTTGTCGTTTTCTCAATCCAAGACAATAATTACATTGTAGGGTCCACCAATGATTGTCTTGCGTTGTATTTAATATTCCCTGTTAAAACGAATATTCCCCGACCAATCGAATATTATATAACAACTTGCGTACTTTGTAAAATTTATAAATATTACCCATAACTATGACATTATATCAAATTCATTCCATAATATTCAAAAATGATATTTATAAAAAATTCATCTTTATTCATAAAAGTTGGGGTCTTACAACTACGATTTCTCTTAAGCACTGGTACACTACGATCTTAACTTGCTTGATTTGCAGACTCTACGATTCTTGAGTTTGACTTGGCAGGCGTTTGGACCACTCTACGATTAAAGGAGATGCCCTCCAAATAAGACACACTACAATTCTCGATGCTCTACAATTCTGCCTTGGCTTCTGCAATCTTTTGATCAGCTCGATAGACTACGATTCTGTTGAAGCCTATCTATTACATCTCAAGATATAGATCAACCTAACAGCTTTGATTTTTTCATCTATACATTCATTTACAGAATGATAAACATTAAAACTCAGATCAACCTAACAAGTTTGATCTACCACTAAGTCCTTATACATGTATTCCTTGAAGGACATTACATTTAATCATGAATATTTACTTTCAACATCAAATTTAAATATGCAATCTCCTAACAATCTCCCCCTATTTGATGTTGACATAACCAAGGAGATTTGTGTCATGATTATCAATTTCTAGATACAGTTGCTAGAAAGTAAATATAACTTAGTGTTTCAGTGAGCAACTGAAATCTCTAGAGAATAAGCATGCGTTTATTGATGTTTGTAAAGACAGATATTGCAATGAAGCTTAGTTACATCAATAAGCAATGAGTTTCAACTTATCTCTATTTCTTCTGCCTTTTGCTCCATGGAGGATTAGCATGCTCTGCAGCTCTCCTTCTCCTGTTGTCTTCGTCTCTCCATGCAATATCTTCCAGCTTGCTTTGACTTAGCCGTTCCCAATGACCGTGTCTATTCATGAATGTAGGATCTCCAATTGGCATGTTTAGGCCTGTAGTGGTTACCCCTTGTGAGGTGGGAGACGGCTCTTGACTCCTTAGTGGTTGTGCCATGATAATGTGTTGTTCAAGTCGTGGAGTCTGATGGCGAGGCTATCTTGTGGGAGGGCTTCTTAAAGATTGAGCAATGAATTTGCCTCTGCCTCTGCCTTTCTCTCCTTCCCCTTTATTCTCCCCCTTTATGTCAGCATCAAGGGTTCGAATGTCTTCAGATAGTCGAGTCATGCCTTGGACGAGCTCGTGGAGCTGATTCTTGGAGTGAGCAATGTATTCACGATTTTCTTGGAGTAGAGAGTCAGTTCGAGAATCTCTCTTTTGTAGAATGGCCAAGACAATTTTTGTTTGTTGCATTTGGCCCATGGAAAATGCTTGGAATTCTTTCATTGAAGTTCATAGACTCGTGAGACTTTCCATCATGTGATTATTTTGGGATTCCTAAGTATTCTGCAAAATGAGAACTGCTTCCCTATGTTTCTTGGCAGCTTAAAAGTGAATTTGATCCCTTTCATTGATATTCTGAATCATTTTCTTTATGATCTCCCTAAACTTCTTTGTAAGCTCAGTACTTAGATTACTGAGGAGGGTGTTGGCAGCATCGATCAAATGAGTCAGCCTCAGATGAACAAGGTCTGTGTGAACTTCAAGATCTTCTTGTATGTCCTTGGTCACCTTATGAGGTGCTTTAGATAACTTTATTTTGGTAGGAAGATCTAATATGAGCTCAAGGAGTTGTTGATTATTTGGAGGAGAGGCTCTAGTATATTGTTCTTGCATATTGTAGAGAGCAAGATCAAGATCAAGATCAAGATCAAGATCGAAATAGTTATTTGTTGATGAGGAAGGGATATCTGATGGAGGAGCAGGTGTGTGAGGTTGAGTCTCAGGAGGAGGTGACTCTACGATTTGAGCAGGTGACTCTACGATTGGATTTGGATCAATAATCGTAGAGTGAAAGATCGTAAGAGATTGGATTAATACAAAATTAGGCACATTTGGTTCATCAGTTACAGAATGTTGGGATTCTATAACTGGAAATTGATTTAGTGGATGTAGTATCACTTTCAACTATCTTGGCAATTCATAGAATTGGTTGAAGGTTGATGGTGGACAATGACTAACCCTGAAAGAGATGGGAATAGTTTGTACCTCATGCCCATTTTCTGAAGAGGGGCCGTTAGTGATCAGCTTTCGGGCAAAAATGAGGTTGCCTGGGAATCTATGAGCTAGCACCGAGATTGCTGGATAGGCTTTGAAGGTCCAAATCATGTGATCCCAGGAGTTGAGGATTTGGGCTCTGTGAAAGGACGTTCTCCTCGACACACTATGATCCTTCCTCGTCTCTCCTGGCAGTCTACGAACTCCGAGATCTACTATCTTGCAGACTACGATTCTGCCTCTATAGCTCTCGAGTTTTCCTCGACTCTCTGGCATCACGATTTACAGTGCAAAGGTTTCGATAATTAGACAAGCCTATCTATTACATCATAAGATCAACCTAACATGCTTGATCTTTCTATATTTATAGTCCTTGTACATCATTTCTTTTCAAGGACTTTACAAAGCTGTTTTGCTTATGTAGGATCAACCTAACACATTTGATCAATTTATTCTAAGTCCTTGTACATATGTTTCTATTATCTATCAAAGGATTTTACAGCTTTTCTTAATGCAAGCTTACTTGCATATTCATTCATATATATATCATAATCAAATCATATGTAAATAGGAATATCATTCACATGCTTATTCTTGACAATCTCCCCCTATTTGATTATGACAAAAATAATAAGTGCATATGCATGTTATGAATGAATCTTATATACAGTGAGCAACTGTATTTCTAAAACAGATAATTATGAATGTCATTTATAAGAATATGGAACTTAATACACTATGACATTTTATATCCTGGATCCAGAACATACTTGACTAGTTAGAGATGTACCTCTTTGGTTTTATGTATGCTTCCAGGATGTCTGCTGATCTGCTATTCATCTACTTGATTTCATTGCTCCTGCTCCCCCTCAGCCTTTGCAAATACAGGCTCATCATCCTTTGGCTCCCCCTCAGATGATGACCCATCTTCTTCTTCTTCTTCTTCTTCTTCTTCTTCTTCTTCTTCTTCTTCTTTGTCTTCTTCTCTTATTTCCTTCTGCTCTCCTTGCTCTTTCTTGAGTGCCTCTTACTCTGCCTCTTTCTATGCCTCTTTTTCTCCCCCTTTTTTGTCATTAATCACTTGGGAGAGTTGCTCCATGTTGGACATAAGCTGCTCTATCAGATAAGAGGAGTTAACAACTTCAAACTTGAGTTCTTGTTGGCTTAGCTCAAGTTGCACTGAGAAAGACTGATTCATGTTGTCAGTCTTGTCAGAGAGGACTTGGAGTTATTCTTCATTTGCCTTCTATGCTTGTAGAGCTTCTGCCTTCTGATCATTGAGGGCCTTCAGATAGATTTGATCTCTCTCTTTGATTCTAAGAGATATATCAGCCATAGATGCTTGAAGTCTGTCTTGAACTGAATTATCTCCTGCTGTCAACATCTTTGACTCTTCATTGATTAGAGATATCTTCTTGACCAGCTCATCAGAATTCTTCAACAGCTCCTGCTCCATAGGAATTTGGTCACCTGGTTGGGAGGCCTCTTGTTGAGCATCAGATTTGACTCTACGATTTTCATCCTTGGATAAATTTTTGAAAGCTTTGAGATTCTGAACAATTATTGAGTACCAATCGCCATTGGAGGATGAAGGAATGTCAGATAGCTGTGCTTGGGCAGACGAAGGCTTCTCTTTTTGAACTTGATCAACATCATTGGTAGAGTGAACAGACTCTACGATTATCTCCCTGGCCATAATCCTTCTGCCATTAGAGTCCACTCTACGATCATAAGGAATATAGTGGTTGCCAGCATGTCTGTAGACTTTGTAGTGAGGCTGGTCTTTGATCATCATTGTTGCAAATCTCTTCACCCTTGGGAAGTTCTGTGCCACCAGCTCCATGCTTGGAAACTGAGAGTAGCACCAGGTGAAGTAACTTCCATCTCTTTCAGTATGTGCCTTTAACCAAGGCATCCATTGGAAGAACCATCTCATTAACAGATCATCAAAATTGTAGAGGATAGTCATGCAGTCTAACTCCATGTTGTTCCCATTTTTAAACACCTCAAAAGCAGTCATCCTCACCACCTTGAGCTGTTCATTTCCATAGTTTATCCATCTTTCGGGAGGTGCTTCTGGTGGTTCATTAGAGACTTCCACCACTATTCTTCTGTTAATCCTTTCCAGAGAGAGAACATGATAGTATTCTGGTTCCTCTGATTCCTGATATGCAAAATCAGAATCTTTCTCCCTTTCTTCTCTTTCTGAGCTTGAAACATTCTGATCAGATCCATCAGTGAATCCTTCTTGCTGAATTTCATTTCTAGAACTTTCTTCATCAAAATCTTCATTGGATTCATCTTCTTCATTACTAGTCCCATCTTCAGCACTTTTTTCCTTTGATTCAGATTCATTATCACTTACATCAATGACTGCAGTAGAGTGATCACTTTTCTTCTTGGAGGCAAATTTTGCAATTAGTCTGTAGCTCTTTCTTCTCCTCGGAGATTCAGCTATAGGAGAGCCAGACTCTTCTTCCTCTTTAGACTCTGAGTCCTTTGAATCATCGTGCAAACTTCCTTGATGTTCAGCATAGGCAGGGGCTTGTCCTTCTTCTTCAGAATCAACATCATTTGACCCATCATCTGAGCTTGTTGGAGCATTTGTATTTGGAGAGGCAGTTGGGTCATCTTGTAGCTTCTCTTCATCATCAGAGTGAATGCTCTGAGAGTTAGCCACAGGGTTTGTGCATTCTTCTTCATTATCAAAGTCTGCATTTTCTTCCATGAATCTAGCTTCAGCTTCATTGCTGAATTCGTTCTTTGGGGACTCATTACTGACATCATCGGTTCCCTTTTCTTCTTCTGACTCTACATCCTCTTCTTTGTCAGATGTACTTTTTTGGGAAACTTGTGCTGACCTGTTTTCCACCTTGGCTTTCTTTCTTGATGGCCCTTGCAGCAATCTGTTAATTCTTTTCTTGGTGGTTTCTGCAGTTAGGGTTTTTCTTCTTCATCCTTGTCTTCGATGGAGAGACTGCTTGGGGGGGGGGGCCTCAGTTTTCCTCACACCGTTGGATTTCTTCCTGGCTGGTGTGGTTGCTGCTGGTACAGAGTCACTAGACTCAGAGCTGTCCACCTCTTTTGCCTTCCTCTTTTTCGCAGAGATCTTTCTGCTGCTCCCTGTTGTTGTCAACCTCCTGTTTTCCTTTGGGTTTTTCTTCTAGATTATAAATAGCTGAGGAGACATTACTTTGTGAACATTTAAAGGCTCACCTTCATTATCCTTGATTTTGCCTCCCTGCTTCTTCTTCATCACAATACTCAGCAGTCTTCCATGAAAGACCTTGGTCAGGGGTCTATCTGTAGATTTCTTCAATTCAGCCTTCTCTACCCATTTGGAGATCTGTTCAAATAGGATGGCTCCAAAGTTGATTCGCTTCTTCAAAACTATTGCAGACATAATCTTCAGTTGTTGATCAAGCACAGTGTCATGTGCCGTATCCTTATATAGTATACATTTGCCTACTATCTCAGCAAGGAACTCGAATTCCTCAGGGAACTCCTTCTTCTTCATGTCCTTCAGACTAGGGTTTCTTTGGTACCGCATTAGCCTCTTGCCTTCTTCAATGTCGACTTCATCCAGGTTTATCATACCTTGATTGGGAAACCCTAGACATTGATTGATGTCTGATGCTCTTATCTTCAGACTTGATCCTTTCACCTTAGTCGTCAGAAGGCCAGAATTTGTTGAAGCATTTGATTAGAACTACTTCACTAGCTCTGTATAGACTGGAGTGTCGGCCTCCAGGCACTCAGAGAACCCAGCCTTCTTTACGAGCTCAAGTATGTCCTTCAACTTCGTTTCTGATTCTTCAAACTTTTTGAAGCCAAGTTGGATTCCTGTTATAACTTGCCATTCTGCCATTTGAAGAGTTCAAGGTATATGGGTATGTGATTCAGAGAGATTTATGAGAGATAGCTGATTGTGATTTGGGTTCTGGAGGTTTACTTGATTTAAGCTTTGAAGAGGATTCTAGGGTTTGAAAATGGGAGAGAGAGAGGTTCGATAGTTTCTGGTAACTGTTTACAAATTTTGAATCTGTCTTTATGGCAGTTCTTTTTGACTCTGCATATGCTATGATGTGTCAACTAGCCATTGGTTGCACGATGCCTAGTAATGAGATGTAACTCCCCCATTAACTCTTCAGCTTAATGTCCCTTTTTAAAATAAATAGTCATCAATGATGTGGATTGACCATCTTGGTTCGTAGAGTAGCATGGTAAGGCAGCTATGGACTCTACATTTTCCTTTGTTGACTCAACGATCAACTTTTGAGAGATGCTGTAGTGGATGGTTTTGACATTAATCCTCATCTTGAAGCTGCATAGCTTGATCACTGAAATACCCCGAGCCAATTTGGACACTTAAGTTCTGAGATGCGTTTGCATGATATCTTTCTAAACTGTATTCAAACTTATCTCCTCATAATTTGAATGGTTGAGTAATTGTCCCCATTCTTTCAAGCTCCTCATGAGTTAGAGTAACCTCTTGTAAGACTGCGATCATCGAGTCTGCTTCTACGATCGCTGAGGTTACACTATGATCGTTGAGGTTGCATCACGATCGTTGAGTTCTCTTTAAACTCTACTTTAAGATCGTTGATTGTCTTGGTCCTTGAGATGAACTTGATTAAGCAATCCTTCTGGGTTAAGGTAGCTCAGGAAGGACCAATCTCTTAGAGTGAGCTAAGGGTTAGGTTTGTCCCTGAGGCGCTTTCCAGATGAAATATTTTAGAGGTAATTTGCACTGATATCTCATTTGACATTTTTTTGGTGGGGAGGTCCTCTACCATCTTTAGATAATTGCATTTGCTGTAATCATGGTGTCCTCCTGCTCTTACACTACGATCGGATGTTTGATCGTAAGCACTCCACAATTTTGAGTTGGATGGCTGAAGGGTTATCAATAGTACGTTTTGAGATGTTCCTACTGACTATGGATCTTCATTTGGTTCATCAACCACAAAGTTTTGGGACTCTGTAGCTGGTACACTGCTTTATAGTATATCTTAGTGCTGTTATTTCTTAACAGATCACTGCTTCCCCATGTTCATACTATCTTCTCAATGAGGTGTGATTTCCTTTTCTTCATGTACGTTAGGAGGCATCCTTGCATGCTTCTTTCTGACTAGAATCACCACTGACAGTCAAATCTGTTTTCATCGTAGATATGGATATCTCCAGGACTGATCATTTTACGATCATTTGTCAACACTACGAACGTAGTCTTCTTTGTCAGCTTGTGCTCGTTGAGTTCTACTCCCGTAATGAGTTCCTCATGTTTGAAGCTCGATGATCCTCTGTGATGAGCTTCCTTGAGGATTCTTCTTTTATGACATACTTTGCATGATTGAGCATCTAAGACCCTTTTTCATCTTTGGTTGAATGGTCTGCTTCCATATAAAGATCAGCATCCATGTGAGCTTTATTCAAATCAGCTCAGCAGGTCTTCAAGGACAGGCTTTGATATATCGGAGTTTTATCAGAATCATTTCTGAACAGTCTTAAGCCTTCTGCTGGTTGAATCTTCTTGACTGAAGTTTTTTGCTTCAGTATTCCTTAGTATGGCCAGATAGACCAAGTACCTGCAGATTATAAATTTCTATTTTTGGTACCCATGGTTAAATGGGTCCTGCTAGGTTATTTTTCTAAACCACTGTTCCTCATATATTTGGATAATCATCATATTGATCACCAACAGTCATATTCATGTATGTATCTAATTTAGATAATACATTTTGAGATGCATGATGGTGAGTGTGTGTAAGATTTGCCATTTTAATAAAACACTATTTTTCTTTGATGGTTTCATCATTTTCTTGGTTATGTTCACATGGTTTAAATGTTCATAGAGTGAGAATCAACTCTACGATTTATTTGTATCTGGTTGATTCATGGAGGTGATCAGTTTCTATAAATCATTAAGATACTCTTGTAGAGATTATCATACCCTGTGAGTTAGCAAACACTTAGAACATAGGTTTGTATATACATACTAACTCATCAGCAAAGATTACTTCTCATAAAATTAATTTAACCCGTGATGCTCTTATAACCCATTTCAGATTTCCTTCAAGATGTCATCTTCAACCTAAAACTTGGATGGAGAGAAAGTTTATAAGCATTTGAGTTTCCATCCTCAGTATACTTTCTTTCTTCACCGTTTTAGGTAGATTATGATTCCTTAAAAGAATACTGTTATAGTTTATAAGGAGGTGCAACATGATGTACACAATTATATTAGTGAGGAACCGTACCTTTTCATTATCGGTTTCTTTAACATATCATTTATCTTAGATATACTGAGGTTAGGCATTGATGTGCATAGTTTCTCATTAGCTCCTGACAGCTTGTTGCTCCAGTTGACCTTCAATCAATCAGTCGTGGTCTTGAAGATGCAAGCTAAGAGAGTCTCAACATCTTTAGTTCTTAGACATCCTTGAGTTCACAAGGTTTACATTCAGCTGCTGGTTGGCCAGACACATGTTTGAGAAGTTCTTCTTTCTTCTCTAGATAAGCATTTCTTAGCATGTATGACCTTTTCATCTTTTCATGCTGGTGGATGTTTCTTGAGCTTTCTAGCCTGGTCTTCAGACTACAAGATTGATCGTGAGCAAGGATTGGTCTTGTTGATATGGCAATCAAGGACATGGACCAATCTGAGCAGCTTCAGGTGTATATACACATTTACCTGTACACAATATTTCCAACGTGTGAGCTCATCTGCATATAACAAGTGACTTACTACTAAACTAAGTTTAGAACAATGTATGTGCCTAGGATCAGACTCAAAGCGATTAGCTTTTGAATAGCATGAGAACCTGCTTTGATACCAATTGTTAGTTCCCAGTAGGCACAATAGATCTAGAAGGGGGGGTTTGAATAGATCCTTTTAATTTCAAATACTTTTCTGGTTTATTTGTATTGCTAATAATTTAGCATATGACTGACATAGGAATCTTTTCAAGCACATCAGAATAAGTAAAAGATCCCTTTCATTGATATATTCATAATCATACATACATTGTTCGTAGAGCTAGTTTAGTGATAAGCAGTTAAAATATACATAGCAGTTATAGCAGTTAAAGTACATAATGTAAATGACATAAAGTAAAAGACACAAGGGGTTTTAAGTGGTTTAGAGACTCAAGCTCCTAATCCACTCTTCTGCTTTCAACTAGCAGGATTTCCACTAAGGAAGGGCAGCACCCTAAATCACTAAGATTTCTTCAAGGTCAGCAGCTTTGGGACTTCAGTTCACTAAGAACTCTTCAAGGCCAGCAGCCTTGGAACTTCTCTAGTTCCCTAGGAACTCTTCAAGCCCAGCAGGCTTGGAACTTCATTTAGTCCCTCCGGATAAAGACTCCTCAGGCCCTGGCTTCTTGTTGTTGAGTTGTTTGTTTGTTTGTTGGAGTTGGTGCTGAGCTCCTAATATGCCTTTAAGCTCTGAACATCTTCTGTACTTAGCAGCTTGGCGTGATCATCCTTGAAGTGCAGTTGAGTGTTGCATGATGCTCAGCTTCTTTAGTTACTCAACCACTTCTAATGATCCCTTGATGAACTGCCTTGAAGATCATTCTTTTTGATACTTGATGGCTACACATAATGAGTTTCTAAGATGACTGTAAGCTCTTCTGCTAGGTACTTAGAAACTTTCTCATGCTTGACAACATGATGGCGTTGGTGATCTTCTTTCTTGATACTTGATGCCTTCTCATGATGGACTTGCTAAGATGACTGTGAGCTCTTCTCTATGGTACTTAGAGTCTTTCCATGATGGACATCAAGATGACATTGATACTCTTCTTTCTCTTTGCAGTTCAAAACACTCTTCTTGTAGTAGAACTCTTATTTCTACATTATATAACTCTCACTTATACTTCTTTCTTTGTTTGTCTCCAAGTGTTCTTGGTGGATCGTAGAGTGAGCCTTCAGACCTTCATTGGTAACTCATTATTTTCATTGGTTAGATAAGTCCACCAATTCTCTAAATCAGCAACTCCAGTAACCTTTGATATTTGAAGCTCCTGCTGATTTATACTCCTTCCAATCTTCCCGTTAGAAAGTAGCTGTTGAAAGCTCTTTGAATTGCTTCACATATCTCAAGTTGTTTGGTGTAGACTGCAGATGTGACATGACATGACTTTCTAATACTGCAGTCTACTGTTTCACCTACTCAGCTAGAGATGTCATTTTTATGCCTCGGGTAGGTCGACGACTTTATTTCCCTCTTCTGATTTCTAGATCAGAGGTTGTCCTTTTGTATCGATGCTCTCAATAAGCTCTTGCCTGAATATCAACCTTCAGATTGAACCGTTGCCACTGCTTCAATCTTCAGCTGTCCGAACTCTACGATTCTGATGCATGTCTTCTTAGACCTAATCGTAGTGTCTTGTTGACTGGTAAAGACAACACTACGATCTTGAAGAGTGTTGATTGGATCTTCAATGTAGAACACCTCTTCCTTCTCTTGTGCAGTGCTTCAACACTTCTGTTTGCCTCGACAGTTCTCAAATACTGATGGCTTGACTTCTTTGTTCTGGCCCCTTCTGAATAGCAAGACACTTCAAATTTGTGGCGTGTCCAGCTCGCTTTTTCCTTGTGATCTCCCGTTCACTTATCATCAATGGACTGACCCAATGCTTAATCACTTTAGCCTTATTCTTCGTGAGGTCGACCAAAGATCTCTGTGTATACTCCATCAGTTCTTTCTTTGTTTGGCAAACACTACGATCCTAGTTGCTTCCAAGATCGTTGTCTTACATCACTTGACAAATTCATCGACTTTCGACTTTCCTTTAGTCGGGCCATCAAGTCTTCTTCTGATCTCCTTGTGGAAGACTTCATCTCGAATGGCTTCATAACTCAATCTGGATGCTGATTGGGTTGATGCTTAGATCTTCTGTTAGCTTGCATGCCATTCGTTGAGTGCTTTCTGGTTTCTTTTAGGTGGGATGTATCTATGAAGCCTAGACCAGAGGCTTCATTCCTTTGGATATTCTGGGAATGCTCATTTATTGAGAATCGTATTTGCTCTACGATTATGCCTTGGCATTGTGAGCACATCTGTTGAAGTCTCAGTTCTATAGTCTACGATTCAGCTTCAGCTATGCAGATACTACGACTCCGAGATCAGATCTTGACACTCTACGATTTCTATTGTTGTGCTTTTTGTTTTCATCTGATCTTGCTCGACTACGATCTCTGCCTCTGATATGATCAGTAGACTCTACGACTCTGAGTGTAGTCTACGATTCTTGACTTAGCTTCGGCAGATGCTCATTTGGCTCAGAGTTGGCGTGTCTGTCTCTAATATTCGAACATGACTTCCCTCAAAGAGACTACTTACCGAGGAAGTTCTCCTCGACACACTATGATCCTTCCTCGTCTCTCCCTGGCATTTAACTCCCGAGATCTACTATCTTGCGACTATACGCTGCCTCGATAGCTCTTTAGTTTTCTTTGACTCTCCTGGCAGACTACGATTTTCGGTGTAGTGCTTGACGATCAGACAAGCCTATCTATTACATCATAAGATCAACCTAACATGCTTGATCTTTCTATATTTATAGTCCTTGTACATCATTTCTTTTTAAGGACTTTACAAAGCTGTTTTGCTTATATAGGATCAACCTAACACATTTGATCAATTCATTCTAAGTCCTTGTACATATGTTTCTATTATCTATCAAAGGACTTTACAGCTTTTCTTAATGAAAGCATACTTGCATATTCATTCATATATATATCATAATCAAATCATATGTAAATAGGAATATCATTCACATGCTTATTCCTGACAAAACTATTTTCGATAAGAAAGTTAGTTAGTGTTTCATACCATGCTCTAGGTGCTTGTTTAAGACCATATAAGGCTTTGCTAATCTATAGACATAATTAGAAAGAGTTGGATTGATGAAACCTGGAGGTTGTTCAACATATATTTCTTCTTGAAGTTCACCATTCAGGAATGCACTTTTAACATCCATTTGAAAGACTTTGAATTTTATGTGGGCAGCAAAGGCAAGGAATATTCTGATGGCTTCTAATCTGGCAACAGGTGCAAAGGTCTCATCATAGTCAATGCCTTCTTCTTGAGAGTAACCTTTGGCCACTAGTCTTGTCTTATTCCTTGTTATTACTCCATCTTGATCCATCTTGTTTCTAAAGACCCACTTGGTGCCAATGACTGGATGGCTTCTTGGTCTTGGAACTAATCTCCATACTTTGCTTCTTTCAAACTTATTTAGTTCTTCTTGCATGACTTCTATCCAACTGGAGTCTTCCATAGCATCTTCTATCTTCTTGGGTTCCATTTGTGACAGAAAGCTTAGATAGAAACACTCATTCTGAGTGGCGGCTCTTGTTTTGACCCTTGAATTTGGATCTCCAATGATTAGGTCTTGAGTGTAATCTTTTGCCCATATATTTCTTATTGGAACATCTGTCCTAATGCCTTCTTCTCTGAGATCTTCAAGATCAATTTTTGCTTCTTGATGTGGAGGTTCGTTGACTTGCGTAGTTCTCTCTACGATCTCCTCTCATTGCTTGACAATTTCATTTTTTGGGACTACGATCATGGTATTGAGCTCGACAAACTCGTTCGTAGTGTCTTGAGACACTATTTTGTCCAAGTCTATTTCATCGAAGATGATGTGAATCGAGACTTTAAAACTCAGCGTCTTCTTGTTGAACACTCTATAAGCCTTACTGTCTGTGGCATATCCGAGAAAGATTCCTTCGTCTGACTTGGGTTGGAATTTTTTCAGATACTATTTTCCATTGTTGAGAATATAGAATGCACAACCGAATACATGAAAGTAGCTGACACTTGGCTTTCTTCCTTTCCATAGTTCATAGGGAGTCTTCTTTAACGTAGAGTGCACAAGAGATCTGTTCTGAGTGTAGTATGCAATGTTGACAACTTCTGCCCAGAAGTATTCAGGCAGACGAGCTGTTGCTAGTAGAGTTCTTCTAGCCTCTATCAACGTTCTGTTCTTTCTCTCAGCTACTCCGTTTCGCTGAGGAGTTTGTGGAGTTGAGAAGTTGTGACTGATGCCATTTTCTATGCAGAACTGGTCCATCTCACAAAAGTCAAATTATCTACCATGATCACTCCTTATAGCCTTGATTTTCTCCCCTTTCTCGTTCATCACCAGTCTGAACATCTTGATTAGTTGGGAACTTGTTTCATCTTTTGAGTTTAGAAAGAAAACCCTTATAAATCTGGTGTAGTCATCCACTAGGACCAATGAGTATCTCTTCCCTCCAAGGTTTGTTGTTGGAATTGGTCCAAATAGATCCATGTGAAGCAACTGCAGAGGCTTGTCAATTGAGTTGACAACTTTGCTCTTAAATGAGCTTCTAGTCTGTTTTCCAAGCTGACAGGCATTGCATGGCCTTTCTTTGACGAAGCTAAACTTGGGTAAGCCTGCTACTAGATCCTTGGAGGCCAATTTTGTGTTTTTGAAGTTGAGATGAGATAGTCTTCTATGCCATAACAAACTCATTTCTTTAGATGTTTTAGCCAGAAAGTATAGTGTCTCGTCAGAGCACAGTTGACCAAGATTAACAGTGTAGACATTTCATTCTCTTGTTCTGGTCAACTTTATAGAGGATGTCTTCAGATCTCTGACTTGACATTGATTGTTGAGGAAAGTGACTTGATGACCCTTGTCGCAGAGTTGACTTATGCTCAGAAGATTGTGTTGTAATCTTTCCTCATAGGTTACTTTACTGAAGGATACTGCACCATTCCCAGCTGAGCCATATCCTCTTGCGTTTCCAGAGCCATTATCTCCGAAGATGACTGACGGACCCTCATTCTCTATGAAGTTAGACAGGAGGACTTTGTTCCCAGTCATGTGCCTTGAGCATCCACTGTCTAGATACCAGGTTGTGATCGTGGAGCTCTGTTCCTGTGGTAAGATTAAACTCTCATTTTGGTACCCATACTTGTATGGGTCCTACTTTGTTAGTACCCTTGGGAACCCAAATTTGCTTGATTTTGGGTCTAATATGCATAGGATTATTGTAGCATATTGTAGCCTTATGACCAATCTTATTGCGTACAAAGCATCTAATATGATGCATGCTTGTGTGTGTATGTGGATTCTTCCTCAATTTGGACTTATGTGGGTTCTTAGCAATCCTTCCTTTATACTGGTTCTTCTTTTTCCATGTGTCCTTATGATTCATGATTTGTGAGGAGTGAAGCTTAACTTTATTGTTCTTTCCAAGTTGGTTCGTGGTGTTGATTTTACTCGACTCTACGACCCTTAGAGGTTGGAGAGTAGTGATTAAGTTACATTTCTCTTTTCTGAATCCTAAGCCAGCATGCATGGGAGCCATTATGTCTTGAGACATGGATTGGATCAGAAGAGCAGGGATGGACTAGTTCTTCCTTCTGTGAGGATTTCACAAATTTAATGCTTCTATTAAAATTTGAAACATTACTAGAGTTAGTTTCCTTTATCTTTTCCACATATGGTTCTGAGGTAGATTCCCCAAAACCTAAACATGTTTTGTCAAATGCATTTCTCTGACTGGAAATCAGGGAGTCCATGGAAGAAGAGGATTTATTCCATGTAGAGATTGTCTTTTCTAGTTCCTCAATCTTAGAGGTTAGATTTGACTCTTTTTGTGCATTAACTTCATTGGTATATTCTAAGAGTTTATTCTCAGCTTCAAATTTGGAGAGAGAGTTAGTACTTAGAAGTGCTATTTCCAGTTTTTCTTGTACTTTCTCTTTCTCTTGTTGAAGAAGAGAATAATCTTTAGACAGAACTCTAAACCATTTCATGTATTGATGCAGATAAGATGTTATGCCATGTAGAGAAGTTCTTAAATCATCAATATCTACATCAGGAGAGTTATAGTCAAATACCTCATCTATACTTACTTCATGAATGTCAGAGCTCTTCTTATTCTTTGCATGTTTGGCCATCAGACAAAGATTTGCCATTTGAAGATCTTCATCATCTCCAGATTCGGGAGTTGAGTCATTGTCTGAGTCACTCCACGATCCTCCGGCCACAATACCTTTGTCTTTCTTCTGGGGCCTCTTGTTGCCTTTGAGTTCTTTCTTTGAATTTGATTTCCTCTTTAGTGCTTCTCTAAGAGGTTTGTTGCAGTTTGCAATGAAATGGCCAGACTTCTTACAGTTGTAACATAAGTCATTTATCTACTACTGGCTGTTGTAGTTGTTGACTTTCTTAGGTTTGCTGCTTCTGCCTTGACGCATGAACCTTTTGATCTTCTTACCAGCATTGCAAAGTCCTCATCTTCATCATAGTCAGAGTCATTTTCAGTGTTAGCTTTGGAGATATTATATGTTTCTTTGAGAGCAACCCTTTTGTCCTTCTTTCTTCCTTCAGATAGATTTTCTGCTCGTTGAGTCAGCTCCAGTTCATACATGAGAAGGTTGCCATATAACTGTTGAACAACCATTTCATGGAGAGTCTTTGATTCTCTGATGGCAGTGGTTTTGGCATCCCACTTGCTAGGCAAGGCTCTCATGAACTTTATGATTAGATCTTTATTTGGATAGATCTTTCCAAAGGCTCGAAGAGAGTTAAGCAGAACATTAAATCTTTCGTAGGTGGAAGTGACATTTTCTCCTGGAACGTGGGCAAACATTTCATATTGCTGAGTCAGAAGAGATTGTTTATTTTCTCTGACTTCTTCTGTTCCTTCATGCATGATGAGCAATGCTTCACATACTTCCTTTGCTATTTTGTTGTTGACCACATTTTTAAACAGGTCATCTTCTAAAGATTGGAAAATAATGTTCTTAGCCTTTTTGTCGAGTTGGACAGCTTTCTTTTCATTGTCGGTCCATTCTGCTTTGACCTTAATCTAAATTCTGGTTGGGTCGTCTGAAGTTGGTGCAAGCTTTGTAGGAACGTAGGGCTCCTTTTGAATAGTTTTAAATAGATCTTCATCTATTGAATCCATGTAGGCTTGCATACGAACTTTCCAGTTGGCGAATTTATCTTTGTTGCACATAGGTGGCTTGCTGCCTCCTCCAGTCTTTGATTCGCTTATCAGATGTGCCATTAGATCTACTTAAGCTTTGTAGGTTGTTTAATAGAACCTGCTCTGATACCAATTGTTAGTTCCCAGAGGCACAATAATTATCTAGAAGGGGGGTTGAATAGATATTTTAAAAATTCTTTTTACAATATACTTGTTAGTTTTGATAATGATTTAAACATAGCAGAATTCAGATTTATTTGTTTTCCCTTTAAGATATAACGAGTTTATAGGAGTTAAGCAGTTATGGCAAGAATATAAGACACACGGTGATTTTAAGTGGTTCAGAGCACTCAAAGCTCCTAGTCCACTCTTCTACTCCTCGAGTAGGAAATCCACTAAGGATATCTTTACAATCTTTGAATCTCACAGATTCCTTCAAGACCAGCAGTCTTGGAACTTCTTAGTTCACTTTTGAACTCTTCAAGTTCAGCTGACTTGGTACTTCTCAATTCACTTAGAACTCTTCAAGTCCTTCTGACTTGGAACTTCTTACTTCACTTAATAATAGTTGAGTTCTTGAATGGCGCTACTCAGTTGCCGTTAAGCTTGTGTTCGAAAGAACTGAGTAGCTGAGCAAGCTTTCTTTTTTAGATCGTAGAGTTTAGCGTTGAGTGTTCTTCAGCGTTTTTGTTCAGTGCTTGCTTGATCTTTTCATCTGCTTATTTTTTGCATATAGGATGCCTTTGAAATGTATCTGTTTGAATACATCTGTTTAAGCATTAAATGCATTTGACATTTCTGAGCTCTGATGGAGACTTTCTGCACAACTTCTGATTAGCAGTCTGGCCTGTTAGGTTTGTAATATTCATGAACGCAATCAAATTGCACAAAATAAGCGGAAACGTGGAAAATCAGAGTTTTAAAATTTTACAAACCATATACCCGGATCATCCTTTATGCACAATTATTAGTTAAACGAAAAGATAAAGAATAAGAATCATACACTTGAAGATTCGAACTTCCTCAGGTACAAGTTTACCTCCAATCCTTTTCGCGTTCAACTTGAATCCACCGGGTTTGGTTCCTTCCTTTGATCAATGTTAGCCACCCGAGTGTTTGACCTCTAGAGGTGATCCACCAAGGAAGAAGAAAGATTCAAGAAGATGGGTGGTTGGCTAAACCCTAATTTTTTTATTTCTCATAGAAAAAGAGCGTATTCTCTCAACTGTTGGAATTACGTATGTTGTGAAAAAGTCAACAACCACTCTCACCCATAATAAGACTCCTCTTGTTTATAGATGTGGGCCACCCTCCTTAACAATTAAGGAATTGAGTTTTATTTTAATTAATTAAATTCCTTTAATTAATTAGGCTCCCAATCATATTAGGAATAAATGAGAGTATTTTAATTAATTAATTCCCAAACTCCTTTAGGAATTAAATAATAATAATAGTAATAATAATAATAAGACTCCTCTTATTAATTTATATTTAATATTTCTAAAATATTAAATAATAAATATTAAGTTATTTAATTTATTCTATCACCATAGATTAAATTAAATATACTTAACTTATTATTACTATTATGTCATTTGCTTCTTAAATAATTATTCTTCCTTTTATGGTGTGACCCTTTAGGTTCTCCATATTAAACCTAGGTTGTGAATAAATCAATTAGAACAATTCTAATCTTATTTAAATAAATAAATTAAACAATTAATTTATTTAAATAAATAATATTTATTCTACAATGATAGGGATAAGCCTCTCCCTAGCGATCAACGACTTCCCGGATAATATAGATTTCAACATTAATCATAAAAGAACCTTTGAGTAAATAGTTACCGATAATTCAATCTTTCAACCATACAATGTCCCAATTAAATATAAGACATGGAATTCTCGCAAGTCTTATTTTATTTAATTATATGTATTTCGACTCTTAAATGTACAACTCAAATAATGAAAATTAGAAACTCCTTTCTAATTTTATTCGCTTCGCCAAGGACTCTTTGGGTTGTTATTTATCGAATCACATAGGACATTTCTCTTCTTTACTAGAAGTGGAAGATTCTTTATTGATCATACATTATCTCCATGTACAACTTATTATACCCAAGTATACCCTTTGATATACCCTAATGCTACGTTTGGATTGAAGGAATAGAATAGAGTAGAGAATGGAATAGATGAGGGAATGGAATGATTTTTTAATATTCCATCTACATATTTGGTTGATGTTAAGAATATATCTAAGAATGAAATAAATAATTAGAAAGTGGCCTAAATACCCCCAAATGTTCAAATTTAACTTAAATTCAATTTATATTAAAAATTTAACACATATTTCTCTAGATTTTTTTATAATTATATTCTTCTTTTTTTACTATACTTTTCATATAATTTTTTTTATAATTTTTTTTCTTACTTGTAAGTTATCTTTTTTTATATATTTTTTATTTTCTAGAATTAACTTTATTTTAATTGATGAAATCTAAAGATAAGTAGTGTAAAATAAAATACAACCAACAAAACTAAATCAACTAGTATAACACCCCACTCAATAATATAAAGTGATGATAAAATTCAATAACATAATGCATAATTTCATTTAACAACCAACAACTTAATAAAATGTCTAATCAAGTAGTAATGCATTCCATCAAAAATCCTAAACAAAATCCCAATATCATCGTTCAATAAGTAACATAATAAAATGTCTAAATAACTAGTATAACACTCCACTCAATAAATCTTTGACGAAACCCTCTTTTCGCTTAATCGGGAAGGCTAAAAAGACCACCATCAACTCCTCCTCACGAGCAAGCTTTCAGACATGACCTTGTTACGCTCACTATCGGTTAGGTAAGGGCACATTACTCAACGCATTACTGAGATTCTTCCGTTGCTCATTTAATGAAGCCTCCAATCCAAGAAAGTTAGCAAATTGAGCAGATGATTTCTCGAGGTAGTGCGGCAAAGAAGAATAGTAGCGCCCTCTCCGTGGCGATTCGAATCAATATCGAAACTTGATTTTCTCTTCCTTTTCTTGAAACTAGAGGACTTGCTAGATATTTCCTCACTGCGAGTTGGAATCAAGTCATCATCTCCATCATTTGTTTGGATCTCTTCATCTAACTCGACCATTTTCACAGCCGATAGAGCATCTTTTCCAGTTGCTCTATCCTTGCCAAATATAACACAGAGATCCAAATAATGTGGAAATGTCTTATTCTGCCACTTTGCTCTCTTTTGGTGCACCTAAAACAGGTAAGAGAAAAAAAATAACACAGTAATTAAAAAAAACTCTGATCATATATTCAAACATCTCAATCTTAAAACTAAAGAATTATTCTACTGTATGAGAATTACCTTAGAAATTAAATGCTTCGAATCTTAAAAAATGACTTACCTTAAGATATGGAATCCAGACATCTTTAGAGGCTTCAAGCACATGATTTTCAAAGATCTCAACCAAATCCACTCATTGTCTTTTCCATGCAAGATATCATATACACTAACCGCCCATTCAAACTTTCAATGTTTTCAACCTCGACTCAATATGTGGTTTTGCCTTTATTCGCCGCAGCAATTTCTCACCAATGCTTTCTCAATGGCCAAGTAAAACCCAGACTTAAAACCATTATCAGCCCTATACAAAGTTCCAATAGTATTTAATATGTCTAGCATACATTCCACAAGCTTGTCATCTTCATTTTCAACCCATTTGTGCTTACTCTTGCTTGTCCCCTTTGCTTCATCATTTACTTGAGAATCCATCATAAATTGAAGTCCGGCCAAATATAAATTAGTTCTTTTACTAGTGTATGCATATTAAAAATACAGTGCATGCAGTAAATCTCAAAGCTTCGCAACATTAGTTGGTTTAGCCTGTTACAGTACACTATCAATTGACATACTTACATGGTGACAACATGCATCCCAATTTTGAAAGCTTTAGATTTTATCTAAAAACTAAATTAAGGTAAAAACTAATTTGAATGGTGATAAAAAATAAAGCTTGCAAATTTTACATAAGACTAGTGACAACATGCATCCTAATTTTGGGCAACTCCCATGTCTTTTGCTAGGCCAACCTTTCAGTAGGAAAAAAGATGCAAAAAATAGTGATGATGCCTTTTAAAGGCAAGAGTTTCCTAGTGTTCTTATGGAAAAAATTTCAAATCGAGTTTCCTAGTATTGTCCCAAAAAACAATGCAAATATTTCACTAATAAAGGTAGAGATGCAATATATTGTGAAGTAGTAAAACAAAAGCTAACATTTAACAAGTAAAGAGGGAGGTGAAGTAGTAAAACAGCAGCTAACCCACCTCTGCTGAACATATGAATGAAGAAATATTTGAACACAACATTACTACTACTGAACACAACAACATATTTACTACCGCTGAAGACATGAATGAACACACAATACTACTGCTAAACATAACATTCATATTTACAACTGTAAGAAGGTGGAGATAATTCAATTTTACTGCATTGTAAGCTAATGAAGGTGATAAATGTTTGCTATAAAAGTATGGTGAGCTGGTGCTGAAAATTTTGTTTGCTTAGAAATGTTATGCAGCAAAAATAGCATAAGGGTTCACGAATTAATTAAAAGAAACAAATAAACAAGCCTTTTGTTTTTCCTCATTTACATCTGCAACAATTTTTTCACTTCTGTTGTCCTAATTTTTTCACTTCAATTTTTTCACTTCTGTTGTCCTAATTAATATATTACTCATAAATGCTTTCCTTATATATTGATACAACTATATTAATATAACTATATCATAAGCCTTTGTTTCCTTATATATTGATACAACTATATTAATCATTGGCCTACTTACAAATTAAAGAAAAATATTTATGCTTACTCGTCACATGAGCCACAAATCTATATTCTTAAAAAGGGAAACCTTCTCTTTCCCATGTTATATTAAATTGCATCTCCGGGGAGCAAACACCTAACACATTAGTTGTAATCTGATTTTTTCGATTTCGATACCTAGGTTTATCTTCTTCAGGGACATGAACCTTTATGTATGTTCCATCCAAAGCCCCTAGACAACCCTAGTAAGAAATACTTATCTTTTTTAAAAACATAATGATAAATAAGTAATTTTAAAAAAGCTTGTTCTGGTAGGATAACAAATATCTAAGTTAAAGAAATTCCTTAAACCATTTCCACTTATCGTCAGTAGAGTTTTCACGTATAGGTTCCGGTTTCTTAAAAAGTTGACATTCCAATCTTATAACGGCATCAGACGTTGTTGAAATGCCTACTAATTGTCTCTCATAGGATCGATTTAAATTATAATACTATGACACGATTTTTCACATGATGGGCTAGTACATACAAGAATATGGCAACTTGTTCATCTATTTCAAGGTACTTTTAGATCGCTAAGTTTGCATGTGGTATGTAAAATATCACATAATTTGGTAAAACCTTCCTATCAATTCTAAGGTAATTATGGTATGTAATGTCACATCATCATACACTAGCTCCTCATAAATTTTAGACCGCTCGAGCAAGAAAGGGTGTACTTTTTGGTCGATTAAGTGCTCTCGTATGTCTACATGTCGTACATAGATATAACAAATTGCATGAATAAGGTAACCATGGCAACTATTTGGACCAAAAAAAAATAAAAAAGGCAATTAATCTCTTCATCCTCTTCCGTTTGTCTAATCTACGACGAGTCATGACTACAATTCAATTGAAAAAGTAAGAGCAAACTCAAACAATAAACATATTGTAAAACAATTTCAAAGCAAATTCAAGAAACATACTATAATGAAAGCAATAATGAAACTACCTTGTTTAATTTTAATTAATATACTGATGCTCAAAAATACAACAGCTAACATTGATAACTAACGGTTTATGAAAGAAATAATATAACTAAATCCAATAACTTTTAATGTACTCATATCAAAGACCTTTAGACCTCATGATGACATTTTTTTTAGCTTGGAAACTGTTGGGAGTTGGGACCTAGGGGCTAGGGGGTGTTTGGAGGGTTCTAGGTGGCTTAATATTCTCATGGCAAATTTTCTTTTCCTGTTTTCTTCTTTAAAATGTAAACCTAGAATTAATGTAATTAACTGTCCTAATGGTCAGGAAATTATAACTTCTCCATTGCTGAAACTAGTTTTAAGATGTTGCATAAGATAAATAACTTGTAATAAAAATGCAAATAAACTTAAATTTTTCGTATTGCAACATTACTCTTTAAGCTTTCTCAAAATAAATATGAAAATAAACAAGAATTATAAGAAACTAAATCCGCAAATATATGATGAGTCAAATTATTTAGATGCCCACAAAATGGCTAATTATATAGCTATCTAAGGTCAGTACTCTCTTTCTTTCATGCAAATAAAAATAGCTAGTGTTGTATTCAATGAGACATTTCATCAAACACCTATTGAACAATTTAATTGGACTAATATCTGGACAAATTATGCTCAAAGCAATCCCAAAATTTCTAACACTAGAACTGTAATATATAATTTGATATATAGTTTCAGTATGGATAAGGAAGAGCAAAATTATCCCAAAAATTTATAACACAAGAATTGTAATAGATCCGGCAACGTGATTTGAAACTTTCAAATCCATCTAAGAATTAAGGAGAAGTCGGGGCAAATAATCGAAATGAAGAAAAAAAAAACAACAAAAAAAGAAGGAATAAACTGACTTGTGAGACGATATGATGGTGAGGGTTTTGGAGAGCCTTCAGATCTGCTAGATCAATCGAAATTAATCGATATAATTTTGTATCTCCTCTCCTCGGCTCCTTTTCTCTCGTTGTTCCCAGATATGCTGGATCGATCGAATCGAATAATAATCGAATAATAATGGAGTAAGCATAAATAACAATTATTTTATATCTTTAGGGGTATATTTGTCAATTACTTAAAAATAATGGATGGAATGATTTATTCCTGGCCACCCCTCAAGGAATGAAAATTAAAATTTTAAGTTAACTATCATTCCAGGAGGAATACATCATTCTGATGAAATAAACAAACCAAACAACATTTTTATCATTCCAACGAAATAATTCATTCCATTCTCCCTCCTATTCCACCAATCCAAACGTAGCGTAAGGGTCTTAAGGAATAAGTTAAAGTATAACTCATCATACACAAGATACTATGATGATCTCAAGTCCAAGGATCACTTGTACTACTATCACTACAGGAATTCCTATTGACAGGCAAATAAAACTCCATTAGGTATTCCTTAGCGAGCCAACGTTCAAATTGAACTTATTCTCTAATAAGCACCTACATACTTGCTTTAGTGTCTCCACACAAATGATCATGAGATCAATCATCCTCATCCAATGAGCAAGCAACATATGTACCAATCTATTTGGATTCACTAATCCCTAATTTAGTAATCCAACGATTGGGAACTATTTTAGTTTTAAGCTTTCCAAGAATTTAGATCTCATTAGAATGATCATCATCATTATTCTAAAAACATTGCTTAAAACTATGGGTTTATCACATATTATAAAACAACATCATGTTGATAATTAAAAGCCTTTAATAAATTAATACTTTTTATTAATAAATGAATAAGATTGTTACAAATTATATGCTTTATCATCAAACATGATTGGCTTGTGTGAATACTACTTTCAATCTCCCACTTGCACTAAGCCAATCGTCAAGGTATCTCATACCCTTCTTCTCTAAGTGACGATTATCCTGTTGTTGGATAAGCTTTAGTTAATGGATATGTAATGTTGTTCCTGAGATTCCACTATCTCTTTAGTGATTTCCCATCTTTCAATGATTCCTATAATCAAATGAAAGTGCCACAACACATGTTTAGATCCAAGATGAGACTTAGAAACTATTCCTAGTTCTGTAATGAACTTTTCATCCAAACAATCAACTTGCGGCTTCATTTACGACTATATACTTTGTCTTTATCACTAAACCAAAGAACTCTTTGTTGTTTGTAACCTTTCCAATTCATCGCACCACCGATTCAAGGTAACGCTTTACCTTAAAGTGGATTTTTACGTCGCCTTGGTCTGCGCCTAAAAAAACTTGAGTCTGTTAAGTTTTGTGACAACTAGAGATTTTGTAATTAATTTTAATATTTATTGGATTGAATAAATATTTATTTATCAATTAATTATTAGACTAAATAATTAATTGATGAAATTATGGTAGATTAATTTAATTATATGTGTTATATTTATTAAATTAATGTGGAGAATTTTTATTATCGAAGTATGTGATTATGTGAGCTTATTGTATTAAAAGAAATATTTAATAAGCCTATTGATATTTTAATTAATTTAATAATTAATTAGAGATTTAATAATTTAACATTATTAATGAATGAGAAATTCAATTATGTGACTATGTGAATTAATGAAAAATTATTATATTTTATTTTAAATAAATTAAACTAGATATTTGATTATTTTATAAAGGGTGTGACATTTTCAAACTATATTATAAAGGTTTTATTAAATTATTTTGTTATAAGCCTTTAAGGCTAGCCAAACATGGCACTAAGGGATGTTGGGAGCAGTTACCCCTGTTAGGTAACTGACCTCCATCATGCGTATCAGTTCACCTTATTTATTAGTATACGCCTTCTTTTTCCTTAATTGGCTAAGTCTGGAAATAAAAACAGAGAGAGTTTGAGAAATTTTTGAGAGAGATTGTGAGTACTGTGATTGAAGTAGAGAGAAATTTTCATCCTTGTTCATCTACGCTTTGGGTAATTCTCTCCAACCCAATTCTCATATTTTATGTCATTTAGTTTTTTATGAAAATGGCTTTCATTCATCTTGTAAAGTCTCTGTAATTGGGAAATTGTGTTGTTAAATGGATATATGTAATAATACGAGTAGCATAACATGTTTTATATATATTGTATATGGTTCCATATCATCAGTTTCATAATATTATAACGTATGATTATGGCTTCAAAAGTTACAGAATATGTTATATGGCCATATGGCCTTATTCGTGACTTTAATATGTCAAACATAAATTGTTATGTAAAATTTCCACTTGTATATGATTATGCATGCTAAAACGAACAAAACGAAACTTGAATGGTTGGATTTGGTCTTATAACGAATCCGTAGTATTAAACTCTATGTTTTTGTTCAAAAATCTTCAAGAACATCAAGAACAGTACAATTTGCATAATTTAATTATGTTATTATGTGTTTTAATGGGTTAAAATCACTCTATAAATGTTGGTTATTGATTATATATGAATTCTAACATGTGGGTATGTTTAATTTGGAGAATTAATGATCATGTAGTGTTTGTTTCGCTGAACTCTGTGTTCTTCGCGAGCTGAGAATCAAAATCTGGAGTTTCGCGCCGCGACGCCAACTCTAGAACTGAAGTCCCGCACACAAGTGCCGTTAAGTCAGTCATCAAAGTGTCATAAATAGCCAAGTCTCCAAATGTGAGCCAAGATATAAGACAACAAGTAGCCATAATACCACTTAGTAGCGATCGCTGTGAAATGAGTTTTTTAAAATGTTTAAGTCTAGCAATGTGTTATTAACTTAGTCTATTGATCATGAAAACTTGTTAGACATATAATGAGGTGTTAAAATAAACTCTTAACACGTCCATAACATAATTACGTGTGAATTGAATGATCGAATGCATAGTTAGCTTATTGTTCGTGAAATCTAATTTTTGACAATAAGTGTAGTAATTGACTAAGTATAGTCATGAATTCGAGTTAGACAAAAGAATAAACTTATGATGTTTAGTACGTTGTAATTGACTGGTATTGTGAACATAATTGATATGTAAGACTTAAATCAAAGAATGAGTTTAGTTAAAGTGTAATCTACGCACGAGGCAAGTTTCCTAACCCTACTTGTTATCGTTATATAAGTTGATTAATTCACCTTTCTACAATCAGCAAGTTCTCATTATTATTGATCAAGTCTGTCTTGTATATTAAAGTTATTAATCTTTCAAGCATGATGTTGTTATACAATACTTATTCTATTGTATACCTTTTGAGATTCTATTCAAGTTAAGTTATCAATTATTGTTAAACCTTGTTAGACTAGCGAACCCTTTATGATTCGACTAGTCCACAGTTGACGAGCATTCTAAACTTCAGAACCCTTGATGAATTATCCAAACCAAACTTCCATTGGTGCGGACTCAAATGTCAAACTGAGATGAACAACCCTGTATAGGGGATTACTTATACGTTAGCGTTCAGATATTGTGCACAGTATGGTACTAAGGGCTGATCCCCCTAAGTATGAGAAGAAGAGTCCATAGTCTTATAACTGTTAAAGGTTTCAATAATAAACACTTGACAACCTAGGACATAGTTCAAGGTCTTACGACCCTCAGAATTTCTTTTGATTCTCGTTATTCATTCTTGATTCAAAAGTTGAGCTTTTATATTCGAAGTTATTATTTCTCTCGCATGTTATTATTCATTGTTATATTGTTATACTTGTGGGCAATCGTGCTCACTCTTGCGTAATAATAACATTGCGATTAAGAACGAAAAATGCATTTAACCTTCCACTAGTAAAGGCAAGGGCAGGCTTAGCAAGTAATGAAGACTGATTATTTATGTGATGTAATTAGAATTGATGTTACTAAGACTTATTTATTTATGATTCCGCACAAATGATTTAAGGTTAGAGTAACCTGGGATTTATTTATTATGTAGTTGATGTAACCCCATAAGGGGAGATTTATTATTATTTCTATCTATTGCATGGTTTGCATTTATTTATGGGTAGATAGATGGATGATGTTTGTACAGTGAACACCAAATCCTGTGGAAATGGAAGTACCGGTTTTTGGGGTGTCACATAAGCCCTCTAGTTTTTAATTTAGACCCACAATAAATTTTAATCACATCCTTAATGCCAGTTAAGTACTTTAAGATGTTTTTCACTGTTTTACAGTGATCTTCTCCAGAATATGACCGATCAACATCAGGTCTCATATATTTCATTGCATACATAATAGTTACTCATGCAATCTCTCTTTTATGAGTCTATGGGGACTATTAAGAGAGATACACTCCAAGTCTCATCAACATGAGACATCTCTTGGAGTTTGCCATGCTAAACGACTTTAGCATCAAATGATTATACATTCCTTGGGTAAGCTGAGCATCCTTTTAAATCTATCTATATAGATTTTTATCTCCAATTATGATACTCTTCCCAAATCATTCATGGAGGAATATTTAGACAACTTTATCTTTACTGATTGTAGAATTAGTATGTCATTCCTTATCCATAATATATCAACATATAATACTAGGAATATCACAATGCTCCCACTGACCCTTTTGTACACACTAGGTTCATTCTTGTTTTTGATAAAATTAAACTCTTTTGATTGTCTCATCAAAAGGAATGTTCCATTTTTGAGAAACTTGCTTCAATCTATTTCTCTGAGTGTCTGCAACTCTTACCTCATCGTATGTAACTGGATCATCATCTTCTATGATGCGTACCTCATCATCATCATCTATAATGAATCCATACCTCCCAGGTATCTTCGGTACTATTCCAGATTTACAATTCGGTTATGGTACAATAGGTCCATCTACAGGTTCCTCTTATTTGACTTATAGTGTTTTGTTCAAGATCTATAATCCTTCCACTAGCCCCTTCAAAGATAAACATCTTTATCTTAGAATGTAGCGTGTTTCACAATAAACACCTTTTGCTAAGTAGGATTATAGAACATATACCCTAAACTTACTTTAGGATGTCCCACAAATCTGTACTTGTCAAATTTTGTCCCAAGCTTATCCTTTGAAACCTTTTTCACATAAGTTGGACAACCCCTTATCTTAACTTACTTAAAATTAGGAATCCTTCCTGTCCATAACTTTTATGGAGTCTTGGGGCTGGAATTTGAGTTTACCTTTTTCGTAGATATGCAGCCATTTCTAGGGCATAACCCCAGAAAGATACTGGAATGTTAGTCAAATCATTATGAACCGTACCATGTCCAACACGGTACGAATTTTCCTTTCAGATACATCAATCAATTATTGTGTATCAGGAGGCGTCCATTATGAGAAAACTATTTGAGATGATCTAGAAACTTATTGCACAAATATTCGTTCCTTGATCAAATCAAAGAATCCTAACACTTTGCCAATTTGTTTCACTTCTGAATTCTTTGAACCTTTCAAATAATTCACACTTGTATTTCAGCAAATACAAACATTCAACTCTTTGAATGATCATCTCCTTTTCTTATACTAATTTGTTCAATATGCAAAATTATTTTCACGTAAGTCAAGTATACAAAATCCATTAAGTAATATTTCAGTTCTATACTAAACATTAATATTATAAATAGAACATCAATTGTTCTTAATTATAATACCAAAGATTTTATTGTCCAACAATAAAATGGAAATAATGTTTCTAACGCGAACTGGAATACAATAACAACTTATTGACTTAATAGATTTGCCCGTAGGCAATGCTAAACTATAAGTTTATATGGCTAATGTAGCAACCTTTGATTCATTTCCACACATAGGATTACTTATATTTGTTTAGCTTTCTACTTCTGCTTGGTCCTTTCATAAATCTATATTTATGATAACCAAAGTCGGTATCCAATACCCAAGTAGAAACTTGACTTAAAGAAAAATTTATTTTAAATCATGAACAAAATTGTATTTGTAACCGAAACTTCATTAAGCTTCTTCTGGTTAGCCTCAGCAAAATGCTTCTTGCAGTTTCTTTCAAGTGTCCAGACTTATTGCAGTGGAAGCAAACTCCTTTACTATCCGTATCAGTTTTGTTCTTATTATCCTTTGTTTTTGTCTTTTCTATTTACCTTCTTAGAATCGTTCTTCTTTTGAGAAGATCATTTGGCCCCTACCTGTAAGACATGGTCTTTCTTGGTTGGAAAGTGATTCTTAACATTTTTTAACATGTTAAGCAAATCAGCGAGGCTGATATCTAGCTTGTTCATATGAAAAATTTACAACAATTGTGAAAGAAGTCCGGGAGTGAGTGCAAGATCTAATCTCGTCTCAACTCTCCATCCATGACAATACCCGTTGTCCTAATTAATCAATCAAATTGATAATGTTAAGGACTTTTATCTGTACTGTAGTGTCATCGGTCATTCTAGATCGGAAGAGCTCCTTAGATATCTGATATCTATTAGTCCTACTTTCCTCACCATCAACCACTTGATGTGAATGAATATAGTAAGAGCATCCATAGTTTCATACTGACGTTGAAGCTCTTTACTCATGGATGTGAGCATGATGCATTGAGCCAACTGTGCATCATCTTGCCACTTTCTAAAAGTAGCAATCTCTTCCTTAGAGGCATTGTCTGCAACCATTGTAGGAAAGACGTATTAAGGATATAAGATAGCTTTTCAGCCAAGAGAACTATTCTCAAATTTCTTAACCAAACGAATAATTCGGTCCGGTTAATTAACATCTAATATGTTTCGAAGTGATAGTAATTTAGACATTGTAAAATTCTATAAATGAATTTGTAATTAACAATATTTTAGCATACATTCTTTTATTAATTACTAAATTAGGTCTTGTTTTAAATTGATATCTCCCACTATTTTCTTCAAACTATATTACCCTCAATATATATAGTTCGGCAAAATCTAATTAAAGATTTGCTAGTGAGAATAAGGATCCCATTTCAAATGTATATAGCATTGTGTGTGCACAACAAACTATATATATAAATATATAGGTAGACAACTCTTGTCAATTACATCAACTATGCAACTCCTTTTATTTTGCCTCTTAAATCATAATGGTCAAGTGTGTGCACATCCGAACTAAAATGATTTAAGTTAAGTCAGACCCAGCATTTCAATATAAATGAAGAGAAAACTACAACCATTGTGTGTGCATAACAAAGCAGTAATGTTCAATTCTTTATAAACATCATATGTAATAAAAACAACATCTTAAATATTTAATACTTGCCTTGTGTGTGCACAACAAACTCATATTAAATATTCAATACTCTATTGTTTCTATCATGCTAGAAGGCGACGTTCGATATTCCAAATATCTTTGAACGTTACAACTTAATAAAAAATATTTGATGGTTTGTTATTAATTTGTCTCATCTTGTTTAGCGTGCATGCACATATATATATAAAATACGCGTCATATTAATTAACATGCGAAGCATGTTTGCATAATATATAATATATATATATATAGTATAAGCATGCACATATAGAATACTATATTTTACCCGGATTGATTATGGACTTTTATTCTAGTTTGGTTCACTAGAGCCACCAAGTGAACCAAAAGGTCAAACCCTAGGGGTGCAAGAATTAATATTTAAATATAACTATTATATTTAAACCCGAGCTCCATTAAAACGGGTCTTCAAGCACTCATTGTTCCTTGATCTCCAATTCTTCAAAAGTAATTCTAACTATTCCTATTACAAAACTATTTAAACATAAATAGAAACCTTGATCAGCAGTCAAAGGGAAGTACATAGGAGGTAGATAGAATTTACATTAAGAAAAAATAGAGAAGACGAGGTACACAGACCCCATTTAATAAAACACATACATTCATGCATCCAAATAAAATAAAATCCAATCACATTGATCAATAGTCCATAATCAATCCCATTTATTATCATACACATCACCATATGCATTAATAAATAACATTCATCTCATGAATAAAAAATATTCAATATATATATTTATATCATTTAATGGGCAAATTTAGTTAACATAAAATCTAATTTTGAATCAAAATAAACTCCTTTATTTTAATCCAATATAAATCAAAATAAACCTTTTTATTTTAATTTATCTAATTTTGAATAAAATAAACTATTTATTTTAATCAAAATCTTTAATCAAAATAAACTCGTTTGTTTTAATTAATTATGGACAAAAAAGAAAAGAAATGGACGGAAAATTTAAGTTTTCTTTCCAATTCTTATGTTTCTGAGTTTTTTAATAAACAAAAAAGAAAAGAAATGGATAAAAAAACTTGGCCACTTTTCTTGCCAAAGTTTTCTGTCCAAAATTGGCATGATTTGGACGGAAAAGAAATTAGAATAAGTAATATTTTTATAATTCCCATATTATCCTCAACTTTTAATATAATAAATTTTAAATTACAACTCATGTCCTCAATTTTAAATTTTATATCCTTTTCCATTAAAAGCTCAGAAACAACATAAAGGAAAATTTTAAGTTTTCTATTCTTTTTTTTTCTGTTCTAATTTAAGTTTTCTATTCTTTTCTTTTCTGTTCAAAACTTAGAAACAGAGTGTAAAGGAAGCACGGATTTTCTTTCCTATTCATAAATAAACTCTTTTATTTTGAATAATATGAAATCTTATTTCATATCTAAATAAACTCCTTTATTTAAGAAAATACGGATTCTCTTTCCTATTCACAAATAAACTCTTTTATTTTGAATAATATGAAATTTTATTCCATATCTAAATAAACTCCTTTATTTAAGGAAACATGGATTCACTTTCCTATTCACAAATAAATTCCTTTATTTTAAGAAACATAGAATCCAATTTCAACTCCAATTAGTTATCATGGAATCTAATTTCAACTCTAATTAGTTAGCATGAAATTCAATTTTAAAATTAAAATAAACTCTTTTATTTTAAAATTAAAATAAACTTTTATTTCAATTATAAAATTATCAAAATATTATATATATATATATATATATATATATAATATTACGGTATATATATAATATATAACAATTATATATTATAATCACGTGAATCCATGACTCCTGTGACTCTTTAGCTAACAGGACTTCCAAGGCAACATGATATAAGATATATATGATATTAACTTAAGTAATATCATATATTACTTAAGTAATCATACACTGCATATTATGATTCAGGTGAATCACGGATTTCCCTTCACAAAAAATAATTAACGCGAATCACAGCGCGAGAGAGAAAAAAATATTCAGTACGAGGTATAATACAGTAATCCGAAAATCGTTTTTTTTATAATAAATTTTATACAACAAATTATGTCTAATTAAATTGTTCTAAACACATATCAATATATATATAAAATTAAAATAATTAATAATTCGCATAAAGGTTTGACTCTGATACCACTGTTAGGTTTGTAATATTCATGAACGCACTCAAATTGCACAAAATAAGCAGAAACGTGGAAAATCAGAGTTTTAAAATTTTACAAACTATATACCCGGATCATCCTTTATGCACAATTATTAATTAAACGAAAAGATAAAGAATAAGAATCATACACTTGAAGATTCGAGCTTCCTCTGGTATAAGTTCACCTCCAATCCTTTTCGCGTTCAACTTGAATCTACCGGGTTTGGTTCCTTCCTTTGATCAATGTTAGCCACCCAAGTGTTTGGCCTCTAGAGGTGATCCACCAAGGAAGAAGAAAGATTCAAGAAGATGGGTGGTTGGCTAAACCCTAGTTTTTCTATCTCTCATAGAAAAAGAGTGTACTCTCCCAACTGTTGGAATTACGTATGTTGTGAAAAAGTTAACAATCACTCTCACCCATAATAAGACTACTCTTATTTATAGATGTGGGCCACCCTCCTTAACAATTAAAGAATTGGATTTTATTTTAATTAATTAAATTCTTTTAATTAATTAGGCTCCCAATCATATTAGGAATAAATGAGAGTACTTTTATTAATTAATTCCTTAACATCCTTAGGAATTAAATAATAATAATAGTAATAATAATTATAAGACTCCTCTTATTAATTTATATTTAATATTTCTAAAATATTAAATAATAAATATTAAGTTATTTAATTTATTCTATCACCATAGATTAAATTAAATATACTTAACTTATTATTACGATTATGTCATTTGCTTCTTAAATAATTATTCGTTCTTTTTATGGTGTGGCCCTTTTGGTTCTCTATATTAAACCTAGGTTGTGAATAAATCAATTAGAACAATTCTAATCTTATTTAAATAAATAAATAAAACTATTAATTTATTTAAATAAATAATATTTATTCTACAATAGAGATAAGCCTCCCAAGCGATTAACGACTTTTTAGATAATATAGATTTTAACATTAATCATAAAAGAACCTTTGAGTAAATAGTTACGTACAATTCAATCTTTCAACCATACAATGTCTCAATAAAGTATAAGACGTGAAATTACTGTCAAGTCTTATTTTTATTTAATTATATGTATTTTGACTCTTAAATGTGCAACTCCAAATAATGCAAATTAGAAATTCTTTTCTAATTTCATTCTGCATTGGCCAAGGACTACTGGGTTGTCATTTATCGAATCACATAGGATATTTCTCTTCTTTTACTAGAAGTGGTAGATTCTTTATTGATCATACATTATCTGCATGTATAACTTATTATACCCAAACATACCCTTTGATATTCCCTAAGGGTCTTAAGGAATAAGTCAAAGTATAACTCATCATAGACAAGATACTATGATGATCTCAAGTCCAAGGATCACTTGTACTACTATCACTACAGGAATTCCTATTGATAGACAAGTAAAACTCCATTAGGCATTCCTTAGCGAGCCACGTTCAGTGAACTTATTCTCTAATAAGCACCTACATACTTGCTTTAGTGTCTCCACACAAATGATCATGAGATCAATCATCCTCATCCAATGAGCAAGCAACGTATGTACCAATCTATCCGGATTCACTAATCCCCAATTTAGTAATCCAACGATTGGGAACTATTTTAGTTTTAAGCTTTCCAAGAATTTAGATCTCATTAGAATGATCATCATCATTATTCTAAAAGCATTGCTTAAAACTATGGGTTTATCACATATTATAAAACAACATCATGTTGATAATTAAAAGCCTTTAATAAATTGATACTTTTTATTAATAAATGAATAAGATTGTTACAAAGTATATGTTTTATCATCAAACATGATTGGCTTGTGTGCATACTACTTTCATGGCCCACTGACACAGCAGACTGCTATCTCGCCTAACACCTGAAAAGGTATTTTCTGTTGACCCATAGTACTTTACGTAGCTTCTTCAATCCGTCTCTTTGTTATATACTAAGGATGACTGTTGTGCAATTGGGACTCCCGAGGACTTCAACGTTTATAATCCATTCCACATTTGTTGTGATTTATCTTTAAACAAATGGGCAAGGCTCAATGCTTCTGATACAGACAGATGATGCTCTACGATCATGATCGTGGTGTCTTGCCACCTTGGTGCTTGATCTGGTACTGATAGAAGCGAACACTACGATTTCTCTTAAGCATTGGCACACTACAATCTTAATTTGCTTGACTTACAGACTCTACGATTATGATAGCACTCTATGATTCTTGAGTTTGACTCGGCAGGCGTTTGGACCACTCTACGATTAAAGGAGAGGCCCTCCAAAGAAAACACACTACGATTCTTGATGCTCTACGATTCTGCCTTAGCTTCTGCAATCTTTTGATCAACTCGATAAACTACGATTATGTTGAAGCCTATTTATTACATCTCAAGATATAAATCAACCTAACAGCTTTGATATCAGTTTTCATTGATGTTGAACACACACACACACACTATATCAGTGATAATTGTTCAAAATTTGAGAATTAATATGAAACCGTTGATTGATTTTGGTAATTCATATTGTAGAGTTGCTTGTTTTCTCTGAGGCCGATGGGATAATTTTGTTTCTGCGATATTGTTGGATTCTAAGGCATTTAGATTTTATTTATTTCATCTCATTGCATTGCATAGCATGTAGTTTGTTTTATGCTCGAGGACTAGCACGGTTTAAGTTTGGGGGATTTTGATAAGTGGATTTAATATACACGAATCGATGTTTATTTCAAGTTTAAATTCGTAGTTATCTTCTTGTTTTGTGTTCGTTTTCACTCGTTTCATATTCTTTTATGTGTAGGGTGGTCATGGAGGCAAGTGGTGAAGAAAGGCGGTCTTTTGGAGCAAAGTTGAAA
The DNA here is from genome assembly GCA_020205615.1 of Panax quinquefolius. Taxonomy (NCBI): domain Eukaryota; kingdom Viridiplantae; phylum Streptophyta; class Magnoliopsida; order Apiales; family Araliaceae; genus Panax; species Panax quinquefolius. The sequence goes on along the minus strand of CM035162.1, from coordinate 40,187,560 downwards.
AAATGCATGACATACAAAAAATTCTTTAACAGTTGAGTAGCCCGCCGGGGCGGGCATTCTTTGCCTTGTACCCCCCGCCGGGGCGGGGGTGCCGAATCTTGTAGTCTCCTGTTGCCTTTTGAAGACTGCTGGGACTTGGATTTTAGAGTTTTGTGAGGCGCATGAACTCTAATAAGAGGGGACTTCGGCCAGAACATTGGGGGAGATAGATATTACGTTACAAACAACAAAATCGATCACGCAAAGCATAATATAGAGATTAATTCCAGGATTTGAGTGCAAGCTTTGGAGGAGTAATTTGAAGAGATTTTCATGACGGTTGCAATTCTAGGCTACGTGAAGGGTGTTCATCATTATTATTCTCTTTAGTCTTTTATTTGTAATTGCAAGGATGTTTTCGTTAGATTATTTAGTTTTTACTTCATTTGTTATGAACTAATTCACTTATTAGGTTTATGATGGATCTTTGGGTGAAACGATGATTTCATAACTTTGATTTCCAGTTCAATAAAATATTTTCAGTTTATCTATGTTAATTTGAGCGTAAATTTATGAATTGCTTGATCAACAATTCTTTGTGGATTTGAATGGAATCGAGAAAGGATATTCAAATCTAGACTTAGTTAATATAGCATGTGTCATGAATTTTGTGATAACGGATTCTTGATTATTGTTAAGGTAGAGATATGCTTGACATCACATGTAATCGGGGAGAGAACTTGAGCTTAAACTTGCTTTAATTTTAGTTCACATAAAGATATAGTGAGTTGATTGATTTAGGTGTTTAACTTGTTTCTATCTTAATTGTGGATTTAAGTTAATATGGTATTAATGCATCGAGAGGTGGCTAGTGCTACATTCGTGTTCTTGATTAATAAACTGGGATATTGAATTGAGTTGGAATAAAGGTTTGAAAATCAGAGTGAAGCTTAGGGTGAAATCATAAGTCTAATTCTCCATTAATTGTTTGAAATTCTGGATTTTGATATTTATGATTGTTTCGTGATATTTTATTTATTTATTAATTTAGTTTCTATAATTTTAAACCATTGAATTGAATAGTTTAATAGAATTAGGATTAATAGGAAATTGATAATTGTGAAGTTAAATTTCTTGTTAATTTGTCTTCATGGGAACGATACTTTATTCACTACTATATTACTTGTTGACCACGTATACTTGCGTGTTTTGCGTACATAGATTTTACCCAACAAGTTTTTGGCGCCGTTGCCAGGGATAATTTAGCCTAGATTTTAATATTTTTACAATATCAGTTTAATTAGTCCAGTTTTACTTAAACATTTTTGTTTTTGTTTTTTGTTCTTCCTATTTCAAGTTTTTGACATTGGTTTATGCAAACACGATCCAAACATCCAGACTTGCTTCTTTTTGAGGACGACATTGAAAGAAGATTTCAGAGGTTTAGTAAGTGGATCAAGGAAACGAGGAACAAATTCAAAAATTTTGATAAGGAAGAAACAATGGCTGCCGAAGACCAGAAAGCGTTGAGGGATTTTGCAACACCTAAGGTGACTGATCTGCAGTCGAGCATCACTAGGCCTGCAATAGCTGCGAATACTTTTGAAATCAAGCCTGGGACCATTCAGATGATACAGAATTCAATTCAGTTTGGGGGAATGGCAAATGACGATCCGAACGAGCATTTAATCAGTTTTTTGGAAATGTGCGACACTTTCAAGTATAATGGGGTGTCGGATGAGGCAGTGAGACTTCACTTGTTCCCGTTCACTTTACGGGACAAGGCGAAGAGTTGGTTACATTCTCTACCGCCGGGATCGATTACTACGTAGGAAGACTTGGCTCAGAAATTTCTTGCCAAATTTTTCCCACCGGCAAAAACTGCAAAAATGAGGAATGACATCACAATGTTTGAGCAGCAAAATGGGGAGTCGCTATATGAGGCATGGGAGAGCTACAAGGAATTACTTAGAAGGTGCCCACATCATGGATTGCCCAAGTGGCTGCAAATGAACACCTTTTATAACGGATTATATTGGAATGTCAGAACTAGTATTGACGCAGTGTTGGGCGGAGCATTCATGACTAAGAGTTACGAGGAAGACTACAATTTGATTGAAACCATGACAGAAAATACCTACCAGTGGCCCACAGCAAGAATGACACAGTCAAAGGCGGCTGGGATTTTGGAAGTAGATGGGGTGACAGCTATACAACACGATTTATCTGCTACTGCCCAAGAAGTTGGATGCTATGACAGGGCTCAAATACAAGAAAGTCACAGTAGTATGCGAATTGTGTGCGGGTGATCATCCTACAGATCAGTGCGCAATTAATCTAGCATCCGTCCAGTTCATAGGTAGCTATAACAGAATTCCGCAAAATACATACTAAAACACCTACAACCAGGGGAATAGGAACCACCCAAATTTCTCATGGAGAAATAACCAGCAAAATCAAGCTCTACGACCATCATATCCCCCAGGTTTTCAGAGTCACCAACAACCTGTTCAACATTAGGAAAGGAAATCAGATTTCGAGGAAATGGTGTCGAAGTACATAACTGGCAATGAGGCAACAATGAAAAATCAAGCAATGATAATGAAAAATCAAGAGATGGCAATGAAACCACAAGAGATGGCTATCAAGAATTTAGAAAATCAGATAGGACAGATTGCGTTAGCATTGAATAATAGACCACTGAGAACGTTACTGGTTAAGCGACACCGAGAGAAATCAAGGGTAGTCATGAAAGCAATGTCAAGCGCTTATGTTGAGAAGTGGAAAACATCTGGGGTAATAATGCGAGAAAATTCAAAGGACACCGAGGAAAAGTTGATGACAATAACGTGGTTGAAGGTAACACGGGTGAGGATAAGCAATGTGAGGACATAAAAGTAAACAATAAGCCAATTGTTTATCCTCCACCACCGTTTCAAAAGAGGGTTCAAAAATAGAAATCAGATAAGTAGTTCGCAAAGTTTTTAGAAGTGTTCAAGTAACTCCAGATTAACATCCCATTCACAGAGGCCCTAGAGCAAATGCCGAGTTATGCGAAGTTCATGAAAGGAATTCTGTCGAGAAAAAAGAAATGGGAAGAATTTGAAACAGTGGCACTAACAGAGGAGTGTAGTGCGTGTTACGCCAGGTTACAACCAAAACTTAAAGACCCGGGGAACTTTACTATCCCATGCACGATCGGGAAAATGTCGTTTAACAAAAATTTATGTGACACTACAAAAAAATGGGCCTTTAGCAACAATTTTTCGGGCAACGACTTTATAAGTCGTTGCTAAAAGTATATGTTTAGCAACGGAATTTATCCTTCGTTGCAGATTGTGTCAGGCTTTCACTTTTTGCAACGAAATTCATAATTTGTTGCAAAAATTTGTTGCTAATTCATTGGCGGGAAAATATTTCGTTAGAAATTCGTTGCAAAATTTTTGGCAACTTGCTTTCCCGTCATCGTGGGCAACGAAAGTTTTTTTGTTGCTAAAAATGGAGCTTTAGCAACGATTTTTCAGGCAACGACTTTATAAGTCGTTGCTAAAAGTGTATGTTTAGCAACGAAACTTGTCCTTCGTTGAAAATTGTGTCAGGCTTTCACTTTTTGCAATGAAATTTATAAGTAGTTGCAAAATTTGGAAACAAAATTTGTTAAAAATTCGTTGCTAAATTTCTAACAACTTGATTTCTCCTCATCGTGGGCAACAAAAAAAATTTTTGTTGATATATTTCGTTGCCTAATATGGACCACATTCATTGGCAACAAATTTTGTTTTCGTTGCATATTGTATACAACTTTTTCCAACGACTATTAAAATGTTGCCTTAAATTAAGATAATAATAATAATAATAATAATAACAATAATAGTACTAATAACAATAATAATAACAATAACAGTAGTAATAATAATAATAATAATAATAATAATAATAATAATAATAATAATAATAATAATAGTAATAGTAGTAGTAGTAGTAGTAGTAGTAGTAGTAGTAATAATAATAATAATAATAATAATAATAATAATAATAATAATAGTCAAAATAATAATAGTACTAATAGTAATAGTGGTGGTGGTGGTGGTGGATTTTCTCGATTCTACGAGAATTTTTATGAAAGCCTTTCATTTGCTTCTCTTCGATGGAAGTTTGATTTTCCCAGAATGTATCCTAATTTTTGGCCTAATTCTTCTTCTGATGATCGATTCAACCTCTGATCAAAAAGATATACCTTGGTTATATTTCATCTCTTCAACAAGTTTAGTAATGAGCATAACGACCCTCTTGTTAGATGGAGAGAAGAACCTATGATTAGCTTTTCTAGGAAATTTCCAAACGAACAATTTCAACGAAATCTTTCAATTTCTTATTTTACTATGTTCAACTCTATGTATTCCTCTATCCGTAGAAAGTACATTGAATGTCTGAGAAATGGCTATAACAGAGTTTCTCTTATTCGTGATTAATACTACTCTAGAGGAATGTTTTTTATGCTTGGTATAACGATTTAATAACTATCTTTGTAGCTCCGTAATGTTTCATCTAAAAGATATTTGGCAAATATTAAAAAGAAGAAATACTCGATTAATCTGGAAATTATAGATTTTTCTAAAATTTTATTGAAAAAATATACATAGATATCTTTCTATATATCATTAATATTGCCGTAATGTATATACAACTTGTTCTTGAATCAACAAAAAACTAATTCAAAAATATAAATACATTTACAATAATGAAACAAACCAAGAAACAATTAATAAAATAAATCAAAATACAATTCACTTTACTTCGACTATAAAAAAGTCACTTTATAATATTAGGAATAGTAAGAACTAGTAGTGGTAGTGGCGGTGATGGTGGTGGTGGTGGTGATAGTAATAACAAATAATAATAATAATAATAATAATAATAATAATAATAATAATAATAATAATAATAATAATAATAATAATAATAATAATAGTAGTAGTACTACTACTACTACTACTAATAGTAATAATAATAATAATAATAATAATAATAATAATAATAATAATAATAATAATAATGATAATAGTACTAATAATAATAATAACAATAAAAGTAATAATAATAATAATAATAATAATAATAATAATAATAATAATTGTGACGCCCCCAAAATTAGGTATACATCACCCATCTTGGGTCGTCAGATACATGGTACAGAATTCAAACACAACTTACTAATACAACTGTCGTGTACAATACGACAAAACATAAAGTGTGAGTTTGAATACAATTATTGTCTACCAGAGATTATACAAACTCAAAAGGAGTCCTCATTACAATTATTATCACACTATTTCACAAAATAGTGAGGACTACTAATGTTATCATCTGGACCATCACTCCGTTCCCTGACTCGTCCCAGCTATAATCTCATTTTCTGAAGAAAATAGTGAAAGAAAGGGTGAGCTCAACTAGTCCAGTAAGAAATATTATGACTAAGATAATGCAGAATAAATTATCATTAGTCTCCAACAATGTTAAACTGATAAAATATAATAGACATCAAGTTTAACTGCAGCGGAACAAGCAATCCATTAAAAGAGTCAAGTAGAAAATAAAATCTACTATCTTTTATGATTTAAAAGGTTTTTCATCACTGTTATCACTGAGACTAAGCTTAATAAATAATCCACATCATTAAATCATCCCTGCACTACAGGTCAAGGATATTCTTTAGTATCACGACCATATATTATCCATGCACTACAGGCCAAAGATAATCGTGTTTTAATCAATGGTCGTGATCATGCCATAAAACAATTCATCTTTGCACCCTTGGCCGAAGAGAATCCATAGCCATAATCATACCAAAAACTGTCCATCAATGCACTACGGGCTAATGAGGACTTTTTCCACATCATTTATAACATTACGGTCATGATTATACCGAATAATCCCTGGTCATAATCATACCAAGTTCATCTATGCACTACATGCCACAGATGACTTTCAACATAATATAAACATGAGGATGATGACAATGATATAAGAATTCAATAAAACAAGTTCAAGAATTAATTTGTCCAGGAACCAATAACGTCTAAATTGTCAACATGATATCGCTTTGTAGAGTAAAATTCAAGAATGCTCGTAAGAATATTTCCATGAAAAGATATTTGGATGAAGCGCAAATATCAAGGATATTCCACTAATTTCATGGAGTATAGAAGTCAAAATTTTAATCAACTGAGTATAATACCGAATGGAATAACAAAAGATATCACCATGCATGCGGTAGATTGTACAGGCGATTATTTCAATGTAATAATAATAACGGAACCAGTCGTGAAATTCACACCGGCGGATGTTTTAATGTAATAATAAACGCGAATAATAAATGATGGAACCAGTTCTACAGATAAGATGCATGTGATATTCGACAAAATAATAAAGACGGAATAATAATAAAATGGAACCAGTCCCACAGACAAGATGCATACAAGATATTCCAATAGAATAATAAAGATTTTAATCAGTCCCACAGAAATGCATGCATGGATATTCCAATGTAATAATAAAAGACTAATAATAGAATAATGTCACCAAGTATAGGTAGATCACAGATATACATGTTATTCCAATGTAATAATAAAGAAATGGAATAATGTAAGTTCTTTTCTTGAATACAAAAGAATAATATCCCTCACCGTAAAATAATACTTGATATAAGAGTAGTGAAGTAAAGTAAAAAACTTTTTTATCTCTATAGTCTCTCTCTATAGTTTTCTCTCTAGAGTTCAAAGAATTCGTTAGAAAATAATGAAAGAATGAGCTTCTATTTATAGGAAAATGGAATGCATAGAATTAATTCATGAACTATCCAAATTGATTTACTTTAATCTGACTAGTCCATATTTAAAGAAAAATCTTTTAAATAAAATATAATATATTCTATTTATATAAAAAGATTTTATTATGCAAACACTATGCTGCACTATGCATGCAAACACTATGCATAATAAAATATAATATATTCTATTTATGTAATAACTTTAATAAAGTATTCTCGCTTTTATATAAAAGATTTTACTACGTAAAAACACTATGCATAATAGAATATAATATATTCTATTTATAGAATAACTTTAATAAAGTATTCGCTTTTATTTAAAAGATGTTTCTATTTTATTACGTGAATAAAACAAAACTTCTAAATCAACAATAATTGAATCAAATAATGTGAGATACTACGCAAACAACTATCAGTAGCAATAATTGAACAAAACCGAGTGACTTCTCACATAAATATCAATAATCAATACCGTGTGTGCTACTACGCAACAAAGCAGACATTATTGTACTTTTACTACCGAAAGTAGTTCAACAAAGATCAACCAGTAAAACTTCCGCCGTTATTTTCAATAAAATATTTTGTCGTTTTTTCAATCCGACAATAATTCGGGTTGTGGGGTCCAATTAATGATTGTGTCGTCGCATTTAATATTTTCGCTTAAAACGAATATTCCCACCAATCGAATATAATATGACAACTTGAATACTTTGCAAAATTTATAAATATTACCCACAACTATAACATTATCTCAAATTCACGCCATAATATAATAAAAAAAAATTATTTCGAGAAAATTAATTCTTTATTCATAAAAACTGGGTTTCACAATCTCCCTCCTTATGGAATTTCGCGCTCTAAATTTTACGACGCACTGGTATGCCAAAATGTGAGGATACCTCGACTTCATTTCGATTCTAACTCTTGAGGTATAACCTCGAGTGTTGGATACGATTCTTCTTATCCAAGATTTTAACACGAGATCTCATACGCTAAATCATCCGCTATCTCGCTCGATTCTAAATTAATAATGTGGTTCGGGTCATCCACATATTTACGTAACATTGATACGTAAAAAAAAAGTTCTGAACACGCAACATACTTAGAGGTAAAACGAGTCTATAGGCCACAGTTCCTACTTCATCGAGAATTTTAAATGGGCCAATTAAATCGAGGGTTGAGATTTCCTTTCTTCATCGATTCTTGCTTCTAGAATAACGCCCTCTTGAACCTTCTTCTTCACATTCATAAGCTCTGAGTATGTAGCTTGAGCGCTTTTAACTTTTATCGATTAAAGTCAATTTACTCAGATATTCGTTATCTTTACTTGGGTTCCTAGAGTCTTTAACTCTATCTTCATCATTTGTAAGTTATATTAAATGGGCCTTTGTGTTAACAACATCGCATCAGTAAACGATACGATCTTCTACTCAACACGCCACCTACCACGCTCGCTTCTTCCACGATGATATTGAATAAGACGATCGTAATCTTCAACAAATTTCGAGTCAACGCTTTGGGCGCATGTTACTTTCGCTTTTAGTTGAAGAAATATTTTAAGGGTTTAAGAAATGGGTTTTGTATTGGTGTCAATACAAAAATCGATTTCACGCCCTGGGGTAGGCTAAGAAGTCTTCGTGAATACGTCAAGAGATTTATTAATGATAGAAATATCATTCAAAATCACATTACTCTCATCCAAGACTTGGATAAGACGTACATTGATACCAACCATGACTTCTATCCTTAACCTAGATAGCACCTCACAATGATACCTATCAACTTGTCATCGTCATTCACGACGCCGCCATGTAAAGTTTGGCTTTTGCATTGCATTCCACACAAAGAAGTCATCAACAAAAGGATCGGGGCTCTTTACTTATGGCTTGATATGACAATGATTGAATTTAGTGGTTTGGTTGCTTGAATTCGCATAATAGGTTGGTTAGAATATAAAAGCTAACAACCATAATTAAAAAACATGATGAGTAGTTAACCAATCGTTTAAAAAAAAACCACATCAAAGGCAAGTATTTTCAAAGAGATAAGATCGACAGGTAACGTGAAAGTGTCGATTTGAATCAAACAAGATTTATAAACAGTGGAGGTAACGAAGGTTTCTCCCAATGGAGTTTCAATAGATAAATCAAAGTTTAACTTCTCCGGAGTTAAGTACAAACATTGAACACAACTAGGTGAAATAAAAGAGTGAGTAGAACCCAGATCTAACACTCAGATAGACTTCAGAAGAGCTTATGATTAACTTACACGTGATAATTTTATTCGTGTTCCTCATCACGAGAAAAAAACGCTCTCTTAAACTACCTGGCTTTGGGCTTGTCTCGGGACATCCTTTGGCATCACTATTCCGGTTGAACTTCGACTTCACCATACGACAAAATCGAGCTAGGTGACCTTCTCTTCCGCAATTAAAACACGCTTTGGATTGTTGCAGCATGCTTTGACTCGGATGTGTCCCTCTTGTCCGCAGATTTGAAACATACGACCGATGGGCGTTCTTCTTCCTTTGAAACGGGTCTTTGGTGCCGATGTCTTCACGCCATTGTTGAACCTTCTTCTTAAAATGTCCATTCTTATTATCTTCGACCATGATTACCAACCTAAATGGTTACCATTCTTGGCATGATAATATCCCACACGATGGTTATCGTTGTTCGGATGATCGCTGCCACACGGTATGATTATTATCGTGTTGTTGGTCGTTGCCTTTTGGTTGTACTGACTCATTATCGCGCTCCAATAATCGAGCCCTATTCACAACATCCGAATATAAACAAAGTTTGTGAGAAATGAGGTATCGACGATATCGGGTTTCAAACCTCGCAAAAACATTCGCGCCATTCGCTTCCTCATTATCGACCAAATGGGATGCAAACCGGGATAACTCGCAAACTTAGCCTCGCATCGCGACACTGGCCATATTGTTTTGCTCCACTGATGAATTCTACCTCCTTCATGTGATTTAATACTCGTAAAAGTACTTGTCGTTGAATAATTCTTGGAAATTCTCCCAAGACATCTTGAAAAGGCCAGTCGGGTACGCTTTACGTGATTCCCACCAATGATCTCCTTCTTCACGCAACATAAAGGTGGCGAATGGAACCTTTGCTTCCTCCGAGCATTCCAAGACATCAAATATCTTGGTAATCTACTTTATCCATGTCTCCGCCTTTAAGTGGTTCTCGCTTTTCCAAAAAACTCCGGTGGTCCCAGCTCCTTGAATCGCTTAGCGGTGACCAACCATGGGTTACCATTGTTTCCACTCGCATTATGGATGAGCCGCCGCCCTTGTTGTTGCATGAATTGCTCCTTAAACCGCTTAATGAAGTGACCGTCCGAGAGTTATCAAGATTTTACCGCATTTTGGATGGAGAGTCACTGTTGTTACATGAATCGCATAAAGCCTCTCGACCATCCCATCATTCACCATTTCATCGGTGTTATTGTTTTCATGAGGAGTATTGTCCTCCGTTGCACATTATCCCGATTATCGATCCGTGGAGACTCAATGGTCTCTCGTGCTCTATTGATAATCTCAACATTCTTGGATGCCATTTTCAAACACTGCCACAAAACAAGGGTTAATTAACATATCACATATTATCCCTATACTTTGACCGACCAATTAAATATCAAATAAACTTAGGTAGGTCATACTAGCGAAGGAATACCCCGTCTCTCCCCTCCTAGTTCTTATCTCACATCTTAGCCAGAGATCATATCCCTAAGCTTTGATACCAACTATGACGCCCCCAAAATTAGGTATACATCACCCATCTTGGGTCACCAGATACATGGTACAGAATTCAAACACAACTTACTAATACAACTATCGTGTACAATACGACAAAACATAAACTGTGAGTTTGAATACAATTATTGTCTACCAGAGATTATACAAACTCAAAAGTAGTCCTCATTACAATTATTATCACACTATTTCACAAAATAGTGAGGACTACTAATGCTATCCTCTGGACCATCACTCCGTTACCCGACTCGTCCCAGCTATATTCTCATTTCTTAAAGAAAACAGTGAAAGAAAGGGTGAGCTCAACTAGCCCACTAAGAAATATTATGACTAAGATAATGCAGAATAAATTATCATTAGTCTCCAACAATGTTAAACTGGTAGAATATAATAGACATCAAGTTTAACTGCAGCGGAACAAGCAATCCATTAAAAGAGTAAAGTAGAAAATAAAATCTACTATCTTTTATGATTTAAAAGGTTTTTCATCACTATTATCGCTGAGACTCAGCTTAATAAATAATCCACATCATTAAATCATCCCCGCACTACATGCCAAGGATATATTTTAGTATCACGACCACTTAATTATCCATGCACTACTGTGCCAAAGATAATCGTGTTTTCATCAATGGTCCCGATCATGCCATAAAATAATTCATCTTTTGCACCTTGGCCAAAGAGAATCCATAGCCATAATCATACCAAAAAGCATCCATCAATGCATTACGGGCCAATGAGGACTTTTTCCACATCATTTGTAACATTACGGCCATGATTATACCGAATAATCCCCTAGTCATAATCATACCAAGTCCATCTATGCACTCATGTGCCATAGATGACTTTCAACATAATATAAACATGAGGATGATGACAATGATATAAGAATTCAATAAAACAAGTTCAAGAATTAATTTATCCAGAACATATAACGTCAAATTGTTAACATGATATCGCTTTGTAGAGTAAAATTCAAGAATGCTCGTAAGAATATTTCCGCGAAAAGATATCGGATGATGAAGCTTAAATATCAAGGATATTCCACTAATTTCATGGAGTATAGAAGTCAAAATTTTAATCAATCGAGTATAATACCTAGAATGGAATAACAAAAGATATCACCATGCATGCGGTACTTCACATAGACGATTATTTCAACAGAATAATAATAACGTAACCAGGTCAGGTGAAATTCACACCGATAGGATGTTCCAATAGAATAATAAATGTGGAATAATAAATGATGGAACCAGTTCTAAGGTATAAGATGAGACGAGATGTGATATTCGAGTAATAATAAAGATTTTAATAATAAAATGGAACCAGTCCTACAGTATAATGCATGAGGATATTCCAATGTAGAATAATAAAGATTTTAATCAGTCCCACAGTAAAACGCATGCATGCAGGATATTCCAATGTAATAGTAAAGACGGAATAATAGAAGAATGTCACCAAGTATAGGGTAGATCAGCGATACACATGTTATTCCAATGTAACAATAAAGAAATGGAATAATGTAAGTTCTCTTCTTGAATACAAAAGAATAATATCCTTACCGTAAAATAATACTTGATATAAGAGTAGTGAAGCAGAAAACTTTTCTTTTATCTCTATAGTCTCTCTCTATAGTTTTCTCTTTCTAAAGTTCAAATTGAATTCGTAAGAAAATAATGAAGGAATGAGCTTCTATTTATAGAAAAATGGAATGCATAAGAATTAATTCATGAACCATCCGTATTGATTTACTTTAATCGACGGCCTATATTTAAAGAAAATCTTTTAAATAAAATATAATATATTCTATTTATATAAAAAGATTTTTATTATGCAAACACTACTATGCATAATAAAATATAATATATTCTATTTATAGAATAATTTTAATAAAGTATTTTATTTTATATAAAAAGATTTTACTATGCAAAACAATATGCATAATAGAATATAATATATTCTATTTATGTAATAACTTTAATAAAGTATTATGTTTTATATAAAAGATGTTTCTATTTTATTACGTGAATAAAATAAAACTTCTAAATCAAAAATAATTGAATCAAATAATGTGAGATACTACGCAAAGAACTATTGTAGCAATAATTGAACAAAATCGAGTGACTTCTCACATAAATATCAATAATCAATACCGCAGTGCTACTACGCAACAACGCAGACATCGCATTTTCTTTACTACCGAGTAGTTCAACAGTATCAACGGTAAAACTTCCGCCGTTATTTTCAATAAAATATTTTTGTCGTTTTCTCAATCCGATAATAATTCCGTTGTGGGGTCCACCAATGATTGTGTCATCGTACGAATATTTCCTGTTTAAAACAAATATTCCACGACCAATCGAATATAATATGATAACTTGCATACTTTGCAAAATTTATAAATATTACCCACAACTATAACATTATCTCAAATTCACACCATAATATAAAAAAAATTATTTTGAGAAAATTAATTCTTTATTCATAAAATCTGGGGTTTCACAATAATAAATACTAATTCTTGTAAAATAATAGCAACTAGGCCCCTGGTGCTTGAGTGGTCATTGGATCAATATTTCAAAATGGAGGTCTTGGATTTGAATTTGTGCATCAACATATTTTTTGGGATAAAGTTCAATATTCGCCACGCCGCCCCCCCACACACACACACACACACACACACACACACACATATATGTGTATATATATATATATATATATATATATATATATATATATATTCTTTTAAAATTTCTTATCAAACTAAATAAAATACTAAACAAATCTCAACATTAAACTAAATATATATAAAGTAACTATATATGAATATTTTATTTATATATATATATATATATATATATATGTAAACAAATATTCATATAAATATTTATAACAAATATTCATATCTAAATTTTATAAATTTTAGATGAAATATTTATAAATTTATAAATAAATATTTGTTTATAAATTTTACTGAGATAAATTTATAGGAATATTTGTTCATGTTTAAATTCTCATCTAATTGCATATTTTTCTATACATGACTAGTGATATTATATAAATATTTATAAATAATAAAAATATGATATTTAATACTAAGGATATTACGCACAAATTATTGTAAAAATAGATTATTTAATATAAGTAAATAGTTAACTTAAGATTACATAAAATAATAAGAACTTTTATTCTTAGGCAGGGTGAGTAACTTAAATCATGAACATATTTTTAAGTCCAAAAAAAACATAAAAAAGAAGAATAGTAATAGTATACCCCTAGCTATTCCTAGTTCTCATTTTATATTTTTTCCAAATATATTATAAAATTAAATTATAATACTATTAGTTCTAAGAGAAAACATAAAAGATGAAGAAAATTTTATTATGTTTTATGAACTAAAAATGAATAAAGTTATTTAAAAATGACTTATAAGTCATTCCTAATAAGTTAGTTTGACACATATTAATGTAATATTAGTTTTATCCCTATTTTATTTAATTTTTTTTAAAAAAAATGAATTTGTAAAAAAGAAGAGTAAGATGAAATGTCACTTTAATTGGCGTTAGAATTTTAGTTTTTATTTTTTTTATGGCTGAAGTCTTATATACTCCTTCATTTCCAACGCCGATGACAGAGAATAAACAAGTACAAGAGATCAAAGAAATTAAAAAAAAAAAGATTTTAATAATTTATTTATACTTACCCATGAGTTTTTTAAAATTTAAATTTAATTTAACCGAGTCCTATAACAATAAAAAGAAAAATCTGTCAAAATATTAAATTTTATTCGAAAAACATTAATACCCACGTGACTAGTACAAAAAACAAAATATAAATTTGATTCATTGGTTAAAAAAACTTTGAATGTAATTTTATATTTAGGGTATTTAATTTGTAACTGCTTTATATTATTTTAATGTATTTTAATTATTATTATTATTATTTTAAGTATTTAAAATTTATTATTATTAATACGGTAATTATTATTACAATTATTATTATTATTACAATTCCTAGTACAGTACATGGCCAAAAAGTGTATTATCTCATCTTCACATGCATAGAAACGATGTAATGTGGTTTAAATATTAGTGTTACATAAATTTAAGCATTTTTTTGTGACAGAGTTACACAAATTACTCCCTCCGTCCCATGATAAAAATCCTTATTACTATTTTGGGTAGTCCCATGTTAAATGTCCACTTTCCTTTAATAACCAAACTTTTACACATTTTTTCTTATTATGCCCGTAGCATTAAATTTCTCATACTTTTCTTATTCTAATTCTCTCTCCATATTTAATAAGTATGAAGAGATAATATTTTGAATTGAATAGCTAGAAAGTCACTCTCTTACCTACATTGAAAATAATTAATGACATATTATTATGGTCAATTTTGTTATTTCATTTCTCTTCTTAATATGCATAAAAAATCCACCAGGACTTTTATCCAAAGACGGATGGAGTAATTATTAACACTAAAAGTAACCGACTAAAAAGTGGTCGACTTTATAATATAGATACATACATACCTTCTACGAATGATGAATAATAAATGATTTTAACCCTTCACTTTAAATGACTTTATTACCTTGATTATCCTTATCTACTTTTGAACAATGCTGAAAAAAATTTAAAAAATAAATAAATTACTAAACAAATAATATAAATCTAATACTAAGATATTTAGATACATTAAAATTATACAATATCATATACTTAATTAAGGAATATAGATATAATCCAGAGCATTTGATCATATCGTGACCGTTCATTCAAATGTTGGATTAGTCAAAAGTCAATATGTGACGTCCCCAAAATCGGTATACATCACCTATTCTGAGTCGCCAAATACATGGTACAAAATTCAAATACAACTTAATTATACAACAGTCGTGTAAAATACGACTAAACATATGCTGTGAGTTTTAATACAAATATTGTTATCTAGACAATATACAAACTTAATGGGGTCCTCATTACATTTATTATCACACTATTTCATAGAATAGTGGGGACTACTAATACTATTATCTAGACCATCACTCTGTTCCCCGACTAGTCCCTGCTACATTCTCATTTCCTGAAGAGAACAATGAAAGCAAAAAGGTGAGCTCA
Source organism: Panax quinquefolius (assembly GCA_020205615.1). Classification (NCBI taxonomy): domain Eukaryota; kingdom Viridiplantae; phylum Streptophyta; class Magnoliopsida; order Apiales; family Araliaceae; genus Panax; species Panax quinquefolius. Next base: position 40,171,861 of record CM035162.1, on the reverse strand, counting down.
ACTAGCCTAGTAAGAAATATTATGACTAAGATAATGCAGAATAAATTATCATTAGCCTTCAATGGTGTTAAACTGATAAAATATAACAAACATCAAGTTTAACTGCAGTGGAACAAGCAATCCATTAGAAGAGTCAAGTAGAGAATAAAATCTACTATCTTCTATGATTTAAAAGGTTTTTCATGACTTTTATCACGAGACTCGACTTAATAAATAATCCACATCATCCACGCTTCTACTGACGATGATATTCATTAGTATCACAACCACAAATTATTCATGCACCACAGCCAAGGATAATCGTGTATTCATCAATGGTCATGGTCATGCCAACAACTGTCCATCAATGCACTACGGGTCAATGAAGACTTTTTCCACATCATTTGTAACATTACGGTCATGATTACACCGAATAATCCCTGGTCATAATCATACCAAGTTCATCTATGCATTAAAGGCCACAGATGACTTTCAACATAATATAAACATGAGGATGATGACAATGATATAAGAATTCAATAAAACAAGTTCAAGAATTAATTTATCCAGGAACTAATAATGTCCAAATTGTCAACATGATACTTCTTTGTAGAGTAACACTCAAGAATGCTCAGAAGAATATTTCTATGAAAAGATATTGGATGAAGCGCAAATATCAAGGATATTCCACTAATTTCATGGAGTATAGAAGTCAAAACTTTAACCAACTGAGTATAATAAAGAATGGAATAACAAAAGAAATCACCAGGCATGCGATAGACCACATAGACAGGTTATTCCAATAGAATAATAAATAATGGAACTAGGTCATGCGTAAACGCACCGACAGGATATTCCAACAGAATAATAAATAATGGAATCAGATCATGCGTAAACGCACAGACAGAATGTTCCAACAGAATAATAAATAATGGAATAACAGAAGAAATTTACCGAGTATAAGGTATCCCGCGTATACAGGTTATTCCAACAGAATAATAAATAATGGAATAACAGAAGAATTTCACCAAATATAGGGTATCCCGCGTATATAGGTTATTCCAACAGAATAATAAAGAATGTAATAACAAAAGAATTTCACTAATAAGAAAGAAGGAATACCCCTAACGAGTACAACAAATAATATCCCTTACCGTAAAGGAAGAGTATTTTGAGTGGTAGGGCGAGGATATACTCAAAGAAAACTTGCACTAAGCTCAAAACTTTTTTAAACTATAAAGAAATACGGTCAACATTATAGAAGAAGAACTCTCTATAGTTTTCTCTACAGAGTTTCAAATTGAATTAAGTAAGAAATAATGAAGGAATGAGCTTCTATTTATAGAAGAATGGACTGCATAGTAATTAATTCATGAACGGTCCAGATTGATTTACTTTAAACGGATGGTCCAAATTGGTTTATAATAAAATATAATATATTCTATTTATAATCTAATAAAACGAATAACTTTATAAAAGTATTACATTTTATATAAAAAGATTTTACTATGCAAACACTATGCAGGTACTATGCAAACACTATGCGAGCATTATGCAAATACTATGTATAATAAAATATAATATATTCTAATTATTGTCTAATAAAAGCAGATAACTTTATAAAAGTATTACATTTTTATATAAAAAGATTTTACTATTAGTCTAATAAAGCGAATAACTTTATAAAAGTATTCATTTTTTATATAAAAAGCTTTTATTTTTATTACATTAATAATACTAATAAAATAAAACTCATCATCATTATTATAATTCACAATATTAATCGACTGAGTCATTCCGTGAAAGAGGGGCTTTTAATAAGGATTTCTCCCCATCAAGCGCAATTAGGTGACCAAACCTCTCCTTGTGTAACTTCTAGACATCGTTAATATTGCAAATAATAATATTAATAACTTTGTCATCTCAATTATTGATTATAAAATATTGACAATAATTGAAACAAATAACGTGAGATAATATGCAGCAATTACTGTAACAATAATTGAACAAAACTGAGTGACTTCTCACGTAAACAACAATAATCAATACTGGTATTACTCTTTGTGGCGCCCCCAAAATAGGTATACATCACCTATTACGAGTTGTCAATACATGTATGTAAACAACTACAACTTTATTATTACAACCAGTAAAGCTGTGAGTTTGAATACAAATATTATCTTCTAGACAATATCTATACTCAAATAAATCCTCATCACATTTATTGATACATTATTTTACAAAATGGTGAGGACTACTAAACAATTCTTTCTAAAACCTTCATTCCATACCCAGGCTCGTACTCGCTTATATTCTCGCCTCTTGAGAAGAAAAAATGGAACAAAAAAGGAAAAGGGTGAGGTCAACTAGCCCGATAAAGAATATTATGACTAAGATAATATACAACAAATTATCGTTAGTCTTCAACAGGGAAAAATCTAATAGAATACAATAGACAACAAATTTTAAATCAATATTATAATGAAAATAATAATTCATTAGAAGAGTTAAGTAGAGAATGCAAACTACTATCTTCTATGTATGAATTTAAAAGTTCATCGTCTATCTTTTATCCCGTAACATCAATCAATATACATCGGAATCAAATATTCATCTTTGCACTACTCTGGCCAAAGATATTCATTAGTTAGTCATGTTCATCTAAACACTGTTCATCTTTGCACTACTGACCAAAGATATTCTTGAAATCATTCATCTTTACACTACGGGCCAAAGATATTCAATAATATCATCATTTAAGGCGAGGATGATGAAGAATATTTTTAAAGAAACGAATCCAGTGAAACAAAATGACAAGGATTAAGGATTAAGGATTAAGGATTCGTACTTTGTTTTATCCACGTCCAAAAATACCTCAAAAATAATCATAGGGGTGTAAAATTCAAGAATGATCAAAACATGGATACAATCAAAGCTAGTATCCAGAATAGATATTTTAGACGAAAAGAAAAACTTTCATTTTTCGGTGAATAGTCTTTGATTCGTGAATAGTGTCAGATATCGTGAATAGTGTCGAGTATCGTGAATAGTAACTCAAACACCAAAAGATAGAAATTCCACAAAAAAAACATCTTCACGCTTCATTTAATAGTACTCGTGAATAGTAACTCGTGAATAGTAACTCGTGAATAGTAACCCCGACATGAAAAAGTTCCAAATTTGATAAAAAGTTCCAACCAATATTTCAGCATAATGATATTGAAGAAATAATATCATTTGAGAAGAAAATAACATCCCTTACCTCGAAAAGATCAAGACTTTAAATTTGAAACAGGATATAAAGCTATGACTTGAACTTGCATAGAATAGCAATACTCAAATTATACTCAAAATACTCACAAGAATACGCTCGATAATATAGAGAGAGAAAACTTCAATTTAAGGTGTGATTTTCAATTCTAACCTAAGCACCTATTTATAGGAAATTCTTTAGAACACCAAAGCGAGAAAATTTAATAAATTAATAATATAATTATATAAATTTCCTCGCATGCCTAGAATATGATTTCAGCCATCAAACACATGCCACATTCTAGAAAAGTAAGAAAAATGTTTTTCTAATTTTAAATATTTTAAACTTCCAAAAATCAATTATTTGAACTTGAACTTCAATAATTCATAATAAATAGCCCTTTTATCAGAAAATTCGAATCTCACGACTTTTTATAGGAAATTCAATTCTCTACAACTTTACAGAAGAAAGTTTTTCCAAATTCTAAACAGAAATTGACCGAAATCCACAATCAGGCGATTTTACAGGCTATAATCAAATTTCAGTCAAGAAATGGGATCCAACAGAACATGTTTAACATGTTTTAAACATTTATTGCAACAAAAATACTCTTCCTCCTCGTATACTCATATATCCCACATTCGTTGTAAAAATATCACCATTATTATATTATTAAAATATAATAATATATTTAAATGAATTATTTTATCGAGAAAAAGATAAAATTTCAATTTTCAACAATTGTCACATTAAAAATTTTCTCCATCTATATCCACATAAAATCAATATTTTCCTCATCATATGAATCAATAATTAATTATTCACAAATAATATTACGAGAATCACAATATTGACAACTGTGCAGCGGTTCAGGAAAGAGGGGCTTTCAATAAGAATTTCTTCTTCTTTGGGCGCAATTAGGTGACCAAACCTCTCCTTAGACGAACTTTCTAGACATTGCCAATAATGTTATCTAATAATATTATTCGGATAATATGAATTATTGCTTCGATAATGAAAAATCTTGTGTAATGGCAATTATTGAAACAACAATGAATATAAAATATCAACGCAGCAATTATTAAATCAATAAAATATCGAATAAGTAATTACGTAACCATTATTGAGTAGTGTCTTCTTACGTAAGAATCAATAATTGGTGCAATCGTATCTTCTTGTGTTTTAACCATAGATTTAGTATTTTAACAAGATACTTAGTAATAACTACGTCTGTTATTTTTTAAACCACTTATATTTGTCGTTTTCTTCATCCAATCGCTTTTTAGTTATGGGGTCCACACATGGCATTTGCCGTCGTCGAATATTCACCGACGATCTGAATATTCCACGACCAAACGAATATTCAAACAACAATGAATATTTTATAACCACTTGCTTATTTTGAAATATTTGCGTATTTTACCCTAACTATCCACATTAATCAAATCAACCCTTACTATTTTAAAATAATAAATAGAAAATTAAATTTCATTAATAATAAGTTGGGGTCTTAAAACCTCCCCTCCTTATGAAATTTCGTCCTCGAAATTGACGACGATACACAGTGTTTGAAAAGGTGAGGATACCTCGCTTTCATTTCCGTTTCAATTCCCGAGGTCATTTCCTCTATAGCATGATTCCTCCACAAAACTTTAACTTGTGGTATGACCTTTCTTAGCGTAGGGACATGCTCCTTCCTATCCATGATCTCTTGTGGTACCTCCTCACACGTTAAGTCTTGGCTATCTCGTCCTGGTTCTAACTCGATAACGTGGTTTGGGTCTTTCACATATTCTGAAATACGGATATATGAAACACATTATGAACACGAGACATACTCGGAGGTAACGCGAGTCTATAAGCTACATTTCCTACTCGGTCAAGAATTTGAAATGGACCGATAAATCGTGGATTGAGCTTTCCTCTCTTCCCAAATCTTGTAACTCCTTCCATGGAGCAACTCATGACAATACATGATCCCCTACACTAAATTCCACGTCCTTTCGATGAAGATCCGCATAACTCTTTTGTCGATCTTGTCTTGGTTTGTATCGTTGTCGAATCATTTGGATCTTTTTTAGTAGTCATACGTACTAACTTCGGGTCCTAACAATGTTGCTTCACCCACCTCGTCCCAACATCTTTGAGAGCGACACTTTCGTCCATATAATGCTTCAAATGGAGCCACACCTATACTTGCACGATAAGCTGTTGTTGTAGGAGAATTCTACCAATGGTAAATACTTATCCCAACCCGCCTTGAAGTCTACAGGACACGAGTCTTAATAAATCTTCAAGAGTTTGAATAGTCCTTTTCGATTGTCCGTCCGTTTGAGGATGGTATGCCGAATCAATCGTAAATCCGTGCCCATAGCTTTTTGCAAGCTAACCCAAAATCTTGAAGTGAATCTTGGGTCACGATCCGAAACTATGGATACTGAGGCATGCCATGCAACCTCACAATCTCATTCACGCATATATACTAGCAAGGCGTTCAAGTGAATAAGTCTCCGTGTCGGCAAGAAATGAAGCGGAGACTTGGTTAATCTATCAACAATAACCCAAATAGCATTGATGCCCGAGAAACCGTAGGAAGACAGAATGCAACAAATCCATGGTAATGTGTTCCCACTTCCATTTCGGAATCTCAAGTGGTTGCAGCGGACCCTTAGGTACTAGATGCTCGCCTTTACACGTTGACAAGTTAAACACATTGAGATAAACTTTGCAATTCTCGCCGCTTAGGAATAGCTCCTTCTTGTACTTTCTTCTTCATATGCATCGACTCGGTGTCGGTGGCTTGAGCAACCTTAACTTTTTCTATTAAAGTTGGCTCTGTCGCGTATACTTGACATCATCGCACTTTCGTTCTGCATATGATCTTCTACTCAACGCGTCGGCTACACGTTCGCTTTTCGGGATGGTATTGAATAGTGTGGTCGTAGTCTTTCAATAGCTCGAGCCAGCGTCATTGCCGCATGTTGAGTTCTTTTGAGTGAAGAAATATTTAAGGCTTTTATGGTGCGAATATATCTCCACTTTCTCCCCATATAGATAGTGCCTCCATATCTTTAAGCAACGCATTGCCGCTGACTCTAGATCATGAGTAGGATAATTCCTCTCATACTCTTTAAGTTGTCGCGAGGCATAGGCTATGACTTTCCCACGTTGCATGAGAACACATCCTAACCCTTTGCACGAAGCATCATTTGTAGATAACAAATCCATCCAGAACCGGATGGTATTGTTAGAACAGTCTTAGAAATAAGTCTCCTCTTAAGCTCTTGGAAACTTTTCTCGCATTCTTCGCTCCAAGCGAATTTTGTATCCTTCCGAGTTAATTTGAGTTAATGGAGTAGCGATTCGAGAAAACCCTTCCACGAATCTCCGATAATAACCGGCTAAGCCAAAAAGCTTCGTACTTGATCATCGACTTGATTGCTCCCAACTTTGTATTGCTTCAATCTTGGCCGGATCAACAGATACTCCATGTTTCGACACCACGTGCCCAAGGAATGCTACTTCCTCAAGCCGAACTTCGCATTTCTTTAATTTGGCATATAGTTTGTTTTCACGAAGCCTTTGGAGTACCAAACTTCAAATGGTGCTCATGATCTTCACGACTTTTGGAATATATAAGGATGTCATCAATAAAGACAACAACAAACCGATCCAAATATTCCTTGAATACTCGGTTCATCATATCCATGAAAGCCACAGAGCATTATTAGTCCGAAAGACATGACTAAGAATTCATAATGCCGTCTGCAGGAGTTCTAAAGGCGGTCTTTGGAATATCCTCGATTCTAATCTTGATTGATGATATCCTAACGAAGATCGATTTTGAAAAGAATTGTGCCCCTTGCAATTGGTCAAACAAGTCATCAATACGAGGTAGAGGATACCTATTCTTGATGGTGACATGGTTGATTCCCGATAGTCGATACAAAGTCGCATACTCCCGTCTTTCTTCTTTACAAATAAAGCAGGGAGCACCCCGAGGAGATGTCTTGGGGACGAATGAAACCGATGTCCAACAATTCTGTAGTTGGACCTTTAACTCTGAAGTTCAATAGAGCCATTCGATATGGGGTTTTAGAAATGGGCTTTGTATGCGAGTTCAAGATCAATAAAGAATTCAACTTCACGTTACGGGGTAGGCAGGGAAGTTCTTCAGAAATCGTCGGAAAGTCGATAACAATGCGGGAATATTATTCAAATTTGGCGTGTCTTTATTCAAATCCATAACATGGGCTAAGAAAGCTTGACATCCGTTTTTCAATAAGCGAATAGCTTTATGATTAGATATGACGGTGATTGATTTTAATGGTTTAGTTGCTTGAATTAAATACAACAGGTTGGTTAGGAATATGAAAACTAACAACCTTACGAAAACAATCAATTTTAGCATGATGAGTAGTTAACCAATCAATCTCTAAAATCACATCAAAAGCAAGTATCTTTAAAGAGATAAGGTCGATAGGTAAGGTGATGGTGCCAACTTGAATCAAACAAGATTTATAAGCGAGTGGATGTGATGAAAGTTTCTCTAACGGAGTTTCCACGAGATAGGTCAAAGTCTAATTTCTCGAGTCAAGTTTAAGCGTTGAGCACATGCGGGAGAGATAAATGAATGGGTAGCACTAGTATCAAGTAAAGTATAAACTTCTTAAGAATTTATAAATAGCTTACCGTGATCACCTCGTTTGGGTTCCTCGCATTTTGACCGGTCACAACAAAGCGCTCTTCCCGAGAATCGTTGACTTTGACTTTTACGGGGACGATCTTTTTGAGTCACCGTCCCATTGAACTAGGTTTACATCTTGTACAATCTCGGCGATATGTCCTTCCTTTCCACAATTATAGCATACCTTGAGCTGTTGTGGGCGGTTTGGACTAATATGTCCCTCTTTTCGCATTTGTAACATATAATGGGTGGTCGTTCTCCTCCCTTAGAACCGGTTGTTCTTAAACCTTTGTCATCTTCACATGGTCATTGTTAAATCTCCTCTTTTAAAATCTCCTCCGACTCGCTTCTTCTATTTTCATGGCCATGATTACCACGAGTGGTTACCATTTTTGTCCGTCTGTTTCTTTCTCCATTTGGTTATCATTATTACATTATTTGCTATCTACGAGTACGATCCACTGGTTGTGGTCCCTCAGTTGGCCCGTACTCGTTATCTCGCTCTAATAATTGAGCCACATTTACAACATCTGAATAGAGAGAAAATTTATGAGAAATGAGATATTGACGTATCTTAGGGTTTCAAACCTCTAAGAAACATCCGCGTCATACATTCCTCATTCTCCACCAAATGAGGTGCAAACACGGATAACTCTGCAAACTTTGCCTCGCATTTGAGACACCGTCATGTTGTTTTGCTCTAATCGATGAACTCCACTTCCTTCATATAGACGAACACTTTCGGGAAAGTATTTGTCATTAAATAGTTTCAAAGCGTTTCCCAAGACAGCGCTTGAGTCTTGGTGGATGGGTACACTTCTGAGACTCCCACCAGTGATCGCCTTGCCACGGAACATAAAGGTGGCGAATGGAACCTTCTGTTCCTCCGTGCATCCCAAGACATCGAATATCTTGGTAATTTGCTTGACCCATGTTTCCGCCGTGATCGGATCTGGCTTTCCCTTAAATTGGTGGTCCCAACTCTTTGAAGCGCTTGCATTTGTGACAACCCGTGAATTGCTATCATTTCCTCTGTATTTTGAACATGAGTCTCCTAAATGCGATTTTGCATGAGCTGCAAAAAGCTTCTAAACATCCCTCGTTCATCATCGCTTTCGATTGGTGTTGTTCATGAGAGGAACATTGCCGACTGTTGCAAGTTCTCCTCGTTGGTGAGTACTGAGGCGTCTCCACGGTCTCATTTCCATTGTTAATATTCTCGATTCGACATTCTCAAATCTTTGTCATAAAACAAGGGTTAATTAAGGAAATCAATATATCACATAATATCCTTATATCTTGACCGACTAAAAAAATAAGCTTAGGTAGGACACACTTTAGCGAAGGATTTACTCGTCTCTCCCTCCTAGTTCTATTCCCGATCTCCTTGAGAGATCATATCCTAAGCTCGATACCAATTGTGGCGCCCCCAAAATAGGTATACATCACCTATTACGAGTTGTCAATACATGGATGTAAACAACTACAACTTTATTATTACAATCAGTAAAAGCGTGAGTTTGAATACAAATATTATCTTCTGACAATATCTATACTCAAATAAATCCTCATCACATTTATTGATACATTATTTTATAAAAATGGTGAGGACTACTAAACAATTTTCTAAAACCTTCATTCCATACCCAGGACTCGTACTCTCTATATTCTCGCCTCTTGAGAAGAAAAATGGAACAAAAAGGAAAGGGTGAGCTCAACTAGCCCGATAAAGAATATTATGACTAAGATAATATACAACAAATTACCGTTAGTCTTCAACAGGGAAAAATCTAATAGAATACAATAGACAACAAATTTTAAATCAATATTAGGTGAAATAATAATTCATTAGAAGAGTTAAGTAGAGAATGCAAACTACTATCTTTACATGTATGAATTTAAAAGTTCATAAATCTATCTTTTATCCTGTAACATCAATCGATATACATACGGAATCAAATATTCATCTTTGCACTACTGTGCCAAAGATATTCATCGATTAGTCATGTTCATCTAAACACTGTTCATCTTTTGCACTACTACTGAAAGATATTCTTCAGAAATCATTCATCTTTGCACTTCTGAGCCAAAGATATTCAATAATATCATCATTTAAGACCGAGGATGATGAAGAATATTTTTAAAGAAACTAATCGGTGAAACAAAATGACAAGGATTAAGGATTAAGGATTAGTACTTTGTTTTATCCACGTCCAAAAATACCTCAAAAATAATCATAGGGTGTAAAATTCAAGAATGATCAAAACATGGATACAATCAAAGCTAGTATCCGAGAATAGATATTTTAGGACGAAAAGAAAAACTTTCATTTTTACGTGAATAGTGTTTGTTATTCGTGAATAGTCAGTATCGTGAATAGTGCAGTATCGTGAATAGTAACTCAGACACCAAAAGATAGAAATTCCACAAAAAACATCTTCACGCTTCATGAATAGTACTCGTGAATAGTAACTCGTGAATAGTAACTCATGAATAGTAACTCGTGAATAGTAACTCATGAATAGTAACCCAGAGCATGAAAAAGTTCCAAATTTGATAAAAAGTTCCAACCAATATTTCAAAGATAATGATATTGAAGAAATAATATCATTTGAGAAGAAAATAACATCTCTTACCTCGAAGATCAAGACTTCTAAATGAAAAACAGAATATAAGGCTATGACTTGAACTTGCCTTAGAATAGCAATACTCAAATTATACTCAAAATACTCACAAGAATACGCTCGATAATATAGAGAGAAAACTTGATTTACGGTGTGATTTTCAATTCTAACCTAAGACCCTATTTATAGGAAATTACTTAGAACACAAAGCGAGAAAATTTAATAAATTAATAATATAATTATATAAATTTCCTACGCATGCCTAGAATCTGATTTCAGCCATCAAACACGTGTACACATTCTAGAAAAAGTAAGAAAAAACGTTTTTCTAATTTTAAATATTTTAAACTTCCAAAAATCAATTATTTTGGAGCTTCGAAACTTCAATAATTCATAATAAATAGCCCTTTCATCAGAAAATTCAAATCTCTTGAGTTTTTATAGGAAATTCAATTCTCTACAACTTTGCAGAAGAAAATTTTCCCAAATTCCAAACAGAAATTGACCGAAATCCACAAGCAGAAGCGATTTTTAAATTTATAATCAAATTTCGATCGATAAATGGGGTCCGCAGAGCATGTTTAACATGTTTTAAACATTTATTGCAACAAAAATACTCTTCCTCCTCGTATACTCATATATCCCACATTCGTTGTAAAAATATCACCATTATTATATTATTAAAATATAATAATATATTTAAATGAATTATTTTATCGAGAAAAAGATAAAATTTCAATTTTCAACAATTGTCACATTAAAATTTTCTCCATCTATATCCACATAAAATCAATATTTTCCTCATCATATGAATCAATAATTAATTATTCACAAATAATATTCTGAGAATCTGACAATATGTGGCGGTAGGTTCAAGAAAGAGGGGCTTTCAATAAGAATTTCTTCTTCTTGGTGGCGCGCAATTAGGTGACCAAACCTCTCCTTAGGCAGAACTTTCTAGTCATTGCCAATAATGTTATCTAATAATATTATTAGGATAATATGAATTATTGCTTCGATAATGAAAAAAATCTTGTGTAATGACAATTATTGAAACAATAGCAATATAAAATATCAACGCAAAGAATTATTAAATTAATAAAATCTTGAGCAGTAATTATCGTAACCATTATTGAGTAGTGCCTTCTTCACGTAAGAATCAATAATTGGTGCAATCTGGTGTCTTCTTGTGTTTTAACCAAGGTATTTTACTAAAGATTAATCTTGAGAATAACTTCTATTTGTTATTTTTAAACCACTTATATTTGTCGTTTTCTTCATCCAATCGCTTTTCAGTTATGGGGCCCACACATGGTCGCTGGCAGTAGTACAAATATTCCCGAACAAAGATCTGAATATTCCACGACCAAACGAATATTCCCGACAACAATGAATATTTTATAACCACTTGCTTATTTTGAAATATTTGCGTATTTTACCCCTAACTATCCACATTAATCAAATCAACCCTTACTATTTTAAAATAATAAATAGAGAAAATTAAATTTCATTAATAATAAGTTGGAGTCTTACAATGACTCATTGGCAACTACGACAGATTATCTTTATTACTTTTAACACGGGTGTTTCAACGATTAACGATAAAACTTCCGCCGTTATTTTCATAAAGTATTTTTATCATTTTCTCAATCCGACAATAATTTCGTTGTGGGGTCCACCAATGATTGTGCCGTTGTACGAATATTCTCTGTTAAAACGAATATTCCCCGACCAATCGAATATTATATAACAACTTGCGTACTTTGCAAAATTTATAAATATTACCCACAACTTTAACATTATATCAAATTCATTCCACAATATTCAAAAATGATATTTATAGAAAATTCCTCTTTATTCATAAAAGTTGGGGTCTTACACAATATCACTTCAAGGCCGTCGATTAAAAGATCAAACCAATAACATCCTTCGATCATCTAATAAGGAGATAAATTTCCCCCTCCAAATTCCTGAAAATTTATTAGTTGCCGCGTTTACACTACTTTTACCATTTTCCTCTCATTCTCTGTATCTCATTCTTTCACAGTACACATTTGATGATGTGGCTGTCACATGTAACATTTGCTAAAATTAATTAATACATAAATTAATTAAGGCTTAAATATAAAATATTTTCTAAATAAAACAATATATATATATATATATCATTTAATCAAAACAAAAATACTAAAATTTAAAATAAAAAAAAAAGCATAACATATTTACATCATTTAATCAAAATACTAAAATTCAAATTATTTTGTTAACTAATCAAAACAACTAATTAAATAAAACAAGATTTGAACAGGAGCGTAGAATATGTTCCTTCTTATCCAAGATTTGAACATGAACCTCTTCATACGTCAAATCTTCCGCTATTTCGTCCGGTTCTAACTCAATAATGTGGTTCAGGTCTTCCACATATTTACGTAACATGGATATGTGAAATACGTTATAAACACGAGACATACTTGGCGGTAAAGCGAGTCTATAGGCCACAATTCCTACTCGATCGAGGATTAAAAATGGGCCGATGAATCAAGGATTGAGCTTTCCTCTCTTTCCAAATCTAGTAACTCCTTTCCATGGAGCAACACGTAACAACACATGATCTCCTATATCGAATTCCACGTCCTTTCGATGAAGATCAGCATAACTCTTTTGTCGATCTTGTGAGGTTTTTATACGTTGTCGAATCATTTGAATCTTTTTCGTAGTCATACGTACCAACTCCGGTCCCAACAACGTTGCTTCACCCACCTCATCCCAAATCTTTGGAGAAGCGACACTTTCTTCCATACAACGCCTCAAATGGAGCCATGTCAATACTTGCTTGATAACTGTTGTTGTAGGAAAACTCCACCAATGGTAAGAACTTATCCCAACTTCCCTTGAAGTCAAGGACACAAAGTCAAAATAAATCTTCAAGAGTTTGAATAGTCCTCTCCGACTGCCTGTCCGTCTGAGGATGATATGCCGAGCTAAATCGTAAATCTGTGCCCATAGCTTTCTGCAAACTAACCCAAAATCGTGAAGTGAATCTTGGGTCTCGATCAGAAACTATGGATACTGGCATACCATGCAGTCTTACAATCTGCTTTATATAAATACGAGCAAGACGTTCAAGTGTATAACTTTCTCGTATCGGTAAGAAATGAGAAGACTTGGTCAATCTATCAACAATGACCCAAATCGCATCTATACCTTGAGAAACCTTAGGAAGACCGGTAACGAAATCCATGGTAATATGCTCCCACTTCCATTCTGGAATTTCAAGTGGTTGCAATGGACCTTTTGGTACTTGATGCTCCGCTTTCACTTGTTGAGAAGTTAGATACCTTGAGATAAACAGCGCTATTTCTCTCTTCATATTGTTTCACCAAAATGTATGACGAATATCATGATACATTTTGGTACTCCCAGGATGGATTGCAAACGGTGTGTTGTGCGCCTCCATCATGATTTTATACTTTAAATCAGGTTCGTTAGGAACACAAAGTCTGGAGTTGACTCGAAGTATTCCTTCTTCATCGATTCTTGCTTCCGGCATAGCACCTTCTTGCACTTTCTTCCTCATACGCATCGGCTCAGTGTCCGTAGCTTGAGCGACTTTAACTTTATCAATTAAAGTCGGTTCTACTCGTATATTCGCCATCATCACATGGGTCCCTGGAGTCTTTAACTCTATCTCCATCCTTTGCAAGTCACACAAAATAGGCCTTTGTGTTGACAATATCTCACTCGTACTTGCATATGATCTTCTACTCAATGCGTCAGCTACCACGTTCGCTTTTCCAGGATGGTATTGGATGGTATGATCATAATCTTTTAACAGTTCAAGCCAACGTCGTTGTCGCATGTTGAGTTCCTTTTGAGTGAAGAAATATTTGAGGCTTTTATGATCCGTAAAAATCTCCACCTTCTCCCCATACAAGTAATGCCTCAAAATTTTAAGTGCGAAGATAATAGCTGCTAACTCTAGGTCATGAGTAGGATAATTCCTCTCATATTCTTTGAGTTGTCTTGAGGCATAGGCTATGACTTTCCCATGTTGCATGAGAACACATCCCAACCCTTTGCAGAAGCATCTTTGTAGATGACAAATCCCTCCGTGCGGATGGTATTAGCCGAGCAGTCTTTGAAATGAGTCTCCTCTTGAGTTCTTAAAAACTCTTCTCACATTCTTCGCTCCAACCGAACTTTATATCTTTCCGAGTCAGCTGAGTTAATGGAGTAGCTATTTCGAGAAAATCCTTCCACGAATCTCCGATAATAACTAGCTAAGCCGAGAAAGCTACGTACTTCGGTCACTGATTTAGGTTGCTCCCAGCTTTGAATTGCTTCAATCTTTGTCGGGTCAACAGATATTCCATGACTTGATACTACGTGCCCAAGGAATGCTACTTCCTCAAGCCAGAACTCACATTTCTTCAACTTGGCATAAAACTTGTATTCACGAAGCTTTTGGAGTGTCAGCCTCAAGTGTTGCTCATGATCTTCACGACTTTTGGAATAAATAAAGATGTCATCAATAAAGACGACCACAAAGTGATCCAAATATTCCTTGAATACTTGGTTCATCATATCCATAAAGGCAGTAGGAGCATTAATCAATCCAAAAGACATGACTAGGAATTCATAATGCCGTCTTAGGAGTTAAAGCCGAATCTTTTGAATGTCATCGGTTCTAATCTTCAATTGGTGATATCCGGAATGAAGATCGATCTTTGAAAAGAATTTGGCTCCTTGCAATTTGGTCAAACATGTCATCAATACGTGGCAATGGGTACCTATTTTTGATGGTGACATGATTGACTCCGATAATCAATACAAAGTCGCATACTCCCATCTTTCTTCTTCAAGAATAGAGCGAAGCACCCCGAGGAGGCGTCTTAGGACGAATGAAACCAATGTCTAACAATTCTTGCAATTGGGTCTTTAACTCTGAAGTTCAATAGGAGCCATTCGATATGGGGCTTTGGAAATGGGTTTTCGTGCAGGGTTCAAGGTCGATACAAAATTTAATTTCACGCTCTGGGGTAGGCGGGGAAGTTCTTCGGGAATACGTCGAGGAATTTATTAACAATAGAAATATCATTCAAATCGGCGTATTTTGTTTAGATCCGTGACATGAGCTAAGAAAGCTTGACATCCATTTTCAATAAGCGAATAGCTTTATGGCTTGAGATGATAGTGATTGATTTTAATGGTTTGGTCGCTTGAATTAGCATAATAGGTTGATTAGGAATATAAAAGCTAACCTTACGAAAATAATCAATTTTAGCATGATGAGTAGTTAACCAATCAATCCCTAGAATCACATCAAATGCAAGTATTTTCAATGAAATAAGATCGACGGGTAATGTGAGGGTACCGATTTGAACCAAACAAGACTTATAAGCGATTGGATGTAATGAAAGTTTCTCCCAACGGAGTTTCCACGGATAAGTCAAAGTCTAATTTCTCGAGTCAAATTTAATCGTTGGCGTAAGTAGGAGAAATAAAAGAATGGGTAGAACAGGTATCAAATAAAGTATAGACTTCGCTAGAGTTTATTATAAGCTTACGTGATGACCTCATTCGGGTTCCTTGCTTTCTGGGAGGTCACAACAAACGCTCTCCCTTGCACTACTACGGCTTTGACTTTTACGGGATGGCCTTTGGTGCCTCCATCCTATTTGAACTTGTCTTGGTGAGCAACAAAATCGGGCAAAGTGACCTTCTCTTCCATAATTATAACATGCTTTGGGCGGCATCAGCAGATTTGGGTGATGTGTCCCTCCCTCGCATTTGAAGCATATGATAGGTGGTGGTCGTTCTCCTTCCTTAACAACGGGTGTTAGTCTTGATGTCTTTCCATCATTGTTGAATCTCCTCTTCTTGAAATGTCCATTCTTATTGTTTTGGCCATGATTACCACCAAAGTGGTTACCACTTTCGGAACTGTTGATTCCCTCCGGGCTTGTTGTCGATTAGCCCGATGTTGCTCTCTTTGGTATTATCATTTTTCATTTGCTCTCTTTTGGTTGCGTTGACTCGTTATCGCGCTACTAAGCGAGCCCTATTTACAACATCCGAATACAAACATAGTTTATGAGAAATAAGATGTTGGCGTATCTCGACTTTAAACCTCTTAAAACATCATCGCGTCATTCTCTCTTCATTATCTACTAAGTGGGGGGTAAACCGAGATAACTTCGGCAAACTTAGCCGTCTTTGCGATACGGTCATATTATTATTGCTCCGACTTGATGAACTCTACCTCTTTTATGTAGCGAATACTTTGGGGAAAAAGTACTAGTCGTTGAATAGTTCTTGGAACTTCTTCCAAGACATCTTCAGTGCGGCAGGTTGAGTACGCTTTACCGATTTCCACCAGTAATCTGCCTCTCCTCGCAACATAAAGGCGACAAAGGGAACCTTTTGCTCCTCGGAGCATCCCAAGACATCAAATATCTTGGTGATCTGCTTTATCCATGCTTCTGCCTTAAGTGGTTTTGGCTCTCCAATAAACTCGGTGGTCCTAGCTCCTCGAAGCATTTAGCGGTGACCCGTCAGAGAGTTTCAGTGTTTCCACCTACATTTTGGACAGAGCCGCTCTCAAATGCATTTGTTGCATGAATTGCATAAAGCCTCTGAACATTTCATCATTTATCATTTGGTGGTCGGTGTTGTTGTTTGCATGAGGATTGCCGCCTTCACGATGCACATTATCACGATTATTGATATGTGGTGAATCAGCGATGCTTTGTGCTCATTGCTATTCTCAACATCCTCGGATGTCATTTTCGAATCTTGCCATAAAACAAAGGTTAATTGACATGTAACATATTATCCCTATATTACATGAGCCAATTAAATACCAAATAAACTTAGGTAGGTCATACTAGCGAAAGAATTCCATCTCTCCCTCTAGTTCTATTCTCACATCCCAGGAAGCTTTGATTTGAACCATTTGTGGCGCCCCCAAAATCGGTATACATCACCTATTACGAGTCGCCAAATACATGGTACAAAATTCAAATACAACTTAATTATACAACAGTCGTGTAAAAATACAACTAAACATATGCTGTGAGTTTTAATACAAATATTGTCATCTAGATAATATACAAACTCAATGGGGTCCTCATTACATTTATTATCACACTATTTCATAGAATAGTGAGGACTACTAATGTTATTATCTGGACCATCACTCTGTTCCCCGACTAGTCCCAGCTGCTACGTTCTCATTTCCTGAAGAGAACAATGAAAGCAAAAGGGTGAGCTCAACTAGCCCAGTAAGAAATATTATGACTAAGATAATGCGAGAATAAATTATCATTAGCCTTGATAGTGTTAAAGCGATAAAATATAACAAACATCAAGTTTAAGCTGCGGTGAACAAGCAATCCATTTAGAAGAGTCAAGTAGAGAATAAAATCTACTATCTTCTATGATTTAAAAGGTTTTCATAACTTTTATATTTGAGACTCGACAATAAATAATCCACATCATCCACCACACTACGACCAAGGATATTCATTAGTATCACAACCATAAATTATCCATGCACCACAGCTAAGGATATTCGTGTATTCATCAATAGTCATGATTATGCCAACAACTGTCCATCAATGCAGTACGAGTCAATGAGGATTTTTTCCACATCATTTGTAACATTACGGTCATGATTACACCGAATAATCCCTGGTCATAATCATACCAAGTCCATCTATGCATTACAGGTCACAAATCACTTTCAACATAATATAAACATGAGGATGATGACAATGATATAAGAATCCAATAAAACAAGTTCAAAAATTAATTTATCCAAGAACTAATAATGTCCAAATTGTCAACATGATACTTCTTTGTAGAGTAACACTCAAGAATGCTCAGAAGAATATTTCCATGAAAAGATACTGGATGAAAAGCAAATATCAAGGATATTCCACTAATTTCATGGAGTATAGAAGTCAAAACTTTAACCAACTGAGTATAATAAAGAATGGAATAACAAAAGAAATCACCGGGCATGCGATAGACCGCATAGAGCGAGGTTATTCCAATGAATAATAAATAATGGAACCGGTCGTGCGTAGTAAACGCAGCTTGACGAGGATATTCAACGAGAATGGAAATAATGGAACGTGTCGTGCGTAAAGCGCATGTACAGAATGTTCAATGAGAATAATAAATAATGGAATAATGAGAAGAATTTCACCAAGTATAGGGTATCCAGCGTATCTGAGTTATTCAATGAGAATAATAAATAATGGAATAAATGAAGAATTTCACCAAGTATAGGGTATCTCCGTGTATATAGGTTATTCCAATGAATAATAAAGAATGGAATAACGAAAAGAATTTCACCAATAAGAAAGAAGGAATACCCTTAATGAGTACAACAAATAATATCCCTTACTAGTAAAAAAAGTATTTTATTTGGTAGTAGGCGAGGATATCTCAAAGAAAACTTGCACTACGCTCAAAGGTTTCTTAAACTATAAAGAAATACGGTCAAGATTATAGAAGAAGAACTCTCTCTATAGTTTCTCTCTCTAGAGTTTTAGTGAATTCGTAAGAAATAATGAAGGAATGGGCTTCTATTTATAGAAGAATGGACTGCATAATAACTAATTCATGAACGATCTAGATTGATTTACTTTAAACGGACAGTCCAAATTGGTTTACAATAAAATATAATATATTCTATTTATAATCTAATAAAATGAATAACTTTATAAAAGTATTCTGTTTTATATAAAAAAAGATTTTACTATGCAAACACTATGCAAGCACTATGCAAACACTATGCAGGCATTATGCAAACACTATGCATAATAAAATATAATATATTCTAATTATTGTCTAATAAAACAGATAACTTTATAAAAGTATTCTATTTTATATAAAAAGATTTTACTATTAGTCTAATAAAGCGAATAACTTTATAAAAGTATTACATTTTATATAAAAGTTTTTTACATTTTATTACATTAATAATACTAATAAAATAAAACTCATCATCATTATTATAATTCACAATATTAATCGACTAGGTCGTTCCCAGGAAAGAGGGGACTTTCTAATAAGGATTTTTTCCCATTAGCGCGCAATTAGGTGACCAAACTTCTCCTTGACAGAACTTCTAGACATCGTTAATATTGCAAATAATAATATTAATAACTTTGTCATCTCAATTATTGATTATAAAATATTGACAATAATTGAATCAAATAACGTGAGATATCTTGTCATTAATTCATGTAACAATAATTGAACAAAATTGAGTGACTTCTCACGTAAGCATCAATAATCAATCTGCGTGTATTAATACGTCATTCTACGTATTACTATACTTATATAACTTTGGGTGTTTCAACAGTTAACGGTAAAACTTTCGTCGTTATTTTCATAAAGTATTTTTGTCGTTTTCTCAATCCGACAATAATTTCGTTGTGGGGTACACCAATGATTGTGCCGTTGTACGAATATTTTCTGTTAAAACGAATATTCCCCTACCAATCGAATATTATATAACAACTTGCGTACTTTACAAAATTTATAAATATTACCCACAACTATAATATTATATCAAATTCATTCCATAATATTCAAAAATGATATTTATAAAAAATTTCTCTTTATTCATAAAAGTTGGGGTCTTACACAATATCACTTCAAGGCCGTCGATTAAAAGATCAAACCAATAACATCCTTCGATCATCTAATAAGGAGATAAATTTCCCCCTCCAAATTCCTGAAAAATTTTTAGTTGCCGCGTTTACACTACTTTTACCATTTTCCTCTCATTCTGTGTATCTCATTCTTTCACAGTACACATTTGATGACGTGGCTGCCACATGTAACATTTGCTAAAATTAATTAATACATAAATTAATTAAGGCTTAAATATAAAATATATTCTAAATAAAACAATATATATATATATATCATTTAATCAAAACAAAAAATACTAAAATTCAAAATAAAAAAAAGCATAACATATTTACATCATTTAATCAAAATACTAAAATTCAAATTATTTTGTTAACTAATCAAAACAACTAATTATATAAAACAAGTTGTATAACATATTTATATTATTTAATCAAAATACTAAAATTCAAAACATAATGATTTAATTCAAATACTAAAATATTAATTAAAAAAAATACTAATTAAAAAAATACTAAAATACTAAAAAAATCAAATTAAAAAAACTAAAATTCATCATTTAATCAAAATACTAAAATACAAATTATTTTGTTAACTAATCAAAACCATTAATTAAATAAAATAAGTTGTATAACTATTTACATCATTTTATCAAAATATTAAAATTGAAAACATAACATATTTAATTCAAATACTAATTAAAAAAATACTAATTAAAAAAAATACTAAAATACTAAAAAAAATCAAATTAAAAAAATACTAAAATCTTTCATTTTTTCTCAAATCTGAACCCACCATTCTTCTCTAAACCCACCATCCTTCCAAAAATTCATATCCATTTTCTCTCTCTAAACCCACCATATTTAGTGTTTAAAAAACTTATACATGTCAAACCCTCCGATATACTCCACTTTAAAAGCAAATTGTACTTTAAACTTTAGTGCAAGTGGTGCAAATTGTTTTGACTCTTAAAGTTTAAGATGTTTTTAATTGAAAATAAAATTTAGGGTGTAAATTGATATTAAGCCTAAACTTTAGGGACAATATGTGATTTAGTCCACAATTTTCACCAACACCTTGTCACACCGGATTATTATCTCCCCAGCATAAAATCACACCCCCACCAAAACCCTAGTCTCTCTTCCTCCCCTCATTTCTTCCATAGCAGCCGCATGATACTAAAAAGAGAAAACTAAGATAATTTTTTTTAGGGATAAAGCAAAAATGGTCTCCGGGTCAGGGATCTGCGCAAAGAGGGTAGTGGTGGACACTCGCCACCACATGCTGGGAAGATTGGCTTCCATTCTAGCCAAAGAGCTTTTGAATGGACAGAAAGTTATGGTGATCCGATGCGAGGAGATTTGTCGGAGTCCTTTTCTTAATTCAATGTAAATTCTGCTGCAATCCAGAATAAGAAACCCCCTAGATTTGAGGCAGGAGATTCAGAAGCAGAGCTCGACATGCTCCTTGACTCGTTTAGTGATCCAAAGATTCTTAAATTCGCAGTCTTGAAAGAGGAGCCTAGTTGCATATCTAATACGTCACAAGCAGACGCTTCAACTTCATGGTTGATATATGAGGAATTTGTTTTCGCTCCTGTGAAAAAAGGCCCCCCGAATTTATCTAAATCGGCACTAGCTGTTGATCTTGATGATTCGTTAGACGACATACTAAAGGAAACATCCAGTCGGATCCACCAAAACTTTGCAACACGGTGTTACGAAGGAATTTGGAATTAAGGAGCAGAAGAGAATTAAGATAAGGAAGAAACAGTTTTGGTGATAAACTCTGCTTTTCATTTAATCCATTCAGGCTATATATAGTCATACAACTAGTAAAGAAATTAACAACAATACAAATAAACAAGACCCATTATGCTAAAGAATAGCACCCACTCTGCTACCCACTACCCAAAGCTTATTCTAACTCAACAAATAAGGATTGAATCAGACCATCACTACCACTTCCCATCTTGTTGCCACTACTAGTACGTGTATAACATGCTACTGCCAAACAAAGACTAAATCAAACAAACTAGACCACGTAGCCACTTTCTAACATGCTACTGTTGTACTCTTTTGTGTGCGCCAGATATGTATCCAAAGTGACACATATCATTCCTCCCCACTTAACACTACTAAAAAATCGACTTATAGCTACGGTCGCCGACCGTCGCTATAGGCCAAAAGATCGTCGCTAAAGGTTTTAACGACGGTCGCCGACCATCGCCATAGAAGCCGTCGGTAAAACATTTAGCGACGGTCTTTTTGGTTTACAAATGACGATCGGCGACGCCACATTAGAGGGACATGAAAAAAATCGTGTATATGTCTATAACGACGCTCGGCGACCGTCGCTATAGGCCTGTGTTTTATAGAACACTATAGCTACGGTTGATGACCGTCGCTATAGCCTTTTTATATTTAAAAAAAATTAATTAATAATACAAATTTATTCAACAAACACAAATACAATAAAAAAATAAAATATACAAAATATTAAATACATCATTTAAAATTATTCACATTACAACATTACAAAATGAACCAAGTTGCTATATTTTCAAGTATAGAAAGTGGCAGTGATCCTTCTTAGGAAGCCAGAACTTTCTGAACCTCAGTGGTGACCTCTTTTGGAGGTTTTTCTGCAGGAAGCTGCGCAACAACACCCTTCTTGGCATAGTAATCTATAACATGCACGCAGCACACATTCAAAACATGTTAATATACAAGGAATTAAATAAACCACACATTCAAAACATGTTACTTTGAACAGACCAGC
Organism: Panax quinquefolius; assembly: GCA_020205615.1. Taxonomy (NCBI): domain Eukaryota; kingdom Viridiplantae; phylum Streptophyta; class Magnoliopsida; order Apiales; family Araliaceae; genus Panax; species Panax quinquefolius. The sequence goes on along the minus strand of CM035162.1, from coordinate 40,148,868 downwards.
TATATGAAACTGGCGAGTGGTGACTATAGGAGTTTCAAGTATGTACATAATATCAAGCGGTTAAAGATCTGTGAAGCCTCCTCAGTATGACAGAAGAGAATAAGAAAGACGGAAAAACTATGTGTTAAAAGGGGGAGATTCCAACCCCAAAATAAATACACGGTTAAGTTCCAAGGACAGAATTAGATCAATTTGTCAGAACAGCTAAAAAACAAGTGGACCAAACCATCATCATCATCACAAATAAAGAAGAGGACATACTCATTCAAACAATTAAAGTCAACAGTCTGCCATCATATGTAATACTAATTACAAAAAAACAAAAGCAAAAAAATCAATTCGGAACTAGTAATAATCATTACATTACTGCTTTATAATTAACAAATAACAACAAAAGCTATGTTAGACAAATTAATCTCATAATTATCAATTAACATCAATACATCCATAAACACATGTATATATACTATAATTCACAAAAGAAAAAACACCCAGAAATCAAATTCCAAAATTCAATAAAATCATCGCATATTACAATAACCCAGAAAAGAAAGTGAATCAAAAAAAAAATCCATTCTACCTTTTTGATAGCTATTCTTCTTATTGACCCTCCATAAATACTTTCTCCACCTCATGATTATGCTCAATTTGTTAACAAATCAATGATTATAACTGATAACAAATTGAAGAAAAAGCGCATGCACGCCTACATACTTAGATTTTGACCAAAATGGCATATGTGAAGAGCCTCCAAACTTGATGATCCTAAATGAGCTAATGCATTTTATTTATTTTACTTACAAAAATATTATGTTTCTAATAAGACAACTCATCATTTTAGTTAGCTTCAATACATCACAAACTAGTTATTAAAGACGACCAATTTGGGACACAGATTTGGTAGAACATTTGGGAACTCTAGCTAGAATACTTCTGATGTGGTAAATAAATATATATGTCCATGCCACCGCCTAATTCTTCTGAGAACTAACTGAAAATATTAACAATTAAGGCAGAGACAATGTAGTTATGTGGGACATATTAAGATACCTTGCACATCTCAGTCTTAAGGAACATGGTCACTAAGATGAAGCATCCGACACTGCACATGAGCAAAATAGGACCATATTTCTAGACTCCCTCGGTTCAACTTTGATTACCATGGTTTTAAATTATGTTCGCGGGATTGATTTTAAGCAATTCCAAAAAACAAACATTTAGAAACCTGAGTAAAAATGCAAAGGCAACCTTTGGCCAACATTTTAGGAAAACTTTTCAATAAAATAAAGATAATACAGAATTCTAAAGATAATACAAAACTTTTATATGCAAAGAAACCAAACTACATTACTTGAATCAAGAGGAAAACAACTTACTACAAGAGCTTTAGCTGAATCTCCTTCTGTCAAAATCAAGGTGCATACTTTATTTTTGTCCAAACCCACATCAAAATTTACTGTTCCCTTCCCCCCTGCATTGCCACTGGCATAAATTGATATACAGAATAAACTAGCAATGAATTAATTGATATGCTAAAAGACTTAAGGCCATAAAGTGTCCATATAGGGGACTGAGCTGCTGCCGTTCAGTGTTTATAATTGGCAGCTGCCTACGGAATTTAGTACAACTACATTAAGCAACAGTTTTATTACGCAATCAGTTATAACAAAGCTTAATTACACAATCAGTGATAACAAAGCTTTGAAGCCTGACTTCATGTACGCAAATGTACAACATTTGGCTGTCGTTTGTTCTCCGCCCAGTGGAGCAAATTGCCCAAAATGTAATTTGTACCTAAAGTTGGTTCATGGACAAGAAAGTTTTTTTATCACTTGCTTCCCTTGTCTGTACTATCATTTATGTGTATGCAAACTACTCTAAATATCTGCCTAACAATTACAATTTTTAAGATTTGGGGCATAATTTTGAGTACTCTTGTTTTAACAAATAAAGTTTCTGGCTAATGTATGTACTCTTGTTTTAACAAATAAAGTTATGTGTATGCACACACTACACTGACTATCAGTATAACTTAAGGTTTTAAGCTTTGGTGCATAATTTCGCACTGCTCCATGCTATTGAAACATTTGGCAAGGTACTCGCCTTGTTGAGCAGCTACCTATATTATTACAATCCCAAAAAAGAAGATATATAAGGAACCAGTAGGAAACACTATAAGCGGAAAGAGCAACTATGAGTTACCTGTGTTGTGGCTGGAAGATTTTTCATCTGTGAATCCACTTCAGAGAGAGCTGACTTAAACATCTCGATGTCCAACTCTTTTTCTGCCTGCGAACTCTTCAACAAATGAACAAAATTATTCAATTGCTTCTTCTTCAAGTGCATCTCCACTTGAGGATATCTTTCAATGATGTCATTGATGACTTCAGTAAAATCTTCCACATTAAGGGTACCCGATTTATTCTTGTCTGCCTTGTTAAAGATAGCAGCAATATCCTCCTGAAATCAAAAAATAAAAAATAAAAAATAAAGTGAGAATTACCATTCAAATACATTAAACTAAAAAATATATAAATATGAATCAAAAACTTCCCCACTAATCCAAATTTAAATGGTTAAATAAATAGTTCATGTAATTTTGTTGTTATTTCTGATGAGAGTTTTGGAATTAGGTGATTATGTTTTGTAACTGACACTCAACTTGATGAACTAGAAAAGTTCAATTAGTGTTCAAATTTACTATGGCTGTAAATTGAAAGATTTCAAGTTACCCAATTCAGTTTTGTGGGTGCCATCGACTATCAATGTCCGTAATATATTCACTACAATAAAAAACAAAATATCAAACTTGGGTTTATTTAATTATTTTGAAAGAGTCAGATTCTTCTTTATGAGAAATGCTAATAAAGAAATGGTTGAAAGGGAAAAACATAACTCTTCAGTATCATCTGTCCGAAAGGTAATTTTTGAACAATAAAATGGTTGAATGACGAAACCACCACCGCCACCAATAAAAGTGTTGAACCGACAAAATCACCATTAAATGTACTCCTGAGATGTTGGGATAAAACAATTCAAATTTCTTTTTTTTTCAAACAGGAAATTGGTAGGGGGGTTTAGAAGAAACATACATACCGCTGCTTAGGAGAAAACATTTACTCCATGATACATAAATTTCAAACAGGAAATTGATAGGGGGGTTTGGAAGAAACATACATACCGCTGCTTAAGTGGAATAGAGCAAGTCTACGAGATGGGTTATAAGCACAAGGAAGAGAAACACCAGTCCCTCTTCTTGACAATTTAAGGAGAGAGAAGATAGATACTGATGACAGAGAAACCCGACCAACTCGATCCGTCAGCTGTTAAGATCACTGTTAGCCCCGACTCCATCAGCCGCGTCACCATCGCATATCCTATACCCTTGTTTGCTCCAGTCACGATCGCCACCGTCTCCTTGGACCACCATCTGCACCAAAACCCTAAGTACTACTGCACCGTGTGAAGATATTGAAATGATTTGGGAAAAGTGGGAGGGTTTTATTTTTAAAAAACCTCTATACCGACCGTTCCGTGCCGACGTCGCTATATATACCCTATAGCGACGGTTTCGTGTCGACCGTCGCTATAGCTCGTTGCTATATGTCGAATTTCTAGTAGTGTAAGGATCCTTGTCCACAAGGATAAAATCAGGATAGGACTTGGTAAAGCGCCACTCATTTTCCCAGTTGCGTCAATTATTTGGTGCACCCACCCATTTCACCAAGATTTCAGACTTTGGACGATATTTCCCCTTACTGATCACACGTCGATTTAAGACGGCTTCAGGTTGTGGAAGGATGATTGAAGTATCGGAGACAGGGGGAAGTTGGGAAGAAGTAGGAGTGACTGACCCCAAATGCTTCCGTAACAAACTGACATGAAACACGTTGTGAATTTGAGAACCAGGAGGCAAAGCCAATTTGTAAGCCACAGAACCCACCTTTTCAATGACCTGATATGGTCCAAAGAAACGCGGTGCGAGCTTCAAGGAGCCCCGAAAAGCTACAGAAGTTTGTCTATAAGGTTGTAGTTTCAAATACACATAATCTCCCACAGCAAACGAGGCATCGCGCCGATGTTGGTCCGCTTGACATTTCATCCGATTTTGAGTCTGCAGGAGGTTGTGTCGCAGCTCGCGCAGAATGGCATCGCGATCACGCAGATATTCATCCACAGCTTGGACACAAGAAGTGCACGAGTACGTAGGCGATAGCCTTGGAGGCGGAATGCCAGTAAAGCCGCTTGGAAGGAGTCGTCTTGGTAGAGGAATGAATGGAGGTATTGTAGCTAAACTCGGCCCAGGGAATCCATTCTAGCCATTTTCGTGGCTGATCACCAGCAAAACATCGTAAGTACTGCTCCAAAGTTCGATTTACAACTTCAGTTTGTCCGTCAGACTGAGGGTGGTAACTGGAGCTTATACATAACTTGGTTCCCTGCAGCTGAAACAATGTTTGCCAAAAGGAGCTGATGAATACCTTGTCTCGGTCACTAACAATTTATGTCGGAATACCATGTAGGCGAACCACGTTGGCGACAAAGGCCTTGGCAATAGTTACAACCGTAAAAGGGTGTTTCAAGGCTATGAAGTGAGCATATTTTGTTAGACGATCGACAATGACCATGATGGCAGTGTATCCATTAGAAGATGGTAACCCCTCAATAAAGTCCATTGAGACATCGACCCACATTTGGTGAGGGACTGGCAGCGGCTGAAGCAACCCCGCTGGCTTCATACAATCGGTTTTGAACCGCTGACAAACATCACATTGCTGTAGAAATTCCTTCACCATTCGGCGCATGCTAGGCCAAACAAAGTTATGCTTGATACGGGAGAGTGTCTTATGAAATCCAAAATGCCCACCAATAGAAGAGGAATGGCAGTCAACAAGTATCTTTGGAATCAAGCTGGAGGTGGGGCTCAAATAAACTTTGTCGCTTTTGAACCATACTCCATCATGTTGAAGCAGCTTGTGGCCCGATTGGGAAGTGCTTTTCTCTATCAATTTTTCATAAAATGAGTCATGTTGGATTTCCTTTTGTAGTATTGACCACCAATCTGCATGTGGCATAGAAAGTGATAAAAATTGGAATTCAACTACACGTGACAAGGAATCTGCACCTTGGTTTTCAGGCCCACGTTTATATTCAATTTTGTAATCATAACCAAGTAGTTTTGGCAGCCAACGCGTTTGTGCCGGTGTAGTAATCCGTTGCTCCAATAGGTACTTGAGACTTTTTTGATCTGTGCGGACAGTAAATGATTTTCCAAGCAGATATGGACGCCACTTCTTGATTGCTTTGACGATAGTCAACATTTCCTTCTCGTAGGTGGATAATGCTAAGGTTGAACCTTTCAATGCTTCACTAAAATATGCCACTGGTTGATTTTGTTGTGTAAGAATTGCGCCAATTCCAAGTCCGCTAGCATCGCATTCAATCACGAATGGTTGAGAAAAATTAGGAAGGCATAGAGTTGGTGGGGAAGTCAGTGCCTCTTTCAATTGTTTGAAGGCCATCTCTGCTGCCTCATTCCAGTGAAATCCTCCCTTGCTTAAGAGGCGGGTCAAAGGGGACGCTATACATCCAAAATTACGGATAAACTTCCGGTAGTAGCCTGCTAATCCGAGGAACCCAAGAATTCCTTTAGCTGTGGTTGGTGTTGGCCATTCTATGATAGCTTGGATGTTGGTTGGATCAACTAACACGCCTTGATCCGAAATAATGTGACCCAAGTACTTAATATGTGAAACACCGAATTGACATTTCGACTCTTTTGCAAACAAATTGTTAGCTGATACGATTTGGAGAACAATTTGTAGATGTGTGAGATGGTCTTCCCATGATCTTGAATATATTAGAATGTCATCAAAAAAAAACCAAAATAAATTTCCGGAGATAGGGACGAAAGAGATCGTTCATGAGACTTTGGAAGGTTGTTGGTGCGTTAGTGAGGCCAAAGAGCATCACAATAAATTCGTAATGGCCTTCGTGTGTCCGGAATGCTATTTTAGGAATGCCAGCTTCGTGCACTCGAATTTGATGATATCCAGACCGTAAGTCCAATTTAGAGTAGAATTTGGCTCCATGGAGTTCATCTAATAGCTCATCGATAACGGGAATTGGATATTTATCTTTAACTGTGATGTCGTTCAGAGCTCGATAATCCACACAAAATCGCCAACACCATCTCGCTTTCTTTCTTATGAGAATCGTGAAGAGAACGAAGAACATTACTTGGTCGTATCAAACCAGTTGTAAAAGCTCTTTACCATCTTCTATCTCGGTTTTACGGTAATAAGGGTATCGATATGGCCTCACACTCTCCTTTGGTCTCAAGGCTTTCAATTTGCAATGGGACACAGTGGTCATGTAACCGCTTTGGAGGCAAGGTGGTGGGTAATTCAAATACATAGGAGAATTTTGCTAGGAGTTGGCCTATCTTAGATGGGTATGACTTTGGTTCGCTGTTGCTGCTGCTGGAAGGAATTATTTGGAGTAATAATCCAGTGCCCTATAACCCAGTGGATTCCTTGTTAGATAAAGCTTCAATGCTATTTCGTCCCAATCCTTGGAAGGTGTGGGAGGTTCCTTCTACTTTGAAGTTCATGGTGAGCTGCTTGTAGTCCATCTCAATGGGTCCAAGAGTCTCAAGCCATTGTACTCCTAAGACTAGTTGGCATTCCGCGACCGGAAGAATGTAGTAGTCGGCAGTGACGGAATATCCTTGAATGGTGAGGGTGAGATTGCGACATAGTCCAGCACATTCTATCTTCTCACGGTTAGCCACCATTACTTCAAATTTCTTATCCCGGATCACTGGTAACCCAAACTTAGAGACTATAGCATGATCAATGAAGTTGTGCGTACTACCACCATCTATTAAAACCATAACATTCTTGTTTTTCAGCTTGCCCATAATGCGTATGGTTTGTGGGTGTTCGGTACCCGCAATTGCATGAAAAGAAATTTCTGGTATAACTTCATGATATTCTTGTTCCGGGTGAGTGCCTTCGACATCCTCGGTGTTCATATGAGGTGAATCCTCGATCATGAATAATTGCGGTCGTTCATAACGATGGCCAGCAATGAACTTCTCGTCACAATAATAACATAATCCCTTCTCTCGTCGTTCACGTGCCTCTTGATTGGTGATTCGGCGGAATGTTGCTGGTTGAGCATCTAAGCTTTGGTTACGCTGGGTTGGTGGAGGTCCTAGCACACCAGCTGTGGGGTTGAGTGATGCCTTTGGTGTCAATGAGGATGGTTGGAATCGAGTTTGCTGGGCTGGCTTCCTCTGCAGTAGGTTTCGTTCCTCGATCAGCCTAGCCACTCCTATTGTATCCGCCAAGGTTCGGGGTTGTTTAATTTTTACATCTATGCGAATTTCGTCTCTAAGTCCCCGATAAAACAACCAGATGAGAAAATTTTTGGGCGGTGCCATCAACTCGGTGGAAAGCTTTTCAAAAACTTCTTGATAAGCTGCTACGGTTGTGGTTTGTTTGAGGCGAGTCAGAGCTTCTGACGGGTCTTTGTAGTCGGTTGGACCAAATCGAAGTTGTACAGCCTTGGTGAACTCATCCCATGTGAGTGGTCCACGAAATTTTATCAACCACCCGTGCCATTGCAGGGCGATGCCTTCTAAATGGAAGGAGGCCAGCTGAACTTGTTGACCTAGCGTGATGTTCTTGAAATCAAAGTATTGTTCTGCTTTGTAAATCCAGCCAGTTGGGTCATCTCCGTTAAATTTTGGGAAGGATAACTTAAGGTGTTGATGAGGGTGGTCATTGATAGTGTTAGAACGAGCATTATGTGGGTGTGAGGATTCATCACGTGCAAATGGGTTGGTTTCAGAAGGGCTAGTGTTTTGACTACGGGAGGCTCGAAGAGTTTGCAGCTCGGTTAACACCGCTTGTAAGGCAGCGTTCACTTGATCGAAGCTTGACTCGTGTCGTTCTAAGATCTCATTGACATCGTTACGAAATTCTGCATTGGTTTTGCCGCGAGTGTCCATGGTCGGGACCGGCTTTGATACCACTGTTACGAAGGAATTTGGAATTAAGGAGCAGAATAGAATTAAGATAAGGAGGAAACAATTTTGGTGATAAACTCTGCTTTTCATTTAATCCATTCAGGCTATATATAGCCATACAACTAGTAAAGAAATTAACAACGATACAAATAAACAAGACCCATTATGCTAAAGAATAGCACCCACTCTGCTACCCACTACCCAAAGCTTATTCCGACTCAACAAATAAGGACTGAATCAGACCATCACTACCACTTCCCATCTTGTTGACACTACTAGTACGTGTATAACATGCTACTGCCAAACAAAGACTAAATCAAACAAACTAGACCACGTAGCCACTTTCTAACATGCTACTGTTGTACTCTGTTGTGTGCGCCAGATATGTATCCAAAGTGGCACATATCACACGGTCCCATGAGTTAAGGGCTTCCTCTCTTGATGTAGTATCATCCTCCCCTTCCTCTGGTCCAATTCCCAAGTTCAAACTATTGGATGACTTTGATTCATGGTTAGATACGATTTAAGGGATCTCCACTTGTTTGTTTGTGTTTTCATAACTTCAAAAATTTACAAAAATTATGCTGGTTCTATCTGATGTGGCCTTCCTGATATATATATATATATATATATATATATATATTGGGGAATGATCCATATTCATAGCCAAAGCTAACTTATGAGTCATTATCTAGCCATGTGGTCACTCATTTTATAAGTAATTATTAGTATCCGCATGAACTTCTTAAACAAACGTTGTAATGGTTCTTGCATGTTCTAGGAAAAAAAATTAATATAGAAACGATATTGATTGAAATGGTCCGGCCAGCGTTAGCAACAATAATAACAAATCATTGTACTTATGCATTGGACAGAGGATCCTTTGCAGGGATGCTATCCTACAAAGCCTTCATGAAATGTCATCAAGTGCATTACGTGTTTTGGGTTTTGCCTACAAAGAGGATCCTCCAGAGTTTGCAACATATCTGGGTGATGAAGACCATCCATTTCATGAGCTTTTGCTCAATCCAGCTAACTACTCGTCTTTTGAGAGTACACTCATCTTTGCTGGTTTGGATGGGCTAAGAGTAAGTTACCAAATTATTGTTCATTTATTCTTGTTATTTTTATTAAGTTCTAGTGAGCATTAAGAATATTTTGACTGATGTGTTCTATTAAATTTTTGTTGTCAAAGGATCCACCTCGAAAAGAGGTTCGCTAAGCCATTGAGGACTGCAGAGAAGCTGGCGTTTAGGTTATAGTGATAACTAAAGATAACAAGAACATTGCAGAAGCTATTTGTCATGAAATAGGTGTTTTTGGTCCGAATGAAGACATCAGTTCAAAAATCTTAACGGAAGAGAGTTAATTGATCATCGTGACCAAAAAAGTCATTTAAGGCAGAGTGGAGGGCTCCTTTTCTCTAGGGTGGAACCAAGGCATAAACAAGAGATAGTAAGGCTGCTTAAAGAAGATGGTGAAGTGGTTGCTATGACTGGCGATGGGGTGAATGATGGGCCTTCCTTGAAATTGGCTGACGTTGGTATCGCAATGGGCATTTTTGGAACTGAGGTATATCTCTTAACTCTTATTCTTATTAATTTACTCTAGGTTAATGTAGGAGAGTCTGCATTTTGCAGCAACAAAATTGCTCGCCCATGTAATTTGCTTGTAAGGTTATTTAGCGGAGCCCTTTTATCTCCTCATTTTGCATGAGGATATAGGTTCAAGGCCACACGTTTTCCCCCCTATTTCATTTCCTTTTCTTTTGATCCAACTCAATCTTGAGATCATGTTAATGTAATATACATAGTCCAGTCTTACTGCATTGACATCTATTTGATTCACCAAATTTATTGTGATATACATGACTCCCTAAGTTTAGCTTCAAAGGAATATTTCTTCTCTATTACATAATCGAGTTCTTTGTTGGACGGGATAAAGAAAACCCACGGGTTTCTTATCACCTATGGTGTACATTAGTACCACGTAGCAACTCTATTGTCTTTGTGTATTGATTTTGGCACTAAGTGCCTCTGGTGACCTATTTGTTTCATTTTCCTGACTTTGCTATTATTTTAAATATGTGCAGGAAGATTGCTTCTATGACCTGCCTTACAATACTGGGTATCAAATTTATGTGCTACATTTACGGAAGATAAGGGACGAAATTATGAAGTGTACTCTCTCTATATATGTAGATATATACTTTAATTGAAGAACTGTGGTAGCTTTAGATGGTTAATTGTAAAGATAATGAATGATTATGTAGTGGATGATTTTATTAAGTTAATAATATATTAGTTTTTTGTATTTTTGCCATTATTCGCTATGGGGACATTGAGCCAGCCAGGTACACAAAAAGAATGTCAAATTTTGAGTTGGCAACAATATAATTTGTTACCAAAGCATTGAACAAGTTTTAATATAGCAATAATTTTTTATACATTTAGCAACAAATTTTCGTTGCTAATGGCATTAAAAATATAATAATTGGCAACGAAAAATTAACCTAATAACAACGAAGAGAATATTGTTGCTAATACTAACATAAAAGGCAACATTTTTTATCGTTGCAAATCATATCAACTTTCATTGCACATATAAAGAAACGACAACATATAATGTCGTTGCTTAATCGACGACTTTCGTTATTATTGAAAATAAAAGAACAAACATTTTCGTTCTTTGATTCAAAGATAATATCGTTGCTAAATAATATAATCAAGAAGCGAAAATCGTTACTAAAAAGTTTACATTCGCAACGAAAGCAAGCTTAGGCAACAATTTTCATAATTTACTGAAACGAAAAATGTCGTTGCAAAATGGTGTCAATTGCAATGAAAATGCATGGCCGTTGCAAAAAAAAAAAGTTCATTTCGTTGCCAATTAGCAGGCTTTTGCAATGAAATGGGGTTTTTAGCAACGGAATTTTAATTATTCTGTAACAATACATTTTGTTACTAAAGGATCGATGTCTCTGTACGAAAGTCAAATTTCGTTGCAAATTGTATTACTTTTGGCAACGAAAAAAAAACGTTCGTTGCGGAACAATTAATAACGCTCATTGCGCAACGAAAGACGCAACGATAGTAAAGTCATTGCCACAACCCTTTTGCAACGAAATTTGGCACCTTTAGCAACAAAAATCGGTTGTTGGGTTTGCCCATGCCAAAGCCTACGAATATTTCATTGCAGTTGGCGGATAGGTTAGTCACATATCCGAGAGGCATAGTAGAGGACATTCTAGTTAAAGTGGATAAGTTTATATTCCCTGCGGACTTTATCATTCTGGATTTTGAGGAGGATAAGAACATCCCGATTATCCTAGGGAGACCTTTCTTGGCCACGGGAAGGACACTCATAGACCTGCAAAAAGGAGAACTTACTATGAGAGTCCAAGATCAAGAAATCAAATTTAATGTGTTTAAAGCCATGAAATTCCCTACGGATGAGGAATAATGTTTTAGGATGGATTTAATTGAGCAAATCATCAGTGAAGATATTAGTAAAAGTTTGGTCAATGATCCGTTAGAAACAACTTTATTGGGGGATGAAGAAAATGACGACCCAGAATTTGTGGACTACTTACAGATGTTATATTCTTTGCCACGAGTAAGCCGATTCAGAGCACCGTTTGAACCTTTGCACACTGAGGAGATAGCTGCAGAAAAACTTAAACCGTTATTGGAGGAGCCACTAACATTGGAACTTAAACCACTCCCTAAACATCTTAGGTATGCGTACTTAGGCAATTCAAATTCTTTACCTGTAATTATTTCTGCTGCACTTAACGAATTGCAGGAAGAAAGTTGCTAAGGGTGCTTAGGGAACACAAATCAGCGATTGGTTAGACGATTGTGGATATAAAGGGAATTAGCCCGTCATTTTACATGCACAAGATTCTGATGGAAGATGATGCAAGACCGTCGGTGGAGCATCAACATCGACTTAACCCTATTATGAAGGAAGTGGTAAAGAAGGAAATTCTGAAATTATTGGATGCCGATATCATATATCCGATTTCCGATAGTAAGTGGGTTAGTCTGGTTCATTGTGTGCCGAAAAAGGGGGGAATGACCGTGGTACAGAATGAGGATAACGAGTTAATTCCAACAAGAACAGTGACAGGTTGGAGGGTGTGCATCGATTATAGGAGATTGAATAAGGCAAATCGAAAAGATCACTTCCCGCTACCCTTTATCGATCAAATGTTGAGCAGTTTAGCGGGACGTAGTACTCTTTGTTTATTGGATGGATACTCGGGCTATAACCAGATCACCATCGCTCCTGAGGATCAAGAAAAGACAACATTTACATGCCCTTACGGCACATTTGCATTCAGGAGGATGTCATTCGGGTTATGCAATGCACCTGCAACTTTCCAATGGTGTATGATGGCCATTTTTTCAGATATGGTGGAGAAAAATGTTAAAGTCTTCATGGATGATTTTTCGGTCTATGGAGACAACTTTGATACTTGTCTAGGGAATCTGGTCATGGTATTGCAACGATGTAAGGATACAAACCTTATACTCAATTGGGAAAAATGCCACTTCATGGTTGAAGAAGGCATAATTTTGGATCATAAGGTATCGGCTCAAGGATTGGAGGTGGACAAAGCAAAGCTTGAAACAATCGAGAAACTGCCTCCACCGAGCTCAGTTAAGGGTATTAGAAGTTTTCTGGGGCATGATGGGTTCTACAGGAGGTTCATAAAAGACTTCTCTAAGATTGCAAAACCTCTATGCAGTCTTTTAGAGAAGGATGCTACTTTCAGTTTTACTGCGAAATGCAAGTCAGCGTTTGAATTATTGAAGAAGAAATTAACTACAGCCCCCGTGATAGTCGCACCAGACTAGAATATGCCATTCGAGCTAATGTGTGATGCGAGCGACTACGCAGTTTAATGCATTTTGAATAACGCAGAGACAAGGTGTTTCACGCCATATACTATGCAAGCAAAACACTCACAGAGACTCAATTGAATTATACAGCCACGAAAAAGGAATTTCTTGCAGTGGTGTATGCGTTTGAAAAATTCCGGGCATACTTGATCGGGACTAAGGTGATAGTCTACACGGACCATTCGGCGATTCGGTACCTAATAGCGAAAAAAGATGCTAAGCCACACCTTATCCGATGGATTCTCCTTCTTCAAGAATTCGATTTGGAAATAAAAGATAGGAAGGGTACGGAGAATCAAGTTGCCGACCATTTATCAAGGCTTGAAAATCAGGATAAAAAGGAAGAAGATAGATGTGCAATCAACGAGTCATTCCCGGATGAACAACTATTTAGGTTAAATGCAGAATTTTTATGGTATGCGGATTTCGCGAATTATCTGGTGAGTAACATGCTTCCCCATGATCTTACACGACAACAGAAAAAGAAGTTTCTTCATGACGTCAAGTGGTACATATGGGATAAGCCTTATTTATTCTAACAGTGCGCTGACAAGATGATAAGAAGGTGTATCCCCTACAGTGAAGTGCACAACATACTGCAGGAATGCCACTCATCGGCATATGGGGGACATTTTTGGAGTGAACGCACGACGGCAAAAGTGCTTCAAGCCGGGTTATATTGGTCGACATTGTTCAAAGACGCCCACCAATTTGTGAAAACATGTGATAGATGTCAAAGGGTGGGGAACATCTCTAAATGGAATGAGATGCCCCTACAAACAATTCTTGAAGTGGAAATCTTTGATGTATGGGGCATCGATTTCATGGGGTCATTCCCTTCGTCTTTGAACAATCAGTATATTCTACTCGCGGTGGATTACGTTTCGAAGTGGGTTGATGCTGCAGCACTACCATTCAACGATGCCAAGGTGGTCCTCAAATTTCTACAGAAAAACATTTTCACGAGGTTTGGCACGCCTAGAGCAATAATCAGTGACGAAGGTAGTCACTTATGCAATAAGGCATTTACAGCTCTTTTGACACGGTATGGGGTTAACCACAAGGTGGCTACAGCGTATCACCCTCAAACAAGTGGACATGCTGAGGTATCAAATAGAGAAGTTCAGAAGATATTGGAAAAAGTCGTAAATTAGAGTCGAAAAGATTGGTCACTTCGGTTGGATGATGCATTATGGGCATACCGGACTGCATACAAAACACCAATCGAGATGTCACCATATCAACTCTCATGACGGAAATCATGTCACTTCTACCGGTGGAGCTCTGAAAGCACAAGGCCTACTGGGCAATTCAGAAATTGAACTTTGATCAAGCTGCTGTATTAAAAAAGAGGCTACTCCAACTAAATGAGCTCGATGAATTCCGACTTCATGCATACGAGAACGCCAAATTATACAAAGAAAAGGTAAAAAGATGGCACGATCAAAAAATTAAGCATCGAACATTCGAGCCGGGTCAATTAGTCCTCTTGTTCAACTCACGCCTGCGATTGTTCCCAAAAAAGCTTAAGTCGAGATGGTCGGGACCATTCACTATAAAGCGGGTATTTCCTCATGGCGCCGTTGAACTCTACAGTCGTAATCCATTAGAGACGTTCAAGGTCAATGGTCAATGGATAAAGCATTACTGGGGTGGGGATTCAAACTGGGATGTCGTCAACATCACCCTCACCGATACACAGTGAAAACAGGGAGTAGTCAGGCTGAACGACTTAAAATCAAGCGCTAATTGGGAGGCAACCCAATATTTTGTTATTTTTCGTAATTTCGTTTATAATTGTTGGAATGTAGTTTTTATTAAGTATTAGGTAGGTATTATAGAGTAAAAGTTTTGTTGAATCTTTCAATCATACTCCAAGTCATCAATAATCTAACATCTTGCATGTTTATGGTTGTAGGAGGAGTCAAAAGTGCATAATAGCAACAACAGGCAAGAAAAGAAGAAAAAAAATCCTAAATTGGATCTACACATTTTGAAGCCACAAATCTGGAGTCAGGGGGCATGCCCGCCGGGGCTGGCTCCATAAGCCTAGTACCCCCCGCCGGGGCGGGGGTCCTGGATCTTGGACGCATATATATTCGGCAGTTGCCTCACACGAGCCCCACTCTTTCTCCTACACGACAACACTAACTGATACCATTACACCCTATCTCTCGGCCACTATTTTGCCACCATCAAAACCTCATCCCCACTACTAAGACCCACGATTTCCACTACCTTGCCTTCTCAATCAAACAATACACCCAATCACACCACCTCTATATATTGCTCTATCTCATCTCAATTTCTTCACACAATCTGCAACTATTTTTGAATTAAGGCATTCATAGAGGCTGTTGGAGAGCAAGTTCGAGTGATTACTTGGTGCTCCAACTCATCCATTCCAAGTACACCAATTTGCAAGTTCAGGGTTTCAATTTGGGGAGCCTACACCAACTGCACACCAAGTGTTTGAGAAATTGAGTGAACCAAGTGTAAGGGGAAAGTAGTGTATGATAGCGAGTTCAAACATCCGGAAATCAATGGCTTCTCAACCAACACCGAAAGGCCAAAGGGGAAAGAGTTATAGATCCGCACAACCAACACGAACCTATGATCGCTGGAAATTTGTCAGTGCCGCCGCCGCCGACCGGTATGAGTACATGCTAACCAAAGCCCTTACACCGGAGCGGGGATTGGCCCCCGAGGCAAATAATGGGGAGATGATGCCTCAAATCTATCAAAAGGGGTGGATCAAATTCACCAAAAATCCAGAACCTGTTGTGGTTAACATTGTCAAGGAATTTTACACCAACGCTCAGGACAAAGCCCCATTCAACGCAGCGTATATGTGGGTCGCTTGGTTCAGATTCAAAGTCCGATGCAATAAACAATTATTATCAGATGCGGGTACCTCGCCAATGCCAATATGCTCAGCTACATGATTTTGATCTGGACTTTGATGAAGTAATCACATGGATGACAAAGCCGGGAACATTTTGGATAAAAGGTCGGAAGGGAGGTACAGTGTTCCATAGCAAGGACCTTAGCCGGTATGGAAAAATATGGTATTCATTTTTATGCGCTAAATTGCTTCCGTCCCAACACACCTCGGACGTCACCAAAGAGAAGGCGTTGCTGTTGTACGTAATTGTGCAAGATTTCATTATTGACGTCGGGGCTAGTATCTGTTTCTCCATCCGTCGGTGTTTACATGGGAATTTTTCGGATGGCTTGCCACACCCATCACTCATATGTGAGTTGTGTCACAATGCAGGGGTGAGATGGTCCGACGATGAGCCCACACAAATTCTACTCGCTTTGCTTTATTCTAGAATGATAACGCGGTATTCTGTATAGGCAGGAGGCGAGTCACATCCACGAGGTCTGGGCTTTATTTTTCCGTCGGCTTCGGAAGACAAAGTTGATGCAGATGATACCTTGGAGGATGAGGATGAGGCTATGGGAGATCAAAGAACCAAGCAGGTACTGCAGACTGAGGCACTATCCGGTCCACAGTTCCTTGAGTTCCAAAATTAGATGATTGCGCACAACAAAGCAGCACATCGGGAAATGCTGCGATTGTCAATGCGACAAGATCACATCATTAATTCTATGAACGCATCTTTTGCCTCACTCAACACAACCCTACAAAGTTTCAACACGGCGGCTCAATTTCTATATCAGCAACCCGGACCACTGCCGTCATTTCCACCAAGTGATTCTGATGAAGACGAGCAACAACCACCTCCCCAGACTTAGGCGTTTGCAGGGAAGTCCTCATGCACTTAATTTTGATTTTTATCTAATGAGGGCATTGTGTTGCTTAATTTTGGGGGATTTAATTTCTTGTTTGCATGCATATGTTATTTTTGTTTACATTCTAGTTTGCATAGTAGCGTAGGTTTTTGCATAGTAGTCTAGATTATTTTTGATATTGCATTGTTTTCATTTCGGTTATTATCATATATATATATATATATAAATTAGTTACATATTGTGTTTGCATATGTCTAACAGTGCTGCATTTTATGTTATTTGTGGGCCAATGATGAGATTGTGAATAAGTTAACCAATACAATATTGATTATTAGAATTGTGATATAATTTCTGTTATGAATCGAATCTTGCACTTGTTTGAAACTGTTATAAAAAGGTTAGCACATTAATAACATCTTTGTCGACCGGTCAGTTCCAATTGATACATAAATCATTTCTAAAGGATAATGCTAGGGTAAATGAGAAAACGACAAGGATAGGCAGTAAAGGCTAAAATCAGGCAAGAACATAAGTTTGGGGGAGTATATGTGGGGGTACTTAAGCTGAATTTATGAAAATAAAAAACAAAGAGAAAAAGAAAAGGGTATACATTGTGACTAGTCTTGTTTCGGGGCCTTTGTTACTTGAGCAAGTACGCCCGAGGGGATTGTCTTTACACCTAGTGCCCTAAGGTCTTTTATGGTCTGGGAGTCGTTGGTCGAAAGCTCGCTAAGGGGTAGCACTGTTAGCCTAATGGGATGAGACATTGCACAGTCACTTATATATATATATATATAAAAATAAAAATAAAACGGGAAAAGAGCAAAAAAGCCCCCGTGGGAAAAAAAAAGATGAAATAAAAGAAGTATTAGTACCCTGCATGAACCCCTAAATTTGGTATTGCGTAGTTTTAGATTTAGTTGGAATATGCCTATTTTTTGATATTTTTTAAGTTTGCACTGTATGATTCCTTCTAAGAAATTACTTATGTGTTAAATTGGAGTCTGTATCAGTTTTCATAGATGTTGAACACACAAACACATTATATCAGTGATAATTGTTCATGATTTGAGAATTAATATGAAACTGTGGATTGGTTTTGGTAATTCATATTGTAGAGTTGCTTGTTTTCTCTGAGGCCGATGGGATAATTTTGTTTCTGCGATATTGTTAGATTCTAAGGCATTTAGATTTTATTTATTTCATCTCATTGCATTGCATAACATGTAGTTTATTTTGTGCTCGAGGACTAACACATTTTAAGTTTGGGGGATTTTGATAAGTGGATTTAATATACACGAATCGATGTTCATTTCAAGTTTAAATTCGTAGTTATCTTCTTGTTTTGTGTTTGTTTTCACTCGTTTCATGTTCTTTTATGTGTAGGGTAGTCATGGAGGCAAGTGGTGAAGAAAGGCGGTCTTTTGGAGCAATGTTGGAAAAATGCATGAAATACAAAAAATTCTTTAACAGTGGACTACTGCGGTCAGGATGAGCATTCTTTGCCTTGTACCCCTTAGGCCGGGCTATGGGTGCCGAATCTGTAGTCTCCCGTGCCTTTTGAAGCTCTTTGGGACTTGGATTTTAGAGTTTTGTGAGGCGATGGACTCTAATAAGTGGGGACTTGGCCAGAACATTGAGGGAGATAGATATTACGTTACAAACAACAAAATCGATCACGCAAAGCATAATATAGAGATTAATTCCAGGTTTTGAGTGCAAGCTTTGGAGGAGTAATTTGAAGAATTTTTTGTGACGGTTGCAATTCTAGGCTACGTGAACGGTGTTCATCATTATTCTTATCTTTAGTCTTTTATTTGTAATTGTAAGGATGTTTTCGTTAGATTATTCAGTTTTTACTTCATTTGTTATGAACTAATTCACTTATTAGGTTTATGATGGATCTTTGGGTGAAACGATGATTTTATAACTTTGATTTCCAGTTAAATAAAATATTTTCAGTTTATCAATGTTAATTTGAGCGTGAATTTATGAATTGCTTGATCAACAATTTTTTGTGGATTTGAATGGAATCGAGAGAGGATATTCAAATCTAGACTTAGTTAATATTGTGACGCTCCCAAAATAGGTATACAACACCCATTCTGAGTTGTCAAATACATGGTACAGAAACAACTACAACTTTATTAATACAATTGTCGTGCAAAATACAACAACACTTAAACTGTGAGTTTAAATACAAATATTGTCATCTAGACAATATCCACACTCAAATAAGTCCTCATTACAATTATTGATACACTATTTTATAAAATAGTGAGGACTACTAAAACAACTTCTAGAACCATCATTCCACAATTTTAACTAGTACTCGCATTACATTCTCGCGCCCCGAGAAGAAAAATGGAACAAAAAGGAAAAGGGTGAGCTCAACTAGCCCAGTAAAGAACATTATGACTAAGATAACATAGAACAAATTATCGTTAGTCCTCAACAGGGAAAAAATCTAATAGAATACAATTGACAACCAGTTTTAAATCAATATTCGCAGCGGAAATAATAATTCATTAGAAGAGTTAAGTAGAGAATGAAATCTACTATCTTCTATTTATGAATTTGAAAGTTTGTCGTCGATATTTTATCCCTGTAACATCAATCAATATATATCTGGAATCAAATATTCATCTTCGCACTACAGGCCAAAGATATTCATCAGTTGGTCATGTTCATCTAAACACCTGTTCATCTTTGCACTACGGGCCAAAGATATTCATCAGAAATCATTCATCTTTGCACTACAGGCCAAAGATATTCAGTAATATCATCATTTAGGACTGAGGATGATGAAAAATATTTTAAAGGAAACGACTCCAGTGAAACAAAATAAAAAATATTAAGGATTCGTATTTCGGTTTATCTATGTCCAAAAAATAACTCATAAATAATCATAGTGGAGTAAAATTCAAGAATGATCAAAATATGGATACAATCAAAGCTAGTATCCATAATAGATATTTTGGAGGAAAAACAAAAATTTAATTTTTCTGTGAATAGTGTCGTATACGTGAATAGTGCCGTATACGTGAATAGTAACCCCGACACTAAAAGATAAGAATTTCACAAGAAAAATCTTACCAATATCCCGGCATAATGATATTGAAAGAAATAATATCATTTTTTTAAAAAAAAATAATATCTCTTACCTCGAAAAGACAGTACTTCTAAGTAGAATACTGGATATAGAGCTGAAGGGAACTTGCACCATATAGCAACACTCAAAGTCTTAAAATACTCACAAGAATACGCTCCATAATATAGAGAGAGAAAACTTGTGTTTCTGGTGTGATTTTTAATTCTAACCTAAACACCCTATTTATAGGAAAATGCATAGAACACCAAAGCAGAAAATTTAATATAATAATAATATAAATTTTCCAAATCTTCCTATGCACACCACCAGCTGAATTCAACCACTAACACATGTCCCACAAATGAAAAAAACATTTTTCTTAATTAAAATATTTTAAACTTCAAAAATTAATTATTTTGGAACTTCGGAACTTCAATAATTCATAATAAATAGCCCTTTTGTCAGAAAAATTCAAACTACATGTCCTTTCCATAGGAAATTTCATTCTCTACAACTTTGTAAGTTTAAGTTTTTTCAAATTCCAAATAGAAATTGACCGAAATCCACAAACGGACGATTTTACAGGCTATAATCAAATTTCAGTCAAGAAATGGGGTCCACCGACACACAAAACATGTGTTAATCATTTAATGCAACAAAAATACTCTTTCTCCTCATTTACTCATATATCCCACATTCATTGTAAAAAATATCACCATTATTATATTATTAAAATATAATAATATATTTAAATGAATTATTTTATCAGAAAAAAACAAAATATTAATTTTCAAAAATTGTCACATTAAAAATTTTCTCCATCTATATCCACATAAAATCAATATTTTCCTCATCATATAAATCAATAATTAATTATTCATAAATAATATTACAGAATCACAATAATGATAACCAGGCCGTTCTCAGGAAAGAGGGGGCTTTCCAATAAGGATTTCTCCTTACTGACGCGCAATTAGGTGACCAAACCTCTCCTTAGACAAAATTTTCTAGACATTGCCAATAATGTTATCTAATAATATTATTCAGATAATATGAATTATTATTCTCAGATAATGGAAAATATTGTGTAGTGACAATTATTGAAACAACGATAATATAAAATATCAACGTAGCAATTATTGAATCAATAAAATAAAATATTGAGCGATAAGATTACTTGTAACAATTATTGAGTAGTGCCTTCCTACATAAGAATCAATAATTGGTGCAATACCGTGTGCTACTGTGCAACAACGTGTATTACTGTGTTTTAATCACCGGGTATTCAAACAGTATTAACGGTAACAACTACGCCGTTATTTATAAACAACTTATACTTGTCGTTTTCTTTATCCAATCGCTTTTTGTTATGGGGCCCACAAAAGACTGCGCCGTCGTACGAATATTCCCTGACAGGAAAAATATTCCACGACCAAACGAATATTCCCCGACAACAATGAATATTTTATAACCACTTGCTTATTTGAAATATTTACGCATTTTACCCATAACTAACCACATTAATCAATTCAACCCTTACTATTTCAAAATAATAAATAGAGAAATTCAATTTCATTTATAATAAGTTGGGATCCTACAACCTCCCCTCCTTATGAAATTTCGTCCTCGAAATTGACGTACGTACCTGGTGTTTCGAAAAGGTGAGGATACCTCGCTTTCATTTCCGTTTTCAACTCCCAGGTCATTTCCTCTATAGCATGGTTCCTCCACAAAACTTTGACTTGTGGTATGACCTTTGTGCGTAGGACATGCTCTTTCCTATCCAAGTTCTTGACAGGTACCTCCTCGTACATTAAGTCTTCGGCTATCTCGTCTGGTTCTAACTCAATAACGTGGTTCGGGTCTTTCACATATTTACGAAGCACAGATATATGAAAAACATTATGAACACGAGACATACTTGGAGGTAACGCGAGTCTATAGGCCACATTTCCTACTCGGTCAAGAATCTGAAATGGACCAATAAATCGTGGATTGAGCTTTCCTCTCTTCCCGAATCTTGTAACTCCCTTCCATGGAGCAATATGTAACAATACATAATCCCCAATGTCAAATTCCACGTCCTTTCGATGAAGATCCGCATAACTCTTTTGTCGATCCTGTGCCGTTTGTATACGTTGTCGAATTATTTGGATCTTCTCTGTAGTCATTCGTACCAACTCTGGTCCCAACAACGTTTCTTCTCCCACCTCATCCCAACATACTGGAGAGCGACACTTTCGTCCATACAATGCTTCAAATGGAGCCACACCTATACTTTCCTGATAACTATTGTTGTATGAGAATTCCACCAATGGTAGGTACTTATTCCAACTCCCTTTGAAATCTAGGACACAAAGTCTTAATAGATCTTCAAGAGTTTGAATAGTCCTCTCAGATTGCCCGTCCGTTTGAGGATGGTACGCCGAACTGAATCTTAAATCCGTGCCCATAGCTTTTTGCAAGCTAATCCAAAATTGTGAAGTGAATCTTGGGTCACGATCCAAAACTATGGATACTGGCATACCATGCAATCTCACAATCTCATTTACGTACATACGAGCAAGAAGTTCAAGGGAATAAGTCTCTCGTATCGGCAAGAAATGAGCAGACTTGGTTAATCTATCAATAATAACCCAAATCACATTTATACCTTGAGAAACCATGGGAAGACCTGTAACGAAATCCATGGTAATATGTTCCTACTTCCATTTCGGAATCTCAAGTGGTTGCAATTGACCCTTTGGCACTTGATGATCCGCCTTTACACGTTGACAAGTTAAACACCTCGAGATAAACTTCGCGATCTCTCTCTTCATATTGTTCCACCAAAATGTATGTCGAAGATCATGATACATTTTGGTACTCCCAGGATGGATTGCAAACAGTGTGTTGTGTGCCTCCATCATGATTCTATGCTTCAAGTCAGAATCGTTAGGAACAAAAAGTCTGGAGTTGACTCGAAGTATTCCTTCTTCATCGATTCTTGCTTCTGGAATAGCACCTTCTTGCACTTTCTTCTTCATACGCATCAGCTCCATGTCTGTAGCTTGAGCATCTTTAACTTTATCAATTAAAGTCGGTTCTACTTGTATGCTTGATATCATCACGTGGGTACTTGGAGCCTTTATCTCTATCTCCATCCTTTGCAAGTCATACAAAATGGGCCTTTGTGTTAACAACATTGCACTTGTACCCGCATATGATCTTCTACTCAATGCGTCAGCTACCACGTTTGCTTTTCCAGGATGGTATTGGATGGTATGGTCGTAATCTTTCAATAACTCGAACCAACGTCGTTGCCGCATGTTGAGTTCCTTTTGGGTGAAGAAATATTTGAGACTTTTATGGTCTGAATATATTTTTACTTTCTCCCCATATAAATAGTGCCTCTAGATCTTTAGCGCGAAAACGACTGCTGCCAACTCTAGATCATGAGTAGGATAATTCCTCTCATATTCTTTAAGTTGTTGTGAGGCATAGGCTATAACTTTCCCACGTTGCATGAGAACACATCCTAGCCCTTTCCCTGAAGCATCGCTGTAGATAACAAATCCATCCGAACCAGATGGTATTGTCAAAACAGGTGCCGAAATGAGTCTCCACTTAAGCTCTGGGAAACTCTTCTTGCATTCCTCGCTCCATGCGAATTTGATATCTTTTCGAGTCAGCTGAGTTAATGGAGTAGTGATTCTAGAAAATCCTTCCACGAATCTCCGATAATAACTAGCTAAGCCCAGAAAGCTACGTACTTCCGTCACCGACTTCGGTTGCTCCCAACTTTGTATTGCTTTAATCTTCGCCGGGTCAACAGATACTCCATGTTTTGACACCACGTGCCCAAGGAATGCTACTTCCTCAAGCCAGAACTCGCATTTCTTCAACTTGGCATATTGCTTGTTATCACAAAGCCTTTGGAGTACCAGCTTCAAATGGTGCTCATGATCTTCATGACTTTTGGAATATATGAGGATGTCATCAATAAAAATAACAACGAACTGATCCAAATATTTCTTGAATACTCGGTTCATCATATCCATGAAAGCTGCAGGAGCATTAGTCAATCCAAAAGACATGACTAAGAATTCATAATGCCGTCATCAGGAGTTACGAAGGCGTCTTTGGAATATCCTCGATTCTAATCTTTGGTGATGATATCCGAATGAAGATCGATTTTGAAAAGAATTGTGCTCTTTATGGCTGGTCAAATAGGTCATCAATCGATACGGTGGCGGATACCTATTCTTGATAGTGAAATGGTTTAATTCCCGGTAGTCGATACAAAGTCGCATACTCCCGTCTTTCTTCTTTACGAATAAAACAGGAGCACCCAAAGGAGATGTACTAGGACGAATGAAACCGATGTCCAACAACTCCTGTAATTGGACCTTTAACTCCTGAAGTTCAATGGGAGCCATTTGATATGGGGTTTTAGAAATGGGCTTTGTACCAGGTTCAAGATCAATAAAGAATTCAACTTCACGTTCTAGGGGTAGACCGGGAAGTTCTTCAGGAAATACGTCAGGAAAGTCAATAACAACAGGAATATTATTCAAATATGACATGTCTTTATTCAAATCCATAACATGGGCTAAGAAAGCTTGACATCCGTTTTTAATAAACGAATAGCTTTATGACTTGATATAACAGTGATTGATTTTAACGGCTTAGTTTCTTGAATTCGCACAACAGGTTGGTTAGGAATATGAAAACTAACAACCTTACGAAAATAATCAATTTTGGCATGATGAGTAGTTAACTAATCAATCCCTAAAATCACGTCAAATGCAAGTATCTTTAAAGAGATAAGGTCAACAGGTAAGGTGATGGTGCCAACTTGGATCAAACAAGATTTATAAGCGAGTGGATGTGATGAAAGTTTCTCTAATGAGTCTCCACAGATAAATCAAAGTCTAATTTCTTCGGAGTCGAGTTTAAACGTTGAGCACAAGCAGGAGAAATAAATGAATGGGTAGCACCGGTATCTAGTAAGGTATAAACTTCGCATGAATTTATGATTAGCTTACCCGTGATCACCTCGTTTGGGTTCCTCGCATTTTGACCAGTCACGACAAACGCTCTTCTAGGAACCGTTGACTTTGACTTTTCTGGGACAGCCTTTTGAGTCACCATCCCCATTGGACTTGGTTTCGCTACCATACAATCTCGAGCGATATGTCCTTCCTTTCTACAATTATAGCATACCTTGAACTGTTGTGGACAGTTTAGGCTGATATGTCCCTCTTTTCCACATTTATAGCATACGACCGGTGGTTGTTCTCTTCCCTTAAAACCAGTTGCTGCTGGTGTTGACGTCTTCACAGTGTCATTGTAGAATCTCCTCTTTTTAAAATCTCCCCCCGACTCGCTTCTTTTATTTTCATGGCCACGATTACCACCAGAGTGGTTACCGCTTTTGTCCGAATGTTTTCCTCCTCGCTGGTTTTCATTGCTCCGATGACTGCTGCCACCAGTATGACCCTGGTTGTGGTCCCTCGGTTGAACGTACTCGTTATCTCGCTCTAATAATTGAGCCCTGTTTACAACATCTGAATATAAAGAAAATTTATGAGAGATAAGCTATTGCCGAATCTCGGGTTTTAAACCTCTCAAAAACATCCTCGTCATTCATTCCTCATTCTCTACCAAATGAGGTGCAAACCTGGATAACTCAGCGAACTTCGGCTCTTATTGGGACACCGTCATGTTGTTTTGTTCTAATCTAATAAACTCTACCTCCTTCATATGGCGAATACTTTCAGGAAAGTACTTGTCATTGAAAAGTTTCTGAAATGTTTCCCAAGACACGCATCTTTGAGGCGGCGGTGATCACGCTTACTGATTTCCACCGTGAGTCCGCCTCACCACGGAACATAAAGGTGGCGAATGGAACCTTCTGTTCCTCCGTTCATCCCAAGACATCGAATATCTTGGTAATTTATTTAACCCACGTCTCTGCCTTGATCAGATCCGGCTTTCTAATAAATTCTGATGGTCCCAACTCTTTGAACTGCTTGGCTGTGACAAACCTTGAATTGCTATCATTTCCTCATGTATTTTGAACATGAGTCTCCCTCGTCTGGTTTTGCATGAATTACAAAAAGCTTCTAAACATTCCGTCGTTCATCGTCTGCTCAGTGGTGTTGTTTACAGGAGGAATATTGCCTTCCTATTGCACGTTCCCCTGGGTGGTGATTAAAGGTGTCTCCACAGTCTCATTCACTCCACTATTAATATTCTCAGTTGCCATTCTTAAATACTGCCATAAAACAATGGTTAATTAATCAAATTAACATATCACATATTAACCATATTATGACCGACCAATAATTAAGCTTAGGTAGGACACACTAGCGAATGATTTACTCGTCTCTCCCCTCCTAGTTCTATTCCCCGATCTTCGCCAGAGACCATATCCCTAATCTCTGATACCAACTGTGACGCCCCCAAAATAGGTATACAACACCCATTCTGAGTCGCCAAATACATGGTACAGAAACAACTACAACTTTATTAATACTACTGTCGTGCAAAATACGACAACACTTAAACTGTGAGTTTAAATACAAATATTGTCATCTAGATAATATCCACACTCAAATAAGTCCTCATTACAATTATTGATACACTATTTTGTAAAATAGTGAGGACTACTAAAACAACTTCTAGAACCATCATTCCACACCCCGACTAGTACATTTACATTCTCGCCTCCGAGAAGAAAAATGGAACAAAAAGGAAAAGGGTGAGCTCAACTAGCCGAAGAAAGAACATTATTGACTAAAATAACATAGAACAAATTATCGTTAGTCCTCAACAGGGAAAAAATCTAATAGAATACGATAGACAACCAGGTTTAAATCAATATTCGTAGCAGAAATAATAATTCATTAGAAGAGTTAAGTAGAGAATGAAATCTACTATCTTCTATATATGAATTTAAAAGTTCATCGTCGATATTTTATCCCTGTAACATCAATCAATATATATCTGGAATCAAATATTCATCTTTGCACTACAGGCCAAAGATATTCATTAGTTGGTCATGTTCATCTAAACACCTGTTCATATTTGCATTACGGGCCAAAGATATTCATCAAAAATCATTCATCTTTGCACTACAGGGCAAAGATATTCAGTAGTATCATCATTTAGGACTGAGGATGATGAAAAATATTTAAAAGGAAACGAATCCAGTGAAAAAAAATAACAAATATTAAAAATTCGTATTTCGGTTTATCCATGTCTAAAAAATACCTCATAAATAATCATAGTGGAGTAAAATTCAAGAATGATCAAAACATGGATAGAATCAAAGCTAGTATCCATAATAGATATTTTAGAGGAAAAACAAAAATTTAATTTTTCTATGAATAGTGCCGTATACGTGAATAGTGCCGTATACATGAATAGTAACTCCGACACTAAAAGACAAGAATTTCACAAGAAAAATCTTACCAATATTCCGGCATAATGATATTGAAAGAAATAATATCATTTTTAAAAAAAAAATAATATCCCTTACCTCGAAAAGACAGTACTTCTGACTGGAATACTAAATATAGAGCTGAAGGGAACTTGCACCGTATAGCAACACTCAAAGTCTTAAAATACTCACAAGAATACGCTCGATAATATAAAGAGAGAAAGAGAAAGAAAACTTGTGTTTCTGGTGCGATTTTCAATTCTAACCTAAACACCATATTTATAGAAAAATGCTTAGAATACCAAAGAAGAAAATTTAATATAATAATAATATAAATTTTCCAAATCTTCCTACGCACACCACCGGCTGAATTCAACAACTAACACATGTCCCACAAATGAAAAAAAAACGTTTTTCTTAATTAAAATATTTTAAACTTCAAAAATTAATTATTTTGGAACTTCAGAACTTCAATAATTCATAATAAATATCCCTTTTGTCAGAAAAATTCAAACCACATGTCCTTTTCATAGGAAATTTCATTCTCTACAACTTTGTAAGTTTAAGTGTTTTCAAATTCCAAACAAAAATTGACCGAAATCCACAAACGGACGATTTTACAGGCTATAATCAAATTTCAGTCAAGAAATGGGGTCCACCGACACACAAAACATGTGTTAATCATTTAATGCAACAAAAATACTCTTTCTCCTCATATACTCATATATCTCATATTCATTGTAAAAAATATCACCATTATTATATTATTAAAATATAATAATATATTAAAATAAATTATTTTATCCGAAAAGACAATATATTAATTTTTAACAATTGTCACATTAAAAATTTTCTCCATCTATATCCATATAAAATCAATATTTTCCTCATCATATAAATCAATAATTAATTATTCATAAATAATATTACAGAATCACAATAATGACAACTAAGCCGTTCCAGGAAAGAGGGGGTTTCCAATAAGGATTTCTCCTTACTGGCGCGCAATTAGGTTACCAAACCTCTCATTAGACAGAACTTTCTAGAATATGCCAATAATGTTATCTAATTATATTATTTAGATAATATGAATTATTGCTCCGATAATGGAAAATACTGTGTAGTGACAATTATTGAAACAACAGTAATATAAAATATCAACGTAGCAATTATTGAATCAATAAAATAAAATATTGAACAGCAATTACTATAACCATTATTGAGTAGTGCCTTCTTACGTAAGAATCAATAATTGGTGCAATACAAGTGTCTTCTTGTGCAACAACGCGTGTATTCTTCGTGTTTTAACCATTTGGGTATTCCAACAAGATTATCTCAGTAATAACTACGCCAATTATTTATAAACAACTTATACTTGTCGTTTTCTTCATCCAATCGCTTTCAGTTATGGGGGCCTTAAAGATCTATGCAGGTCGCATGCGAATATTTCCCGACAGGAAAAATATTCCACGACCAAACGAATATTCCCCGACAACAATGAATATTTTATAACTACTTGCTTATTTGAAATATTTGCGCATTTTACCCATAACTAACCACATTAATCAATTCAACCCTTACTATTTCAAAATAATAAATAGAGAAATTCAATTTCATTTATAATAAGTTGGGGTCTTACAAATATAGCATGTGTCATGAATTTTGTGAATAGCAGATTCTTGATTATTATTAAGGTAGAGATATGCTTGACATCACATGTAATCAGGGAGAGAACTTTAGCTTAAACCTGCTTTAATTTCAGTTCACATAGAGATATAGTGAGTTGGTTGATTTAGGTGTTTAACTTGTTTCTATCTTAATTGTGGATTTAAGTTAATATGGTATTAGTGCATCGAGAGGTGGCTAGTACTACATTCGCGTTCTTGATTAATAAACTGGGATATTGAATTGAGTTGGAATAAAGGTTTGAAAATCAGAGTGAAGCTTAGGGTGAAATCATAAGTCTAATTCTCCATTAATTGTTTGAAATTCCAGATTTTTATATTTATGATTGTTTCGTGATAGTTTATTTATTTATTAATTTAGTTTCTATAATTTTAAACCATTGAATTGAATAGTTTAATAGAATTAGGATTAATAGGAAATTGATAATTGTGAAGTTAAATTTCTTGTTAATTTGTCTTCGTGGGAACGATACTTTATTCACTACTATATTACTTATTGACCACGTATACTTGCGTGTTTTGCGTACATAGATTTTACCTAACAAGATACTCATTGGTCATAGTGGATGACTATACCAGATTTACATGGGTGTTCTTTCTAAACTCAAAAGATGAAACAAGCTCCCAACTAATCAAGATGTTCAAACTGGTGATGAATGAGAAAGGGGAGAAAATCAAGGCTATAAGGAGTGATCATGGTAGAGAATTCGACTTCTTTGAGATGGACCAGTTCTGCACAGACAATGTCATCAGTCACAACTTCTCAGCTCCACGAACTCCTCAGCAAAACGGAGTAGCTGAGAGAAAGAACAGAACGTTAATAGAGGCAAGAAGAACTCTACTAGCAGCAACCCATTTGCCTGAATACTTCTGGGCAGAAGCTGTCAACACTACATACTACACTCAGAACAGATCGTTTGTGCATCTACAATAAAGAAGACTCCCTACAAGCTATGGAAAGGAAGAAAGACAAATGTCAGCTACTTCCATGTGTTTGGTTGTGCATGCTATATTCTCAATAATGGAAAACAGTATCTGACTAAGTTTCAACCCAAGTCAGACGAAGGAATCTTTCTCGGATATGCCACAGACAGTAAGGCTTACAGAGTGTTCAATAAGAAGACACTAAGTGTTGAAGTCTCGATTCACATCATCTTTGATGAAACAGACTTGGACAAAAATGTGTCTCAAGACACTACGAACGAGGCAGTTGAGCTTAACACCATGATCGTAATCTCAGAAAATGAAATCGTTCAGTCAGGAGAGGAGATCTTAGAGAGAACTATGCCAGACAACGAACCTCCACATCAAGAAGCAGAGCTTGATCTTGAAGATCTCAGACAAGAAGGCATCAGGACAGATGTTCCAACAGGAAACAGATGGGCAAAAGATCACACTCAAGACCTAATTATTAGAGATCCAAATGCAAGAGTCAAGACAAGAGCCGCCACCCAGAATGAGTGTTTCTATCTAAGTTCTGTCACAAATGGAACCAAAGAAGATAGAAGATGCTATGGAAGACTCAAGTTGGATAGAAGCCATGCAAGAAGAACTAAATCAGTTTGAAAGAAGCAAAGTATGAAGATTAGTTCCAAGGCCAAGAAGTCATCTAGTCATTGGCACCAAGTGGATTTTCAGAAACAAGATGGATGAAGATGGAGTAATAACAAGGAATAAGGCAAGACTAGTAGCCAAAGGCTACTCTCAAGAATAAGGCATTAACTACGACGAGACCTTCACACCTGTTGCTAGATTAGAAGCCATCAGGATATTCCTTGCCTTTGCTGCCCACATGAAATTCAAAGTCTTTTAAATGGATGTCAAAAGTGCATTCCTGAATGGTAAACTTCAAGAAGAAGTATATGTGGAGCAACCTCCAGGTTTCATCAATCCAACTCTCTCTAATTATGTCTATAGATTAGACAAAGCCTTATATGGACTTAAACAAGCACCTAGAGCATGGTATGAAACACTAATTAACTTCCTTATTCAAAATAGTTTCACTAGAGGTAAAGTAGATACCACATTATTTCTTAGAAAGCACAAAGACAAAATCCTATTAGTTCAAATATATGTTGATGACATTATCTTTGGCTTTACTGATGAAAAACTGTGCAAGAGATTTTCCAAGCTTATGCAGAGCAAGTTCGAAATGAGCATGATGGGTGAACTGAATTTCTTCCTTAGATTGCAAGTAAAGCAGACTAATGAAGGAATCTTCATAAACCAAGCCAAGTACATTAAAGACTTACTTAAAAAGTATGGCATGGAATCAGCCTCTCCCATGAAAACACCAATTGCTCCAGCAACCAAGCTTGACAAAGATGAGAAAGGTAAAAGTATTGATATAACTCAATACAGAGGTATAATTGGCTCTCTTCTATATCTAACTGCCAGTAAACTAGACATAATGTTTGCAACATGCATATGTGCTAGATTCCAAGCTAATCCTAAGGAATCACACTTAACTGATGTAAAAAGGATTTTCAGGTATCTCAAAGGCACACCTCACTTGGGACTTTGGTATCCCCCTTTGAACTAACAGGATATACAGATGTTGATTTTGCAAGCTACAAAATAGATAGAAAAAGTACCAGTGGCATCTGTCAGTTGCTAGGAAACAGACTTGTGCCCTGGTTTAGTAAGAAGCAAAACTCAGTATCTACCTCAATAGCGAAAATTTGAATACATTATTCTTTGGCATTCTTTGCCGTGCTCAAATCTTGTGGATGAAAAATCAGCTAGCAGACTATGAGTTTGATTTTAAATCTATACCCGTTCATTGTGATAACACAAGTGTCATAGCAATAACACACAATCCTGTCATGCATTCTA
Source organism: Panax quinquefolius (assembly GCA_020205615.1). Lineage (NCBI taxonomy): Eukaryota > Viridiplantae > Streptophyta > Magnoliopsida > Apiales > Araliaceae > Panax > Panax quinquefolius. Next base: position 40,117,130 of record CM035162.1, on the reverse strand, counting down.
GGACTAAGCATATAGAAATAAGATATCATTTTATTAGGGATCATGTTCAAAATGGAACCATATCCTTACAATACATCCATACTAAAAATCAACTTGCTGATATCTTTACAAAGCATCTAGATGAATCCAGATTAAATAAATTGATAAGTGAGTTAGGCATGCTAAATCTACAACCATAAATTTTATGCTCTAGTTTACGCTAACCATGCAAATATAAAGGCTATGTTCAAAATTGTAGAGGTGACTAAAGAAGGAACACGATGGTAGAGCTTCCTTGACATGACAAAAAAGCATCCTGTGATGACAACATTCCTAACAAATTCAAGCAAACCCTCTGATAAGCGCCTCAGAGACAAACCTGATCCTTAATTCATTCTAAGAGGTTGGCCCTCCATGACCTACCTTAACCCAGAAGGAATGCTAAGTCAAAAGTTCATCACAAGGACCAGGACAAACAACGTTCGTAGAGCAGATTCATCAGTGATGATCGTAGTGCAACCTCAACGATCGTAGTGCAACCTCAACGATCACAGTGCAACCTCGACGATCGTAGAACTCTTAAAGGATACACTGGCTCAGGGGGAGCTAATGGCAGATCTGTATTTTCCACATCACTTAAAATTGTGGAGCCAAGCAGGACTGACACATGCCCCACTATGCAGATCGAGAGGAGGGAAGTTACAAGTACAGTTTAAAAAGGTTCTTTTTGAAAAAATACCTCAGAAGTTCAAAAAGCTTATTCCTCTCTCTCTCTACCAGCAGAAACCCTAGCTTTCAGAAACGCTCAACCAACCTCAATGCAAGAAAATTAATGGCGGCTTCAAATATTATCTCTAGTTACCGACTTTGCTTCGACAAGTTCAAGAAAATTGACTCTCAATTTCACAAAATTTTGTCTCTTCTGAAGAAAGTTGCTCTTGAAGAAGCTTTGGGCACCAGTACATGGATCTACCCGAAGCTGGTAAAAGAATTCTACAGCAATGGAGCCTTTGAGAAAGACGTTATCACCATGAGGGTCAAGGGGGAACAAATTAAACTCAAAGTTGAAGATATAAACCTAGCCCTAAGTTTCAAATCAAATGGACTCCTATCTATGGAGGTCATCGACTTTCATGAAGGTCTAAGGAAGATGCATCACAAAAAGTTTTAGACCGTCAAGGGAAACAAGAAGAAAGAGTTTCCCAAAAAATATGAGTTTCTGGCTGACATTGTTGAGAAATGCATATGTTGTAATAGCTCTGGCCGTGACTCTGTCAATAAAGTTCAACTGAAGCTCATGACAACAATCTGCTTCGAGATTCAACTCAACTATGGGACCCTACTCATCGATTGGATTGGGAAGTGGATACTCAGTTCAAAGAAATCAAAGAGCTCTGGAAAGATGCTTTATGGGCGGTTTATAAGCATAATCCTGCAATCAGCACTGGGTGACAAAATTGGGGATAATGAAGGAGAATCTATCAATCCCAACAGAAAGATGACCCAACAGCTGTTTCAAAACTCGGAAAGAAATCCAGCAGAAAATATCAGAATGATGTCTGAATCCAGTGGAAGGACTGGTGAAGCAAAGGAGTCTGGGCTACCAGGAAATATGTCAGTGGTGAAGGAAACTGATGAAGAAGAAGAAATTAACAAAGTGGAACCCATCGCTTTAGTCAAAAAAAGTAAGGGTAAAAGGAAAGTGAAGGCTCAGATGATAGAGGAGCCTCAAGGCTCAACCACTGATGCACCTCAAGAGAGTTCAAGAACTGAAACTTTGAAGAAAATAAAGGGGAAAAACAGCAGTCTGAGGAAGAAGAAGACAGAGCTACCATCTCTCAGCTGCTTAAGAAGGGAAAACGTAGCCATTACCGATCATAAAGTCATTACCGATCGTAGAGTCCATACTTGACATTACTCCAGAAGAGGATGCTGCAACAGCTTCTTAGCCAGATCAAAGTTTCAGAGCTGATGTTGAAGAGAGTGTTGAGGCTGTGGCTCAGCCTAGGAAGACAAAGATAAAACTTATCAAGAAATACATTCTTGTCAATTAAGGAGTATTAAAGGAGGAAGACAGAAGAATTGTTGTTGAGAAAGAGCTACCCGAAGCTATTAACGAGAATACAACTCGGATTGAGGGGGAGCTTTTTAAAGTTCCTGCACTAGAGAATGCTCTAGCTGAGGGGGAGTTGCTTGAAGTTCAAACAGATGATCAAATTGAGGGGGAGCCTTGCGAAGTCTCTATGACAGATAAGACTACAGCTGAGGAGGAATTGCAAAAAGATTATCATGAACCTCCCTCAGTTCCTCAAGAGGTCTTAGCTTCTGAAGATGAAGAAATGGATAGGGTTGAAGCTCTGGAGGTGGAGAAAGCAGAAGAACAAAGAAGAGAAGTGGGGATGATTGATGTGATGAAAATATCAAATGAAGACTGGGAAAAAGAAGAGGATGACGAAGTTGAAATTATCGCAGGAGAGCCAACTACAATAAATTGTTCTCCTATTTACCTATGATGCCCTTTTACGGAGCCCAAATTCTCAACTCCTGGGAGCACATGTTTTAGACCTTCAAAGCTTATCCAGTAATCTCTGTGCTAGCTCTTGGATTCCCAAGAAACCTCATTTTTGCCCAAAAGCTGATCACTAACAGTCCCTCTTCAGAAAATGGGCGTGAGGTATAATCTATTCCCATCTCTTTCAGGGTTAGTCACTGTCCACCATCAATTTTCAACCAATTCTATGTATTGCCAAGATGGTTGGAAGTGATACTTCATCCACTAAATCAATTTCAAGTTACAGAATCCCAACATTCTATAACTGATGAACCAAATATGCCTAATTTTGTGTTGATCCAGACTCCTACCATCTCTCACTCTACGATTATTGATCCAAATCCAATCGTAGAGGCACCTACTCAAATCGTAGAGTCACCTCGACCTAATACTCAACCTCACACACCTTCTCCTCCATCAGATATCCCTTCATCGTCAACCAATAACTATTTTGATCTTGATCTTGCTCTCTATAATATGCAAGATCAATATACTAGAGCCTCTCCTCCAAATAATCAGCAACTCATTGAGCTTATCTCAGATCTTCCTACCAAAATAGAGTTGTCTAAAGTATCTCAGAAGGTGACCAAAGAAATTCAAGAATATCTTGAAGTTCACTCAAACCTTGTTCATCTGAGGCTAACTCATTTGATTGATGCTGCCAACACCCTCCCCAGCAATCTAAGTACTGAGCTTACAAAGAAGCTTATGGAGATCATAAAGGAAATGATTCAGAGTATCAATGAAAGGGATCAAATTCACTTTCAAGCTGCCAAGAAATACAAGGAAGCAGTTCTCCTTCTGCAGAAGACTTAGGAATCTCAAAATGCTCTTATGATGGAAAGTCTCACAATTCTACGAACTTGAATGAAAGAATTCCAAGCATTTTCCATGGGTCAAATGCAACAAACAGAAACAGTCTTTGCCATTCTACAAAAGAAGCAATATCGAACTGATTCTCTGGTACAAGAAAATCGAGAAGACATTTCTTAATCCAGGAATCCGCTCCACGAGCTCGTCCAAGGCATGACTCGACTGTCTGAAGATATTCGAACCCTTGCTCATTGCTCAATCTTCAAGGACAAACTCATTGCTCATTGCTCGATAAAGGGGAAGGACAAAAAGGCAAGGGCAGAGGCAAACTCATTGCTCAATCTTCAAGGAGCCCTCCCTCAAGACAGCCTCGCCATCAGACTCCATGATCCGAACAGTAGCAGCGCCAACCAATTCTAATGGCGCAACCTCTAAGGAGTCGAGGGCCATCTCCTAGCTCACAAGGAGTAACCACTACTGGCCTAAACATGCCAGTTGGAGATCCTACATTCATGAATAGACACGATCATGGAGAATGGCTAAGTCAAAGTGAGATGGAAGACATTGTATGGAGAGACGAAGTCAGCAAAAGAAGGAGAACTGCAGAATATGCCAATCCTCTAAGGAATAAAAGGCAGAAAAAATAGAGATAAGTTGAAATTCATTTCTTATTGATGTAACTAAGCTTTATTATACTATCTGTCTTTATATACATCAATAAATTCATGCTTATTCTCTAGAGATTTCAGCTTCTCACTAAAACACTAAGTCATATTTACTTTCTAGCAAATGCATCTAGAAACTGATGATCATGATACAAATCTCTTTGGTTATGTTAACATCAAATAGGGGAGATTGTTGGGAAATTGCATATTTAAATTTGATGTTGAAAGTAAATATTCTTGTTTATATGTAAGGTCCTTCAAAAAATACATGTACAAGGACTTATTGGTAGATCAAACTTGTTAGGTTAATCTGAGCTTTAATGTTTATCATTCTGTAAATGAATGAATAAAAGAAAAGATCAAAGTTGTTAGGTTGATCTATGTCTTGAAATTTTATAGATAGGCTTCAACAGAATCGTAGTCTGTCGAGCCAGTCAAGAGATTGTAGAAGCCAAGGCAGAATCGTAGAGCATCGAGAAATCGTAGTCTGTCTACTTTGGAGGGCCTCTCCCAGAATCGTAGAGTGGTCCAAACACCTGTCGAGCCAACTCAGAGATCGTAGTGTGCTCTTGGAAGCGTAGAGTCTGCAAGTCAAGCAAGTGAAGATCGTAGTGTACCAGTACTTAAGAGAAATCATTGTTTTCTCATTTACTAGTGTCGAATCAAGCACTAAGGTGGCGAGACACCACGATCATGATCGTAATGTATCATCTGTCTGCATTAAAAGCATCGAGCCTTGTCTATTTGTTTAAGAATAAAAGTTAACAAATGAAGAATGCATTATAGATGTTGAGACTATTGGGAATCCCAATGACACAACACTCATCCTTAGTATATAACAAAGAGACGTATTGAAGAAGTTAAGGAAAGTACTATGGGTCAACAGAAAACACCTTTTTAGGTGTTAGGTGAGATAGCAGTCTGCTGTGTCAATGGGCTAGACAGCAAATCAGAAGATGTACAGAAAGTCTCTATCAGTGCTCAGAAATGTCAAATACAATTAATGCTTAAACGGATGTCTTCCAACAGATGCATTTCTAAGACACCTTATATGCAAAACAAAAGAAGATGCAAGAAAGAAGTAAACATACAACGAAACGATGAAGAACACTTAACGCTCAACTCTACGATCTGAAAAGAAAGCTTGCTCAGCTACTCAGTTCTTTCGAACATAAGCTTAATGGAAACTGAGTAGCCTCATTCAAGAACTCAACTATCTTTAAGTGAAGTAAGAAGTTCCAAGTTAGAAGGACTTGAAGAGTTCTAAGTGAACTGAGAAGTACCAAGTCTGCTGGACTTGAAGAGTTCTAAAGTGAACTAAGAAGTTCCAAGACTGCTGGTCTTGAAGGAATATGTGAGATTCAAATATTGTAAAGATATCCTTAGTGGATTTCTTACCATAACTGGTTATCTCATATTAACTCACTTTATCTTAAAGGGAAAGCAAACAAATCTCAAATTCTACTATGATTAAATCATTATCAAAACTGATAAGTATTTTGTAAAAGAAATTTTAAAATATCTATTCAACCCCCCCCCCTTCTAGATAACTATTGTGCCTCTGGGAACTAACATTTTCACGCATTTTAGTTCTATTCGGCAGGATACAGGTTTGGGAACTGAATTGGTGGCATTTGAGGATTAAATGATGAAATTTATGGCTTAAAGTGAAGGAATTAGAGGCTTGAGGATGCAGTAGTGAAAGACTAGAGAAAGTTGCAATATTGTCCCACAACGCGGTCACGCCTAAGAAGAGCTAGGGTGCAGTGCGGTCGCGCCTGACCCCAGTTGACCAAGTTATCTGCCAGACAGCGCGGCCGTGCCTATTGCAAGCTTAGGGACAGCTCAACCACGCTAGATCGACTTTGACCAGCTTTGCCTTTTAACTTAAGTGATGCAATTGAGTTGTAATTCACGTATTCTTTTTAGAATTTGATCAAGATTTGTAACATACTTATAAATAGGACCTTTTGTTAGTTATTAGAGGGGAGAATCATATATTAGAATATCTCTCCTTTTAATTTTAAGAAAACCCTATATTAAATTAAATTATTGGAGAATTGAAGCAATGAGAGTAGCAGGAAGTTTCAAGATAAAGACATAAAAGAAGATCAGGATTGCTACAATAGTTTTTATTCTTTCTCTTTATCTTCTACTTGTATTCATCATGCTATATTACTTGTGGATATTGGCTTTTAATTAAATGATTATGAACTAAATTTCTATTTAAGGCTACAATGGATCTTATTGTCTAACTGTGATTGACATGCTTCCAAGTTATGTTATAAAAAGTTATTCATGGGTTGTCTATTATGATTTGTACTAAATTGATTAATTATCTGGTCAATGATTACCGTGATAACTTATATGAAATTGAGAAACGGATTATAGGTTTAGATCTGATTATAATAGCATATGTTTATGTTTTCTGCATGGTGTTGGAATTCATAATTTATATTTAGGATAGAGATATACCTATGCATCGCATGTAATCTTGAAAAGAACTTGTGCTTTAAATCTTTTTTAATTGTAATTCACATATAGATATAGTGGATTAGTTAATTAAGATGTTAATCTTAATTCTATCATCTGTGGATTTAAGCTGATATGAGTATGATGCATTGAGAGATAGTCATATTTACTTATGTGTTCTTGATTAACAATTCAAAATAATTAATTTGGCTTAATTGGAAGTGTGTTGATCTAAGTGAAGCAATAATTGAAATTGTAGTCTTAAGTTTCCTTAATTTAATTAATTCTCGTGGTAGTTATTTTTAATTTAGTAGTAATTAATTTCATAGATTTCACAACTTTGATCACGTGTTTAAAGAAACTGAGATAATATAAAGATTGGTGTTTGTTAGATTAAAAATTAGTTTAATTTTCTCTGTGGGAACGATACTCGACTTATCACTTTATTACTTGTTGACCACGTATACTTGTGTGATGGACTTAAAAAGATTTTAGCCCCAACAAGTTTTGTGCATCGTTGTCGGGGAGTATTAAATTGTTTTTATTACTTTCAATATTAGTTTTACTTAAATCAGTTTTAGTTAAACATTTTTCTTTCCTTTTTGTTACTTCCTATTTCAGGTGATTTTGATCGGTGTATGCAAACTCGATCAAAACAATTGGAACTTGAACCGTTTATGGACGACATTGAAAGACGTTTTTAGCGGTTATTGAAATATTGTAAGGAAACAAGGGACAAGATGGTAAACGAGGCTCAAAAATCACTAAAAGATTGTGTTATGCCTAAAATTGGTGAGATTTAATCAAGCATTACGAGGCCAACCATTGCTGCCAACTCCTTTGAAATAAAACTGGGGACGATTCAAAATTCGGTACGTTTTGGGGGTTTGGCTAATGACGACCTGAATGAACACTTGGTAAGCTTCTTAGAAATCTGTGATACATTTAAATACAACGGGGTAACAGATGATGCAGTAAGACTTAGGTTATTCCTATTCACACTACGGGATAAAGCAAAAAGTTGGTTACATTCACTACTATCGGGCTCTATAACTACTTGGGATGACTTGGCACATAAATTTTTAGTAAAGTTCTTTCTACCAGCGAAAACTGCTAAAATGAGGAATGATATTACTACCTTTATGCAACAGCATGGGGAATCTTTGTACGAAACTTGGGAGAGGTTTAAGGAATTGTTGAGAAAGTGTCCACATCATTGACTTCCCAAGTGGCTATAGGTTCAGACATTTTACAATGGATTAGGCAGTAATACTCGGACAAGCATTGATGCCACATCGAGAGGAACACTCATGGCCAATAATTTTGACGAAGCATTTGATTTGTTAGAGACCATGGCAGCCAACAATTATCCGTGGCCAACTGTTAGGATGAATCAGCCGAAGGTAGTAGGGGTATTAGAAATGGATGTAATAAAAACCCTAGCAGCTCAGATGTCCGCATTATCAAAGAAAATAGATGCAATTGCAGGGGAAAATATTCAACAGGTAGCATTTATTTGTGAGCTATTTGCGGGATCGCATCCGACTGAGCAATGTGATATAAATCTAGCATCAATCCAGTTTATGGGGAGTTACAACCATCCACCGAATCCATATCGGAATAGCTATAATCCAGGGGCGAGGAATCACCCTAACTTTTTGTGGAGCAATAATCAAAATCAGTAGTAAGCTCCACGACCATCGTGTGACGCCCCCAAAACAGGTATACAACACCCATTCTGAGTCACCAAATACATGGTACAGAAATAAATACAACTTCAGTAATACAATTGTCGTGCAGAATACGACAACGCCTATACTGTAAGTTTGAATACAAATATTGTATACTACTGAGTATACAAACTCAAAAGGAGTCCTCATTACAATTATTCAAACACTATTTTACAAAAATAGTGAGGACTGCTAAAACATCTTTCTAGAACCATCACTCCATACCTCGACTAGATCCTGGTATGTTCTCACCTCCTAAGAAGAAAAATGGAACAAAAAGGAAAAGGGTGAGCTCAACTAGCCCAGTAAAGAATATTATGACTAAGATAATATACAACAAATTATCATTAGTCTTCAACAGGGAAAATATTGATAAAATATATTTGATAACAAGTTTTAGATAAACAACTGCAGCGGAAACAACAATCCATTAGAGGAGTCAAGTAGAGAAAGAATTCTACTATCTTCTAAGATTTAAAAGTCCATCATCAATATTTTATCCCTGTAACAAAAATCAATATTCATCTTTAATCAAATATTCATCTTTTCACTACAGCCAAATATATTCATTTGTATCACCGATTGGTCATGTTCATCTCAACACTGTTCATCTTTTACACTACTACCAAAGATATTCATTAGGTAATCATTCAACTTTTGCACTCTGGGCCAAAGATATTGGGTGATATCATCATTTAGGGTGAGGATGATGAAAAATATTTTAAAAGCGAATCCGGTGAGATAATAGAACAAATATTAGGATTCAGTATTACAATTTTATCCAAGTTCAATAATACTTCATAATAACTAATTTTGAAGCAGAATTCAAAAATAAAGATCAAAACATGGATACAATCAAAGATAGTAACCATAATAGACATCTTGGACAAAAAGAAGAAAATTTCATTTTTAAATTGAATAGTACCCGTATTCGTGAATAATGGTAAGTATAAGTGAATAATAGTATCGTGAATAAGTAACCCAGACACAAAAAGTTCTAAATTTGATAAAAAGTTCATACCAACATTTTGGTATAATGATATTGAAGAAAATATCATTTTAAGAAGAATATAACACCCCTTACTTCAAAATAACCGTATTTCTGACTGAATTTCGGATATAGTATTGATAGAAACATGCACTGAATAACAACTCTCAAAGTATCTAAATACTCACAAAAATACGCTCGATAATCTAGAGAGAAAGAAAACTTGTTTACGGTGTGATTTTCAATTCTAACCTAAGCCTATTTATAGGAAAAATCTTTAGAAACGCCATAGGAGACTAAATAATAAAAATAATATTATTTAATCAACAAATTTCTACGTATGCTTTAAACAAGTCTAGCATGCCTTCTTTGAAAAACAAACCGGTGACCCACATGCTTGAAAAATCAAAAAGTGGGTCCCACCCATAATTTAATAAAAATTATTTTATTTTCTGAAACTTCAGTAATTCATAATAAATAGCCCTTTTATCAGAAAAATTCGAAACTCACATGTTTTCATAGGAAATTTAATTCTCTACAACTTTGTAGAAGAAAGTTTTTCCAAATTCTAATAAGAAAATCCCTGAAATCCACAAACGGATGATTTTTAATACCTCCAATATATCCGACAAAATACTGATAAAATACCTAAGTATTAATTATTTCATTTTTATCCATATAAAATAGATATATCCAACATTTATATCCACAAAAATAAATATTTCTTTATCATATGTATCAATAATTAATTATTCACAAATAATATTACAGAATCACATTTATGACAACCAGGCCGTTCTTAGGAAAGAGGGGGCTTTCCAATAAGGATTTCTCCTTAATGGCGCGTAATTAGGTGACCAACCCTCTCCCTGACAAAACTTTCTAGACATTGCCAATAATGCTATCTAATAATATTATTCCAAATAATATGAATTATTGATCTGATAATGGAGATGATGTGCAGTAAAAATTATTGAGCAACAATAATATAAAATATCAACACAGCAATTATTGAATCAATAAAATAAAATATTGAACAGTAATTACTGTAACAATTATAAAGTAGTGTCTTCTTACGTAAGAATCAATAATTCAACAATATTTATGCAATACAAGCGTCTTCTTTATGCAACCACGCAGTATTCGTATTTTAACCATCGGGTATTCCAACAGCGTTAAAGGTAAAAACTACGTCGTTATTCAATTTTGTCATTTTCTTCATCCGACCGTTATCCGTTATGGGACCCACAAATGGCTGCGCCGTTGTACGAATATTCCCCGACAGAAAGAATATTCCACGACCAAATGAATATTCCCCGACAAATGAATATTTTATAACCACTTGCTTATTTTGAAAAAGTTTGCACATTTCACCCATAACCAAAGTATTATATCAAATTAATACCTTATTATTCACAATAATAATTAGAGGAAATTTGATTTTATTCATTAATAAGTTGGGGTCTTACAACCTCCCCTCCTTATAAAATTTCATCCTCGAAATTGACGTATGTACCTGGTGTTTCAAAAAGGTGAGGATACCTCGCTTTCATTTCTGATTCTAACTCCCAGGTCATTTCTTCAATAGCATGGTTTCTCCACAAAACCTTAACTTGTGGTATAACCTTCGTGCGTAGGACATGCTCTTTCTATCCAAGATCTTAACAGTACCTCCTCGTCACGTTAAATCTTGGCTATCTAAATCTGGTTCTAACTTCGATAATGTGGTTCAGGTCTTTAACATATTTACGAAGCATAGATATGTGAAAAACATTATGAACACGAGATATACTTGGAGGTAATGCGAGTCTTTATGCCACATTTCCTATTCGGTCAAGAATCTCAAATGGACTAACAAATCATGGATTGAGCTTCCCTCTCTTCCCAAATCTTGTAACTCCCTTCCATGGTGCAACACGTAACAATACATGATCCCCAATATTAAATTCCACGTCCTTGGAGTGAAGATCCGCATAACTCTTTTGTCGATCCTCGCATTTGTTTGTATCGTTATCGAATCGTTTGGATCTTCTCTGTAGTCATTCGTACCAACTCTGGTCCCAACAATGTTGCTTCACCCACCTCGTTCCAGCATACTGGAGAACGACATTTTCTTCCATACAACGCTTCAAATGGAGCCACACCAATACTTGCACGATAAGCTTGTTGTAGGAGAATTCCACCAATGGTAGGTACTTATCCCAACTCCTTTGAAATCTAAGACACACGAGTCTTAATAGATCTTCAAGAGTTTGAATAGTCCTCTCTGATTGTCCGTCCGTTTGAGGATGGTATGTCGAACTGAATCGTAAATCCGTGCCCATAGCTTTCTGCAAGCTAACCCAAAATCGTGAAGTGAATCTTGGGTCACGATCCGAAACTATGGATACTGGCATGCCATACAATCTTACAATCTCATTTACGTATATTATTAGCAAGGCGTTCAAGGAATAAGTCTCGTATAGGTAAGAAATGGGCAGACTTGGTTAATCTATCAACAATAACCCAAATCGCATTTATGCCTTGAGAAACCTTGGGAAGACCCGTAACAAAATCCATAGTAATGTGTTCCCACTTCCATTTCAGAATCTCAAGAGGTTGTAATGAACCCTTTGGCATTTGATGCTCTGCCTTTACACGTTGACAAGTTAAACACTTCGAGATAAACTCCGCGATCTCTCTTTTCATATTGCTCCACCAAAATGTATGTCGATGATCATGATACATTTTGGTACTCCCAGGATGGATTGCAAACGGTGTGTTGTGTGCCTCTATCATGATTCTATGCTTCAAGTCAGAATCGTTAGGAACACAAAGTCTGGAGTTGACTCGAAGAATTCCTTCTTCATCGATTCTTGCTTCTGGAATAACACCTTCTTGCACTTTCTTCTTCATACGCATCAGCTTCATGTCCGTAGCTTGAGCAGCTTTAACTTTATCGATTAAAGTCGGTTCTACTCGTATGTTTGATATCATCACGTGGGTACTTGGAGCCTTCATCTCTATCTCCATCCTTTGCAAGTCATACAAAATGGACCTTTGTGTTAACAACATTGCACTTTCGTCGCATATGATCTTACACTTTCGATATGATCGTTGCTTTTCGAGGATGATATTGGATGGTATGATCCAATCGCTCGAGCCAGCGTCGTTCACGCATATTGAGTTCCTTTTGGGTGAAGAAATATTTGAGGCTTTTATGATCTGTATAGATCTCCACTTTCTCCCATACTGGTAGTGTCTCCAGTTTTCAACATAAAAAAGACTTGCCTTGACTCCAAATCATGAGTAAGATAATTTCTCTCATATTGTTTGAGTTGCCCGTGAGGCATAAAGGCTATGACTTTCCCATGTTGTATGAGAACACATCCTAACCCTTTGCGAAGCATCGTTGTAGATAACAAATCCATCCGAACCGGATGGTATTGTGTCGAAACAGTGCCAAAATGAGTCTTCTCTTGAGTTCTTGAAAACTCCTCTCTCATAGTCCTCGCTCCAATGAATTTTATATCTTTCTGAGTCGGTGAGTTAGCGGGGTAGCGATTCGAGAAAATCCTTCCACGAATCTCGATAATAACCATTAAGCCCGTAAAGCTACGTACTTTGGTCACCGAGCTTTGGTTGCTCCCAACTTTGTATGACTTGATCTTATCGGGTCGATAGATACTCCATGTTTTGACACCACATGCCCAAGGAATGCTACTTCTCAAGCGAACTTCGCATTTCTTGACTTGGCATATAGCTTGTTATCACGAAGCCTTTGCAATACCAGCTTCAAATGGTGCTCATGATCTTCACGGCTTTTGGAATAGATGAGGATGTCATCAATAAAGACATCAATGAACTAATCCAAATATTCCTTGAATAGACGGTTCATCATATCCATGAAAGCAGCAAGAGCATTAGTCAATCCAAAAGACATGACTAAGAATTCATAATGCCCGTACCGAGTTCTGAAGGCAGTCTTTGGAATATCCTCGGTTTTAATCTTCAGCTGATGATATCCAGAACAAAGATCGATCTTCGAAAAGAATTGTGCTCCTTCCAACTGGTCAAACAGGTCATCAATGCGAGGTAGCGGATATCTATTCTTGATAGTGACATGATTGATTCTCGGTAGTCGATCTGAAAGTCGCATACTCCGTCTTTCTTCTTTACTGAATAACACGGGAGCACCCTAAGGAGATGTCTTAGGGCCGAATAAAAGCGATGTCTAACAACTCCTATAGTTGAACCTTTAACTCCTGAAGTTCAATAGGAGCCATTCGATATGGGGTTTTAGAAATGGGCTTTGTACCAGGTTCAAGGTCAATAAAGAATTCAACTTCACGTTTTGGGGGTAGACCGGGAAGTTCTTTAGGAAATACGTCAGGAAATTCACTAACAACGGAAATAGTATTCAAATCGGCGTGTTTTTGTTCAAGTCGTGACATGGGCTAAGAAAGCTTGACATCCATTTTTCAATAAGCGAATAGCTTTTATGGCTTGATATAGCGGTGATTGACTTTAATGGTTTGGTTGTTTGAATTAGCATAATAGGTTGGTTAGGAATATGAAAACTATGACCTTATTTAAAAAATAATCAATTTTAGCATGATGCGTGGTTAACCAATCAATCCCTAATATCACATCAAATGCAAGAATTTTCAACGAAATAAAATTGGCGGAGTAATGTGATGGTACCGACTTGAATCAAGCAAGATTTATAGGCGGTAGATGTAATAAAAGTTTCTCTAAGCTGAGTCTCAGCCAGATAAGTCAAGGTCTAATTTCTCTAGAGTCAAGTTTAAACTTTGAGCACAAGTAGGAGAGATAAAAGAATGGATAGAACCGGTATCTAATAAGGTATAAACTTCACAAGAGTTTATGATTAGCTTACCCGTGATCACCTCGTTTGGGTTCTCGCGTTTTGGGCAGTCACGACAAACGCCCTTCCTGGAACCACCGACTTTGACTTGTCCGGGACAGCCTTTGGAGTCACCATCCCTGTTGAACTTGGTTTCACAACTAGACAATCTCTAGCTATATGACCTTCCTTTCCACAGTTATAACACACCTTGGATTGTTGTGGGCAGTTTGGGCTGATGTGTCCCTCCTTCCCGCATTTGTAACAAACGATCGGTGCTCGTTCTCCTCCCCTAAAAACAATTGATGTTTGTGATGACGTCTTCACGTTATCATTGTTGTACTTTCTCCTCTTGAAATCTCCTCCCGACTCGCTCCTTCTATTATCACAGCCACGATTACCACCAGAGTGGTTACCGCTTTTGTCTGAATGCTTTCCTTCCCTCTGGTTGTCGTTGCTCCGATGACCGCTGCCACCGGTATGACCCTGGTTATGGTCCCTTTGTTGCACATACTCATTATCTCGCTCTAATAATTGAGCCCTATTTACAACATCTGAGTATAAAACAAATTTATGAGATATAAGATATTGCCGAATCTCGGGCTTTAAACCTCTCAGAAACATCCTCGCCATTTGTTCCTCATTTTCGACCAAATGAGGTGCAAACCTGGATAACTCTGCAAACTTCGCCTCGTATTGGGACACCGTCATGTTATTTTGTTTTCGGTCGATAAACTCCACCTCCTTCGTATAATGAATACTTTCGGGAAAGTACTTGTCATTGAATAGTTCTGAAATGTTTCCCGAGACATCTTTGAGTGCGCTTGTTGGTGGAGTCGCTTCTGAGACTCCCACCGGTGATCGCCTCACCGCGTGAACATAAAGGTGTCGAATGGAACCTTCTGTTCCTCCGTGCATCCCAAGACATCGAATATCTTGGTAAGTTGCTTGACCCACGTTTCCGCCATGATCGGATACGGCTTTCCCTTAAATTACGGTGGTCCCAACTCTTTGAAGTGCTTGGCTGTGACAAGCCGCGCATTGCTAGCATTTCCACCCGTATTTTGTGCACGAGTTTCCCTCGTCTAGTTTTGCATAAACTGCAAAAAACTTCTGAACATCCCATCATTCATCATTTGTTCGGTAGTGTTGTTTACAGGAGGAATATTGCCTTCCTGTTGCACGTTCCCCTGGGTGGTGATCAAAGGTGTCTCCACGGTCTGATTTACTCCATTATTAACGTTCTCAGCTGCCATTCTTAAATACTTCCATAAAACAAGGGTTAATAGTCATGTTATATATTATCCCTATACTCCGACCGACCAAATAAACACCAAATAAACTTAATCGGGTCATACTAGCAAAGGAATTCCCCATCTCTCCCCTCCTAGTTCTTGTCTCACATCTCAGCCAGGGATCATATCCCTAAGCTTTGATACTAACTGTGACACCCCAAAACAGGTATACAACACCCATTCTGAGTCGCCAAATACATGGTATAGAAATAAATACAACTTCAGTAATACAATTGTTGTGCAGAATATGACAACGACTATACTGTAAGTTTGAATACAAATATTGTATACTAGAGAGTATACAAACTCAAAAGGAGTCCTCATTACAATTATTCAAACACTATTTTACATAAATAGTGAGGACTGCTAAAACATCTTTCTAGAACCATCACTCCATACCCCGACTAGATCCTACTATGTTCTCACCTCCTGAGAAGAAAAATGGAACAAAAAGGAAAAGGGTGAACTCAACTAGCCCAGTAAAGAATATTATGACTAAGATAATATACAACAAATTATCATTAGTTTTCAACAGGGAAAAATCTGATAAAATATAATAGACAACAAGTTTTAGATCAACAACTGCAGCGGAAACAACAATCCATTAGAAGAGTCAAGTAGAGAAAGAATTATACTATCTTCTATAATTTAAAAGTCCATCATCAATATTTTATCCCTGTAACAACAATCAATATTCATCTTTAATCAAATATTCATCTTTGCACTACAGGCCAAAGATATTCATTTGTATCATCAGTTGGTCATGTTCATCTCAACACTTGTTCATCCTTGCAATACGGGCCAAAGATATTCATTAGGTAATCATTCATCTTTGCACTACAGGCCAAAGATTTTCAGTGATATCATCATTTAGGACTGAGGATGATGAAAAATATTTTAAAGAAAACGAATCGAGTGAGATAATAGAACAAATATTAGGGATTCGTATTACAGTTTTATCCAAGTTCAATAATACTTCATAATAACTAATTTTGAAGCAGAATTCAAAAATAAAGATCAAAACATGGATACAATCAAAGATAGTAACCATAATAGACATCTTGGACAAAAAGAAGAAAAAATTTTTTTTGAGTATCGTGAATAGTCTTAGTATCGTGGATAGTAACCCCGACACAAAAAGTTCTAAATTTGATAAAAAGTTCATACCAATATTTCGGTATAATGATATTGAAGAAAATATCCTTTGAAGAAGAATATAACACCCCTTACCTCAAAATAACTTAGTATTTACATTTGAATTTGGGATATAGTCTTGTGAAACTTGCACCTTTGAATAACAACTCTCAAAGTATCTAAATACTCACAAAAATACGCTCAATAATCTAGAGAGAAAGAAAACTTGTTTCCGGTGCGATTTTCAATTCTAACCTAAGCGTCTATTTATAGGAAAAATGCTAGAACGCCATAGGAGACTAAATAATAAAATAATATTATTTAATCATTAAATTCTCTACGTATGCTTTGAACAAGTCTAACATGCCTTCTTTGAAAAACAAACCAGCAGCCCACATGCTTGAAAAATCAAAAAGTGGGGCCCACCCATAATTTAATAAAAATTATTTTATTTTCTGAAACTTCAGTAATTCATAATAAATAGCCCTTTTATCAGAAAAATTCGAAAGTTGCGTGTTCTCATAGGAAATTTAATTCTCTACAACTTTGTAGAAGAAAGTTTTTCCAAATTCCAATCAAAAAATACCCGAAATCCACAAACGGATGATTTTGAATACCTCTAATCTGACAAAATACTGATAAAACACCTCAACATTAATTCTTTCATTTTTATCCATATAAAATAGATATATTCAACATTTATATCCACAAAAATAAATATTTCTTTATCATATGAATCAATAATTAATTATTCATAAATAATATTACAGAATCACATTTATGACAACCGGTAGTTCGAGGAAGAGGGGCTTTCCAATAAGGATTTCTCCTTAATGGCACACAATTAGGTGACCAAACTTCTCCTTGACAGAAATTTCTAGACATTGCCAATAATGCTATCTAATAATATTATTCCAAATAATATGAATTATTGATCTGATAATGGAGATGATGTGCAGTGAAAATTATTGAGCAACAATAATATAAAATATCAACGCAGCAATTATTGAATCAATAAAATAAAATATTGAATAGTAATTATTGTAAAAATTATTGAGTAGTGCCTTCTTACGTAAGAATCAATAATTCAACAATGCATGCAATACTGGTAATATCTTCTTTATGCGAACCACGCGTACATCGTATTTTAACCATAAGGGTATTCCAACAGTGTTAACGGTAACAACTACGCTGTTATTCAATTTTGTCGTTTTTTTCATCCGACCGTTATCCGTTATGGGACCCACAAATGGCTGCGCCGTCGTACGAATATTCCCCGACAGAAAGAATATTTCACGACCAAACGAATATTCCCCGACAAATGAATATTTTATAACCACTTGTATATTTTGAAAAATTTTGTACATTTCACCCATAACTAAAGTATTATATCAAATTAATACCTTATTATTCACAATAATAATTAGAGAAAATTTGATTTTATTCATTAATAAGTTGGGGTCTTACACATCGTATCCTCTGGCATTTCAAAATCAGCATCAGCAGGCAGTCCCATAACCGGAAAGGAAGTCAAATTTGGAAGAGTTGTTGTTAAAATATATACCTAGTAATGATGTGATAATGAAAATTCAAGCAACTACAATTAGAAATCTGGAGAATCAAATGGGCCAAATGTGACACCCCCAAATCCTGGTACTGCATTACCTCAAGATTTGGTGTTCACTTAATCAAAACATTCATATCTAACTACCCAATCATAATAAAATTGAATAATAAAAACTCCCTTACATCTGAGATTACATTAATAAAAATTATCTCCCAGGTTATCTAACCTTTAAATACAATCATTCAAATGCAGAAATTAAATAAATACTTCATTACATCAATCAAATTAAAATCTGATAATTAACTGTCAACATATTACAAGTCTTCAATACTTGTTCATCTTTCCCTTTCCTTTACTGGTGTTAGGTACATCTACCTTCTCATCCTTAGCTATAATAGTTATATAAGCAAGAGTGAGCAAACAAAGCTCACTTGAAATAAGAATGAATAAACTTTAAAACATTTGCCAAATAATAGGTTCAATAGAACTGAATGATGTGTTCTATTAACATTCTAAAATATATTACTGAGGGTCTAATGACCACGAACCATGTCCACAGTTATAAGTAATCTTTCAACTTTAACTTTAACAGTCATAAGACTATAAGGACTCCACGTACTTAGGGGGATCAGCCCTTCGTACAATGTATTGTGCACAAACATTTCAACGCTAAGCGTAAACCCCTAATAATAGGGTTGTTCATCTCAGCATTTAGATTACAAGTCCGCACCAAAGTAAGTTTGGTTTGGATATATTTCAAGGTAATTTGGAATTCAACGAACATCAACTAAGGATTAATTGAATAAAATGAAATCACATTATGCTATGGAATAAATCATAAGTGAATTAACATTGTGTATTAAAGTTATGCTTTAGGAATAATCTAATAGCATAAATATTGAATAACTATCACCAACCTTGCTTGAACAATATTAAGCCAAGGTTATTTGGAATTGAATACTAAGCATGCATAACGAATAGCAATTTGATCAATAAAAACTATTCGACAACAGTATATTAGATTATATAAACTTGCATGCTATTTGACAAGTTAAAGACAAGAATAACTTGTTTAACATCAACATAAGGTTTAGAAAAACTTGCATCATCATGAACAAACTAGATACAAGAGCTTGCGAAATTACAATTAAAATAGGACAAGTAACTTGCATAACAATAAACAAACTAGCTCAACGAAAGTGTAGAGTTAGTAAACTTACTCAGTTGTAAAAGTATAATGAGAGAACTTGCTAAATGCAAAAAGATAAGTTTAGAAACTTGCACAATTGTTATAAGAGTAGAGTTAAAGAACTTGCTCAATTTAAAAAAGATAGGTTTAGAAACTTGCCTTGAGCGTAAGCTATAATATTAAACTCACCTTCCCCTACATATAGGTTTAGAACCGTCATCTATTAGATAAACTAACATTCACGTTCCAACATAACACGCATTTCTAGTTAGACTTATTATTTTAGCACAAGTCTGAAGATACCATACAAATATCAAAAACTACAAGTGTTAACCTTCACAACACATGTTTACTATTCATCATGCTCACTAAGTTCTAATATATCACGTTCATCAGTTATTAATCATTCAAACTTTGAATCTACTATCACATAGCACGATTCTGTGTAGCTATATTATTACATGTTTATTATACTAACACATTATCGACATCGGGATTTTTAATTATCCCTTTCAGTTACTTGTTCTTTGGTGTTCTCATTTTAGGTGAGATTTGTTTGAAAAAACAAGTAAAAAAGGTCCGACATGTATAATGTCGACGATTGAATGTTAAGAGTCGCCAGTTGGTTTTTTAAATGGTTGTACTAACACAACCGAGAAAAGGTTTGCACATTGACCCAGTGATGTGACACTGCTAAACGGGTCGGTGAAACCGAGATTCATTATGGTCCGGGGACTTGATTATGCGGAGGGAAGGTGTTAGGCACCCCCCGACATCCGTGTTACCACGGTGACCGCCTCTTTTCAAGAAACAATTATCTGAATGTGTGTGTGTGTGTGTGGGTCAATGTGATGTTATTTGAAAGTGGTGCGAGGCCTCGTTCGCACCTATATATACAGGGTTTGAATTTATGTAAAAATTTAGTTTTTAGCAAGATATAGCAATGATGTTTTATAAAAAGGTTTTTTAAACCCTGATTCTCAATAGTAATTGAGACCTTTTACACTTCCATTTTATTAAGTGTTCGGCTGGATTAATTTTATTTTCGAGATGCGAAGCATCTGTAAGAAAATAATGTACAAAAATAATGCCGATTTTCTCGTGGGTATGAAAACCATATGAGGAAATTCAGACACCGCAGAATAAATTACAACCTGCTTATAGCTGAAAATGTCCATCACGGAAACCGAATCTAGATTCAATAGGCTGAATCTGTGATCACATGATTCCTAGGCGCATATGATACCGCAATTTGTATGAAAGCAGTAAGTAGGTATATATATAAAAGCTGTAAATATATATATATATATATATATATATATATATATATATTCAGACATGATCACCAACCACGAAGCACCTCCATGGGGGATTAGAAATGTAAATAAAGCTGTAAAAGCTATCAACCGCCACGGAGGAAACTCCAGGTGGGACAAAATGTAAATAAAGCTGTAAAGTTATCAACCACCACAGAGGAAACTCTAGGCGGGATAAAATGTAAATAAAGTTATATAAAGCAATCAACCGCCACGTAAGTGAACTCAGAGTGGGAAAAACGTAAAGAAAGTCGTAAATATCAACCACCACATAAGTAAACTCCTGTGGGTGAATATATATATATATATATATATATATATATATATATATATATATATATATATAAGCGATAAACATATAGGATGTAAAATCCAAGCTCGAGCGAGTAAAATCGGTTCATATATATATATATATATATATATATATATATATATATATATATATATAAAAGCAAGTAAACGCCTCGAGGTTGTAAAATTCAGGCTCATCGAATGTAGTCGACACATTATTATATATATATATATATATATATATATATATATATATATATATGCAAATAAACGCTCAGGCATCAAGCCTTGGCTCAATCGAGGCATAACTCGATAATGTTAGTCTATATATATAAATATATATATATATATATATATATATAATATATGTATATACAAACTGAAATAAAACCATGGACCGAAGTCCGGGCAAACACACGCAACACGACTTTCAACGTGAAGAAGGGTGTGTGCAAAGATGAAGAGAAAGGCTTTAAAGTGTATGAGAAGGCTTACAGTGGGTTGCCAAAGAAGGCTTCTATATCTTTAAAGTGGATGAAACTCGGCTCCCGCCGGTAGAAAAGTAGCTATATGTGAGCTCACAAGTGTTTAAAATGAGAAATCACTCAATATATTGCAAGTACGGAGCAAATTTGACAGGGCTTCCTCGCTCTTTCTCTTCTTAAAATGGCCACCCCAAGCCCTCTATTTATAGGGGGGCCGCAGTGTACTACTGTTGCCCCAGAGGTTTCTCAGTTTTTCTCGGGTCGGGTCGTCTCACAGTACGTGCACGTAGGCACGACAATGTCCGCTTGAACTTTCAGAATTTCAATCCGAGCATCCGACTGAGGTATATTGAACCTATTTCGGACCCCCGTTGTCGAGAGTTGTACAATGGCATGGGATTAAAGGTTGTACAAAGTCATGAAGATGGGACGGTGCCCTCCGGTCTTCAAGCTTCAAATTCTATCCGTTACCCCGCACAATAGTCACTCAGGATTAGTTTTCCTCAATTCTTGTGGGACATCGTGGTGTAGAAATGTGTGTATGAAATGTTGAGACGACGTGATGTGGCCTTAGAGTGGCGAGATGATGCCTTTGCCCCTCACCGGAGTTATCACGTTTGAAATTTGATAAGCAGCAGACGTTGCTCAGGGTTATTGCTGAGATTGGACTGCTGCAAGTGTTGAAGGTCCTCAGTGTCAATTCTAAGGTGTGTTTGTCCTCCCGATGTTATCTTCGGGTTGGTACTGGGTGTCTCGTTGTGAGCGCCGAGATTGAAGCTGATTGCATTTGAAACAAGCATTTTTGGGGTTATCGCCGGAACTGCATTCCTTGGGCTGATCACCAAGGTTAGTAGCTATTTCCATGATTGGGACTGAGACTGGATACCTCGGGGTTATCTCCGAGATTAATCGATCTTCTCCGGTGTGTGTTCCGGTATTGGATTTGGACGCCTCGGGGTTATCTCCGAGGTTGGATTTGTTACTCCCAGTGTGTGTTCTGGGGTTGATGCTGAACTTTCGATAGTATCCGAAATAGATATGAACTATCTTCCAGGGTTCCCTCTTGAAAGACGAATCTGTCCTCCTGCAATATCAGTGACAGGTGGGCATAAAATTTCAAGTGTCTACAGATGCCCCTCTTTATCATACTCATACAGTGCAATGCATGGGTAGGATAAAGAATCCTAGACACTTGATAAGAAATAAGACAAACATGATACTATATGTAGCAACATGATGCAAATGTATGATGCACGTGTGCGGGGTTGTTGTCTAACATGCTGGGGATGATTGCTGAATCCTTGTAATGTTTACTGAGGATTGGCAAATATGGCCTGATCGAATGTGTGATCCGAATCTGTTAGGATGTTGATGTTGGAGTTATCACCAAAGTCCTGGAGCCTTGATACAGACTTAATTTCGAAGATGTACCTTTTATGTGTAAGAGATCTGCGGGGATGAAGCTTTGTCTGTTTGAGGATGTGTATAACATATTCCATCATCGATCCTCCTTGATGGTGTTGACCTTTCCTAGTGTGTATCGCCAGTATATGTCAAGATTCTGTTGGATTGACTGCCAACAGCAGATGATGTCAGGATTGCCTGACCTTCATTGATTTATACTTCACCGACGTGTGAATTAACGGATGAAAACCCTTTGGGATAGATTGTCAAGGCTGCTTGACCTTCGCTGATGTGTGAATCAATGGTTGATACTCTATGGGTAGATTGTCAAGGTTGTTTGACCTTCGTTGACATATGAATCAACGGAACATTACGTTGTGACTCCCGCCGGGGATCCACTAGGGACTATAAATACCAATGGACTAAATCATCGAATAGCTTTCGATGCCTTGATGGGTTTACTTGCCATCAGCTGAAATAACGTCAAGGCTGCTTAACCTTCATTGATGTGTGTGTCAACAGATGTGCATGCGTTATAACCCCCGCTGGGGAATCCACGTTGTAACCCCCGCTGGGGAATCCACGTTGTAACCCCCGCCGGGGATCCACGTTGTAACCCCCGCCGGGGATCCACGTTGTAACCCCCGCCAGGGATCCATGTTGTAACCCCCACCGGGGATCCTGTTGATCTTTAGAGTAATGACCCGGAATTGGCGGCATTAGACCTATACAAGGTATTACCGGATGTGATTTGTAACAAATGAGATCATTGTCATGGTATACCTTGTGTTTGGGCAACTACCAATGAGTGATGTACAGACTCAAAGTTCTAATTGAGAAGACCAGGATTGCAGGCTGTTTTGCTCAATCGCGTAGCATTTTTATTCCCGATTTAACCTGTTCAGTCTGCAAGAACTCATTTGCAACTCGAACTAGATTGAGTCGGAAGGGTGGGGCCCACATAGGGGTGCCGCAGGTACACCTGCTTCAGCCGCAGATGGACCTGCGGCCAACCGTGGATATTAATATCCTGCAGGTTGGTCTCACAAGTCATTTTCAACTTGTCTCGGGAAGAAAAATCCAGAGCTCTCCTTCAGATCTACTGAGTTTGGGCGATTTTCTGCAAATTTTGTCACCGTTCAAGTGTTCTGCACTATCCTGGTAACGTATGCATGTATTTGTTTTCCAGTTTTTATCCGTTGGAAAATGAATTATCTCATGAAATGCATCTAAACACATAGTAGTGATTATGTATGCTCAAATAACTTGATAAAAAATATTCAACATAGTAAATGTTAGTATTAAACCATGCTAAACATAATGATGTGAAAAAATTTGACTTTTGAGACAGTCAAATTGGCACCTTTTTATGCTATTTTTGTCCTATTTGAGGTCCAAGGAGCAAAAGGTAAAAAGGCAAAGTACTCCTGATATTGAGGTTAACCTTATAGATTGATGTTTTTGATTTTTAATGCATATATTATGTATATGACTTTGGGGCAGGTGTGCTACTGAATGGCCACCTTGTCATGCCTATGTGCATGTGGATAGTCCTATTTACAAAGGGGACTATGGCAAAAAAAATTCAAAATGTAGGCATTTAATTAGTCATGCATTTTTAACTCTACTGTACATGTATGTTAAAGTAATGCATGCATGCATGTAGTCATAAAATGCATTTTGAAAAGCTCCAGGTAAGGAAATACCACACCCTTTTTGAGGTGATTTGGAGACTTGTTATCCAGATATTATGGATCTGGATCAGCCGAGTAGTTCCCGTAGGACCACTTCTGGTGTACGGAGGAGGGCTTCTGAAGTGCCTCGACCTCGTTCTGTTAGACAGCCTCGTCGATTGGTGGAGGCAGTGATACGTCCAGTTCGGGCTGATGTGCCAGACGTCGAGGACGAGGATGAGGACATTCCGACTGAGGACCCCGCTCCTGCTGCACATGTTTCCCATAGGGAGCTCCCTTGTATTTAAGTGGCAAACCCAGAGCTTCTGGGTGACTTGAGCAGACATCCCTCGATGTACTTGCATGCTAACGAGGTATGACGTTAGATCTTGATCTTCCTTCTTTCCTATTGACGAGGAGTAAAGGATTCTAATTCTGATCTGCATTTCATGCAGGTTCCCGACTTTACACAGCCTCGAGGGAATTGTTTTAGCATACACTCCATGTATTAGGCTCTTCATCTCGACTACAGAGCGGTAGTGCATGATTGGGGATTCGGGGCATTCTTTTCCATCTTTACCCGTCGTTGTCCCTGGGGTTACCTCAGGGCATTGTCTGAGCGATGGTTTCATCAGACTCAGTCACTCCATTTGTTGGACTGTGAGGTGATGATGACGCCGATGGCTTGGCGGTTTATCACAGGTTTGGAGTTTGGAGGGGAGCCAGTGCTTTGCATGGCGAATATTACCCCTACTACCGTCAGATCCTTTTTAGGAGTTCCGGCGGAGGCGCTCAAGGGCAGGACTGTCCGTGCAGGTCCTTTGAACGTAGATGCTATGAGCGGGCTTTTGAGTAAGCCCATGCTTGATGATGTTAGAGTCGGGGATCGCATTGTTCGGCAATTATTCTTGATGATCATTAGAGGCTGCTTCATAATAGATAACTCTTCTACGGTGTCGTTCGCTTTGATCAGCGCCACTCGTTATGTGGACCGTATTGGAGAGTATGATTGGGGTTCCTACACCTTTGCCTATTTCCTCCGAGGCATGCGTATGCGCTCATAGGGTTTGACTGAGGCTTGGCTAGGATTCTACCCATTTCTGCTGGTGAGTATTTCTCTTGTCATTTCCCATTTATAAGTTAAGAGTGTTTACTGACCGCAGATGTTTTGCCATTGTGTTGGCAGTTTTGGGCCTATGAGAGGCTCCCATGCTTGCGTCCTGTAAGTGTGTTAGGTTTAGATACCTATCCACGAGGACGACAATGGCATCATTCCATTTTGTTGGAGGTCCCTATAGCTGAGGGTTTCACTCATTGTCGCCTGCAGCTGGAGTTATTGACAGCTGATATCATCATATGGATTCCCTATTCTGGGGAACATTTGGCCATCGGTTTTGAGGATGGGTACCCGACTGGCGTCGAGTGTGTGATCTCTACTCGGAGAGTTCCTCTCTTTACAGATGGAGGATGGGAGCTCTATTTAGGAGAGCGTGCTATTAGGAGAACCACAAGGGAGATTCGTATGCCGATCTTGCCTCCTACCAGGCGTCATTGGCCTATATCACAGTCACCCATCACTGATATCCCATTGTTGGGGGTTGACGGCTTTGCATTATTAGAGGGTCCTTTCACTCAGGAGATATCCAGCGTTGGTGGTTCCCTCGTACTATTGGAGTCCAGTCCCGCGCCACTCAGTTCATGGGGGATATGGTTCTAGGATCCGTGATGATGACAGATTGGATAGCCTGTGTCCGAGATCCGACTCATGTGACACAGATTGATAGTTTGACCTGGCGACTAGACCAGGCACATTTCTTTATCCGGCATTTGGGCAGAGATCCGAAAGAGGCAGATTCGTTTGATTCTTCTAGCTCAGGCGTTGGCCCCTCAAACGACCCATTCGGTTTTTCCGGCGCAAATCCTCCTCTATATAGGCCTGACATCCCTGTTGACAGAGATCCAGTGACTTAGGAGGAGTTACATCAGGTGGACATGATTGATAATGTAGACATTGACACCATTGTCTTCTTCTGATATGTATTCTCGTTATATCTTTTGATAGGCCTCTGTTAGCTATTGGGTGGCTGTGCCCCATTCTCGCTATATCTTTTGATAGGCCTCTGTTAGTAGTAAGGCGTTTGTGCCCCATTTCCCTGTATTTGTAGCTGTACAGAGATGATGTATTAGATGTTGATATACTTAAGAATGTATGCACAATTTTTTTTATTCCCTATATCATATTGCCATCTATTATCTGCAATGCATATATCATGTTATGCATATGTATGTATGTCCAGAGATATTCTGTATTGACCCCCTAGATGGTCTTATGACACGGCCCGTACAGATGTCTTCTTCGACAGTTAGCCGTATTGATCATACCCACCATCATTGGTGGCATCGGGTATGCGATCGTGGTATGATAGCATGTCACCATCAGACAGGGTGACCATAGATCATTTGTTGCAGCATACTATGACCTTGTTGATGTTTCAGGTTCCCACAAGATTTATGGATGGCATGCTAGAGCACTGGGTATCAGAGAGGTAGGTTTCTCGATTTGGGACCCAAGAGTTGACTCCCACTCTAGAGGAGTATGCACTGTTAACGATGATGCCACTAGACAGACCTTGCGTGCATATGGCTTTGGGGGACATGAGTCGATGGTTCATGACCCTCACTGGATTGAGGCGTAGAGTGGTGCAGGATGAGCTTACCTCTGGCCACGTTATATCCCAGCATTTTCTGTTTGACAGATTTGGCTCCGAGGATAGTTATACACGGCATTCCGGGGATTTTACCGCACTGGAAGATCATTGGCGTCAAGCCAAAGTTGATGTACTGATATTGTGCGTGTTGTCGTATGTCTATATGCCATGGTACATGGATGAGATAGACATTGGAGTCATCATGGTAGTGAGAGCTCTCAGGGAGGGTCATACCATCATTCCCATGATTATAGCAGAGACTCTGAGGTCAGCTATATATTGCTGCGCTTATCTGATAGGAGTGTTCACGGGCAGCTCGGTCATGCTATACGTGTGGTTTATGTCACACTTGAGACCGATTGGCACCTTTAGACGACATGGGTATTATTTCACCCATGACATAGCCATGTCATACTCCTTTCAACCATCGGAGTGTACATACGCTTTGGCTTGGTCTATGTTCTTGGCATATATCAGGGATCCATTTAGCATATTGCCGTGCTCGGGGCTTAGCTCACCTTACAGCTTTATTACTCACGCTCCGGGCATGGACTATCTCCCTATGGCTGGCTTGAGGGGCATGACTACCTACCACCCGCTGGCCGTGATGTCGCAGTTTGACCAGTTTTAGGATTTTCATCCTTTCGAGGGGGCGTCGGGTCAGCGTTCTGCTTCTCGTTATCTTTCAGCAGAGGACCGATCCAGTGTGTATGCTTGTTGGGATCAACGTGAGATAGCTGCTTTTTCTGTGAGTCATCCGGGTTGTTCTACGGAGTATTCAGCATGGATGGAGACAGAGATTGCATCGGCTGTGGTAGTATCCACATTACTGAGTAGTGATTCCGACGATGTAGAGCCTATGGAGGACATTGATTCCTACATCAAGGAGGAGCCAGTTGCTAGGTTGCCAACATTTCCTTTAGATTCTCCCAGTACTAGTAATTTTGTGATTCAGTATTCAACACAGTACTTTAAGCAGAGTCTTCATCTGATGACCTTCGAGAGAGACCAGGTTAGAGCCTTGATGTTGACTGCCCTTGATGGGAGAGACACAGCTCTGTTAGAGAGAGATGAGGCATTAGCTCACAGAGATGCCGCTGTTGTTGAGTGGGATGAGGCTAGATCAGCCAGAGATGCAGTGATAGTTAAGCGGGATAGTGCCAAATCCGCTCGGGATGTCGCCGTTACAGAAAGTACTGCAGTGAGGTCCCTTACCACTGGCATGATCGCAGAGATGAGCACATATATTGATGAGCATATGGTCACCATGCAGATAGATGACTGCAGATCTATTGGGTCATGTGGATATTCTCGTACAGGAGACCACAGCTTCGCCTCCTTCTTCTGAGAGGGACGCCATGTTGGGCTTGTTAGCTTGCATATATCCGGACTTGTAGATGAGTTTGTATTCTCCTGCACAGACTAGCTTAGCCATTTTGTCATGTATAGTTTACATTGTGTATATCAAATAGCATTATATATATGGCAGGAAAATATATTTTTGATCGCTTCCCTTTTAGATATGCTTTGCTACTTGCTTGATATTTTGTTTGCTGCTTTAGGGCTTGCGATATTGATGTATTCTGAATTCCTCCTTGAGGGATGGACATTGAGATGTCTCTGGATAGTTCAGAATGGATAATTGATATGTATGTATCCCTACCATCTTTGGTGTCTTGGGACTGGTTTCTGTATGGAAATGTGGAGAGGAGTTTGGCTTTCTCTCTCGAGATTGATCGCACTACGGATGGTCGTGATGATTTCTATTTAAGAGAAGCCTAGTTAATTCCATCTCTTATGGATTGGTGTTGCTCTTCAAGGTATGACTGCAGTTTAGATGGTCGCCGAATCCCCTATTTGGGAGGAGTTCAGGTAATTCCATCCCTTTGGTCTGAAGCCAAATGAAATGTAGTGGATTGAAGGATGATCCCAGTACCAGCTGACAAGTTTTTATGTTTTGGTAGGTGGTGAGACCAAACCATAAATGGTTGCCTACGTACTCCTATTGAAGAGGAGATCAGGTCTGCATAGTTTGAACCTGGTGTAAGAGGTTCAACGCTGTATGTGGCAGTAATGGTGTATGAATTTTTTGTTTTTGTAAGGAAAAGGGTGGAAATGTTTTTGTTGTTTTTGTTTTATTGCGACCGGGCCAAATGAAATGGTTGCCTACGTACTCTTATTGAAGAGGAGATCAGGTGGACGTAGTTCGCCCCTCAGGGCGAGTGGAAAAGCGTAGTCCCATGTGCAGGTCAGATTACGGGGAGGAGGAAGTTTAATCCTAGGTTGAGGATAAACTGTAGGTACGAGAAGTTTGATCCCATGTATGGGTACCCAAACTGCAAACGCGAGAGGTTCAATCCGTAGTGGGATGACCTAAGTTGTAAGAACGCAGAGAAGCCAGGCTGCTGGCTTGAAAAGTATGTTTCCTTGAGGGGCAAAGTGTGAAAAAGAGTTATATGTGGTAAAGGGTTAAAGAACCGGAATGACTGGTGATCTGATGATCCATGTGAAACCCCAGATTTTATGAATAAAGAATTAATTTTCTCGGAATAATTTTTTTTATATTATGGTGTGAATTTGAGATAATGTTATAGTTGTGGGTAATATTTATAAATTTTGCAAAGTATGCAAGTTGTCATATTATATTCGATTGGTCGGGGAATATTCGCTTTTTAAGCAGGGAAATATTAAATACGACGTTTACAATCATTGGTGGACCCCACAACGGAATTATTGTCGGATTGAGAAAACGACAAAAATATTTTATTGAAAATAACGGCGGAAGTTTTACCATTGATATTGTTGAACTACTCGGTAGTAAAAGTACAGTAATACGTGTGGTTGCATAGTAGCACACGGTATTGATTATTGATGCTTATGTGAGAAGTCACTCAGTTTGATTCAATTATTGTCAATTAATAATATGAATTATTATAGCGATAATGAAGTTTTATTTTACTCGTATTATTAACATAATAGAACAGAAACATAATTTTATATAAAACAGAATACTTTATTAAAGTTATTCTATAAATAGAATATATTATATTTTATTATGCATAGTGTTGCATAGTGTTTTGCATAGTATTTGCATAGTAAAAATATTTTTATATAAATAGAATATATTATATTTTATTTAAAAGATTTTTCTTTAAATATGGACCGTCGATTAAAGTAAATCAATACAGATAGTTCATGGATTAGTTACTATGCATTCCATTTTTCTATAAATAAAATCTCATTCCTTCATTATTTTCTTACTTAATTCAATTTGAACTCTAGAGAGAGAAACTATAGAGAGAGACTATAGAGAGAGAGAAGAAAGTTTTTTCTCGCTACTTCACTACTCTTATATTAAGTATTATTTTATGGTAAGGGATATTATTCTTTTGTATTCAAGAAGAGAACTTCATTATTCCATTTCTTTATCGCTCATTGGAATAACTTTGATCATGGAGCTACCCTATACTTGGTGACATTCTTCTATTAGTTTGTCTTTATTATTCTGTCGGAATATCATGTTTGTGCTATACGTCGGACCTGGTTCCATTTTAATTATTCCGTCTTTATTATTCCGTTTGAATATCACATCGTCTTTATATATGGGACTGGTTCCATTATTTATTATTTCGCATTTATTATTCTCTGTTGGAACATCCCGATTGTGAATTTCACGACTGGTTCCGTTATTATTATTCGTTAGAATAACAAATCATGCGCAATACCGCATGCATGGTGATATCTTTTGTTATTCCATTCGGTATTATACTCACTTGATTAAAATTTTGACTTCTATACTCCATGAAATTAGTGGAATATCCTTGATATTTGCGCTTCATCCAGTATCTTTCCATGGAAATATTCTTCTGAGCATTCCTGAATTTTACTCTACAATGCAGTATCATGTTGACAATTTGGACGTTATTGGTTCATGGATAAATTAATTCTTGAACTTGTTTTATTGAATTCTTATATCATTGTCATCATCCTCATGTTTATATTATGTTGAAAGTCATCTGTGGCCTGTAGTGCATAGATGGACTTGGTATGATTATGACCAGGGATTATGCGATGTAATCATGACCGCAATGTTACAAATGATGTGAAAATTAAAAGTCCTCATTGGCCCGTAGTGCATTGATGGACAGTTTTTGGTATGATTATGGCTATGGATTCTCTTCGGCCAAGGGAGCAAAGATGAATTGTTTTATGGCATAATCAGGACCGTTGATGAAAACACGATTATCTTTGGCCCGTAGTGCATGGATAATTCGTGGTCGTGATACTAAAGAATATCCTTGGCCTGTAGTGCAGGGATGATTTAATGATGTGGATTATTTATTGAGCTGAGTCTCAGCGATAAAAGTGATGAAAAACTTTTTAAATCATAAAAGATGGTAGATTTCATTCTCTACTTGACTCTTTTAATGGATTGCTTGTTCCGCTGCAGTTAAACTTGATATTTATTATATTTTATCAATTTAACATTGTTGAAGGCTAACGATAAATTATTCTGCATTATCTTAGTCATAATATTTCTTACTGGGCTAGTTGAGCTCACCCTTTCTTTCACTGTTCTCTTCAGGAAATGAGAACGTAGTTGGGACTAGTCGGGGAACAGAGTGATGGTTCTAGATGGTGCATTAGTAGTCCTCACTATTCTGTGAAATAGTATGATAATAATTGTAATGGGGACTCCTTTTGAGTTTGTATAATCTCTAGTAGACAATATTTGTATTCAAACTCACAGTTTATGTTTCATCGTATTGTACACGACAGTTGTATTATTAAGTTGTATTTGAATTCTGTACCATGTATCTGGCGACTCAAGATGGGTGATGTATACCTAATTTTGGGGGTGTCATAATCCAACACCAGGATGTTTGCTTGATGGAAACTTCAGACATAGTACCGTTTTACGACATCCGAGTTGATGAGTTGTGGAAATTCATCGCCGTCCATTTCTTGCAATCTGAGAGCACCTCATGTCAATACTTCCTTGACAACAAATGGGCCTCCCCAGTTAGGAGCGAATTTTCCCTTAGATTGATCTTGGTTGTTAAGGATCTTCTTAAAAACCAAGTCATGATGTCTAAACTGCCGTAGCCGGACTTTTTTGTTGTAGGATCTAGCGATCCTTTGTTGATATAACTGACCATGGAAGATAGTCGCGGTTCGTCTTTCGTCTATTAGAGACAATTGGTGATACATGTCTTGTACCCATTGGTCTTCATCCAACTGAGCATCTATCAACACTCTGAGGGATTCCATTTCAACTTCTATGGGAAGCACTACTTCCATCCCATAGGTTAATGCATAAGGGGTTGCCCTAGTGGAAGTACGCATTGATGTTCTGTAGGCTAACAGAGTAAGAGGTAATAAGTTAGGCCATTCTTTATGATTGGCGGACATCTTTTGCATGATCTTCTTGATGTTTTTGTTAGCCACTTCAACAGCACCATTCATCTTCGAATAATAGATGACAGAGTTGAGATGTTTGATGTGGAATTTACTACAAAATTCTTCCATCATTTTGTTGTTGAGGTTCTTAGCATTGTCTGACACAATCACCTCTGGTTGTCCATATCGACAAATGACATTGTTTTTGATGAAAGCAATGATGACTTCTTTGGTAACCCTGGGG
Source organism: Panax quinquefolius (assembly GCA_020205615.1). NCBI lineage: Eukaryota > Viridiplantae > Streptophyta > Magnoliopsida > Apiales > Araliaceae > Panax > Panax quinquefolius. The sequence goes on along the minus strand of CM035162.1, from coordinate 40,084,380 downwards.
AAGGAGGTTGCTTCTACCCACTTGGTGAAGTAGTCGATCATGGTGAAGATAAATCGATGTCCATTACTGGCTTTAGGCTCAATGGGCCCGATAACGTCCATTCCCCACATTGAGAAGGGCCAAGGTGAACTCATATTATGGAGTTCCCATGGAGGGGCGTGGATAGCATTCCCATGAATCTGGCACTAATAGCATCTCCTGACGTGGTCATTGCAGTCAGCTTTGAGAGATAGCTAGTAATGTCCTGTCCTAAGGACTTTCTTAACAAGGAGGGGCCACTCATGTGGGGGCCACATACTCCACCATGAATTTCATCCATAAGCCTTTGGGCTTGATCTTTGTCTAAACATCTGAGGAGAACTAGTCCTGCATCTCTTTTGTAGAGCGTATCTCCACTTAGGTAGAATTTCGTAGCAAGTCGATGGATCCGCCTTTTCTCAGTCGTGCTCACCTCAGTGGGTGTAAATCCATCTCGTAGGTATTCCTTGATATGTTGATACCAAGGATGCTAGATGGGAGGTAGCTCATCCGATACTTCTCCAACGTAATTCCCATAGGATGGGGCCTTGTGCAGGGAAATTGTGACGCATGAAAAATGTCCTTTGTCAGATAAACGAATTAAGGACGCCAAAGTTGCTAGCACGTCCGCAAAGTCATTCCTATTACGAGGAACGTGTAGAAAGGATATTTCTTCGAACTCCAAAACCATCTGTAAAACTTGCCGATGGTAAGGCAGCAAATGTAGTTCCTTAGTTTGATAGATTTTGGTGGATTGTATGATTACCAACTCTGAATCCCCAAAGACAGTTAACCGCCTGATGCCCATTGAACGAGCAAGCTTTAGACCCATGAGACAGCCTTCATACTCAGCTTTGTTGTTGGTGCTGATAAACTATAATTTGACGGCGACGGGATATTGCTCCCCCGTATTGGATACTAGAACTGCTCCAGCTCCAGAACCTTCCATATTAACAGCTCCATCGAAATACATCTTCCATGCTTGGCATGTATCGTACTGACGGTGTTGCTGAACTGTCATTACTCCCTCATTGGGGAAGTATGTCTCCAATGGTTTGAAATCCCCTGAAGGTGCAGCGGCCAGTTGATACACAATTCCTTGACCTTTGATGGACTTTTGAGTCACGTAGACGATGTAAAATTGTTGTAGGATCAATTTCCATCTGGACAGCCGGTAATTTAACATGGGTTTATTGAACACGTACTTGAGAGGATCCACGCAGGATATGAGATGGGTTGTGTGACCATGGAGGTAATGTTGTAACCTCATGGAAGCCCATGCTAAAGCACAACACGTCTTTTTGATCAGAGTGTACTTGTGTTCACTACTGCTGAATCTTTTGTTGAGGTAATAGATAGCTCTTTCTTAGCCTCTATCGTCCTTCTATCCCAGCATGCAGCCCATGGCGTTGTCACTTATGGACAGGTACATGAATAGGGGAACATCATCCCTGGGTGGTACTAAAATGGGAGCTTTGATTAGCTGTTCTTTAATTGTGAGGAAGGAATTTTGGCACTCATCATTCCATTTCATGGAGGAGTTCTTCCTTAATAGCTTGAAGATTGGCTCACAGGTTGCTGTGAGTTAAGAGATAAACCTGCTAATGAAGTTGATTCTTCCCAAAAATCCATGTATTTCTTTCTCTGTTTGAGGAACGGCCATTTCCGTAATGGCTTAGATTTTGGTAGGATCCAGCTCAATCCCTTTATGACTGACTAGAAATCCTAGCAACTTGCCTGATTTAACACCAAAGGCGCACTTGGCTGGATTCAACTTCAGGTTGTATTTACACAACCTATTGAATAATTTTCTGAGATGGTCTAAGTGGTCTTCCTCCTTTCGGGATTTGATAATGATGTCATCCACGTAGATCTCGATCTCTTTGTGCATTAAGTCGTGGAAGAGAGCCATCATAGCTCGCTGATAGGTGGCTCCAGCATTAATGGGGCCGAATGACAACCGTCTATAGCAAAAGGTTCCCCAAGGCGTGATGAAAGCAGTTTTCTCACGATCTTTCTCAGCGACCATGATTTGATGGTACCCCACAAAGTAATCAGCAAAGGAGTACATGCAATATTAAGCAGTATTTTCAATGAGAATGTGGATAAATGGCACGAGAAAGTTATCTTTTAAGCAAGCTTTGTTCAAGTCCCGGTAATCCACGCATACTCACACCTTCCCTCTGGGTTTAGGTACAGGAACAATGTTGGATATCCACTCAGGATATGTGGACACCATGATGATGCTAGCTTGAAACTGTTTCATAATTTCTTCTTTCACCTTTAAACTCCACATAGGTTTCAATCGCCTGAGCTTCTACTTGACTGGCTTAAATCCCTCTTTAATGGGAAGGCGATGAAGGACAATGTCAGTGGACAAACCCACCATGTCTTCGTGAGACCATGCAAACACATCCTGGAATTGGGTTAATAGCGTAACCATATCATTCCGCTAGTTTGGGGTAAGGTCTGAACCAATCTGGATTAACTTAGGGCTTTCTAAGGTTCTGAGATTGCAGGAAGTGGTTTGGTCAAGGTTGGGTTTAGGTTTGTCTTTGACCCATTCTTGAATTTCTGGAGGCACCTTAATGTCCTCATGTACTTCCATCAAGGTTGAATTCATCTCCACATCAAAGGTATAATCCTTGTGGAGAAGAGGCACCGTATCAGCAAGTACAGGCACATCTAAATTCAAGGTCCTGAAACAAAATATGCTTTCGCTTAATATATATGAAACGTTTTGATTATACACAGTGTTAGCATATACTGACAAAATAAATTACTAATAATGTACAGAAAAGTAAGCAGTTATGACATCTATAGGGCAGAAAGAGTGCTGTTCCAATTGGCAAGGGCAAAGTCCGGGTGGACTGCAATGATGGAGGGATTTTCATCGTCCTCCCTATCCCGAGTGATGGCCATTACATCTGGGAAATCATCGTCTGGGGTATATCTGTTTGTATGTTCATCATGAACGATGGTGCGTATGCCCGACATCATTCGGATGACGTCTCATTTAATTCTTTGTTTCTCTTCCTCCACTCGGGGATCTGGAACAAAGACTTCTTTCTCCTTCACCTGTACCAGCTTGGGAAATAACATAGCCATCACGTTGGATGGCACCTTTACACGAGGTTATACGGACTCAGCAGTTGCAATTATAGATAAACGTCGTGTAACTGAAGCTGGAGGAATCTGAGGATGTTTATGGGGATTCCTGTTACTAGAAATGGCAAAGTAGCCTAGCCCAGCTGTACCAGTTTGACGGATAACTTGGATGGGGTATTTGATACCCTGATGATCTTTACCCAGCCCTTGTCCTGGCTGATGACCCAAGGATATCATTTCTTGAGTAGCTGCCATCACTTCGTTAGAAATCTTGGGTGTGAGAGCTGGCGTTCCAATAGCATGGTACTGAGTATTGCTTACTTCCAAGGCATGAAAACTGACCGGTTCAACATCTGCATTGGCATTGATGTATGGTATGTCACTTTGTGGTAGACACTCCGCCGGCGTTGTTGGTGACTAAGTGTCATTGATAATGTATTTTAACTGTTAATGAAGGGTGGAAGGGACTGCCCCTGCTATATGAATCCATGGTCGTCCCAAGAGCAGGTTGTATCCCGAATCTATCTTGAGTACGTGGAAAGATACGCAGAATGTATAGGGACCAATTTCGATTGGTAGTTCAATTACTCCGACGAATTCGACTGCCACGCCAAAAGCTTTGACGATGATGGTTCGCTTCCGGATTCGGTTGAGATTGATATTCATCATCACCAAGGTAACGTATGGACAGATATTTAGAGATGATCCTCCATCTATCAAGACTCCAGCTAGCATATATCCGGAGGACAAGACCGCAATGTGAAACGGTTTGCAATGACCGGTCCCTTTGGGCGGTATGTCATCATCAGTGAAGGATATCACATTGTTGTTGAAAATGTGATCAACCAAGTGTTGAAATTTTTCCGTATCAACGGATGTTGGTAGATAGGCTTCTTCCAAAAACTTCAACAAGATCTCCCGGTGATCCTCGGAAGTTAGGACCAAGTCCAAAATTGATATTTGGTGTGGAGCTTCTTTTAAGCTTAAAACCACCTTGGCTTCGTTATGACCCATAGTGCGGAGGAATTTTTCAATCTTCTCCATGGGTATTTTCCCCTTTGATTTGATGGTAGACTTCATAACCCGTTGGGGAAGATACATGGGATTTTCCTTTGAAACTATAGCATTGGTATGTGAGGTGGATCCTTCACCTTCTCCATAATTCCATGGCACTTTATGCAGGCTAATAATAGGATATTGTGCTCTGCATGGTAAGTTGATTGGCTCGGGGGCGACCACTTTCAAAGGATTGTTGCTTCCCCTGAGTTGAATTATTGGTATTGTGAGTGATTTGTTCGTCCCTCCAGTCTCAGTGGATATGACTGCTACCAAACTCTTCCATTTAGTAAGACATGTATTCTCACTTGCACGTAGCACAGTATCATTGTCTGCTAGTTGCAGGACACCACTATTGTGAGACCCCAGATTTTATCAATAAAGATTTAAATTTTGTCGAAATAATTTTTTAATATTATGGTGTGAATTTGAGATAATATTATAGTTGTGGGTAGTATTTATAAATTTTACAAAGTATGCAAGTGGTTATATTATATTCGGTTTAGCAGGGAATATTCGTACAACGGCTCAATCATTGGTGGACCCCACAACAGAATTATTGTCGGATTGAGAAAACGACAAAAATATTTTATTGAAATAACGGCGGAAGTTTTACCGTTGATACTGTTGAACTACTTTCGGTAGTAAAAAGTACAAGAATACGTGTGGTTGCATAGTAGCACACACGGTATTGATTATTGATGCTTATGTGAGAAGTCACTCGGTTTGATTCCATTATTATTCGATTAATAATATGAATTATTATAGCGATAATGACGTTTTGTTTTATTCAGATTATTAACGTAATAAAATGCGAAACATCTATTTATATAAAATGTAATACTTTATTAAAGTTATTCTATAAATAGAATATATTATATTTTATTATGCATAGTGTTGCATAGTGTTGCATAGTGTTTGCATAGTAAAATGTTTTTATATAAATAGAATATATGATATTTTATTTAAAAGATTTTGCTTTAAATATGGACCGTCGATTAAAGTAAATCAATCTGGACCGTTCATGGATTAATTACTATGCATTCTATTTTCCTATAAATAGAAGCTCATTCCTTCATTATTTTCTTATTTAATTCATTGAAACTCTAGAGAGAGAAATTATAGAGAAAGTTATAGAGAGAAAATCTATAGAGAGAAAGAAGAAGAGTATTCTCGTATTTCACTACTTTGATATCCAAAGGTCTTTTACGGTAAGGGATATTATTTGTTGTAATTCGTAAGGGGTGTTATTCTTTCTTATTCATGAAGAGAACTTCGTTATTCCATTCATTATTATTCGTTGGAATAACTCGTAAAAGTGGCATACCCTATACATAACTTTGATACGCCAGATACCCTATACTTGGTGAAATCCTTATATTATTCCATTCTTATTTATTCATTGGAATAACTCAGTATATGCTGAATCCCCTATACTTGGTGATCTTCTTTTGTTATTCCATTCTTTATTATTCATTTGAATATCCATGTTCGTGTGTTTTACAGGACACAGTTCCATTGTTTATTATTCAAAGATTTATTATTCTCATTAGATCATCTTGTCGGGTGTGAATTTCACCGACTTGGTTCCGTTATTATTATTACATTGGAATAACACCGCATCATGCGAAGTACCGCATGCACGTGGTGATTTCTTTTGTTATTCCATTCTTCACTAAACCCAGGTTGGTTAAAACTTTGACTTTTATACTCCATGAAATTAGTAGAATATCTTTGATATTTGCGTTTCATCCAAGATATCTTTTCATGGAAATATTCTTCCGATCATTCTTGAATTTTACTCTACAAAACAAGATGTCGTGACAATTTGGACATTAAAATTCCTAGATAAATTAATTCTTGAACTTGTTTTATTGAATTCTTATATCATTGTCATCATCCTCATGTTTATATTATGTTGAAAGTTATCTTTGGCTTACGTGCATAGATGAACTTGGTATGATTATGACCGAGGTTCATTGAATAATCATGGCTTGATATAAATGATGTGACAAAAGTCCTCAAAGTGGCTGTGTAATGCAATGATGGATAGTTTTGGTATGATTATGACCGGGGTGATTCGGTAAGATATAGTCATGACCATTGATAATTTGATGAAAATCCTTGACCGCGGGTGGTACAGGATGATTAGATATTGTGGTTTATTCATTAAACCGAGTCTTAGTGATAAAAATTGATGAAAACCTTTTAAAACCTAAAAGATAGTAGATTTTATTTTCTACTTGGCTCTTTTAATGGATTCAGATATTCTCACGCAGATTAAACCGGTTGTCTATTGTATTTTATCGGTTTAACATTGTTGAAGGCTAATGATAATTTATTCTCGCATTATCTTAGTCATAATATTTCTTATCGAGCTAGTTGAGCTCACCCTTTCTTTCACCGTTCTCTTCGTGAAATGAGAATATATATTTGGGATTTAGCCTGGGAGCGGAGTAATGGTCCAGAGGATAGCATTAGTAGTCCTCACTATTCGTGAAATAGTGTGATAATAATTGTAATGAGGACTCCTTTTGAGTTTGTATAATATCTAGTAGACAATATTTGTATTCAAACTCACGGTTTATGTCGATTGTATATGACGATTATATTAGTAAGTTGTATTTAAATTACGCACCATGTAAGTGGCGACCCAAGATGGGTGACGATACCTAATTTGGGGGCGGCCACAACTATCAATTAGATTTTGGATAAGGTATGAGTGCCCAAAGATTCTTGATCTTTGTCGGACCGCGAGAATGGGAGTGATATTGACATACTCCATTAGAATTGTACCGTCCTGAGCAGGGATTAACCGGAGGAAGAAAGAAAGTAATTCTTCCTTCTTTGATTAACATCTGAAGGATTTCCTCCATAGGTTGGCCCAGATATGTGAATTCCCTTTTGTTGGCAAAATCCTGACGGGCTTTGGCATTTGCTCTCTTTATCACTTTATCTTCCAGCATCTCATTTTTTGAAGGTGACGAGAGCATATTTGTGATAAGAGGGAGGAGACTAGCATGCTCCTGGATGACTAACTGGCATGTCACTTGATGTTGATAGGTCACCAGTTCTGCCAATTTCTCAATTTACTTGCATAGAGCTTTCATCTTTCGTTCCATTGTGAACTGGAACATGGAATAATCCCATTTGTCAACACCGTCTTTGAGGGTCTGGGAGGATTCATAGTTGAAATTGGAACTCTATCCATTGCTCCAATTGATCATGTTGACTTCTTCTTCTTTGTGTTGAGGAAGAGGGTTGTCTTGAACGTGAGGCTGATCTGGTTTGGTGACCATGATCTCACTGTTGTCTATCAGGTCTTGGATCTTGTGTTTCAAGGCCCAACAATCCTGAGTGTCATGTCCAGGTGCCCCGGCATGATAAGCGCATTTCTGAGCAGCATTAAAACCTCGTCCATTAGGGCTGGCAGGTGAAAGAAGATGCGTAGTTTTCTTCTGTGTTATCAGAAGTGTGAGAATATTCTCGAGTGTGTCCCCTAAGGGTGTGAACACTCGAGGGCATTTGACTTCTCCACCTTTTGGTATTGGAGGGTTCATAGACTGTGCTTGGAAGGGAGTGTAGTTTCTCCTCTGAATAGGCATGTTCTAATTACCTTTTTGACCCTGTAGTATCAGGGAACATCTTCTTCTTTCTTTTTATGAACCCTCCGGGGGTTGTTTCCATAATTTCTGGATTGGATGTGATCAGCAACAACTTTAAGGGTAGCTAGGTCATGAATTTTTCCAGAATTCAATCCCAACTCAGCTATCTCCCCATGCTTGACAATTTCAGAAAATGGTTTATCGATGCCGGCTAAAACTCTTTCATAGAAAGGAGCTTCAGATGTTACATGAAAGTCACGACCATCTCTCGATTCTCGTCATGGAAGGAATAACTTGGGCGTACCAAAGCGTCTCCACCTTTGAGCATACTCTCTAAAAGACTCATTAGACTGTTTCTTGATCTTGGTAATTTGATACCGATCAGGAGCCATCTGAGACTGAAAGCTGTATCTAGTGAGTAAGGTGTGTGCTAGCTCTTCCCAGCTATAGATCTTTGAGTTGTCTAATCATGTGTACCACGAACGGGCTTCTTCAGTCAGACTCTTCTGGAATAGTTGCATTTTGAGCTTCTCGTCCTTTGCATAAGATCCAAGTTCTCCAATAAACACTTTTAAATGTGTCTAAGGATCTCCTAACCTGTCATATTTTTCAAAGTCAGGAGTCTTAAACTTTTCTGGATAATGAACACCAGGGAAAATGCAAAGATCAGCATATGAAACACTCCTGTGTGTTCCAATTCCTTTGATAGCACGAAGGGTCTCTTCCATTTGGAGGACTTTCTTTTTGATGTCACCGGTGTCTGGATCTCCTATGAGATGGGTGGTATTATTAGTTTTGTTGGTCGATCTAATCTGCAGATTCGTGTATCATAATGACTGGTTTCCCCCTTGTGTAGAGGATTCAGCATATACTGGTATTTTTGTACCCTGAGTAGACTGGTGTAGTTCTTTGAGTAGAACAGCCAAATCTGCAATTTGTTTGCTTAATCCATCGAATTCTTTGCAAGAAACTGGATTAAGGTCAGACTGGTCAGATGACGACATGATTGACTGCAGGCTTGCAACCTTTTTGGATTTTGACCGAGTAGTAGGTCCGATTGGTTCCCTTCGAAAGACTTATACAGTTTAGTCTTTAGGGAATGTGTGTATAATAACATGCTATGTGATGTGTCCATTTTAGGAATTTTATCTTAGAAAACGGATGTCAGCTGTTTGTAGCATGTCAATTTGTATGTGTACACATTTCTTCATATTTCTCATTACATGGAGATAGATATGGAATAAAATTACAAGTAATTGTGTTTATAAGTAATTGAAATGAGAAAGCATGAAGAGACTTTCCTCCGTTTTGGGTTTATCAGAGGCTGACCTATCTTAGGTTACTCTCACGGCTTTTTGGCATGAAGGTTCCCAAATCATCGTAATTTACTCAACGAGAAATTAATCCGGTCTTTCAACTGGAGCGAATTTGGGTGGTGCCTTTCTTGAGCCTCGTGGGAATTAGTCTTCCTACGAGTCCAGTAATCAAACACCGATGGGATAGCCTCCTGGTGGAGGGACCACACAACATACATTCACATACATCGCGTCTCACCGTATGGAAATGATGACATGTGTGAAGTACTAATATCACAAGCATATATGGTGCGAAGCACTAAGTGCGATAAGTAAATGCATTCGTACACATTCATTATAAATATAAATACAACATCCACACATAAGCAGATAACAGTTTTGAAAAGATTATAATAGCGGCTTAAGTCCTCTTACTGGTGTCCCCAGCAGAGTCGCCACCTGTCGACGTCGGGATTTTTAATTGTCCCTTTCCGTTACTTGTTCTTTGGTGTTCTCATTTTAGGTGAGATTTGTTTGAAAAAACAAGTGAAAAAGGTCCGACATATATAATGTCGACGATGGATTGTTAAGAGTTGCCGGTTGGTTTTTTAAATGGTTGTACCAACACAACCGAGAAAAGGTTTGCACATTGACCCAGTGATGTGACACTGCTAAACGGGTTGGTGAAATCGAGATTCATTAGGGTCCGGGGACTTGATTATGCGGAGGGAAGGTGTTAAGCAACCCCCGACATCCGTGTTACCACGGTGACTGCCTCTTTTCAATAAATAATTATCTGAATGTGTGTGTGTGTGGGTCAATGTGCTATTATTTGGAAGTCGTTCGAGGCCTCGTTCGCACCTATATACACAGGGTTTGAATTTATGTAAAAATTCAGTTTTTAGCAAGATATAGCAATGATGTTTTATAAAAAGGTTTTTCAAACCCTGATGCTCAATAGTAATTTAGACCTTTTACACTTCCATTTTATTAATTGTTCGGCTGGATTGATTTTATTTTCGAGATGCGAAGCATCTGTAAGAAAATAATGTACAAAAATAATGTCGATTTCCTCGTGGGTATGAAAACCATCTGAGGAAATTCAGACACCGCAGAATAATTTACAAGCTACTTATAGCTGAAAATGTCCATCACGGGAACCGAATCTAGATCCAATAGGCTGAATCTGTGATTACATGATTCCTAGGCGCACATGATACCGCAATTTGTATGAAAGCAGTAAGAATGTATATATATAAAAACTGTAAATATATATATATATATATATATATATATATATATACGAACATGATCACCAACCACGAAGCACCTCCATGGGGATCGAAATGTAAATAAAGTCAGTAAAAGCTATCAACCAATACACGGAGGAAACTCCAAGCGAGACGAAATGTAAATAAAGTCAGTAAAGCTATCAACCACCACGAAGAAGGAAACTCAGGCGGGACAAAATGTAAATAAAGTTGTACAAAGCAATCAAGCGCCACGTAAGTGAACTCAAGCGAGGTGATTTAAACATAAAGAAAGTCAGAAAGCTTTATCAACCACCACGTAAGTAAACTCGTGTGGGATTTATATATATATATATATATATATATATATATAAAAGCGATAAACGCATTCTAGGATGTAAAATCCGTGCTCATCTAATGAGTTTGATAACGATTCATATATATATATATATATATATATATATATATATATATATATATAGCGTAAACGACTATAGAATGTAAAATCAGGTGCTCATCAATGCAGTCCGACATTACAGTTCATATATATATAAGTATATATATATATATATAAGCAAAACGCCTCCTCGCATCAAGTCTAGGCTCAATCAAGGCATAACTCGATAATGTTAGTCCATATATATAAATATATATATATATATAATATATTTATATACAAACTAAAATAAAACCACAGACGAAGTCAAAGGCGAACACACAACACGACTCTCAACGTGAAGAAGGGTGTGTGCAAAGATGAAGAGAAAGGCTTTAAAGTGTGTGAGAAGGCTTACAGTGGGCTGCCAAAGAAGGCTTCTATATCTTTAAAGTGGATGAAACTGGGCTCTCGCCGATACAAAAGTAGTTATATGTGAGCTCACAAGTGTTTAAAATGGGATAGCACTCAGTATATTGCAAGTACGGAGCAAATTTGACAGGGCTTCCTCACTCTTTCTCTTCTTAAAATGGCCACCTCAAGCCCTCTATATATAGAGGGGGGAGCCGCAGGTGTACCTGAGGCTGCCCGGGTTTCTCAGGTTGGGTTGTCTCGTAGTACGTGCACGTAGGCACGGTAATGTCCGTTTGAACTTTCAGAATTGCAATCCGGGCATCCGACTGAGGTATATAGAACCTATTTCGGACCGCCGTTGTTGAGAGTTATACAATGGCATGGGATTAGAGGTTGTACGAAGTCATGAAGATGGGACGGTGCCCTCCGGTCTTCAAGCTTTAAATTCTATCTATTACCCCGCACAATAGTCACTCGGGATTGGTTTTCCTCAATTCTTGTGGGACATTGTGGTGTAGAAATGTATGTATGAAATGTTGAGACGACGTGATGTGGCCTTAGAGTGGCGAGATGATGCCTTTGCCCTCACCGGGAGTTATCTTTTTAATGATCAAGCAGAGCGTTGCTCGTGGTTATTCTTTGAGATTGGACTGCTCCAAGTGTTGAAGGTCCTCAGTGTCAATTTTGAGGTGTGCCTGTCCTCCCGATGTTATCTCTGGGTTGGTACTGGGTGTCTCGTTATGAGCGCTGAGATTGAAGCTGGTTGCATTTGAAACAAGCATTTCCGGGTTATTCTGTCGATCGCATTCCTTCAACGATCACCAAGGTTGGTAGCTATTCCCATGATTTGAACTGAGACTGGATACCTCGGGGTTATCTCCGAGATTAATCGGTCTTCTTCGGTGTGTGTTCTAGTATTGGATCTGCACGCCTTGGGGTTATCTCCGAGGTTTGATTTGATACTCCCAGTGTGTGTTCTGGGGTTGATGCTGAACTTCCGGTAGTATCTAGAATGGATATGAACTGTCTTCCGTGGTTCCTCTTGAAAAGATTTAATCCTCTCTCGCAATATCGCGATGATAGGTGGGCAGAAAATTTTGAGTGTTTACACACATCATTAGACCAACGTACGTCGCTACCCTAGGCGCAATAATGAAGCATGATCTCTGCCTTACTAGTGTGTATGTAGCTACTAGATTTTAGCCTTGGCACTCAATAGCATTCTTCTGTTGGTGCACAAACAGAGGAAAAGCATACGGCATGAACAATAGCCATTTTTAGCTCAACTAACACAAATTTCACCCATTAAACAATGAAATTAACATATAAAATAAATATAATAATATCATAAACATGATTGCTAACATATTCAACCACTTAGTACAATTTAACAACACTTTTAACTATTTTAATTTCTCAAATTTCATATTTTCATACAAAAACTCCATTTTTGACATCTCTTGCAAAAATCATCAATGTAATCTCTATACTTGGCCAAATTGATTCGTTTAAATTACGTTATATTTGTTTCTTAATGAACTAACATATACAAGACTCAATTTACAGTTAAACATATGAATTAATCATCAAAATTGATACTTACATAAGCCATGTGAGAAAACATAAACACTGTCATTATTTTCTACTGTTATCTGAATTTAGCATACAATTTCCTTGTTTAAACATAACCTCTAATCATGATAAACACATGTAATCATAACCAATTATAAACACAATTTACAGACAATTTTGTAAAACTTTATACACAGTGAGTGCACTTCAAGAACACAGAGAACGTAAAACATATATAGTTATATACTATTAAAATTATAGGAAAAGTACTTTTGTTGCTTAAGAAGATACTTGTTAACCCTTAGAAAAGCTTGAAGAACTCAGTATTTCTCTAGAATCCCATCCTTTTATCTCTCAACTTTCTCTGATAATTCTCTCTAAAACCCTATATAACTTTTTTTCTTTTTTTTTATCAGTATAAGAGTTAAGCGTAAACTAAAAACTGATATGGTCTAAATAATCATAATAACTAACATCAGTTACTAAAAGAAACGTATATATTATAAATATATTATATTTATTATTTATTTATTTTATTATTATATAATTCAAAATTAAAAAGGAAATCCAAAAGCCATAAGGCTTTCTTTGGCAAAAATCATTTAAAAGTTAAACACTTAATACCATTAAGTCTTGTTTGGCACAAACCAAATTAAACTACTTTAATTTATTTTAATAACTCCTTTATAATATAGTTATTTGTCACACTATATTTAATTAAGTTTTCATACTTAATTTAATTAATTCAAATAACAATTAATTAAATAACTCATTTATTCACATAACTCAATACAAATAATTAACCATCAAATTGAAATATCAATATAATAATAATTTCCTTAACTCATTAATTATTTATTTAACAAATAATTAACCAAATAAAATCAAATTAATTAAACAAATATTTATTCAACGATAAACACCATTAAATATTTATATAATTCAATAAATATTTAATATTACAATTAAAATTCTGGAATGTTACACCAAATGACAAATATCTTGACAAATAGACCTCCGGGGGCCTTACCAAGTAACATAGAAGTTAATCCGAAAGATGAGAGGAAAGAGAAGTGTAAAGCTATTACTCTGAGAAGCGAAAAACAAATACTGCCAAACAGTGTGGTCGCGCCCAATTTGAATGGGGAGGCAGCGTGGTCGCACCTTTCATCAGTCATAGAAAATGAAGAAAATGCAGAGGGCCGAGGCAGAACCAGTGGTAAAGGAAAAGGTAGAGAAATCAATAGTAATTCCACCAGTACCATTTCCACAAAGGTTTCAGAAACAGAAATTGGACAGACAGTTCTCCAAGTTCCTCGAGGTGTTTAAGAAATTGTAAAGCAATGTACCATTTGCGGAAGCATTGGAGCAGATGACGAGCTATGCTAAGTTTATGAAGGAAATTTTGTCGAGGAAGAAGAAGTTGGAGGATTTTGAGACAGTAACTTTAACTGAAGAGTGAAACGCTATATTAAAAAAGAAGCTACCTCTGAAATTGAAAGATCTGAACAACTTTACCATTCCTTGCACTATAGACAGCTTTTCATTCAATAGATGTTTTTGTGATCTGGGTGCGAGTAATAATCTGATGTAGTTGTCTATTTACACTCAGTTGGAATTACCGGCACCGAGCTCGACAAATATCTCTCTACAGCTAGTGGATAGGTCAATGACATATTCGAGGGGAATTGTAGAGGACATCTTAGTGAAAGTTGACAAGTTCATATTTCCAGCCGACTTCATCATATTTGACTACGAAGAGGATAAGGACATTCCTATTATACTTGGGAGACCATTTTTGGCAACTAGAAGAACACTCATCGACCCAAAAAGATTGGTTGATGAAGTTGGATAACGCTTTATGGGCATATCGCACGGCATACAAGACACCGATTGGCATGTCACCATATCATCTTGTCTATAGAAAAGCGTGTCACCTGCCAGTTAAACTTGAGCATAAAGCATATTGGGTCATCCGTAAGTTGAACTTTGATCTCATTACAGTAGGGGAAAAATGACTTCTCCAACTTAATGAGCAAGATAAATTCCTCTTGGAAGCATATGAGAACACAAAGTTGTACAAAGAGAAAGTTAAACGGTGGCATGATCAGAAAATTATTGAAATGAAATTTGAGTCGGGTCAAGTAGTTCTCCTATTCAACTCTAGATTGAAGCTCTTTCCCAGAAAGCTTAAGTCCAGGTGCTCTGGACCTTTCATGGTCAAAATAGTGTTTCCACATGGCGCCGTTAAAATAGTTGGAAGAGATCAAGATGAACCATTCAAAGTCAATGGACATCGTTTAAAGCATTATTGGGGAGGTGATTTTGATCGCCAGAAGTCTTCAATCACTCTCATCGATTGAAAATGAAATACGGAGTAGTCAGGCTGAAAGACTTAAATTCAAGCGCTCGATAGGAGGCAACCCATTAATTTATTGATTTCAATTCAATTCATCGTAGATTTCTAAGAGTCAGTAGGATTTTGGTATTTTTAGTAGTATTAATATTTGATTTTTTTATTGTTTTAGGTACAACTCAGTTGCAACAAGGATATAGGGTCTGAAAGGATTAATCAGACAAAATTTGTCAGGGTACATGCAACGCGCCCATGTTAAACTACCACTCAGCACGGACTCGCCCTTCAGCAGTCACAGAAAACACACATTGACATACTTGCGACCACGCCCAACCTAAGCATAATCCAAGTCCGGCCGCGCCACGACTTGAACTCAATTTATTTTAAAAGAAAACGAAGTGTTCTGTTATTTCAATTTCCACTCATAAGGTTAATAACAAAACTCTCCTCTTTTTTTGGTGTCAGCCCACTCTCCCCACTTCATCTCTTTTCTAAATCTTAGCTCCCCATATCCTCACGTTCACTCCCACTTCCTCCTACCCACTACATTTCAGTCCTTACCCCCATCACCAGTATCAACCCACCATTCTTTAGATTTCCCACCAAATTAGCTTCCGAGACAACTACCGAAAGATACATGTCAGAAACTTTAGTATATATTTCATCAATTTCTGCTATGTTCGCTTGGGCATTTTTCCTTTTGAAATTCTCTTGCATTTCTGGTTTGCGAAAATTCTTTGCAAGATGTCTTATCTTGTTGCAATTATAGCATTTCCCTTTGAACTTCTTTGAAGGACCACTTCCTTGACTTGGGTCTTCATTGTTGTGTTTCCTTTTCTTAGTTTTGTTATCATTTTCTATTACATTAGCATTGGATGTAATTAGAAGTTTTCCAACTTTCTTTTCAGACATTCGATTATATTCTTCAATCCTCAACCCAACTATCAAGTCCTCGAGCCCCATTTCTTTACGTTTATGCTTTAAATAGTTTTTAAAATCTTTCCAAGATGGGGGTAATTTTTCAATTACTGCGGCCACTTGAAAAGATTCACTTAAAACCATTTTTTCAGCATGAATCTCATGGGTTATCAATTGAAGCTCTTGGACTTGATTTATGACGATCTTTGTAGCAACCATTTTAAAATCCAGGAATCTACTAACAACGAATTTCTTCATGCCGGCATCTTCCATTTTATATTTTTTATCCAAAGACTCCTATAATAACTTAGCAGTTTTGATTGGGCAATACACATTATACAATGTATTGTCCAATCCATTGAGGATATAATTTTTGCAAAGAAAATCAGAATGTTTTCATGGATCCATAACAACCAATATGGTCCTATCAATTTCATTATCATCTACCACAGAGGCATACTCATTTAAAAACCTTGAAAGATTCAATGTAGTAAGATAAAACAACATTTTTTGTTGCCATCTTTTAAAATCAATCCCACTGAATTTTTCAGGTTTCTCACCATGACTAACATGGATAGGAACATTGTGACGATTTGATTATTTGAGTTGTGATTCTGGGGACAGAATCCTTGTAAGGAGGGAATGATGTAACAATCCAAGATTTTATTTGTAATTTAAAATATTTATTAACTTAAATAAATATTTTATTGATGTAGTTGTTGTTTTGTAATTTAAAATATTTCTTAAATTAAATGAATATGTGATTTTTGTTAGTAAATATTTATAAATTTTATTGATGAGATAATATTCTAAATTAATTTAATTTATAGTTATTATGTTGTAAGACAACATGAGATGTTATATTGTTGTGATAAATTAAGATGATATATTGAATTATTAAATAAAATTTTAATAAAGTTATAATTTTGTGATGTTTGTTTAAGTGGAGTGTTCATTTAAAATATAGTATGTATAATTATTTTATTTGTTTAAGGTTGGATATGGAAATCCAAATAAATAATATGTAATTATAAATTGTAAACTAAGTTGTTTATTAAAAACAAATTAAAGGAGTTTAATTTAGTTTCTACCCAAACAAGGCTTAAAGATATGAAGTCTTTAATTTTTAAAGAGTTTTTGCCAAACAAAGCCTTATGGATTTTTGATTTTTAATATGTGAATTGTAAATAAAATAAAACAAATAAAATATAAAATAAACTTATAGCATATACGTTATATTTTTGTAACTGGTAGTAATTTAGTAGGCGTATTACTACCTATCAGTTTTGTTTACGCTTACTGTTGTTAGTAGCCTAGTCTAAGAGAAGAAAGAAGAGAAGAGAAATACAGAGAACTTGAGAGAGAATTGAGAGAAAAAAATAAGCAATTTAAGTGTTTAGCAAGGGATTATCAAGCAAATTGAACGTATGTTCTATAACTTTGATATTAGATATGTATATGTATGAATACGGCATAAAATTTCTAAGTCTAGTGAATCCAATTTGTCTTGAATGATTGTTATGAACTAAATTATTGTATCTATATGTATTTATGGTGCTAGAACTAGTATTTAGTCAAGAATTATTATGCTAATTTCGTTTAAAAGGAAGAAAATAATGTCAGTGAATATTTTTCATATGGTTCATGAAAAGTACCAATTTTGATGGTCAATTCTTATGTTAAACTGCAAATTGAAGCTTGATTATGTTAGTTCATTAAGAAACGAGCCTAACGTAATTGGAATGAAGTGATTTGGCCAAGTATAGAGATTACAATGTTATTTTTTTTGGGATGAATATCAAAAATGGAGTTTTATATGAAAAACATGGAATTTAAGAAATTTAAACTACCTTAAGTTGTTAAATTGTTCTATATTGATATATATGTGAGGAAACATGTTTGTGATAGTTCTATACCATTTGTACGTGTTATTATCACTGTTTGGTGGGTGAAATTCGTGTTAGTTGGCTTAAGAAAAGTGCCGAAGCTCGTTTCGCAAAATTGAAGTTTTGTCGTCACATGGCACATGAACCCTTAAGTCTTGGCGACAGATTGCCACATGCGCACGCGCCGCAGATCCTAGTATAAAACTGGCGCGGCCGCACCAGTGTCGTGTCTCAGATAGTGAAGTCTACTAATTCTGCAGACTTTGGTCGTTCAATGTAACTTAGCTCAATGTTAGGTTAATGTGAGAACCATGTAATAACAAGGTTACACAAAGTTGTGTTATGTGGATTGTAAATTCAAAGTTGTAAAAATGATTTATAAGTCATGAACGTGTTGTGTTATAACTTAGCTTATACAATGAATGGTGAATAAGTCATGTGATGTTAACACTTGTGATTTCTGAAATGAGCACTAAGATATGGAAGGTGATTAATATAAAACCATTGAATCATAGGAAGACTTAAATACTTGGTTGAAATTCAAGTTCGATTAAAGAGAAGTGTAGTATTGATTAAATAAGAGTTAAAAATGTGAGTTAGATGTTAAAAGTCTTATGTAAGTGTTAGTGAGTTTTCAGATTCGTGTTATGTGGTTTAGAATTGTGGATAGACCTTAAACTAAAGGTTATAACTTAACTAAGATGAGAAATAAATCTATGAGGTTATATAGCTAATTGATGTGATATTCCTAATGGTATGTGTGACGCCCCCAAAATAGGTATACATCACCTATTCTAAGTTGTCAATACATGGTACAGAAACAACTACAACTTTATTATTACAACCGTAAAACTGTGAGTTTGAATACAAATATTATCTTCTAGACAATATCTATACTCAAATAAATCCTCATCACATTTATTGATACATTATTTTATAAAAATGGTGAGGACTACTAAACAATTCTTTCTAAAACCTTCATTCCATACCCGACTCGCATTTCGCTTATATTCTCGCCTCCGAGAAGAAAAATGGAACAAAAGGAAAAGGGTGAGCTCAACTAGCCCAAGAAAGAATATTATGACTAAGATAATATACAACAAATTACCATTAGTCTTCAACAGGAAAAATCTAATAGAATACAATAGACAACAAATTTTAAATCAATATTCGCAATGAAATAATAATTCATTAGAAGAGTTAAGTAGAGAATGCAAACTACTATCTTCTATGTATGAATTTAAAAGTTCATCGCCTCATCTTTTATCCCCGTAACATCAATCAATATACATCCGAATCAAATATTCATTTGCACTATGTGCCAAAGATATTCATCATTGGTCATGTTTCATCTAAACACTGCTCATCTTTGCACTACGGCCAAAGATATTCTTCAGAAATCATTCATCTTGCACTATGTGCCACAGCCAAAGATATTCAATAATATTATCATTTAAGATCGAGGATGATGAAAATATTTTTAAAGAAACGAATCCGGTGAAACAAAATGACAAGGATTAAGGATTAAGGATTAAGGATTCGTACTTTGTTTTATCCACGCCCAAAAAATACCTCAAAAATAATCATAGGGTGTAAAATTCAAGAATGATCAAAACATGGATACAATCAAAGCTAGTATCCGTAATAGATATTTTAGACGAAAAAAAAACTTTCATTTTTGGTGAATAAGTCAGATTATTGAATAAAGTGTCAGATATCGTGAATAAGTAATCCGACACCAAAAGATAGAAATTCCACAAAAAACATCTTCACGCTTATGAATAAGACTCGTGAATAGAAACTCGTGAATAGTAACTCGTGAATAGTAACTCATGAATAGTAACCCGACATGAAAAAGTTCCAAATTTGATAAAAAGTTTCAATCAATATTTCAAAGATAATGATATGAAGAAATAATATCATTTGAGAAGAAAATAACATCTCTTACCTCGAAAGATCAAGACTTTAAATTAAACACCTGGATATAGGCTATGACTTGAACTTGCACCAGAATAGCAATACTCAAATTATACCCAAAATACTCACAAGAATACGCCCGATAATATAGAGAGAGAAAACTTCAGTTTCTGGTGTGATTTTCAATTCTAACCTAAGCACCCTATTTATAGGAAATTGCTTAGAACACCAAAGCAGTAAAATTTAATAAATTAATAATATAATTATATAAATTTCCCACGCATGCTTAGAATCTGATTTCAGCCATCAAACACATGCCACATTCTAGAAAAAGTAAAAACAAAAAATGTTTTTCTAATTTTAAATATTTTAAACTTCCAAAAATCAATTATTTTGAGTTTTGAACTTCAATAATTCATAATAAATAGCCCTTTCATCAGAAAATTCGAATCTCGCGAGTTTTTATAGGAAATTCAATTCTCTAAAACTTTGCAGAAGAAAGTTTTTCCAAATTCCAAATAGAAATTGACCAAATCCACAAACCGGGCGATTTTATTGTGCTATAATCAAATTTCACCAATAAATGGGGTCCAACCGACATGTTTAATATGTTTTAAACATTTATTGCAACAAAAATACTCTTCCTCCTCAGATACTCATATATCCAACATTCGTTGTAAAAATATCACCATTATTATATTATTAAAATATAATAATATATTTAAAGAATTATTTTATCGTAAAAGATAAAATTTCAATTTTCAACAATTGTCACATTAAAATTTTCTCCATCTATATCCACATAAAATCAATATTTTCTCATCATATGAATCAATAATTAATTATTCACAAATAATATTACAGAATCACAATATCGACAACTGTGCAGCTTCCCAGGAAAGAGGGGCTTCCAATAAGAATTTCTTCATCATTGGCGCCGCAATTAGGTGACCAAACCTCTCCTTAGATGTAACTTTCTAGACATTGCCAATAATGTTATCTAATAATATTATTCATATAATATGAATTATTGCTTCGATAATGAAAAATCTTGTGTAATGACAATTATCAAACAACAAAGAATATAAAATATCAACGCAAAGCAATTATTAAATCAATAAAATATCGAATAAAGAATTATCAGAACCATTATTGAGTAGTGCCTTTCACGTAAGAATCAATAATTGGTACAATACTGGTAAAGCTACGTGTGTTTTAACCACCGAGTATTTTAACAAAGATAATCAGAATAACTACGTTGTTATTTTTAAACCACTTATATTTGTCATTTTTTCATCCAATCGCTTCACGTTATGGGCCCACATGGGTCGCTACTGTCAGCATTTAATATTCCCCGACAAAGCATTTAATATTCCACGCACCAAACGAATATTCCCCGACAACAATGAATATTTTATAACCACTTGCTTATTTTGAAATATTTCATGTATTTTACCCTAACTATCCACATTAATCAAATCAACCCTTACTATTTTAAAATAATAAATAGAGAAAATTAAATTTCATTAATAATAAGTTGGGGTCTTACAACCTCCCTCCTTATGAAATTTCATCCTCGAAATCGACGACGACGCACTGGTGTTTCAAAAGGTGAGGATACCTCGCTTTCATTTTCGCTTCCAATTCCCGTGTCATTTCCTATATAGCATGATTCCTCCATAAAACTTTAACTTGTGGTATGACCTTTCATGCGTGTAGGACATGCTCCTTCCTATCCAAGATCTTGACAGTACCTCCTCACACGTTAAGTCTTGGCTATCTCGTCCCGGTTCTAACTCAATAACGTGGTTTGGGTCTTTCACATATTTACAAAGTATGAGATATGTGAAACACATTATGAACACGTAGACATATACTCGGAGGAGGTAACGCGAGTCTATAAGCTACATTTTCTACTCGGTCAAGAATTTGAAATGGACCAATAAATCGTGGATTGAGCTTTCCTCTCTTCCCAAATCTTGTAACTCCCTTCCATGGAGCAACTCGCAACAATACATGATCCCCTACACTAAATTCCACGCCCTTTCGATGAAGATCCGCATAACTCTTTTTGTCGATCTTGTGCCGCTTTGTATACGTTGTCGAATCATTTGGATCTTTTCAGAGTCATACGTATTTAACCCTGTCCTAACAATGTTGCTTTCACCCACCTCATCCCAACATATCGAGAGAGCGACACTTTCGCCCATATAATGCTTCAAATGGAGCCACACTATATACTTGCTCGATAAGCGTTGTTGTAGGAGAATTCTACCAATGGTAAATACTTATCCCAATCGCCTTGAAGTCTAGGACACAGAGTCTTAATAAATCTTCAAGAGTTTGAATAGTCCTTTCGATTGTCTTCCGTCTGCTTGAGGATGGTATGCCGAATCAATCAGAAACTGCGCTCCATAGCTTTTTGCAAGCTAACCCAAAATCTTGAAGTGAATCTTGGGTCACGATCCAAACTATGGATACAGCATGCCATGCAACCTCACAATCTCATTCACGTACATACTAGCAAGACGCTCAATGAATAAGTCTCCAGACGGCAAGAAATGAGCAGACTTGGTTAATCTATCAACAATAACCCAAATAGCATTGATGCCCCGAGAAACCGTAGGAAGACCCAGAATCTAAATCCATGGTAATGTGTTCCCACTTCCATTTCGAATCTCAAGTGGTTGCATTGGACCCTTAGGTACTAGATGCTCCGCTTTTACATGTTGACAAGTTAAACACATCGAGATAAACTTTGCAATCTCTCTCTTCATATTGTTCCACCAAAATGTATGTCAAGATCACGATACATTTTAGTACTTCCAGATGGATTGCAAATGGTGTATTGTGTGCCTCCATCATAATCTTGTACTTCAAATCGAGTCGTTAGGAACACAAAGTCTAGAGTGGACTCAAGTATTCTTTCTTCATCAATTCTCGCCCTAATAGCTCCTTCTTGTACTTTCTTCTTCATACGCATCGCTCCGGCCTGGTGGCTTGAGCAACCTTAACTTTTTTCTATTAAAGTTGGCTCTACGCAGATACTTGACATCATTGCACTCGTTCTCGTGATATGATCTTCTACTCAACGCGTCACTACCACGCTCGCTTTTTCCGGTGATGGTATCAATAGTGTGGTCGTAGTCTTTCAATAGCTCGAGCCAACGTCGCCGCCGCATGTTGAGTTCTTTTTGAGTGAAGAAATATTTAAGTTTTATGGTCCGAATATATCTCCACTTTCTCCCATATAGATAGTGCCTCCATATCTTTATACGAAAACGATCGGGCCGCTAACTCTAGATCATGAGTAGGATAATTCCTCTCATACTCTTTAAGTTGTCGCGAGGCATAGGCTATGACTTTCCCACGTTGCATGAGAACACATCCTAACCCTATGCTCAAGCATCGTCAGAGATAACAAATCCATCCGAACCAGATGGTATTGTTAGAACAGTGCCAAATAAGTCTCCTCTTAAGCTCTTGGAAACTTTTCTCGCATTCTTCGCTCCAAACGAATTTTGTATCCTTCCGAGTTAATGAGTTAATGGAGTAGCGATTCGAGAAAACCCTTCCACTTAATCTCCGATAATAACCAAATTTAAGCCCAAAAGCTACGATTTTCACCACCGACTTGGTTGTTCTAACTTTGTATTGCTTCAATCTTCACGGATCAACAGATACTCCATGTTTCGACACCACGTGCCCAAGGAATGCTACTTCCTCAAGCCGTAACTCGCATTTCTTTAATTTGGCATATAGTTTGTTTTCACGAAGCCTTTTGAGTACCAAATTTCAAATGGTGCTCATGATCTTCACGACTTTTGGAATATATAAGGATGTCATCAATAAAGACAACAACAAACCGATCCAAATATTCCTTGAATACTCGGTTCATCATATCCATGAAAGTCATAGGAGCATTAGTCAATCCGAAAGACATGACTAAGAATTCATAATGCCCGCATCGAAGTTCTAAAGGCGCGCTTTGAATATCCTCATTCTAATCTTCATTGATGATATCCGTAATCTAAGATCGATTTTTGAAAAAAGAATTGTGCCCTCAGAATCGGTCAAACAAGTCATCAATACGAGGTAGAGGATACCTATTCTTGATGGTGACATGGTTCAATTCCCCGATAGTCAATACAAAGTCGCATACTCCCGCCTTTCTTCTTTACAAATAAAACAGAGCACCCCAAGGAGATGTACTAGATTTAATGAAACCGATGTCCAACAATTCCTCGTAGTTGGACCTTTAACTCCTCAAGTTCAATAGGAGCCATTCGATATGGGGTTTTAGAAATGGGCTTGTACTCAGTTCAAGATCAATAAAGAATTCAACTTCACGCTCGGGGTAGACCGGAAGTTCTTCAGAAATACGTCAGAAAGTCAATAACAACAGAATATTATTCAAATTTGACGTGTCTTTATTCAAATCCATAACATGGGCTAAGAAAGCTTGACATCCATTTTTCAATAAACGAATAGCTTTATGATTAGATATGATGTTGATTGATTTTAATGGTTTAGTTGCTTGAATTGCATACAACAAAGTCAAGTTAGGAATATGAAAAATAACAACCTTATTTAAAACAATCAATTTTGGCATGATGAGTAGTTAACCAATCAATCCCCTAAAATCACATCAAAAGCAAGTATCTTTAAAGAGATAAGGTCAATGGTAAGGTGATGGTGCCAACTTGAATCAAACAAGATTTATAAACAAAGTGGATGTGATGAAAGTTTCTCCTAACTGAGTTTCCACAGATAGGTCAAAGTCTAATTTCTCCGAGTCAAGTTTAAACGTTGAGCACATTCAGAGAGATAAATGAATGGGTAGCACCCAGATCAAGTAAGGTATAAACTTCGCAAGAATTTATAAATAGCTTACCCGTGATCACCTCGTTTGGGTTCTCTCGATTTTGACCAACCACAACAAACGCTTCTTCCCTAATCGTTGACTTTGACTTTTCGGGATATCTTTTGAGTCACATCCCTCATTGAACTAGGTTTCGCCATTGCACAATCTCGAGCTATATGTCCTTCCTTTCCATAATTATAGCATACCTTGAACTCGTTGTAGGGCGCTTTGATCGATATGTCCCTCTTTTCCGATTTTGTAACATATTACCGGTGGTCGTTTCCTCTCCTTAGAACCAGCGATTCACGCAAGACCGCTCATCTTCACATGGTCGTTGTTAAATCTCTCTTTTTAAAATCTCCTCCCGACTCGCTTCTTTCTATTTTCACGGCTATGATTACCACCAGAGTGGTTACCATTTTTTTGTCCGTCTGCTTTTTCTCCGGTTATCATTATTACATTGATCGCTATCTCCGTACGATCCTCGGTTGTGGGTCCTCAATTGACCGTACTCGTTATCTCGCCTAATAATTGAGCCTGTTTTTACAACATCCGAATAGAGAGAAAATTTATGAGAAATGAGATATTGACGTATGCCGGGTTTCAAACCTCTAAGAAACATCCGCCATAACGCTCCTCATTCTCCACCAAATGAGGTGCAAAACTCGATAACTCGCAAACTTTGCCTCGCATCGAGACACCGCCATATTGTTTTTCTCTAATCTGATGAACTCCACTTCCTTCATACGATTTAACACTTTCGTGAAAGTATTTGTCATTAAATAGTTCTCAAACGTTTCCCAAGACATGCCGAAAAGAATTTGGATGGGTACGCTTCACGCACTCCCACCCAGTAGATCGCCTCGCCACGGAACATAAAGGTGGCGAATGGAACCTTCGTTCCTCCGCATCCCAAGACATCGAATATCTTGGTAATTGTTTTGACCCATGTTTCCGCCATGATCGGATCGGCTTTCCTTAAATTCGTGGTCCCAACTCTTTGAATCGCGCCAATGTGACAACCCGTGAATTGCTATCATTTCCTCCTCAGATTTTGAACATGAGTCCTCGTCGATTTTGCATGAACTGCAAAAGCTTCTAAACATCCCTCGCTCATCATCTCGCTTTCAGTGGGTGTTGTTCACAGGAGGAACATTGCCACCTTGCTGCACGCTCTCCTCGTTGGTGAGTACAAAGCGTCTCCACTGGCCTCATTTCCATTGTTAATATTCTCAACGACATTCTCAAATACCGCCATAAAACAAGGGTTAATTAAGGAAATCAATATATCACATAATATCCTTATATATCGACCAACTAAAAAAATAAGCTTAGGTAGGACACACTAGCGAAGGATTTACTCGCTCTCCCTCCTAGTTCTATTCCCCGATCTCCGCCAGAGATCATATCCCTAAGCTCGATACCAACCGTGATGCCCCCAAAATAGGTATACATCACCCATTTCGAGTTGTCAATACATGGTATGTAAACAACTACAACTTTATTATTACAACAAGAAATCGTGAGTTTGAATACAAATATTATCTTCTAGATAATATCTATACTCAAATAAATCCTCATCACATTTATTGATACATTATTTTACAAAATGGTGAGGACTACTAAACAATTCTTTCTAAAACCTTCATTCCATACCCCGACTGCATACTCGCTATATTCTCGCCTCCCGAGAAGAAAAATGGAACAAAAAGGAAAAGGGTGAGCTCAACTAGCCCAAGAAAAAGAATATTATGACTAAGATAATATACAACAAATTATCGTTAGTCTTCAACAGGAAAAATCTAATAGAATACAATAGACAACAAATTTTAAATCAATATTCGCAATGAAATGAAATTAATTCATTAGAAGAGTTAAGTAGAGAATGCAAACTACTATCTTCTATGTATGAATTTAAAAGTTCATCGCTCATCTTTTATCCTCAGAACATCAATCAATATACATCCGAATCAAATATTCATCTTTGCACTACTGTGCCAAAGATATTCATCACTTGGTCATGTTCATCTAAACACTGCTCATCTTTGCACTACTACCAAAGATATTCTTGAGAAATCATTCATTCTTTGCACTATGGTGCCAAAGATATTCAATAATATCATCATTTAAGACCGAGGATGATGAAAATATTTTTAAAGAAACGAATCCGGTGAAACAAAATGACAAGGATTAAGGATTAAGGATTAAGGATTCGTATTTTGTTTTATCCACGCCCAAAAATACCTCAAAAATAATCGTAAAGGGTGTAAAATTCAAGAATGATCAAAACATGGATACAATCAAAGCTAGTATCCGTAATAGATATTTTAGACTTAAAAGAAAAATTTTCATTTTTCGGTGAATAGTGCCGATATCGTGAATAGTGCCGATATACATGAATAGTAACTCAGACACCAAAAGATAGAAATTCCACAAAAAAAACATCTTCACGCTTCAATAAGAATAATAGTACTCGTGAATAGTAATCGTGAATAGTAACTCATGAATAAGTAACTCGTGAATAGTAACTCATGAATAGTAACCCCGACATGAAAAAGTTCCAAATTTGATAAAAAGTTCCAACTAATATTAAAGCATAATGATATTGAAGAAATAATATCATTTGAGAAGAAAATAACATCCTTACCTCGAAAAGATCAAGACTTCTAAATTTAAAAACTGGATATAGGCTATGACTTGAACTTGCAACAGAATAGCAATACTCAAATTATACCCAAAATACTCACAAGAATACGCCGATAATATAGAGAGAAAACTTCAGTTTACCGTGTGATTTTCAATTCTAACCTAAGACCCTATTTATAGAAATTGCTTAGAACACCAAAGCGTAAAATTTAATAAATTAATAATATAATTATATAAATTTCCTACGCATGCCTAGAATCTGATTTCAGCCATCAAACACATGCCACATTCTAGAAAAAGTAAGAAAAACGTTTTTCTAATTTTAAATATTTAAAACTTCCAAAAATCAATTATTTTGAGCTTCGAACTTCAATAATTCATAATAAATAGCCCTTTCATCAGAAAATTCGAATCTCATGAGTTTTTATAGGAAATTCAATTCTCTACAACTTTGCAGTAAGAAAGTTTTTCCAAATTCCAAACAGAAATTGACCGAAATCCACAAACCAGGCGATTTTATAAAGCTATAATCAAATTTCACCAATAAATGGGGTCCACCGACATGTTTAACATGTTTTAAACATTTATTGCAACAAAAATACTCTTCCTCCTCGATACTCATATATCCCACATTCGTTGTAAAAATATCACCATTATTATATTATTAAAATATAATAATATATTTAAATGAATTATTTTATCATAAAAGATAAAATTTCAATTTTCAACAATTGTCACATTAAAATTTTCTCCATCTATATCCACATAAAATCAATATTTTCTCATCATATGAATCAATAATTAATTATTCACAAATAATATTACAGTAATCACAATATCGACAACCGTGCGCTTCTCAGAAAGAGGGGCTTCCAATAAGAATTTCTTCTTCATCGCGCCGCAATTAGGTGACCAAACCTCTCCTTAGATGTAACTTTCTAGACATTGCCAATAATGTTATCTAATAATATTATTCAGATAATATGAATTATTGCTTCGATAATGAAAAATACATGTAATGACAATTATCAAACAACAAAGAATATAAAATATCAACGCAAAGAATTATTAAATCAATAAAATATCGAATAAAGAATTATCGTAACCATTATTGAGTAGTGCCTTCACGTAAGAATCAATAATTGGTACAACACGTGTGCTACCGTGTTTTAACCATCGAGTATTTTAACAAGATTAATTCTGTGAATAACTACGCCTATTATTTTTTAAACCACTTATATTTTGTCGTTTTCTTCATCCAATCGCTCAGTTATGGGGCCCACATATGGTCACTGGCTGCATTGCATTTAATATTCCCGACAAAGATTTAATATTCCACGACCAAACGAATATTCCCCGACAACAATGAATATTTTATAACCACTTGCTTATTTTGAAATATTTGCGTATTTTACCCCTAACTATCCACATTAATCAAATCAACCCTTACTATTTTAAAATAATAAATAGAGAAAATTAAATTTCATTAATAATAAGTTGGGGTCTTACAGTATGTGTAGGATATTGGGGTACGTGAATTATAATTGTATAGCTTACGCAAGAGGCAAGTTCGCTAACCTTTGCTACTTTATTATTTAGCAAGGTTACTTTTCACTATTACGTTATACTTATGCAAATTCTCTAACTATAATCTTTTGTTTAACGATTTATTGTCATGCGAATTCTTTAACCCTCATTTATTGTTGAAGCAAGTTAGTTAATCTTTATTTCTTTATTCCAAACGAGATTACTTTGGTTATTCAAAGTCTGCAACGTTGTTGTATGAAATGTGTTTATTCATCTACTAATAACTGTTGTTTAATCTTCGTTCTCCAATGTCATTGTACTATCTTACTTTATTGTACCAAAATCTAAGTTGCCTAGCGATTCTTTATCAATTCAACTAATCCTTAGTTGATGAATGTTCTCAACTCTAAATTACCCTTGAAGTCAACCCAAACCAAACTTCCTTTGGTTTGCTTATGTACTCACACAATTTTAAAAGCATGTTGTCGATGATAACGTTTGTTCAATTTAGAAACTGTTAATACTCTAGCTCTTATTGATTCATCGATATACCTTGTTCATGAAGATATTATAATCAACTCTTGAATAGTTATTGGTCTCTATCAGATTCAACCAGTACTTGGTTGATGAGGATTCTAAAGATCTAGAATTCCTTTGAAGTTAATTCCCAACCAAACTTCATTTGGTTCGGAACCTGATAATCTAAGCTGAGATGAACAACCCTATATTAGGGGATTATTTTAGAACTACGCAATAGCATTAAAATATTTGCGCAATACATAGTACAAAGGGCTGATCACCTAGAGTATGTGATGATGGTCCATATAGTCGTTTAAACTGTTAAAGGTTACAGTAGAAACACCTGTTAACCTAGGACATAGATGATGATTATAGTCTTTTAGACTGTTAAAGGTTAAAGTAGAAATACTTGAAACCTAGAGTATAGTTCGTGGTCTTGTGACCCTCAGTGTATTCTTTGGTGTTGATATCTATTGTTAACTTAACGTTCATTATTCATTTGAACTCATAGTTGTTGAATTAAAGTTTATTGTTCTGGTAAGAATACTTTACCATTGAAAACTCAGATAATTGTCATTCATAAACCGTTATTGTATATTATCCTTCTTGTGGGCAATTGTTTGCTCACTCTTGCACAAAATAATGCAGATGAAGTTAAGAAGTTTGAAGAGCTTTCTTCAAGCAAGGGTAAGGACAAAGTGTTTGATTAGACGACGATGTTTAATTTACCTTTTATTTATGAAGTTTATGTAATAAATTTGATTATGGCTATGTTTTAATTTTTCGCTGATGATTGTAATAAAGGTTAGATGACCTGGGATTTATCTTGAGATTATGTAACCCTTGATGGGAGATTTATTATTTAAGCTTTTGAGTTTAATTATATCCTTTGTTTATGGGTAGTTAGTTATGATTTAATTGGACAATGAACACCAAATCTGTGGAATTGAAGTACCTGAATTTGGGGGTGTCACAAACATTGATAGGAACATTGGTTGTAATAGAGTTAGGCACAATTGAATTAGATAATTCCATAATTCTGTTAAATACACAATTTATAGAATCACTTTAATAAAATAGAAACAATAGAAAGAGAAAAACAAAAACTAAATTTGTAATTACAATAAAGTAAATCTGTATTTAATATTATTAATATTATTTTATTTTATTTTTATAAATCGGAAAACAAATTTACGTAATGAAACTAAACATAACTATAATATTCATTTTATATATATTAATATAGAATAAGAACTAAGAAATTTCTATTTTAAGAACTATAATATTCTATTTTATATATTAATATAGTATAAGTACTACGGTATTAATATAGATATATTAATATAGAATAAGTACTACGGTAGTTCTGTCTTATAAATTAGTATAGACAGAGTACTCAGAAAGAACACGGAAATCTGCTTTAAGATTGTTATTCCATAGTATTATATACTAATTAAATAAACAGAAGTAGAAGATAAACAATTTTATAATAATGACTTACTAGATACAATTGACAAAGTTTTAAAATCAAGTTAACTATTAGACAGTCTCTTCTTAAAGTAGATTTCATCCCCGCTATCGGTGCTTACAGATGGAACACTGGACGTCTACTTCTCAGGATAAAATGGTCTTCAACTCTCACAAGAAGCACTTCAATGGAAGAGTTCCACGAACCAACAAAAATTCTTATGAATTTAGTTTTAAGAACTTGAGAAGGATTGAAGTTGAAGTAATAGTTTTGGGTAGATTTGGAACATATTTATAGGTTCAAACACCCCTTTGAAGTATACATCCCTTTGAAAAGATACATCCCTTTAAAAATGTTACATCCCTTTTAAAAGGCACTTTTTCAACCAAAGGTCACACCCAGTGGTTTTATTTTAGATAAAATTCTCATTCATTATATATATATATATATATATATATATATCCAACAATAAATGAGATATTAACTCCCAAAGATCACACTTGGAAATGATAAATGATAATAAATACATGTGGGAAAAAGTCAAGTCCCACGTAGGTTAAGAACTAAACTTTTAATGTGTTTATATACAAGAAAATTGCTTTTGGGTTTGGGCCCCAAGGGGCACCCCACTTTTATGGAAAGGAGAGGACCTAGCCAAGACTTGGTTCGAACCCACACGTGTGCCGCCGCCGACTGACCTGGGTCTGGGTCTTGGTCCTTGTATATAATTTTTTATTTAAATTTTATTTATTTAATTATATTATCAAAACTGTGTCGTTTTGATAAACGGTATTTATTATATTATCAAAATTGTGTCGTTTTGAGAAGTGGTATCCGTTGAAAGGGTATCAGTCTGAACGGACGACCCAAAACTACGTCGTTTTGTCACGCCTTTTCTACTAAGCCTAAAACTACGTAGTTTTGGTTCTGCTAATGCTAAAACTACGTCGTTTTATGGGTCTGAATAAACGTGCCCATTCTGCAAATGATCAAAACTACGTCGTTTTGATCAAACGTGCCATGTCTTTTCAAAAGAATCTCATGCCTTTTCAAGGGTTAAATGCTCATCCGAAGGGTCGCCAACCCCTCCTATAAATAGATAGGAGGGGGAAGCCTTCTCATTCACTCATTCACAAGAAATTAAGCATTATTAGTCATTCTACTCTTCAGTTTTTCCATCAGTTTCATAGTTATTTTGAGAGAGAGTTAGAGCATTTATTTTTGGTTTGTAGAGTATACTTTTTTGTAGTATTGCTAAAGTATAAGATGTCATTGTATCCTGAGAGACAAGTGCTATCAACTCTGAACACCATACGAATGACATAATTGTCTTAAGGATATAGTACCAAGTACTAGCCTTGACAAATCTTTTTCAACAGTTTTGGTTTATTTGAGATAAGTTAATATATATATATATATATATATATATATATATATATAGGGAAATGATCCCTGAAAAACGTTAGTTCTTGGCACTATTTCAACTAACTGTTATCCAGCCGCCCAAAATTAGAGTGAATGACTGAGATGAGGGCCCAGCCGCTACTCCCTCTAGCGGCCAACCAAATTCTTTTATGTTGGCCGCTACTCCCTCTAGTGCGTTTTGACTGGCCGTTAAAGGGAGCAGCGGTCAACATAAAAGAATTTGGCTTAATTACTGATTATTCTTATACATATTACTTATTAATCAGTAAAATAAAATAATAAAAAATTAAAAGGATAATCAGTAATTATCCTTATATCCTTATTCTTATTAATAAAATAAGTATGTAAAAGGATAATTACTGATATAATTTTTAATTATAAATGAGAAATAGTGATTGAGTTTATATTATATTCACTCTAATAAGGATACTTATTTGAGTAAGAATATAATATAAATTCAATCATTATTTCTGATAATTAATAAGAATATAATATAAATTCAATCAATATTTCTCAATAATTATTTGAGTAAGAATATAATATAAATTCAATCATACTATTATTCTTATACATACTTATTTTATTAATAAAAATAAAGATATGTATAAGGATAATTACTAATTAACAGTATAATTTTTTATTATTTTATTTTACTGATTAATAAGTAGTATGTATAAGGATAATCAGTAATTAAGCCAAATTCTTTTATGTTGGCCGTTACTCTCTCTAGCGGCCAGTCAAAACGACCACGTTTTAACTGGCCGCTAGAGGGTGTAGCGGCCAACATAAAAGAATATGGTTGGCCGCTAGAGGGAGTAGCGGTTGGGCCCTCATCTCAGCCATTCACTCTAATTTTAGACGGCTGGATAACAGTTAGTTGAAACAGTGCCCAGAACTAACGTTTTCCATGGATCATTTCCCATATATATATATATATATATATATATTGGGACACCCCCAAAATAGGTCCACATAACCCATTCTGAGTCGCCAAATACATGGTACAAAATTCAAATACAAACTTCATTTATACAACTATTAATTGCCGTGTAAAATATGACAAAACATAAGCTGTGAGTTTGAATACAAATATTGTCTCGTGGATAATATCCAAACTCAAATAAAGTCCTCATTACAATTATTGTCACACTATTTTACAAAATAGTGATAACTATTATAATAACCATCTTGGACCATTACTCCACTCCCCGACTAGTCTCAGCTACATTCTCACCTCCTGAGAAGAATAATAGAACCAAAAGAAAAAGGGTGAGCTCAACTAGCCTAGTAAAGAATATTATGACTAAGATAATGTAGAACAAATTATCCTTAGTCCTCAACAGGAAAAAATCTGATAGAATATAATAGACAACAAGTTTTCGATCAACAACTGCAGTGGAAATAACAATCAATTAGAAGAGTCAAGTAAAGCATGACGTTTACTATCTGCTATGATTTAAAAGCACATCATCAATATTTTATCCTTCTTACACCAATCAATAATTATTTCCAATCAACGAATTATCTATGCACTACAGGCCAAAGATAATCATTTTCATCACCAATGGTCATGATCATGCCAAAAACTTGTCCATCTATGTACTACGGGCCAAAGAGGACTTTCACCGCAAACCTTTATCTGTAACATTAAAGGTCATACACTCAAAGTATCCTTATACTCAAAAGAAATACTCACAATATTATAGAAGAAGAATTTCTGATATTGTGATGGTGTGTTTCGATTTACAGCAAATGGATGCCTTTTATAGTGCATGGGAAGAGACAAACTCTCACAAAATAAGGAACAAATTCAATACTTAGTACCCGAAATTCGACTAAATGAGCATGATATATTTGATAAACTTACTGAACGGCATACTATGTTTGACAAAAATGCAAAAGAATTTCTCCATGTGATAGTTAACTATTAAAATCAGCATTATTGGCATTAATTAGACAAGAGACAAAAGAAAAAAATGGAAGAAAAAGAAAAGTAGTTCACGTTTTATGAGAAAAATGAAAAGGACTTTTCTTTTTGGTTTTTCTTTCCAACTTGGTGGGGACGAGCCTTTACATATATATAAATATGTATACTGTAGAAGTTTATATATATATATATATATATATATATATATATGTAGAAAGGAAAAGAAATGACATATATGTATATCTTCCATAGAAAAATATGTCAACCTTTCAACAAATGTTTCATGCTAAATTCCTTTATTTATATTAAAATTGAACCAATATTCACCACATAATAATTATTTACAATTAATATTATAAGCTCACCATATTGACAACTAGCTCATTCCCAGGAAAAAGGGGGCTTTTCGATAAGAATTTATCCTTATTGGCACGCAATTATATACCCTAACTCTTTTTCTCGACAGAACTTTCTAGACATTGCCAATAATGCTAACTAATAATATTATTCAAATAATATAAAATATTATGCAGATGTTATTGTAACAATTATTGAATCAATGATATAAGATATTATGCAGCAACTACTGTGGCAATTATTGAATACTGAGTGACTTCTTACGTAAGAATCAATAATCAGAGATATTGGTAATATCTGGTATCGTCTCTTGTGCATAACGCGCGTATTACTGTACTTTTATCACCGGCTATTTCAACAGTTAACAGTAAAAGTTTTGCCGTTATTTTTTTTATAAAAAGGTTATTTATGTGGCTTTCTATATCCAAGCAGTTATTAGTTATGTGGTCCAATAATAATAATTGGCGTCATGCGAATATTATTCAAACAAAACGAATATTTTATGACAACTTGCTTACTTTGCAAAATTTGCACATATCACCAACAACTATAACATTTATTAAATCAACACCTTACTATTCAAAATAATATTTAGAAAATATATATATATATATATATATATAGTTTCCTTTCAGAATAGTAACAATCTTAAGACATTTATCTTTTATCTATATATATTTTTGCAAGAAATATGGATACCAACTATGCTATTGTAATTGGTTCTTCTTCTACACCTTCTATACCAAATGTTCCTGTGAACCATGGTGAAAAACCAGAAAAATTCAATGGAACAGAGTTTAAAAGATGGCAACAAAAGATGTTGTTTTATCTTACTACTTTGAACTTGGCAAGGTTTCTTCACAAAGATCCCCATGTGCTCAAAGAAAATGAAACAGACAGGCAGGTCGTTGCCGCAATAGATGGATAGAAACATGCAAATTTTTTGTGCCAAAATTATATCTTTAATGGATTGGACAACACATTATACAATGTGTATAGTTCTCTCAAAACAGCAAGAGAATTATGGGATTCCTTGGGTAAAAAATATAAAACAAAAGATGCTGGCACGAAGAAGTTTGTAGTTTACAGGTTTTTGGACTACATGATGGTGGATTCCAAGGCAGTCATCAACCAAGTCCAAGAAGTACAAGTAATCCTACATGAAATACATGCAGAAGGTATGTCCTTAAGTGAATCTATCCAAGTTGATGCTATTATTAAAAAACTACCACCTATGTGGAAAGATTTTAAAATTTATCTCAATTATAAATGCAAAAAGATGAAACTTGAAGACTTAAACGTAAGATTAAGGATAGAAGAAGACAACCGTGCTTCTAAGAAGAAAACAGGAAGGACCTTTGTGGAATATAAAGCTAACGTGGTGGAACAAGGTCCAAAGTCTAAAAAGAGAAAGTTCTCCGATAATGGACCTCAATAGAGAACAAATAAGAAGTTTCAAGGCAAATGCTACATCTGTGACAATCCCAGACATAGGGCAAAGGATTGTCAAAAATGCAAAGACCAGAACAAGAAGTTCACACAAGCCAATGTAACGGAAGTGGTTAGTCTTCTTCAAGATGTTTCTGAAATGAACTTTTCAGCGGTTATTTCAAAAATAAATATGGTTGAGAATCCAAGAAAATGGTGGGTAGATACTGGAGCAACCCGCCATATGTGTTCTGATAGGAAGATGTTCTCCACATATCAAGAAATTGAGAATGGTGAACAATTATACATGGAAAATTATTCTTCATACAAGATTGCTGGACAAGGAAAGGTGATTATGAAGATAACATCTGGCAAGGAACTCGCCCTCAACAACGTGCTCCATGTGCCTGATATTAGGAAAAGGATTTAAATTAGTCTTTGTATCAGACAAATTTGTCCTAACTAAAAATGGGATGTATGTGGGGAAGGGTTATATAAGCAATGGGCTCTTCAAAATAAATGTAATGACTATTGTACCTTCTAATATTAATAAAATTACATCTTCTGCTTATATGATTAAGTCATTTAATTTATGGCATGGTAGATTAGGACATTTTAATTATAATACTATACGTAGATTAATTAATATGGAATGTTTGTCAAAATGTGAGATTAACTCTAATCATAAATGTGAAATTTGCGTTGAGGCAAAACTTCAAAAATCTTCTTTTAAATCAATTGAAAGAAGTACAGAACTCTTGAATTAATACATACTGATATTTGTAATTTAAAGTATATACAAACAAAAGGAGGAGAAATACTTTATCACTTTTATAGATGATTGTAGAAGATATTGTTATGTTTACTTATTGAGAAGTAAAGATGAGGCTTTTGAAATGTTTATACATTACAAAAATGAGGTTGAGAACCAACTTGATAAAAAGATCAAGATAATTAGAAGTGATAGAGGTGGGGAATATGAATTTTCATTCGTTTAAATTTGTTTACAACATGGTATAATACACCAAACAATTGCACATTATTTCCCACAACAAAATAGTGTTACAGAAAGAAAGAAAGAATAGAACTTTGAAAGAAATGATGAATGCATTATTATTAAGTTCCGGGCTACCTCAGAATTTGTGGGGGAAGCAATTCTTTCAGCAAATTATATTCTCAATTGAATAACTCAAAAGAAGTCTAATGTTTCACCCTATGAATTATGGGGACGTAAATCGTCTTATAAACACTTAAAAGTGTGAGGGTGTTTAGCAAAAGTAACGGTTCATCCACCTAAAAAGGTAAAAATAGGACCGAAAATAATAGATTGTATATTCATTGGTTATGCTAATAATAGCAGTGCATATAGATTTTTGGTTAATAAATCAAAAATAGATGAAATACATGAAAATAGTATTATTGAGTCAAAAGATGTTGAATTCTTTGAAACAGTATTTCCTAATAAAAAGGAACAAGAGCCAAGTTCTAACGAACAAGAAACAAGTTCAAATAAAAGAACTTATGATGTTGTTAATGACAGTGATCATGGTTTAGAAGATATTAATGAACCTAGACGTAGAAAACGTGCTAGAACATCAAAATCTTATGGTTCAGATTTTCTAACTTATCTGTTAGAAAATGAGCCTCAAACCTATAAAGAAGCAGTATCGAGTCCTGAAGCTCCATATTAGAAAGAGGCTATAAATAGTGAAGTAGAATCCATTTTGCACAATCATGCGTGGGAATTAGTAGATCTCCCACTAGGCTCTAAACCTCTTGGATATAAATGGATATTCAAGAAGAAAATGAAAGCAGATGGATCTATAGACAAATATAAAACAAGACTTGTAATCAAATGATACAGGCAAAGGAGGGTTTAGATTATTTTGATACTTATTCTCCTGTGACAAAAATATCCTCAATTAGGTTAATAGCCATTGCAGCTATATATAATTTAGAAATACATCAAATGGATGTAAAAAGAGCTTTCTTGAATAGAGATTTAGAATAAAAAAATCTAAATGGAACAACCAGAAAGATTTATTGTTCCAGGACAAGAAAAGAAAGTCACTACAAAAAAATGGGGCTTCAGCAACAACCGATTTTCTTTGCTAAAGGTGCCAAATTTCGTTGCTAAAGGGTTTTGGCAACAACTTTACTGTCGTTGCGTCTTTCGTTGCGCAATGAGCGTTGCTAATTGTTCCGCAATGAACGTTTTTTTTTCGTTGCCAAAAGTAATACATTTTGCAACGAAATTTGGCTTTCGTACAGAGGCATCGATCCTTTAGCAACAAAATGTATTGTTGCAGAATAATAAAAATTTCGTTGCTAAAAACCCCATTTCGTTGCAAAAGCCTGCTAATTGGCAACGAAATAAACTTTTTTTTTTTGCAACGACCATGCATTTTCATTGCAATTGACACCATTTTGCAACGACATTTTTCGTTGCAGTAAATAATGAAAATTGTTGCCTAAACATGTTTTCGTTGCGGAATGTAAACTTTTTAGCAACGATTTTCGTTGTTGATTATATTATTTGGCAACGACATTATGCTGAATCAACAACGAAAATGTTTGTTGCTGGTTATTTTTCAATAGCAACGAAAGTAAATCGATTAGCAAACGACATTATATGTTGCCGTTTCTTTATATGTGCAACGAAAGTTGATATGATTTACAACGATAAAAAATGTTGTCTTTTATGTTAGTATTAGCAACAATATCCTCTTCGTTGTTATTAGGTTAATTTTTCGTTGCCAAATATTATATTTTTAATGCCATTAGCAACAAACATTTGTTGGTAAATGTATAAAAAATTGTTGCTATATTAAAACTTGTTCAATGCTTTGGTAACGAATTATATTGTTGCCAAATCAAAATTTAACATTCTTTTTGTGTACCTGACTAGCTCAATATCCCAATAGCAAATAATGACAAAAATACAAAAAACTAAAATATTATTAACTTAATAAAATCATCCACTACATAATCATTCATTATCTTTACAATTAACCATCTAAAACTATCACAGTTCTTCAATCAAAGTATATATCTACATATATAGACACAGTACACTTCATAATTTCGTCCTCCTTGTCTTGAAAGTAAGCATACGAAAATTTGATACCCAGTATTGTAAGGCAGGTCGTAAAAGCAATCTTCCTGCACATATTTAAAAATAATAACAAGTCGAAAAAATGAAGCAAATAGGTCATAAGAGGCACTTAATGCCAAAATCAATACACAAAGACAATAGAGTTGCTACGTGGTACTAATGTACACCGTATTGTTCATAAGCAAAAAAAAACAATAGAGTTGCTACGTGGCACTAATGTACCCTGTAAATTAGGATACTTGTGTATATAAGCCAATGTAATTGACAAGAATGAATCAAGAAATCATTATCCCAAAATCAAGTTCTTAGAGGCCTATAAATGACAAACAATAACTAGTGAAACTTGTATAGGCAATAAATTAATAGCCAAAGGCACTAATTGATATTCTTCATCAGAATGGCAGTAG
The DNA here is from genome assembly GCA_020205615.1 of Panax quinquefolius. Taxonomy (NCBI): domain Eukaryota; kingdom Viridiplantae; phylum Streptophyta; class Magnoliopsida; order Apiales; family Araliaceae; genus Panax; species Panax quinquefolius. The sequence goes on along the minus strand of CM035162.1, from coordinate 40,044,926 downwards.
CAAAGTAAAGAAATACAGATCAACACAAGAACAATAACCCTGTATTCAAATATTAATTCAACATCCCATCGGTAAAGCTTGTGTAAAATCTTCTACAAAAATAATTTTCTAGCATAATAACGACATGCCAACCATAACATATAAAGAAACTAACACGGTACCTATAGTATAAAGTAACTTACGATTATACACATCCCAACATTAACATTATTCATTAAACACACAGTTTGCAAATTTATTTACAAGATTAGAAGTAAATCTCCAGTAAGCAATGAAATATAAACAATGTGCAAATTGACATTTTACCTTTCTATATAAGAGGGAAGATATCATTGTTGTCATCATCTATATCTAGATACGTGAAGTTCACATCGCCCTTAGGATCTCTATAATTGAAGCTCGGGTTCACATAGAATTTCATCTCATGGAACAGGTTCAAATTATCCATCAACTTATAATAAGATAGTTATAAATTGACAATCAGGTGTTATGATATTCACATTAAAAACTGAAACGATCCTTCATTTGCAATTTCTGAAAATGGAACAATTAAGATCTTGAGAAATCAAATGAAGAATGCTAGTTGAGGTATCACTGCAAGCTATCATTGTAATAAGCACTACTGGTATTTGGCAAGAACAAAACTTAATTGTGACTAGCACAAGAAGCCTCCCCTCATTATAATTACTGTTAACATTTGTCATCAAATAAACTCCAAACCATGTTCCCTTTGTAACGTCTAGCCATTTAAATTATAAATACTCTCAGGTAAATGACTCATAAAATGCTGAAATGTAGGAAAGTGAAAGGAAACAGAATAAAAGTACAATAAGTTTCAAACATACCGCTTCAATCCCAAGTTTATCCGTTGAATCATTGAGAATTGTTTCATTCTCTTCCACTGTAATTATGGGTGGCTGCAGCGAATTCAGTTTAGATAGTTCAAAAGATACTACCACCTAAACACCTTTTGGTGATAGTAAACTTACAAGCTAGAGAATAAAGACTAGACGAGTAACATAAGCCATTTTTCTATCAATCCAATCTTTTGTTTCCACACACAACCAGACATATATAAATCATAAAAAAAGAAACTGAAGATAGCGGTTTGTCTGTACCTTGTTTCTTTTAAGACTTGATTTTTTTAGTTTGATATTTTTCATACCAGCCAGATAACCTTTATGGACCATTAGTTAGGCAGATATTTGTAATGGTGACAAATAACCTCTATAGCCTGGAGTATTTATGTTACCAGATCTTCTGACAATTTCGGGAATAATGCTTGCTAAAATTAATACTCCTTGTTTTTCATATAAAATCCTAGGAAAAAAATCCCATAAAATTAACATAAAAGAAGTTGGGAAAACTGCTAACATGTGGAAACAGAATTTGTGAAGGATGTATAAGCATCTTTGTATCTGCAGTACTTGCTCAAATCTGGCTGGATGTGGTTAAACAATAAAGTTTAGGGTTAACTAAAAGGCAGGTAATGTAGTCTATGCGTACCGCTGTTGAGACATGTCTTAATCCATCCGAAGGGCCCAGCCTGGCAATCCAATCTTTTGTTTCCACACACAACCAGACATATATAAATCATAAAAAAAGAAACTGAGGATAGCGGTTTGTCTGTACCTTGTTTCAGCTGTAGGCCCTCCTACAATAATAATCAATATTATGTGTAAAGTATTTACATCCTGGCAACTGGCAAGGAAAAGCCTTGTCTAATCAAAAGCAAAAGAGTTCACCTCCTTAAGTACAGCCCATAACATTGTTTACAGTATTTCAAAACTCTGCTCTTAATGTATTCAAGGAAAAAGTTTCAAGTACACAAGTCTTGAGTAATTATACGCCATTTTAAGCACCACAGCTTGTTTGTCAATCTTTCTATTTATATGATATCACTTAACTCAATATGTACTCCCTGTGATGCTGATATATTTATAAATGTTTTGCCCTAAATAAACAAATCATAAGATATATGATGGGATTCGTCCTTCTTTTGTCAACCATGACGGTTTAATCACAATGGACAAAAACAATATACATACCATGGCTTTTCAATAGTAATGGAGGTTTTTCATGTTGACTAGCTTGATAGATGGGGTTGGTTGGTGGATAAAAGTATGCATATGCATTTTGACCAGGCACTTTAGTTGGAAACTCGATTAACTCTGGAGAGCTAATGTATGATTTGTACTTTGAAATATTAGCTGAAGAAGACCACAAAATCCTGAAATCAACTGCTTTCAGTTTCTGATCATCTAAAGTTACCTGATATAAGAGAGGAATAGTGAGTAACACGAACATTTGGACATAGGATAATTGTCTGTGTGACTTCAGAAACTTCAAAGAAAAACGAAGATAATTTATTTATGAGGAGACCTTGGCGAAGAACTGCAGATGCCCCCTCAATGTATAAGCACTGGAACCCTGAGGTCTGCACAAACAGGTAGCCACACATTACCAGCCATAACTATTATGGTTTTTAGAGCACATTCACATCTAACCTACACAAATCAAGCTACAAGTGGGATGTACAAAAAACAAAAAACATAGTAGAACCTAGATGCTCCTTCATGTATCATTGATCTCAACTACAACAGAAAGCAAACACCTAACTTCAAACAATGTAGTATAAGTGGTCAATCTGAATAAAAAGCCAGCCAATGAAAAAATAAAAATCATGAACATCATAAAATTGATCAATTTGCAGAAACTCTGGATATATAACATAATAATATTATCCACAAAGCAAAACTCAAGTAAATAAGGTAGTCAGCAAGATGACAATATGTTTCTCTTTGTCAATTCAGATAGAAGGAGGGTCATGCTAGAATAACCCTTCAACATAGAGCAGTAACCAAACATATTAATCTTCAAAGTAGTCCTCATAATATACTGGACTTAAAACATACATTTTCCTCTTCTAATAATTTTAACCATAGACAGGCAGCAAGCAGTTTAGTGACATGACTAATACAAGCCAAAAGGCAAGGTAGTCCACATTTATTGATCCATCAAAAACCAATTCAATTAATCTTGGTGTGTGATCTCCTGCATGCTCACATCCTACCTTACACACTACGTACCAATATATATAATATTTCATACTTAAGATACTTGACAAACCAGTCCAACAATCACGGTGTGCCTCTTTCACGGACTTCACAGCAGCCTCATCTTCATCCTTGTACCTCACGGACCAACCATGTGCAACACCTGGAAATATCTTCACAAACGAATCAACCTGCAAATAATTTAAAAACAACAAGAAACTGAAACCACCTTCACACTACCAATACAAACCATCTAGAGGATAAAACACATAAATTCCTACTACTCGATCACCAACACAAGAATAGATCACTATAGCAATATATTTTAGGCAGGACAAGACCACTATAAGATAACTCAACATATGAATACATTAGTGAAGGGAAAAAAAAATTAAGTGTTGAGGTTGATATAATTTCATACCTCAGGCTTACTATCTAACACCTCCTCAAATTGCTTCGAGAGCTCTGGCGGATAATGTTGGTCAATGGAAAGATTTATTTATAGGATTACTAAGTCATGAATTTGGTTCGACTTGAAATGGAAAAATGGAAGGAAGGAGGTGGAGGTGGGGGTGGGGGGGGGGTGGGGGTGGGGGTGGGGGTGGGGGTGGGGGTGGGCGTGGGGGGGGGGGGGTGGGGATAGGGTAGTCATGCTAAATTGGTTCTCTACAACTTGAGTTCAATCTGATAGCCTCAAACAGAATAATCAAACAGTCCTCCGTATCGAATTCAAACCCAGCTGCTGTCCAAGCATTAAATTCAAACCCTGTTGCTGCCCAAACAATGCCAAGTTCTGCGCAGCTGCCACAGCAGCCAAAGACGGCACAGGCAGCATCACTGTCGTCACTGATGCATTATTATAATTACCCTTACTATTTTCCCCCTCCACAGCCATTTGACAATGCAACTGGTGTCCATCAAACATCTTATACGGTTCTTCCAAAGCTTTTTTCGCACCTTCCTGGTTCTTATACACAAACAACGCAAAGCCCCTCCATTTCCCCGTCTGCACATCAAACCCTAGCGGCCCAATCTCAATTTCCCCAAATTTCTCAAAAAACTAGCGCAATTTCGCCAACTCCACATTTTGCTGAACATTACTGACATAAATCTTCCGGCTAGCAGAATCGGAGGCCGCCACAGGGCCAACTGACGCCAGCTGACACGACACAATACGATTACCAATTCTCTTCCTAGGTTCCCTTAGGGCTTTATTAGTGCCTTTCCGAGACTTAAATATAACAAACACAAACCCCTTCGCTTTACCTGTAACTCGATCGGTGACAACGTTGCAGACCTCGATTTCGCCAAAGGGTTCGAACGCCGAGACTAGGATTTCGCGCGTGGTGTCCCAACTAAGGCCATAACGAAGATTTTGCGGTGGGAGATGTCCCGATCGACGGCCTCGTGAATGCGAGAACTGATAGAGGGGTTTTTGACGGCGGCGTCGATAAGGAAGCCGATGAGTTGGTCTTTGGTGTAGGGTTCGAGGAGGGTCTGAATTGAATCAGCGTTTTGCTCGGGGGTGTCGGATTCGGAGGAGGTCTGAGGGTCATGTTTGGGGATTGCTAGGGTTTTTGGGGGGGTATTCTTCTTGTTTTTCTTGAGGGGTTTAGATTGTTTGATGGGTTTATCTGCTGTCTTAACGAGCCTACGCTTCTTCGTTTTGATCTTCGTCATTGGAGAGAGGGGAAAGTGTGCGCAGTATTACAAAGTTTAGAGAGTGAGAAAGCTGCGTATGGGTGGGGAGGAAAGTTTATTATTATTATTATTATTTTATTTTTTTATTATTATTTTATTAATATTTTTATTTTTATTATTATAATCATTATTTTAGTATTATTATTATTAATAATAAAAAAAATTAGAAAACCGGTATATACCGGTTCGGTTTTTACCGAGCCATAAAAACGCCGAACCGAAATCGGGAAAAAGCTGGTATATTACGGCTTTTTTGTCTTGAAGCAGATAGAATTCTTTTTTAATTTAGCGGTGCAAAATACAACTAAATTTATAAATAATTTATTAGATAAATTTTAAATATGACATATTTTAATGACAATATTTATAATATTAATTTGATTATTTTTAAGTGATATCATTATAATATATAACTTTAATTGGAATAAGAATATGAAAAAGGGACACCATATATGCATTTGATTTGCGAATTTGAGAAGTTATTGTAAGTTTATGAATTTGATAATCTATTACAAATGAATTTATGATGCACAAATAAAAATACCAATGAAAACGAAAAACTTTAAATATCGAATTCAGTATTCTATTTGAAATTTGTATTGAATAACTTTATATATATGTTATGATTTTAATATTTTAATGATGTAATTTGAATTTTTGTTCTTTTGATTAATTAACAAAATAATTTGAATTCTAGTATTTTAGTATTTTTTTTGAATTTTATTATTTTTAATTTGATTTTTTTTATTTTAGTTTTTTTAAATAGTATTTTTTGTATTTGATGTAAATATGTAATTAGTATTTTTAGTATTTTAGTGTTGGGTAACTGACTTTATAATAAAAAATCCTTATAGCTTAGTTGGTTTGAGCATTTGTTTAAGGAGAGTGGGAGGTTTATTTTTAAAAAAGCCGACAGGTCGGGCCAGACTTTTTTATTATTAGTACTATTATAATTATTGTAATAATTATAATAATAATAATAATAGTAATTATAATAATGATTAATAATAACAATAATAATAATAATAGTAGTAGTTATAATAATAGTAATAGTAATAGTAATAGTAATAGTAATAATAATTATAATTAATACTAACAATTATAATTATAATAATAATAATTATTATTATAATAATTATTATTATTATTATAGTAATAATAATAACAACAATAATAGTAACAATAATAATTATTATAATAATAGTAACAATAATAATAATAATAATAATAATAATAATAACAACAACAACAACAACAACAACAACAATAATAATAATAATAATAACAATAATAATAATAATAGAAATTATAATAATAGTAATAATTATAAGAGTCACGTAGTTTTAGATCAACAAATGCAGCGGAAACAGCAATCCATTAGAAGAGTCACATAATTTTAGATCAACAAATTTTTTATTTTTTGATTGAATAGTCTTTAGTGATTCGTGAATAATTAATAATAGATATCGTGAATAAGTGTCAGTATCGTGAATAGTAACCCCGACATAAAAAATTCCAAATTTGATAAAAAATTTAAATCAATATTTTGGCATAATGATATCGAAAGAAATAATATCATTTACGAAGAAAATAACATTCCTTACCTCAAAATAACGGTACTTCTGATCGGAATATCGGATAGAAAGAAAGCCGAAGGAAACTTGTACCGAACAACAACTCTCAAAGTATATAAATAGTCACAAAAATACACTCGATAATCTAGAGAGAAAGAAAACTTGTTTCTGGTGTGATTTTCAATTCTAACCTAAGCGTCTATTTATAGGAAAATGCTAGAACGCCATAGGAGACTAAAATAATAAAATAATATTATTATTTACACCAACTTCTATGCATGCTTTGTTGACAAATAATACCAGCCATCTTTGAACAATTTTCATTGACCCACATGTTGTCAAACAAGAGTGGGTCCCACCCATAATTTATTAAAAATTATTTTATTTTACGAAACTCAATAATTCATAGAAAATAGCATTTATCGGAAAAATACTGAATTTTATGTCAATTTACTTTGAAATCAAATTCTCTACAACTTTACTGAGAAGAAAGTTTTCCAAATTCTAAACAAAAATATCCGAAATCACAAACGGATGATTTTAATACCTTCATACCAAAAAAAATCTTGATAAAACACCAAAGCATTAATTCCTTCATTTTTATCCACATAAAATAAATATATCCATCATTTATATCCACATAAAATAAATATTTCCTTATCATATAAATCAATAATTAATTATTCACAAATAATATTACGAATCACAATTATGAACAACGGGGCAGATTACGAGGAAAGAGGGGCTTTTAATAAGAATTTCTCCTTCTTGGTGGCATGATTAGGTGACCAACCCTCTCCTTGTGAACTTTCTAGACATTACCAATAATGCTATCTAATAATATTATTCAAATAATATGAATTATTGATTTGACAATGGAAAATACTGTGCAGTGATAATTATTGAAACAACAATAATATAAAATATCAACACAGCAATTATTGAATCAATAAAATAAAATATTGAATAGTAATTACTGTAAAAATTATTGAGTAATGCCTTCTTACGTAAGAATCGATAATTCAAAAATACCGCGTGCATCCACGCGTATTATTTATTATTTTAACCATTAGGGTATTCCAATGATTGTCATCGATAGTTATTACATTATGGGGCCCACAAATGAGCTGCATTGGTCCTACTAATATTCCCCGACAACAAGAATATTCCACGACCAAACGAATATTCTCCTACAACAATGATTATTTTATAACCACTTGCTTATTTTGCAAAATTTGCACATTTCACCTATAACCAGATAATTATATCAAATTAATACCTTATTATTCACAATAATAATTAGAAAATTTAATTTTATTTATAATAAGTTGGGGTCTTACATGAAGCATGAAAAAATTTAATAATGACTTATAAGTAAAAAAAGTTAAAATTTAAGTTATTATCGAACACTAAATAATAACAAATGACTTATAACTTAGTTTAACCAACTTATAAGTCATTGCCAAACACCTCTAATACAAGATATAAAGAGAAATTAATATTTGATTATAAAAAAATTACAAGTCAAGAAAAAGGAGAATTTAAAAATGGGAGTTAAAAAAACTTACACTTATTAGTGCAACTTTATTATTATTATTATTGATATTATTTTTATTTTTATTATTATTGTTATTATTATTATTATTATTATTATTATTATTATTATTATAACTTCTTGAGATTATATTAATGGTATGTAGTGAAGGAGAAGAAAGGAATGTATGAGGGAAATCTCATGTTTTGATATAAATATTAATCCTTGCAAAATATTAACAGATAACTTGTGTTGCTCCAGCGGTCAAATGACCAAAGTAACAAATGATAGGTCACAGGTTCGAATATGTTTCGCATTTGGATATAACTTTTAAATACTAAATATGAATATTTTTTGACAATTCTCCGAATAATGAATATTGTCTTACAAAAACATGTTTATTGAGATTATCTTAATTTAAGGCAACATTTTAATAGTCGTTGCAAAAAGTTGTATAAGATATGCAACGAAAATAAAAATTGTTGCCAATGAATGTGGTATATATTAATGACGAAATATATGACAAAATTTTTTCGTTTCCCACGATGAGGAGAAATCAGTGGTTAGAAATTTTGCTGGCAATTTCTAACAATTTTGTTTTCAAATTTTGCAACGACTTATGAATTTCGTTGCAAAAAGTGAAAAGCTTGACCTAATCTGCAACGAAGGACAAGTTTCGTTGCTAAAACTTACACTTTTAGCAACGACTTATAAAGTCTGTTGCTTGAAAAATCGTTGCTAAAGCCCCATTTTAGCAACAAAAAAGCTTTCGTTGCTTACGATATGACGGAAATCAAGTAGTAGAAAAATTTGCAGCAATTTCTAGCTAATTTTTTCCGCATGATGAATTATAGCGAAATTTTGCAACGACTTATGAATTTCGTTGCAAAAAGTGAAAGACGACAATCTGCATGACGAAGGACAAATTTCGTTGCTAAACATATACTTTTAGCAACGACTTATAAAGTCGTTGCCCGAAAAATCATTGCTAAAGGCCCATTTTTTTGTAGTGAGTTTGTCGGCTTGTAAAGTCTCTTTATGCATTAAAACAAGCACCTAAACAATGACATAAAAAATTTGACAATGCAATGTTATCAAATGGTTTCAAAATAAATGAATGTGACATGAATGTGTGTATGTCAAGTACACTAAGAATGTGTATGTCATTATTTGTCTTTATGTAGATGATATGCTCATTTTGGGTAGTAATAATGAAATCATTAAAACTACTAAAAGAATGTTAAATAATATGTTTGACATGAAAGACATGGGTGTTGCCGATGAAATATTATGAATTAAAATTTTTAAAACATCGGATGGGTTAGTGTTATCACAATCACACTATATTAAGAAAATACTTAGGAAATTCAATTAATATGATTGCAATTCTGTGGGAACACAGGTAGATATAAATTTACACGTGTCTAAAAATAAAGGAGAGCATATCACAACCTAAGTATGCATAAATAATTGGAAGCCTTATGTATTTAATGAATTGTACATGTGACACTCCCAAAATAGGTATACATCACCCATTCTGAGTCGCCAAATACATGGTACAAAATTCAAATACAACTTAATTATACAACTGTCGTGTAAAATACGACAAAATATAAGCTGAGAGTTTTAATACGAATATTGTCTTCTAGACAGTATTCAAACTCAAATGAAGTTCTTATTACATTTATTATCACACTATTTCACTGAATAGTGAGGACTACTAATGCAAACATCTAGACCGTCATTACGTTCCCCGACTAGTCCAAGCTATATTCTCATTTCCTGAAGAGAACAATGAAAACAAAGGGTGAGCTCAACTAGCCCAGTAAGAAATATTATGAGTAAGATAATGCAGAATAAATTATCGTTAGCCTTCAACAGTGTTAAATTGATAAAATATAATAAACATCGAGTTTAACTGTGACAACCCGAGAATTTAAAAAAAATTTAAAAATTTAATTAATTGATTTAAGGTACAAAATTAGAACCTAGACAGAAAATTAGTGTATGCGTTTGATATTTTTAAGATAGAATTTTGAGGATTTCAAAATTACATGAAGGATTTAGGTGAATTATTAGGGATTAAGTGTATACGTGTTTATGTTACGTGTGTATGTATACAAGATGTGGTTATGGTCAAGAGGTTGACGGATAAGCGATATCTGTAACAAACCCTAATTATATATTATTAAACGTCAACGTTAGGTTAAAAAACCCTAGCGATTAACAACAAACCCTAGTAAAGCAGGGTTACGAAAACCACAATTTGATTCCGGGAATCCGAAACCCTAATTCAGAAGTTGAAACCCTAATCTGGGAACTTAACGGAGAATTATATTGCTTAAGTGCTATTAATTATAATATTAATTAGGGTAAAGCTAAATTATTTAGCAAACCCTAATTTCAAAATTTTAAATCCTAATTTATGGATTTGAAACCCTAATTTATAAATAGAGAAAAACCTAAGTGTTAATTAAATAATTTTAATGTTAATTAGGAAATATTAATCCTAATTTTAAAGTTAAGTAATTAGAAAACCCTAATCTAATTACGAAAATATAATTTCTAAACTAGAATATTATTTTTATTTTAGAAACCCTAATTTTTGGGTTGTAAACCCTAATCCGTGATTTTAACCCTAATTGCTAAATTAATAATTTTAATTAGGAATTATTAATCCTAATTAGCAAGATTTAATTTATGATTAAGAAATTTTTATATATTTAGAAAATTCTAATTATAATTTAGAAATATTAAATTTCTATTTTTAAAACCTAAATTGGAAATTTTAGAAAATCAAATTGCTAAACTTGAGGGTTCAAACCCTAAACCCTAAAGAGTTCAAACCATAAACCCTAACTCTAACCCAAACCCTAAATCCTAAGGGTTTGGTCATTTACTAGAATGCCATTAAATGTATAAATTAAATGACATTAATACCCTTTTGCATTATTGTGACTTAGCTTGCAAATCTAGCCAAAGGAGAGTTGGCCACCAACTCCAACCACTCCATGTGACTAATATATCCAGCAGATCAGCCCCATTCATCTCAGCCACATTATTGCATCAAGTTATATATAGATTTAGAGAGACAAAAGTACATTAATATTGCTCAATTGTTCATAAACACCCAACCAAGTCTCTCTCTCTCTAGACCCACGAAATCCCTAAGTTATTCAGTCCCTTGTATGATCCATAACAAGCCAAGAACATATCCAAGAGTCAGAATCAAGAATCAAAGTTAGAAAGAGGTATAAACCCTAAATTTTGAAATCATGTGATCTAATGTTATATGTTGTAATTGGTTGGTTAAAGAAGTGTTATAAGGTGTCAATTAGAGATCTGGGTTGTTGGATCATGGATCCATAACATCTAGAAGCTCGAATCTAAAGATTTCAAAAATCTGGAAATATTGAAAAAGTGGCCTGACAACCGAATGTCAGTGGCCTTAGATTATTTTCTGTTTTTGATTTTTGTTGTTTTAAAGTTGAAATATGTAGTTTGTCACGTGGTCTTTGTAACGACCCCAAAATTCATACCATTTAAATCTCGACTTCGGTCGTTAACCATACATTAAATCTCTAATTTTACATCATTATTCGATATTAAAAACACTAAAATTGCGGAATATTTAAAACTTTTATACATTTCCTTCTTTCTTGCCCTGAATCGCAACCTTTACATTACATATCTTTGATTCAATCTTATATCATGAATCGTTACAATAAAATGACTATACAAAGTCTTACATCATAACTAAATATCCATATACATTGGATAGCTCAACTTACAATTAAGCAACATGTTACGTTCAAAATATGAAATATATTTCTCATAAAACATAAGTAATCTTCGTGAATATAGATCTCTATAACTCACTTAGCACATATCTTTACCTTAAAATCTTGACCTGCAAAAGTGGTTATTTGCAAGAGTGAGCTCGATGACCCAAAGAAAGTCTAACAGTTTTCATGCATCACATAGCACATAATAACATGCTCGATATACATCTCATTAAAGTAACATGGCATACATGCTTTTAATTCACATAGCAAATATAAAGATTGAGTTCCTTACTCAATCATCATTACTTAGTCAAAACAATGCAGTCATATATTGACTTTAACATTTCATGATTTCAACATGCATAAAATATCATGCAATTTAAAACAGTTCATCAAGTCCACGTAGAAAATAGGAACCGAAAGACTTGTCTTGATCGTTGTCTACCAATAATAGTTTAACAGCTTACAGTTATCTGCACTTCACGTGCCCTACACAATTATATAATCATACACATCAACTATTAGTCACATAAAAACACATAGTAATTGTAATGTAAACTATACTCCACATCTCATAATCATTCCTATTAATTAGCACACAATGTTCAATTAGATTGTGTTAACTCACTATATTTCTTCTTAGTCAAACTCGAAGTTCATTCAAGTGCTTAAGTCTTGCTAGGACTACTTATTGGTTTTATGTTAAACCCATTTCATATCCTATAATATTCATTTCAATTGAATTGAAACACTTTTTAAGTTCGTTAACACTTGGCACGGCGTTTCGACGTTCATTAAATCTACACCTTGGATTTGTCTCTCTTGTGTATGCTTACTATGCTTCAATAACTTATCTAATACATCATTTATTAATGTTAAGCATCATTATATTTACTAACATTTATGTTTTATAACTTAGGATATCATCTTTTATGGTCAGGAGCACTACACATGCATATGTGCATGCCTGACGCCCTCCGATTGCCCCCGAAAACATAATAGTCCTAAAGATGACCATTTTGACTACTGTTAAAGACCTCAAATTAAACAACTTAAAGCATGAAAGTTGTAGGTCTATTCGTTCTCGTTCCGGATCATCTTGAATAAACTTAATCGGAGTTCGTATGAGAAAGTTATGGCCGTTTTACTACAGGAGGCCAAAACTGTCCGACTCAGACTTTTGTACCCACGCCGCGGCGCGAGAACTAGGCTAACCAGTGGTGCCGCAGCGCGAGATTGGTGCTGGGGCGCGAATTTCAATATTTGGGGTGTGAACTTCAGTATTTGGCGCGGAATTTTAAATATTTGGGGCTCCATTTTTTGGCGTTGGGGCGAAAACTGCGAGAACCCAACCACGAGGAACAGAACAACTAAATTTCTGTCTATAACTTAATTTCTAACACTAATTAACATGCATAACTTCATCGTAAACTACACATAAACGTTAACAATCATCCATATAACAATTACCAACAATTAAACAACTACTTTAGAAAACTTAATTCTTTGAAAACACTGTTTTTAAGAAAAACTCCATTGTTAACGTTGTTTAACACTGTAATATCAATAATAACCCAAACTTGATTACTTTAAAGTACGATTCTCTAAAATTTATACCCAATTAACATACATAAGCTTCAATTTCACAATTAGCATACAATCACATACTAATTTTGTTATACTCCAAAACATGTTCATGTTCATCCTCATATGTCCACTGTAAAACCAATTTCGTTTCTCTTTGAACGTATTTGTAAACTACAATCATATATATATGCTAGTTATTATCAAAACATATGGTTTCATCATCAATTAGTAAAACATATGGATTACAGAAAATTTTTGTAAACATATTATACCTCAGTGAGTGAATTTCAAGAACACAGAAACTAAGGAATTATACTGTAAAAGATATATGTTAAGATTATAAAACATACCTTTTGTTGCTTTGAAATTACTTGCTAATCACTAAGAAACGTTTTGGAATTACAGAACCCTTTCTCTCAATTTTCTCTGATACTTCTCTCTCAAACCCTCTGTAATTCTCATTCTTAGAAAACTTCTACTATTTTTCTTCTTAGGCTTAAGCCAAATGCATTATACGTAAACTAAAACTAACCCAAACGCACGTCTTATTCAAACGTTTAAAATCGACACTACTAATGGCCTTATTAATTCAACGGTTACCATAATTATTATATATTATTTATATTTATATTTTATTTAATTCATATTACTAATAAATCAAATTTAAAAATCCAAAAGCCATAGGGCTTTGTTTGGAAAAACGCTTTAAAATTAAAGACTTAATATATTTAAGCCTTGTTTGGCAAAATAAATTAAAACTACTTTAATTTATTTTAATAACCACTTATAATATAGTTATTTGTCACACTTCTAATTAATTAAGTTTTCATACTTAATTAATTAATTCTAATAACAATGTGGCGCCCCAAAATAGGTCCATTCCATCCAACCCATTACGAAGTCGCCAAATATATAGTGCGAAATAACTACAACTTTATTATTACAACATATAAACTATGAGTTTAAATACGGATATTGCCATCTAGACAATATCCACACATAAATAAATCCCCATCATAATTATTGATACATTATTTTACAAAAATGGTGAGGACTACTAAACAACTCTCTCTAGAACCTTCATTCCATACCAGAGCTAGTACTCATTTACATTCTCGCCTCACGAGAAGAAAAATGGAACAAAAAAGGAAAAGGGTGAGCTCAACTAGCCCGGTAAAGAATATTATGAATAAGATAATATAGAACAAATTATCGTTAGTCCTCAACGAGGGAAAAATCTAATAGAATATAATAGACAACCAGTTTTAAATCAATCTTCTGGCGTGAAATAATAATAATTCATTAGAAGAGTTAAGTAGAGAATGCAAACTACTATCTTCTATATATGAATTTAAAAGTCCATCGTCGATATTTTATCCTGTAACATCAATCAATATATATACGGAATCAAATATTCATCTTTTACTACAGGCCAAAGATATTCATCGATTAGTCATGTTCATCTAAACACTGTTCATCTTTTGCACTACGGGCCAAAGATATTAATCGATCGGTCGTATGTTCATCTCAACACTGTTCATCTTTGCACTACGGGCCAAAGATATTCATCAAGAAATCATTCATCTTTGCCTTCTGGGCCAAAGATATTGATAATATCATCATTTAGGGTGAGGATGATGAAAAATATTTTAAAGAAAGCGAATCCGGTGAAACAAAAGAACAAGTATTAAGGATTAGTATTTTAACTATTTCATGTTCAAAAATACCTCATAAATAATCATAGTGGTGTAAAATTCAAGAATGATCAAAACATGGATACAATCAAAACTAGTATCCGAATAGATATTTTGGATGAAAAGAAAAATTTTCATTTTTCGATGAATAGTCTTAGTATTAAGTGAATAGTCATCAGTATCGTGAATAGTGTAGGTCGATATCGTGAATAGTAACTCAAACACCAAAAGATAGAAATTTCACAAAAAACATCTTCACGCCGTGAATAGTACTTCGTGAATAGTAACTTCGTGAATAGTAACTCGTGAATAGTAAATGAATAGTAACTCATGAATAGTAACTCATGAATAGTAACCCAGAAGCGTGAAAAAGTTCCAAATTTGATAAAATTTCCAACCAATATTTCGGCATAATGATATTGAAGAAATAATATCATTTTTGAATAAAATAACATCCCTTACCTCGAAAGGCAGTACTTACTAGTTGAAACAGGATATAGGCTATGACTTGAACTTGCTTAGTATAGCAATACTCAAAGTATACTCAAAATACTCACAAGAATAAACTCGATATATATAGAGAGAAAACTTGAGTTTAGTGTGATTTTCAATTCTAACCTAAGCACCTATTTATAGGAAAATCTTAGAACACGAAGTAGAAAATTTAATATAATAATAATATTATTATTATTTCTACAACTTCCTACGTACCAAGAATCTGAATTCAGCTATTAAAACACATGCAAGACCCACACTCAAATCACCAAAAATGTTTTTCATATTAAAAATATTTTAAACTTCCAAAAATCAATTATTTCGGAGCTTCGGAACTTCAATAATTCATAAAAAAATTATCCCTTTTATCAGAAAATTCAAATCTCATGCGTTTTTTTATAGGAAATTCAATTCTCTACAACTTTGCGGAAGAAAGTTTTCCAAATTCCAAGCAGAAATTGGCCAAGAAATCCACAAGCAGGCGATTTTATAAATTTATAATCAAATTTCGGTCAATAATTATGTCCACCAACACACAAAATATGTGTTAAACATTTAATGCCACAAAAATACTTTTCCTCCTCATATACTCATATATCCCACATTCATTATAAAAATATCACCGTTAATATATTATTAAAATAATATATTTAAATGAATTATTTTATCGAGAAAAAGATAAAATATTAATTTTCAACAATTGTCATTTTAAAAATTTTCTCCATCTATATCCACATAAAATCAATATTTTCCTCATCATATAAATCAATAATTAATTATTCACAAATAATATTCTGAGAATCACGATCTTTGTGACGGTAGTTCCAGGAAAGAGGGCTTTCGATAAAATTTCTTCTTCTTGGCCTTGATTAGGTGACCAAACCTCTCCTTAGGCGAACTTTCTAGACATTGCCAATAATGTTATCTAATAATATTATTAGGATAATATGAATTATTGCTCGATAATGAAAAATCTTGTGTAATGACAATTATTGAAATATGCGATAATATAAAATATCATCGCGACAATTATTAAATCAATAAAATAAAATCTTGAGCAGTAATTCTTTGTAACCATTATTGAGTAGTGCCTTCTTACGTAAGAATCAATAATTGGTGCTGATCTGGTATCTTCTTGTTCAACGAATGGCGCGTATTAGTGTGTTTTAACCAAGGGTATTCCACGATACTAACGGTAACAACTTCTGTAGATTATTTATAAACAACTTATATTTGTCGTTTTCTTCATCAATCGCTTTTCCGTTATGGGGCCCACAAAAAATTGCTTGCGAGTCGTACGAATATTCCCAAACGATACGAATATTCCACGACCAAACGAATATTCCAAGACGATAATGAATATTTTATAACCACTTGCTTATTCAAAATATTTGCGTATTTTACCCATAACTATCCACATTAATCAAATCAACCCTTACTATTTCAAAATAATAAATAGAGGAAAATAAATTTCATTTATTAATAATTTGAGGTCTTCTGACCTCCCTCCTTATGAAATTTCGTCCTCGAAATTGGCGTCACGTACACAGTGTTTGAAAAGATGAGAATACCTCGCTTTCATTTTCGTTTTCAACTCTAGGTCATTTCCTCAATAGCATGGTTTCTCCACAAAACTTTAACTTGTGGTATAACCTCGGTACATAGGACATATTCTTTCTATCCAAGATCTTGTGCGGTACCTCCTCGTACGTTAAGTCTTGACTATCTCGTCCGGTTCTAACTTCGATAGCGTGGTTGAATCGTCCACATATTTACGTAACATCGATACGTGAAAAGCGTTATGAACACGCGTCATACTTGGCGGTAAAAGCGAGTCTATAGGCCACGGTTCCTATTCGATCGAGAATTTCAAATGGATTAATAAATCGAAGGTTTGAGCTTTCCTCACCTCATAGATTCTCGCTTTTGAAATAATGACTTCTTGCACCTCCTTCTTCAAATTCATCGACTCGATTGTGTAGCTTGAGCGACTTTAACTTTATCGATTAAAAGTCGATTATACTCGTATATATCATCACGTGGGTACCTAGAGTTTTCATCTCCATCTCTATTATTTGTAAATTATCTGAAATGAGTCTTTGACAATATCGTCGTATTTTCGTGCTTGTATCGATCTTCTTACTCAACACGTCGGCTACCACGTTAAGCTTTTCGAGGATGGTATGGTCGAACATGTCTTTGAAATGAGTCTCCTCTTGAGTTCTTGAAGCTCTTCCCACATTCCTTGCTCCATTCGAATTTTGTATCTCTACGAGTCAATTGCGTTAATGGAATAGCGATTCGAGAATATCCTTCAACGAATCTCGATAATAACCAACTAAGCCTGAAAGCTACGTATTTAGATTCTGAGAGCTTAGGTTGTTCTCAATTGTGACTCATATCCCAACCTTGGATATACGTTACAATGACACCTATCGGTTTACTATCGCGCGAATATGGTGTCCCCTACGGAGAATGCGGCCGGTGCATTCCACAAAGGAAGTCACCGGATAAAGGCTCGGTACCAAATTCTATAGTTGAATTTTAACTCACGAAGTTCAATAGGAGCCATTCGATATGAGATTTTAGAAATGAGTTTTTGTCTACGGGTTTAAAAGTCGATACAAAATTTAATATCGGTCTTTGGGAGTAAACCGAGAAATTCTTGAAATCGTCGGGAAAAATCAATAACAACGAGGAATATTATTCAAATCGGCGTGTCTTTATTCAAATCCATAACATGGACTAAGAAAACTTGACATCAGTAATAAGCGAATGACTTCATGGCTTGATATGAAAATGTTTGACTACAATGGTTTGATTGCTTGAATTGAATAACGAGGTTGCTTAGGAATATGAAAACTAATGACCTTACGAAAGTAATCAATTTCGGCGTGATGAGTAGTTAACCTTAAAATCACATCAAAAGCAAATATCTCTATAGAAATAAGGTTAACGAGGTAATGTGATAGTGCCGACTGAATCAAGCAAGATTTCTAAACAACGGATGTAATGAAAGTTTCTCTAGCGGAGTCTCCATAAATAGGTCAAAGTCTAATTTCTCGTAGTCGAGTTCAAGCGTTGGCGTAAAGCGAGAGATAAAAGAATGGGTAGAGCAGGTATCTAGTAAGGTATAAACTTCGCAAGAATTTATAATTAACTAACCGTGCTAACCGTTCGGGTTCCTCGCATTTTTGACCGGTCACGACAAAGCGCTCTTCGAGGCCGATTGACTTTGACTTTTACAGGACATCCTTTTGAGTCACCATTCCATTTGGTGGGTTTCGATATCGTCTGATCTCGGCGATATGTCCTTCTTTTCCACAATTATAGCATACCTAAAAGCTGTTGTGGGCGGTTTTGGTGATATATCCCTCTTTCCGCATTTGTAACATCTGACCGGGTGGTCTTTCTCTCTCCCTTGGAACCCGATTCTCTTGGCATTTGGCGTCTTCACATGGTCGTTGTTGAATCTCCTCTTTTAAAATCTCCTCCAGGCTCGCTTCTTCTATTTTCATGGCCACGATTACCACGGAGTGGTTCTAGCCTTTGTCCGTATTCTTCTTTCTCCATTTGGTTATCGTTATTACGATGGCTATCTTCTTGGTATGATCTGGTTATGGTCCCTCGGTTGAGCGTACTCGTTATCTCGCTCTAACACAATTGAGCCACATTGACAACATCGAATAGAGAAAATTTATGAGAAATGAGATCTTGGCGTATGTCGGGTTTCAAACCTCTCGAAACATCCGCGTCATCGTTCCTCATTCTCCACCAAATGAGGCTGAGCACTGGATAACTCGCGAAACCGCCTCGTCTTTGGGGACCGTCGTGTTATTACTGCTCGGTCTAATAAACTCCACTTCCTTCATATAGCCGAATACTTTCGGGGAAGTACTTGTCATTGAGCTATTTCTGAAACGTCTCCCATGACATCTTTGAGTGCATTTGGATGGAGTGCGCTTCCTGATTCCCACCGATGTCTGCCTCGTTCACGGAACATAAAAGTAGCGAATGGAACTTTTCTGTTCCTCCGTGCATCCCAAGACATCGAATATCTTGGTAATTTGTTTTGACCACGTCTCGCCTTATCGGATCGGATCCGGCTTTCCCCGAGTGCGGTGGTCTGACTCTTTGCTGCTTGGTTGTGTGACCACGTGTAATTGCTATCATTTCCTCTGTATTTTGAACACGAGTCTCCCTAAATGCGATTTTTGCATGAGCTGCAAAAAGCTTCTAAACATCCCCTCGTTCATCATCGCTTTCGGTGGTATTTGTTCACGGGAGGTACATTTGCCCGACTGTTGCACGTTCTCCTCGTTGGTAAATACGAGGCATCTCCACGGTCTCATTTACTCCATCATTAATATTCTCGATTCGACATTCTCAAATCTTGTCATAAAACAAGGGTTAATTAAGGAAATCAATATATCACATAATATCCTATATCTTGACCAACTAACAAATAAGCTTAGGTAGGACACACTAGCGAAGGATTTACTCGTCTCTCCCCTCTAGTTCTATTCCACGATCTCACTTGGAGATCATATCCTAAGCTACGATACCAATTTGTGGCGCCCCAAAATAGGTCCATTCCATCCACCCATTACGAGTGCGCCAAATACATGAGTGCGAAATAACTTTACAACTTTATTATTACAACATATAAGCTGTGAGTTTAAATACGAGATATTGCCATCAGACAATATCCACACGCAAATAAATCCCCATCATAATTATTGATACATTATTTTACAAAAATGGTGAGGACTACTAAACAACTCTCTCTAGAACCTTCATTCCATACCCAGAGCTAGTAGTACGCATTACATTCTGCGCCTCACCGAGAAGAAAAATGGAACAAAAAGGAAAAGGGTGAGCTCAACTAGCCCGATAAAGAATATTATGACTAAGATAATATAGAACAAATTATCGTTAGTCCTCAACGAGGAAAAATCTAATAGAATACAATAGACTGACAGTTTTAAATCAATCTTTGCTTGGTGAAATAATAATTCATTAGAAGAGTAGTTAAGTAGAGAATGCAAACTACTATCTTCTATATATGAATTTAAAAGTTCATCGTCGATATTTTATCCTGTAACATCAATCGATATATATACGGAATCAAATATTCATCTTTTTGCACTCTGAGGCCAAAGATATTCACGATTAGTCATATTCATCTAAACACTGTTCATCTTTGCACTACAGGCCAAAGATATTAATCGATCGGTCGTATTCATCTCACTTTTTGTTCATCTTTGCACTCTGGGCCAAAGATATTCATCAAGAAATCATTCATCTTTTTGCACTACGGGCCAAAGATATTGATAATATCATCATTTAGGGTGAGGATGATGAAAAATATTTCAAAGAAAAGCGAATCCGGTGAAACAAAAGAACAAGTATTAAGGATTAAGTATTTTAACTATTTCATGTCCAAAAATACCTCATAAATAATCATAGTGGTGTAAAATTTGAGAATGATCAAAACATGGATACAATCAAAACTAGTATCCGAATAGATATTTTGGATGAAAAGAAAAATTTTCATTTTTCGATGAATAGTGCCGTATGATAGTGAATAGTAATGCAGAGTATCGTGAATAGTGCCAGTATCGTGAATAGTAACTCAGACACCAAAAGATAGAAATTTCAAAAAAAAATATCTTCTTGCTTGAATAGTAATAGTGAATAGTAATAATAGTAACTCGTGAATAGTAACTCGTGAATAGTAACTCGTGAATAGTAACTCATGAATAGTAACCCAGAGCGTGAAAAAGTTCCAAATTTGATAAAAATTTCCAACCAATATTTGGCATAATGATATTGAAGAAATAATATCATTTTGAATAAAATAACATCCCTTACCTCGAAAAGGCAGTACTTTAGTTGAAACAGGATATAGGCTATGACTTGAACTTGCATAGTATAGCAATACTCAAAGTATACTCAAAATACTCACAAGAATACGCTCGATAATATAGAGAGAAAACTTGGGTTTACGGTGTGATTTTCAATTCTAACCTAAGCACCTTATTTATAGGAAAATGCTTAGAACACAAAGTAGAAAATTTAATATAATAATATTATTATTATTTCTACAACTTCCTACGTACCAAGAATCTGAAATCAGCTATTAAAACACATGTTAAGACCCACACTCAAATCACCAAAAAGCGTTTTTTTCATATTAAAAATATTTTAAACTTCAAAAATTAATTATTTGAACTTGAAACTTCAATAATTCATAAAAAATTAGCCCTTTTGTCGGAAAATTCAAATCTGCGAATTTTTATAGGAAATTCAATTCTCTACAACTTTGCGGAAGAAAGTTTTTCCAAATTCCAAACAAAAATTGGTAGAAATCCACAAAGCAGACGATTTTATAAAATTTATAATCAAATTTGGTCGATACTTATGTCCACTGACACACAAAATATGTGTTAAACATTTAATGCCACACAAAATACTCTTTCCTCCTCATATACTCATATATCCCACATTCATTATAAAAATATCACCAGTTAATATATTATTAAAATAATATATTTAAAGAATTATTTTATCGAGAAAAAGATAAAATATTAATTTTCAACAATTGTCATTTTAAAATTTTCTCCATCTATATCCACATAAAATCAATATTTTCCTCATCATATAAATCAATAATTAATTATTCACAAATAATATTACAGAATCACGATCTTTGCAACCGGTAGTTCGAGGAAGAGGGGCTTTCGATAAGAATTTCTCTTCTTGGCGCCTTGATTAGGTGACCAAACCTCTCCTTAGACGCGAACTTTCTAGACATTGCCAATAATGTTATCTAATAATATTTTCGGATAATATGAATTATTATTTCGATAATGAATAATACCGTGTGAATTACAATTATCAAACGATAAGAATATATAAAAATCAACGTGACAATTATTAAATCAATAAAATTGAAGCAATAATTTCGTAACAATTATTGAGTAGTGCCTTCTTTACGTAAGAATCAATAATTTGTGCAATAAGGTAAAATCTTTGAGCGTATTAGTGTGTTTTAACCAATTATTCCAACAGTATTGCAGTAACAACTACGCTTACGTTATTTATAAACAACTTATATTGTCGCGTTTTCTTCATCCAATCGCTAAGCATGGTTATGGGGCCCTAAAGGCTACCAGTAAATCACGAATATTCCCAAAAGATTTGAATATTCCACGACCAAACGAATATTTCCCGACAATATAAATATTTTATAACCACTACTTCATTACCTCGAGATTTGGTGTTCACGTAATCAAAATATTCATTTATAACTACCCGATCATAAATAAAATTGAATAAATAAACACCTTGTATGAGAGGATTTCATAAAATAATATCTCGGGTTATCTAACCTTTACAAACAATCATTAAATGCGGAAAATTTAAATAAACTTCATTACATTCTTTAAACCAAAAGTCGATAATAAAACTATCAAAACTATTACAAGTCTTGATGTACTTGTTCATCTTTCCCTTTCTTTTCTTTGGTGCTAGGTCGTCACCCTTTCCATCTTTAATTTGTAAGATTTTTCTGAGGCAAGAGTGAGCAAACAAGGCTCACTTGAAATATAAATGAATAAAACTTTTACATTCTTTGCCCATTCGGGGCTCGATAGAAGCCCGAACAATAAGTTCTATTAACTTCTTAAACATTCCTTGCCCATTCGAGGGGCTCGATAGAACTAAATAATAAGTCCTATTAACATCTTAACATTCCTTGCCCATTCGGGGCTCGATAGAAATTGAACAATGAGTTCTATTAATATTTTAAACATTCATTTGAGGGTTACAATGACCACGAACCTTGTCCTGATTATAAGTAATCTTTCAACTTAAACTTTTTACGGTAAATACGACCATAATGACTTTAAGGTACTTTGGGGATCAACCCCCGTACATGTATTGTATACAAACATTTGGTATAAAGTACAAAACTAAGCGTAACCCCTATAAATAGGGTTGTTCATCTCGAGTATTTTGAGTACAAGTCGCCCCAAAGATAGTTTGGTTTGGATACACTTCAAGGTAATTTGGAGTTCAGCGGACATCAACTAAGGATTAGTTGAATAAAAGATAATAACACTTATGTTATTGAATGATCATCTTGAATAAACATTTCGTTCTAAGTTCATGCTTTAGGAATAATCTAATAGCATAACAATTGAATAATCTATCATACCTTGCTTTGAACAACATTAAGCTAAGGTTACAACTTAGAAATTTAATATCAAGCATGCGAGAACAACAATAATTGGAGCGATAAAGCTGAGTTGACAGAATAAAGGTACTTGCATGCTAATATAACAAGTTTAGAGTTAGGAAAAACTTGCATAATCATAATAACTATCTCAGCGAAAGTGTGGAGATGGGAAGCTTGTATCATCATGAATAGCTGGATACCATTAAATTGCTTAAATGGAAATACTTTACTCGATAAAGTATAGCATATGAAATTTGCATAACGAAGCTTTAGGATTAGAAAATTTGCTCGATGTAAAAGATAGGGATTTAGAATCTTGCCTTTGTGCGTAGATTAAACCGTTATAATCAAACCACAATTATCCTATATACATATGTTAACATGACATAATCGATCGATGTAATAACATACTATATATCTCTACATCACGTATGCTTTGATTATAAATTGCATTATCAAATTCTATCCATTAAAACTAATAACAATATTTGTTAATTAGTAATTCTATATTCACTCATAGTATTAATATACTATAATACTAGAAATACATAATCAACATTTATCATATATCATTCCTTTAAAATATCGGACTTTTGTGCAAGAGAAAAGTCGTTTTGAACTTTTACATTAAGTGGTGTGCTGGCTGAGATTTAAGTATGGGGTATATAGCATGTATTATTTTGTGACATAAGCGCTCGGTGTGAGACATATATAGGGACTTCGTATTGCTAGTTGCATAAAGTCAAGCGCTCTGTGATGTCGACTTCTAAGCTTCTTTGCTATGATGAAGTCATTTGAGGCGTGACATTTGGCGCTAAGTTGTGATTTTGTATTTGGGCGTGAATTTTATTTTTGGGGCGAAACTCATGAGAACCAAAAAAGCGAAAACGAGGCAAAGCTACTTGTCTTAAATCTTAACAATGATTCACCCAAAACAACATGTATAACTAATATAAATTACACATAATTGCTAACAATCATCCATATACCAATTACCGACCACTAATTAACAATATCATAGACTAATTCTTTGAAAAAACTTTGTGTTTTAAAAATTAAACTCCATTGATGAAATATCAATTTACGGTGAGCGTAATTTACCTTTATTATCAACCAATTTTGATTCCTTTGACATACAAGTATACCAATATATATCCCAATTAACATGTATAGTCAATTTCTCGGTTAGCATACAATATATATATATATATATATATATATATATATATATATAACCTTTGATAAATTCTACACTCAAGTTCGTACTCACATGTTTCCTTTGTAAAAAAAAACAATTTCTTAAAATCGTAATTTAGCATACCATCATATTTATATATTAAGCATATAATATATATATATATATATATATCTAGTACAATTACCAACACATAGTTTACAAAATTTTGTAAAAACTTATACAGTGAAGTTGAAGAACACGGACTATCAAATTCACGGTAAGTATATGGCGTAAAACATATATGATTACATACACATAAATTAAGGTTATAAGCACCTACCTTTTTGTTGTTAAGAAACACTTGTTTACAAAAAACATTTTGAACAATCACGCACTCTTGGCTTCTTCTCAAACTCTCTCTGATTTTTTTTTTCTTTCTCTTTTCTTACTTCTCTAAATGATAGACTAAGTACTAACTAACAGCTGAGCGTAAAAAAGCGATAATCATATCGTAAAATAAAATAAGCATTATGGCAATAATAAGCCTATTTATTCTTATCGATTACCAACATATAACGTATAATCTTATAAATATAAATATATTTTATTTATATATTTGTTTTATTCTATTAATAATATAATTTAAAATTAACAAAATTTCAAAAAAGCCATAAGGCCTTGTTTGGCAAAGCATTTATAAAATAAAGGATTACTATACTTACACCTTGTTTGGCAAAACTAAATTAAAATTACTTTAATTTATTTTAATAACTCTTTATCACATAGTAATTTGTCGCTTTATTTAATAACAATTTATTAAATAAATCACTTAATCACATACTTTCGATCCACATAACACATTAATTATTTAACAAATAAATAATTAACTAATCACATTAATTATTTAACAAATAAATAATTAACTAAATAAACTCAATCAAATTGAACAATTACTTATTCAAAAACACATCCGATAAATATTTATATAAATCAATAAATATTTATAACTTACATTTAAAAATACGGAATGTTACATCATTTCCCCTCTTAAAAGGATTACGTCCTCGAGAATCACAACTCAAACAACACATTCGTTACATTCTTCCCTACTTACAAAGATTACATCCCCGAGAATCGAAGACGCAGATTAAACAAATAACTTCGAGGTACTCTTTCATCATTTTTTCTCTTGAGTTCCCCCGTTGCTTCTTGACATTGTGGTTTCTCCATATCACCTTCACGGAAGGTATCACTTTATTCTGAGCACTTGTTCTTTCACATCGACTATCTGGATAGGAACCTCTTCATAAGACAAATCTTTCTCGAAGCGCAGCGGTTCGTACTCGATCGCGTGATTGTAATCGGGTTTATATGGTCGTAAACGAAATATGAAAAACATTGTGAATGTTTTCCAACTCTGGAGAGTAGAGCTACCTCGTAAGCTACCTCTCCAACTTTTCATGACACTTGAAAGGTCCGATAAACCTCGGGCTTAGTTTTCCCTTCTTTCAAAATGAATTTTCCCCTTCGAGGAGAAACTTTTAGGAATACGTAGCTTTCTACGTCAAATGCGATCTTGCTGTGTTGATCGACATACTTCTTACATCGGTCTTGGTTTGCTACCAATCTTGTCTGATGAGTTTGATAACCTCGGCGGTTTGTTGCACTAGTTACGGTCCTAGCGGTTGGCGTTCACTGACTTCATCCCGGCCGCGGTGGGGTTACGCACTTTTCTGTAGTATAACGCCGTAAGGCGGCATCTGCGATCTTTCGCGTGATAACTATTATTGTAGGCGAATTCCACCAGCGGTAATTGTTCTTCCCGACTTCCTTTGAAATCCATGATGCATGCTCTCAGCATATCTTCCAATGTCTGGATCGTTCATTCGCTTTGGCCATCTGTTTGTGGATGATAAGCCGTACTCATTCATAATTGAGTTCCCATGCATTCTTGTAGTCTCTTCCAGAAATTTGAAGTGAATCGCGGGTCTCTATCGGACTGATTGACCTTTGGCACTCCATGTCTCGAAAGCGATCTCTTTGATGTACAATCTTGCCAGTGATCAAGATTGAACCTAATCTTTATTGGTAAAAAGTCTTGTTGATTTCGTCGGGTCATCACTATCACCCAAATTGCATCGCATCCTCTACGAGTAGTTGGAAGACCCACCACAAAATCCATCGTGATGTGTTCCCACTTCCATTTCGGTATTTCCAGCGGTTGAAGTAATCCATTTGGGTCTTTGATGTTCGACTTTTACTCTTTGACATGTCAAACATTTAGTACGCATTACTGCAACATCCCTTTTCATATTCGGCCACCAAAAATGTCGGCGTAAATCTTGATACATCTTTCGTGCTTCTGGATGAATCGAATATCTTGAGCTATGAGCTTGATCGAATTTTGTCTTTTCGATTCTGGTGTTCTTTGGAACCAGATTCTTCCTCGTAGTAGTAATCCTTGATATCGACCTTGTATTTAAATATCGCTACCATCAACCATATTCTCTTTTATCTTTCCACATTCTTCATCTTATGGCTGGCGTTCTTCACCTTGTCGGTAAAGTTGGACTGCTTCTAGCTTTGAAATAGTCGTTAATTGGATTCTGTGGAAATTTGATTTCAGTTCTAACTTTGTCATTCTTTGAAATGAGCTCCTCTGAGTTGTTATCGACATCAATTTCTCCGACCTTTCTGCTTAAAGCATACGCAACCACATTCGCTTTGCGGATGATAAAAGATCTCACAATCATAATCTTTTATCAATTCCATCCACCTTCTCGGCGCGTGTTCGGATCTTTACGAGTGAAAATATACTTGGAGACTTTTGTGGTGCGTGTAGATCTCACATTTCTCTCCATCTGAGATAGTGTCTCCATATCTTGAGAGCAAATACTCTGCTGACCAATTCAAATCATGAGTCGGATAACCTTTCTCATAATCCTTGAGTTGTCTTGATGCATAGGCAATAACTTTGCCGTTTTGCATAAGAACACAACCCAATCCTTTGTGTGAGGCATCACTTTATACACCACAAAATTTCTGTATTATCTGGTAGTGTTAACACGGTGCCACACTTAGCTTCTTCTTTAAATCTTGGAAACTCTCTTCACATTTCTCGTCAAGCGAATTTCCACGACTTTAAAAGTGTCAAATTTGTTAGCGGAAGTGGCTATCTTGGAAAAATCTTTATAAATCTTCTATAATAAGCATGGCCGGTCCCAAGAAACTCCTCACCTCAGAAGGTGTCCTTGGTTGTTCCCAATTGATTCTGACTTCCACTTTCGATGGATCCTTTGAAATCCCATCTTTGTCGATCACATGACCCAAAAAAATTGTACGATCGAGCCAAAAATTCGCACTTAGAGAATTCGCGGCGTACAACTTTTCCTTTCTTAGTGTCTCGATGTCGGGGCGTAAATGTTCCACGTGTTCTTCTTGAGTTTTGGAATACACGAATGTCGTCGATAAACACCACTCTGAACTTGTCTAAGAATGGTTTAAATACCACATTCATCAAATCCATGAGCTTGGCGCGGGGCATTTGTTAAACCAAAAGACATCACCGAAGCTTCGTAATGTAAAATGCAGAGTTACGAATGCCGTTCTAGGTATATCCTCCTTTCTTACCTTGATTGGTGATACCCACTTCTCAAATCTATTTTGAGAAGTACTTAGCACCCTTGTTGATCAAACAAGTCATCTATTCTGAGGTAGCGGATACCTATTCTTAATAGTGACCTTGTTTAACTCCTATAATCAATGCAAAAGCGCATTGATCCGTCCTTCTTCTTCACGAATAATATCTGGCGCTCCCCCGGTGATACGCTTGGTTGAATATACTTCTTGTCCGGCGGTTCTTGCGGTTGCACCATCGGTTCCTTCATTTTCTACGGAGCCATTACATGCGGGGCCTTTGATATCGGTGCGATTCTGGCGCTAAGTCGATTCTGAACTCGATCGATCTCTCGGTCGGAAGGAAGTCTGGCAAATCATCAGGAAATACATCTCTCTGAATTCTCTAACCCTTTGGTATCTCCTCGATTTTACACCCTTCTTACGAGTATCGACTATGTAAGCTAAATAACCCCCCACGACCTTTACTTAACAACTTCTTGGCTGCATAATCGTCGGACATTTCATTTTGTCTAGGCGATTTGCTACCATGGAAAACTACCTTTGATGAGTCGTAAGGTTTACACACTTTTGTGACAATCAATTCTTGCTCCATATTTGAGCACCGATCCATTCCCAAAATTACATCAAATTCCCCGAGTCTAATCGAATTAAATCTACCATCATTATATTCCTTTATATGTTCGCTCTACGGTTCTTGTATCTGAACCTAATGAGAATCACCTCCCTATTCATAATTTCTATGTTCAAAGGAAATTCGGTTCTTCTCAAGCAATTCTAACCTCTTAGCAAATTCATCGAGATATAAGCGAAGCAAGTAGCACCCGAATCAAATAATACATAAGCATTAATATCGTTGATTGGGATAATACGACACCACATCTTTTGATTGCACTGACATCTTGCTGCGGTCGTGTTGAAAGTTACTGTTTGTGGGTTTGTTTGGCGTTGTAGGTCGTGATGGCCCAAGTACCTCCCTTCTTTGCCTCCCTTACTTCTTACTATTTCTCTCGACCTTCTTACGAGGGCATTCACGAGCAAAATGATCCTTGGATCCACATGAAACAGACATTCTTCTTGGGTTGGGTGCAATTTGAGGCGATGTGACCCTCACGGCCACAGTTGAAACATGCACGTTTCCCCATCAAGCACACACACCCTTATGAAACCTCCGCATGTAGCACATGCTTCAAACTTCCTAAAGCTGTTGGTTACCTCTTTGGTTTCCGGTACCCGTTTCCGTTCCATTTCCTCTTGAGTTGTTGTTGTTTGTTGTTGCCATTGCCATTTCCATTGCCTCTCTACCATTCTTCACTTCACCATTCATTCTTCTTCTTCTTCTTCTTCTTACGCTCTTGATTGAATTTGATTGAATTTTGTCTTTGCCTCGCCTCCACCTTGGTGAGTCTGACCCTTCTCCATCACTTCTTTGCAAGCGTCTTCAAGCTGGAGCAGGGAAACCCTCTTTGTCTGACGGGGCTTGGTCCTGTTGAATCTCTTTGCCCTTACGCAAATGCTGTCTTGACTTGATATGGCGCAAACCTCGCTTGATTCGTTGAATTTCACGGCATACTCGAGACAAATCATCGCTCCTGCTTGAGTTTCAAAAGCTGAACCTCTAAGCGACTCTTGAACTCTCTACGGGAAGTAGGTCTCGAAGAATAACTCCTTAAACCTATCCGAGTCATCCCCTGGTCCTTCCGGGTTTTATTGGCTTGCCACCAATAACTAACTTACGCTTTCAACATAAATGTTGCAAAAAGCGGTCTTACATTCATCTACTACCTAGCGACTTCAAATACTTCTCTATTTCCATAATCCGGTGCGTGCCTCGTAGGATTCGTTGACCCTGAAATTGGTGGTCAAGCCGCCTTAAACTCCTTAAGCGTTGTGCCTTGGTTTTGAGGTTGATTACTGCAGCGCTCACTGTTAGTAATGTCACTAGTTGTTGGGCGGAATTATCCTCAACATCGTTATTGTTAGTTCTCGCATTGGTTTCTCGGCGGGGTGGTTCACGTCTGGGAGGCATTTTCTGTAAAAAAAAACATCTATTAGACTATTACCCAACTTCTTTAAGTATTTTCTAATTAACTTGCCTCCATAAAAGAAATAACCACATAACACTTTTGAATAAAATAATAACTTTTATTTATTCATCATCTCTTGAAAAACATAAAAACAATAGCATCTTTGCTATTTACATTCCTTTCTGAACTACAAAAGTTACTGAGGACAACATCATCATTCTCATATCCCATGGTTACTTAACACGAGGATTTACACATTATTTAACACTTATTACTTGCAAAATAGACACATTTCCTACGATGATCTATTAAGATACTCGGTAGCCTTTTGGCGCTCTTCTTCATATAACACGGAACATGGTTGGCGATCTAACACGTATGATGGCGAGAGTCTGGGCTGAATTGGATAACCCATGACCCGATCTTGAGCTCGATTGATCACGGTATTGAATACTTTATCCATCTCTTCCATCTTCATCCTCTTTGCTTTGTCGTCCCTACTTGCTCTTCCGGTTCGTTGATAAGCTTCCTCGTATCGTCTTGACTCTCGCCCTCTTGGTAGCTTCTTCATTGACTTGTTCTTTGGTTCCACGACCATCTCGATCAGTTGTTCCTTCTCTCCTTGATGCGCATCGACTTCTCTTCAACATTAGTTAGGCGTTCATCTCGATCACGGATGTAAACGTCGTCATCATATGTGTCATTGCGATACATTGTTGACTACTATCTCCTGCTGACTCCTCAATTGTGTCACGAAGTTCCACGTTATGGTCGTAGACTTCATCATACATCTGACGACCATCGAGGTTAGTGGAGTCTCCTCCTCCTCGTCCTCGTTATCCTCATCCTCTGTGGCGACTCCACGGGATCCTCCTCATCCGTCTCCACATCATCATCCTCATCTTGACCCTTTGTGACCAGCAGGTGACTCCGTGGCGATAGTTGTTCCCAAACAACTTTGAAATCATGAGGCTCCTCCTCTATAGGCATTTGAGGTCCCTCCTCCCTAACTTTGTTGGATTCTCGGCATTATTAGTCATCCGACAACAAAATTTTAAAGTTTTAGTTATTAATCATTCTACTCGACACTCGTGAGCACATAAGTTATAAACACATAAGCACATAAGTGTTTTATTACTTCTTCCTTAAAACTTCGATAAGAGTTATCTCCACTATCTTTTCAAAAGGTTACTTCCTAAGGCTTTTCCCCCCACCTAAGGTTCATAACCTAAAGCTTTGATACCAACACATGACACCCCAAATCCGGTACTTCATTACCTCAAGATTTGGTGTTCACGTAATCAAAATATTCATTTATAACTACCCGATCATAAATAAAATTGAATAAATAAACCTGCCCATACAGGGATTTCATAAAATAATATCTCCGGGTTATCTAACCTTTACAAACAATCATTCATGCGGAAAATTTAAATAAACTTCATTACATTCTTTAAACGAAAGTCGATAATAAAACTATCAAAACTATTACAAGTCTTGATACTTGTTCATCTTTTCTTTCTTTTCTTTCTTTGGTGCTAGAGTGCGTCACCCTTTCCATCTTTAGTTGTAAGGATTTTTACGAGGCAAGAGTGAGCAAACAAGGCTCACTTGAAATATCAATGAATAAAACTTTTACATTCTTTTGCCCATTTAGGGGCTCGATAGAAGCGAACAATAAGTTCTATTAACTTCTTAAACATTCCTTGCCCATTCGGGGCTCGATAGAACTAAATAATAAGTCTATTAACATCTTAACATTCCTTGCCCATTCGAGGGGCTCGATAGAAGCTGAACAATGAGTTCTATTAATATTTTAAACATTCATTTGAGGTACAATGACCACGAACCTTGTCCACAGTTATAAGTAATCTTTCAACTTAAACTTTTACGGTAAATACGACCATAATGACTTTAAGGTACTTAGGGGATCAACCCTTCGTACATGTATTGTATACAAACATTTCAGTATGAAAGTACAAAACTAAGCGTAACCCCTATAAATAGGGTTGTTCATCTCGATATTTTGAGTACAAGTCGCCCCAAAGATAGTTTGGTTTGGATACACTTCAAGGTAATTTGGAGTTCAACGGACATCGACTAAGGATTAGTTGAATAAAAGATAATAACAACTTATGTTATTGAATGATCATCTTGAATAAACATTTCGTTCTAAGTTCATGCTTTAGGAATAATCTAATAGCATAACAATTGAATAATCTATCATACCTTGCTTTGAACAACATTAAGCTAAGGTTACAACTTAGAATTTAATATCAAGCATGCGAGAACAACAATAATTGGAGCGATAAAGTGAGTCAACGAGAATAAAGGTACTTGCATGCTAATATAACAAGTTTAGAGTTAGGAAAAAAACTTGCATAATCATAATAACTATCTCAGCGAAAGTGTGGAGATGGGAAGCTTGTATCATCATGAATAGCTGGATACCATTAAATTGCTTAAATGGAAATACTTTACTCGATAAAGTATAGCATATGAAATTTGCATAATGAAGCTTTAGGATTAGAAAATTTGCTCTCGATGTAAAAGATAGGGATTTAGAATCTTGCCTTGTGCGTAGATTAAACCGTTATAATCAAACCACAATTATCTATATACATATGTTAACATGACATAATCGATCGATAACATATACTATATATCTCTACATCACATTATGCTTTGATTATAAATTGCATTATCAAATTCTATCCATTAAAACTAATAACAATATTTGTTAATTAGTAATTCTATGTTCACTCATAGTATTAATATACTATAATACTAGAAATACATAATCAACATTTATCATATATCATTCCTTTAAAATATCGGACTTTTGTGCTTGAGACAAAAGTCGTTTTGAACTTTTACATTAAGTGGTATGGTGGCTATGATTTAAGCAATGTATGGTATGATTTGTCTTATTGACGACATGTAGCTATTCTGTGAGACACATATATAGGGACTTCGTATGCGGCTGCTATAGTAAGTCCGGCGCTCTGACGTTGACTTGATCTTATTTTGATCTGAAATCCATTTGAAGTAGCGACATTTGGCGCTAAAAGCGCGATTTGTATTTGGGCGTGAATTTTGTATTTGAGGCGGCGAAACTCTGAGAACAAAAAGCGAAGAGCAGAGCCAAGCTACATCTTAAATCTTAACAATGATTCACCCAAAACAACATGTATAACTAATATAAATTACACATAATTGCTAACAATCATCCATATACCAATTACCGACCACTAATTAACAATATCATAGACTAATTCTTTGAAAACAACTTTGTGTTTTAAAAATTAAACTCCATTGATGAAATATCGATTTACGATTGAGCGTAATTTACTTTATTATCAACCAATTTTGATTCCTTTGACATACAAGTATACCAATATATATCCCAATTAACATGTATAGTCAATTTCTCGGTTAGCATACAAATATATATATATATATATATATATATATATATATATATATAACCTTTGATAAATTCTACACTCAAGTTCGTACTCACATGTTTCCTTTGTAAAAAAAAACAATTTCTTAAATCGTAATTTATTTATATATACCATCATATTTATATATTAAGCATATATATATATATATATATATATATATATATATATGCTAGTATAACAATTACCAACACATAGTTTACAAAATTTTGTAAAAACTTATACAGTGAAGTTGAAGAACACAGACTATCAAATTCACAGTAAGTATATGGCGTAAAACATATATGATTACATACACATAAATTAAGGTTATAAGCACCTACCTTTTTGTTGTTAAGAAACACTTGTTTACAAAATACATTTTTTGAACAATCACGCTTGCAGCTTCTTCTCGAACTCTACGAATTTTTTTTTTCTTTCTCTTTTCTTACTTCTCTAAGCAATAGACTAAAGTACTAAAGCTTTGGCGTAAAAGCGATAATCATATCGTAAAATAAGCATTATGGCAATAATAAGCCTATTTATTCTTATCGAGTTACCAACATATAACGTATAATCTTATAAATATAAATATATTTTATTTATATATTTGTTTTATTCTATTAATAATATAATTTAAAATTAACAAAAATTTCAAAAGCCATAAGGCCTTGTTTGTAAAAGCATTTATAAAATAAAGGATTACTATACTTACACCTTGTTTGGCAAAACTAAATTAAAATTACTTTAATTTATTTTAATAACTCTTTATCACATAGTAATTTGTCGCTTTATTTAATAACAATTTATTAAATAAATCACTTAATCACATAACTTTCGATCCACATAACACATTAATTATTTAACAAATAAATAATTAACTAATCACATTAATTATTTAACAAATAAATAATTAACTAAATAAACTTCAATCAAATTGAACAATTACTTATTCAAAATAAACACATCGATAAATATTTATATAAATCAATAAATATTTATAACTTACATTTAAAAATGCGGAATTATCTATACTCAAATAAATCCCCATCATAATTATTGATTCATTATTTTACAAAAATGGTGAGGACTACTAAACAACTCTCTCTAGAACCTTCATTCCATACCTCGACTAAGTACTCGCTACATTCTCGCCTCCGAGAAGAAAAATGGAACAACAAGGAAAAGGGTGAGCTCAACTAGCCCAAGTAAAGAATATTATGACTAAGATAATATACAACAAATTATCGTTAGTCTTCAACAGGAAAAATCGATAGAATACAATGTACAACAAGTTTCGGATCAATATTCGCAATGAAATAATAATTCATAGAAGAGTTACGTAGAGAATGAAATCTACTATAATCTATGAATTTAATAAATCCATCATCAATATTTTATCCTCGTAACATCAATCAATATGCATCCGAATCAAATATTCTTCTTCAGACTGTGCCAAAGATATTCATCATTGGTCATGTTCATTTAAACACTGCTCATCTTTGCACTATGTGCCAAAGATATTAATCAATCTCCATTATTCATCTCAACACTGCTCATCTTTGCACTACTAAAGCCAAAGATATTCTTTGAAATCATTCATCTTTGCACTACAGGCCAAAGATATTCAATAATATCATCATTTAAGACTGAGGATGATGAAAAATATTTTTAAAGAAACGAATCCAGTGAAACAAAATGACAAGGATTAAGGATTAAGGATTAGTACTTGGTTTTATCCACGCCCAAAAATACCTCAAAAATAATCATAGTGGTGTAAAATTCAAGAATGATCAAAACATGGATACAATCAGAGTTAGTATCCAGAATAGATATTTTGGACAAAAAGAAGAAATTTTATTTTTCTATTGAATAGTGCAAGTATCGTGAATAGTGCCGTATCACGTGAATAGTAACTCGACACCAAAAGATAGAAATTTTCCAAAAAACATCTTCACGCTTCATGAATAGTACTCGTGAATAGTAACTCGTGAATAAGTAACTCATGAATAGTAACTCGTGAATAGTAACTCATGAATAGTAACCCCGAGCATGAAAAAGTTCCAAATTTGATAAAAACTTCAGATCAACATTTCAAAGATAATGATATTGAAGAAATAATATCATTCAAAAAAAAAATATCCCTTACCTCGAAAGATCAAGATCTTCAAATTGAAACAGGATATAGGCTATGACTTGGACTTGCACCGTATAGCAATACTCAAAGTATACTCAAAATACTCACAAGAATACGCCGATAATATAGAGAGAGAAAACTTTAGTTTCGGTGTGATTTTCAATTCTAACCTAAGCACCCTATTTATAGGAAAATGCTTAGAACACCAAAAGTTAGAAAATTTAATATAATATTAATATATTTAATAAATTCTCTACGCCCATCTAGACAATCTGATCTCAGCCATCAAGCACATGTTAAAGATGGCCAACAACATTTGAAAAACGTTTTCTTAAAAACATAATTAAAACTTCCAAAAATTAATTATTTTTGAACTTGAACTTCAATAATTCATAATAAATAGCCCTTTCATCAGAAAATTCGAATCTCGCGAGTTTTTATAGGAAATTCAATTCTCTACAACTTTGCAGAAGAAAGTTTTACCAAATTCCAAATAGAAATTGACCGAAATCCACAAACGGGCAATTTTACAAAATTATAATCAAATTTCAATTCAATAAATGGGGTCCACCGACATGTTTAACATGTTTTAAACATTTATTGCAACAAAATACTCTTCCTCCTCATATACTCATATATCCCACATTCGTTGTAAAAATATCACCAAGTTAATATATTATTAAAATAATATATTTAAATGAATTGTTTTATCGAAAAAGATAAAATATTAATTTTCAACAATTGTCATTTTAAAATTTTCTCCATCTATATCCACATAAAATCAATATTTTCCTCATCATATAAATCAATAATTAATTATTCACAAATAATATTATTGAGAATCACAATATTGACAACCGTGCGGTTCGGGAAAGAGGGGGCTTTCAATAAGAATTTCTTCTTCTTGGTAGCGCAATTAGGTGACCAAACCTCTCCTTAGAGCGTAACTTTCTAGACATTGCCAATAATGTTATCTAATAATATTATTCGGATAATATGAATTATTGCTTCGATAATGAAAGATTTGCGTAATGACAATTATGAAACAACAACAATATAAAATATCAACGCAAACAATTATTAACTCAATAAAATAATCGAATAAGTAATTCATCGTAACCATTATTGAGTAGTGCCTTCTTACGTAAGAATCAATAATTGGTGCAATACCGAAAAGTCTTCTTGTTCAACAGCGTATTAGTGTGTTTTAACCAATTAGGGTATTTTAACAAAGATAATAGCAGAATAAACTTCTGTAGATTATTTAAAAACAACTTATATTTGTCGTTTTCTTCATCCAATCACTTTCCGTTATGGGGCCCACATGGGTAGGCTTGGTAAATTTACGAATATTCTCGAAAAGACGAATATTCCACGACCAAACGAATATTCCCAAGACGATAATGAATATTTTATAACCACTTGCTTAATTTGAAATATTTGCATATTTAACCCTTAACTATCCACATTAATCAAATCAACCCTTACTATTTCAAAATAATAAATAAAGGAAATTCCTTTTTATTTAAAATTTTCGGTCTTACAACCTCCCTCCTTATGAAATTTCGTCCTCGAAATTGGACGACGACGATACTGGTGTTTTGAAAAGGTGAGGATACCTCGCTTTCATTTCCGTTTCCAATTCCCGGTCATTTCTCTATAGCATGATTCCTCCACAAAACTTTAACTTGTGGTATGACCTTTCTGCTTGCGTAGGGGACATGCTCCTTCCTATCCAACATCTTGGTGGTACCTCCTCATACGTTAAGTCTTCTACTATCTCGTCTGGGTTCTAACTCAATAACGTGGTTCGGGTCTTTCACATATTTCTGAAATACGATATATGTGAAACACATTATGAACACGTAGACATACTCGGAGGTAACGCAAGTCTATAGGCTACATTTCCTACTCGGTCAAGAATTTGAAATGGACCGATAAATCGTGGATTGAGCTTTCCTCTCTTCCCAAATCTTGTAACTCCCTTCCATGGAGCAACTCGCAACAATACATGATCCCCTACATTAAATTCCACGTCCTTTCGATGAAGATCCGCATAACTCTTTTGTCGATCTTGTGCCGTTTGTATACGTTGTCGAATCATTTGGATCTTTTCGGTAGTCATATACGTATTTAACTTTCGGGTCCCAACAATGTTGCTTCACCCACCTCATCCCAACATATTGGAGAACGACATTTTCGTCCATATAATGCTTCAAATGGAACCATGCCTATATTTGTTTAATAACTATTGTTGTATGAGAATTCCACCAATGGCAAGTACTTATCCCAACTTCCATTGAAATCTAGGACACAGAGTTTTAATATATCTTCAAGAGTTTAAGTAGTCCTTTCTGATTGCCCATCCGTTTGAGGATGGTATGCCAAACTGAATCGTAAATTCGTGCCCATAGCTTTTTACAAACTAACCCAAAATCATGAAGTGAATCTTGAGTCACGATCTAAAACTATGGATACTGGCATGCCATGCAATCTCACAATCTCATTTACGTACATACGAGAAAGACGTTCAAGGGAATAAGTCTCTCGTATCGGTAAGAAATGAGCAGACTTGGTTAATCTATCAACAATAACCCAAATAGCATTGATGTCTTGAGAAACCGCAGGAAGACCCAGAATGAAATCCATAGTAATGTGTTCCCACTTCCATTAGGAATCTCAAGTGGTTGCAACGGACCCTTAGGTACAAGATGCTCCGCCTTTACACGTTGACAAGTTAAACATATCGAGATAAACTACGCGATCTTTCTCCTCATATTGCTCCACCAAAATATATGTTGAAGATCATAATACATTTTGGTACTCCTGTGATGGATTGCAAATGGCGATTGTGTGCCTCCATCATAATCTTGTACTTCAAATCGAGTCGTTAGGAACACAAAGTCTAGAGTGGACTCAAGTATTCCTTCTTCATCAATTCTCGCTTCGGAATAGCTCCTTCTTGTACTTTCTTCTTCATACGCATCATTTCAAGATTCGGTGGCTTGAGCAACCTTAACTTTTTCTATTAAAGTTGGCTCTATGCGTATACTTGACATCATCGCACTCGCTCGTTCGCATATAATCTTCTACTCATCGCGTCGCCTACCACGTTCGCTTTTCGAGGATGGCATGATCGTAACATGTCTTTGAAATGAGTCTCCTCTTGAGTTCTTCAAGCTCTTCCCACATTCCTTGCTCCATTCGAATTTTGTATCTCTACGAGTCAATTTGCGTTAATGGAATAGCGATTCAAGAATATCCTTCAACGAATCTTCGATAATAACCAACTAAGCCTAGAAAGCTACGTCTTTCGATAATCGACTTAGGTTGCTCTCAATGTGACTCATATCCCAATCTTGGATAAAGACGTCACAATGACACCTATCGCTTTACTATCGCATCGAATATGACGTCCCCTACAGAGAGTTCGGCTTAGGTGAATTCCACAAAGGAAGTCACAAAATAAAGGCTCAGTACCAAATTCTATAGTTGAATTTTAACTCCTCGAAGTTCAATAGAGCCATTAGATATGAGATTTTAGAAATGAGTTTTGTATTAGGGTTCAAAGTCGATACAAAATTTAATATCAAAGCTTTGGGAGTAAGCCAAGAAATTCTTCAGAAATACGTCGGGAAAAATCAATAACAACAGAATATTATTCAAATCGACGTGTCTTTATTCAAATCCATAACATGGACTAAGAAAACTTGACATCCGTAATAAACGAATGACTTCATGGCTTGATATGAAAATGTTTGACTACAATGGTTTGATTGCTTGAATTGAATAACAAAGTTGCTTAGGAATATGAAAACTAACAACCTTACAAAAGCAATCAATTTGGCATGATGAGTAGTTAACCTTAAAATCACATCAAAAGCAAATATCTCTATAGAAATAAGGTTAATAGGTAATGTGATAGTGCCAACTTGAATCAAGCAAGATTTTTAAACAACGGATGTAATGAAAGTTTCTCCTAATGGAGTCTCCACAGATAGGTCAAAGTTTAATTTCTCCGTAGTCAAGTTCAAACGTTGAGCGCAAGTAAGAGAGATAAAAGAATGGGTAGAACCCAGATTCTAGTAAGGTATATACTTTAAGAATTTATAATTAACTAACCCATGCTAACTTCGTTTGGGTTCCTTGCATTTTGACCGACCACAACAAACGCTTCTTCCCGGAATCGTTGACTTTGACTTTTTTGGGACAGTCTTTTGAGTCACCGTCCCCATTGAACTAGGTTTCGCCATTGTACAATCTCGAGCGATATGTCCTTCCTTTCCACAATTATAGCATACCTTGAACTGTTGTGGGCGTTTGACCGATATGTCCCTCTTTTTCGCATTTGTAGCATATACCGGTGGTCGTTCTCCTCCCTTAAAACTAGTCACATCTTTTGGCACGACGTCTTCACATGGTCGTTATTGAATCTCCTCTTTTAAAATCTCCTCCCGACTCGCTTCTTCTATTTTCATGGCCACGATTACCACCAGAGTGGTTACCGCCTTTGTCCAGTATTCTTCTTTCTCCGTTGGTTATCGTTATTCGATGGATCGCTATCTTGAGTATGATCCTCGGTTATGGTCCCTCGGTTGAACGCATTTCGTTATCTCGCTTCTAACAATGTTGAGCCTCATTGACAACATCTGAATAGAGAGAAAATTTATGAGAAATGAGATCTTCGACGTATGTCGGGTTTCAAACCTCTCGTAAAACATCCGCGTCATACGTTCCTCATTCTCCACCAAATGAGGTGCAACTCGATAACTCCGCTGAACTTCGCCCGTCTTTGGGACACCGCCATGTTATTCTCGCTCTAGTCTAATAAACTCCACTTCCTTCATATGACGAATACTTTCGTGGAAGTACTTGTCATTGAACTGCTTTCAAACGTCTCCCATAATACGCCGAGTGCAATTTGGATGGGTACGCTTCACGATTCCCACCGATGAATCGCTTCGCCACGGAACATAAAGGTGGCGAATGGAACTTTCTGTTCTCCGTGCATCCCAAGACATCGAATATCTTGGTAATTTGTTTGACCCACGCCTCTCGCCTTAATCGGATCCGGCTTTCCCTGCACTCGTGGTCCCAACTCTTTGAATCGCTTGGTTTGTGACCACCCGTGAATTGCTATCATTTCTCCTCGTATTTTGAACACGAGTCTCCCAAATCGATTTTGCATGAAGCGCAAAAAGCTTCTAAACATCCCTCGTTCATCATCCGCTCGGTGGTGTTGTTCACGGGAGGAACATTGCCACTGTTGCACGCTTTTCCTCGTTGGTGAGTACAGCATCTCCACGGCCTCATTTACTCAATCGTTAACGTTCTCGTGACCATTCTTAAAAACTATCATAAAACAAGGGTTAATTAAATAAATCAATATATCACATAATACCCCTATAATATGACCAACCAACAAATAAGCTTAGGTAGAACACACTAGCGAAGGATTTACTCTCTCTCCCTCTTAGTTCTATTCCCGATCTCCGCCATGGAGATCATATCCCTAAGGTCTCGATACCATTTGTGACGCCCCCAAAATAGGTATACACAACACCCATTCCGAAGTCGCCAAATACATGGTACAAAAAGCAAACTACAACTTCAATAATACAAATGTCGTGTGAAATACGACAATATATCTTAATGAGTTTAAATATAATATTGTCTTCTAGACAATATCTATACTCAAATAAATCCCCATCATAATTATTGATTCATTATTTTACAAAATGGTGAGGACTACTAAACAACTCTCTCTAGAACCTTCATTCCATACTCGACTAGTACTACTCGCTACATTCTCGCCTCCCGAGAAGAAAAATGGAACAACAAGGAAAAGGGTGAGCTCAACTAGCCCAAGTAAAGAATATTATGACTAAGATAATATACAACAAATTATCGTTAGTCTTCAACAGGAAAAATCGATAGAATACAATGTACAACAAGTTTCAGATCAATATTCGCAATGAAATAATAATTCATAGAAGAGTTACGTAGAGAATGAAATCTACTATAATCTATGAATTTAACAGTCCATCATCAATATTTTATCCCCGTAACATCAATCAATATGCATCCGGAATCAAATATTCTTCTTTGCACCATGTGCCAAAGATATTCATCACCGGGTCATGTTCATTTAAACACTGTTCATCTTTGCACTCTGTGCCAAAGATATTAATCAATCGGTCATGTTCATCTCAACACTGCTTCATCTTTGCACTACAGGCCAAAG
The DNA here is from genome assembly GCA_020205615.1 of Panax quinquefolius. Taxonomy (NCBI): domain Eukaryota; kingdom Viridiplantae; phylum Streptophyta; class Magnoliopsida; order Apiales; family Araliaceae; genus Panax; species Panax quinquefolius. The sequence goes on along the minus strand of CM035162.1, from coordinate 40,002,594 downwards.
ATATTCTTCAGAAATCATTCATCTTTGCACTACAGGCCAAAGATATTCAATAATATCATCATTTAAGACTGAGGATGATGAAAAATATTTTTAAAGAAACGAATCCAGTGAAACAAAATGACAAGGATTAAGGATTAAGGATTCGTACTTGGTTTTATCCACGCCCAAAAATACCTCAAAAATAATCATAGTGGTGTAAAATTCAAGAATGATCAAAACATGGATACAATCAGAGTTAGTATCCAGAATAGATATTTTGGACAAAAAGAAGAAATTTTATTTTTCGGTGAATAGTGCCGTATACGTGAATAGTGCAGTATACGTGAATAGTAACTCCGACACCAAAAGATAGAAATTTTCCAAAAAACATCTTCACGCTTCATGAATAGTACTCGTGAATAAAGAATCGTGAATAAGTAACTCGCTGAATAGTAACTCGTGAATAGTAACTCATGAATAGTAACCCATGAATAGTAACCCAGAGACATGAAAAAGTTCCAAATTTGATAAAACTTCGGATCAACATTTCAAAGATAATGATATTGAAGAAATAATATCATTACAAAAAAAATAATATCCCTTACCGAAAGATCGATCTTACAAATTAAACACAGGATATAGGCTATGACTTGGACTTTGCATCAGTATAGCAATACTCAAAGTATACTCAAAATACTCACAAGAATACGCTCGATAATATAGAGAGAGAAAACTTCAGTTTCTGGTGTGATTTTCAATTCTAACCTAAGCACCCTATTTATAGGAAAATGCTTAGAACACCAAAGCAGAAAATTTAATATAATATTAATATATTTAATAAATTCTCTACGCCCATCTAGACAATCTGATCTCAGCCATCAAGCACATGTTAAAGATGGCCAACAACATTTGAAAAACGTTTTTCTTAAAAAACATAATTAAAACTTCCAAAAATTAATTATTTCGGAGCTTCAGAACTTCAATAATTCATAATAAATAGCCCTTTCATCAGAAAATTCGAATCTCGCGAGTTTTTATAGGAAATTCAATTCTCTACAACTTTGCAGAAGAAAGTTTTTCCAAATTCCAAATAGAAATTGACCGAAATCCACAAACGGACGATTTTACAGGCTATAATCAAATTTCAGTCAATAAATGGGGTCCACCGACATGTTTAACATGTTTTAAACATTTATTGCAACAAAAATACTCTTCCTCCTCGTATACTCATATATCCCACATTCGTTGTAAAAATATCACCGTTAATATATTATTAAAATAATATATTTAAATGAATTATTTTATCAGAAAAAGATAAAATATTAATTTTCAACAATTGTCATTTTAAAAATTTTCTCCATCTATATCCACATAAAATCAATATTTTCCTCATCATATAAATCAATAATTAATTATTCACAAATAATATTATGAGAATCACAATATTGACAACCAGTGCAGTTCAGGAAAGAGGGGCTTTCAATAAGAATTTCTTCTTCTCTGGCGCAATTAGGTGACCAAACCTCTCCTTAGATGTAACTTTCTAGACATTGCCAATAATGTTATCTAATAATATTATTAGGATAATATGAATTATTGCTTCGATAATGAAAGATTTGCAGAATGACAATTATTGAAAAGAACAACAATATAAAATATCAACGCAAGCAATTATTAACTCAATAAAATCTTCGAGCGATAATTCTGTAACCATTATTGAGTAGTGTCTTCTTTACGTAAGAATCAATAATTGGTGCAATACCGAAAAGCTTCTTTGTTCAACAACGCGTATTAGTGTGTTTTAAACCACGGGTATTTTAACGAAGATAACTTGGTAACAACTACGCCGTTATTTAAAAACAACTTATATTTGTCGTTTTCTTCATCCAATCACTTTCCGTTATGGGCCCACACATGGTCTGCTGCTGTCGTACGAATATTCCCCGACAGTACGAATATTCCACGACCAAACGAATATTCCCCGACGATAATGAATATTTTATAACCACTTGCTTAATTTGAAATATTTGCATATTTAACCCTTAACTATCCACATTAATCAAATCAACCCTTACTATTTCAAAATAATAAATAAAGGAAATTCCTTTTTATTTAAAATTTTCGGGGTCTTACATATAACAGATAGCTAGGTTATAGGTATAGAATATAAGGTTAAGTACGAGTTCTTAAAACTCATACTTATGTGACATGCTTGACTCATAGTTATATGAAATGTTTATGAACCCCTCAGCGAATGGACACCAAAGGTCTGACTTAGACAAGTTCTTAAACTCATATGATTGTGGTAATTTATGGACTCATAAGTGTGGTTTTACGAACTGGGTATAGTTGTGTGTAAAGGGAGAATTGAGGATTATAGGAACATATAGATTGTTAAGCAAATGATTATTAGTGGAGACATAAGTTTTCCAAAACTCCTAGCTATGCTAGACTTCAAAATTTTGACATCAAGCTAAATACGCACTATGTGCTTTTGGAAAAAAAATGTAGACTCGTAATCATTTTTGAAATGGTTTAAAGTATAGTCTATGGATCAGCTAGACGCAAATGATTTAGAATATCAAAATATATTTTATTTATCACTCATGTACCATGTAACCTGATGCAAAGACGATAAAAAGTTGATGGAGTTGTAAATACATGAATACTTAGTGTGAATTTGATCTAAACTCGTTATTCCACTATTGTATGATGTGTTATGACAAAGGCACACAATGACGACATCCTCAAACGGACTGTTAACACAGTACGACATCATGACGTCATTCTCAAAAATATTTTCAAAAATTTTAATTTGCCAACGGGGTTTGGCTACACCAAAATAATTCGATTGAATTGAATTATTGATATGAGTCTATGCTATTCGATTAAGCTAGACTAATGTTTATGAAAACTCTAAGTGTTCATTTGAAGAAATTTCCCGAACCAAATTGTTTTGGTGCGGAATCCTATAATAAGACTGAGGTGGACTATGTTGTTTGGATAAATAATCCAATCAAGTAGCGTAAATATTCGCTAGACATGATTAATACGTTATGCATGACGTAAGAGTACTATAGGCTAATCACCTAAAGTACTAACAACGGTAGTTTACCTTCTTTGTGATTGTAATCATACCAAGTAATGTATTGTTTTGCGGTATGAATACCATTAAAACTATGTGTTTATGGACTATATGACCCCTCAGCACAATTTGAAAACTTTTACTCTTGTGAGTGGTGTATTGGGTAGCATGTGATAATGTGTGTGAAGGGTGTAAATAGTATGGTGTAAGGTGTAAGGTAAATTTCGGGGACGAAATTTTTAGAAGAAGGGGTGAATGTGACAACCCGAAAATTTAGAAAATTTGGACTGAGCTCATGATATTTATGTGTTCTATTACATATGTACTACATTTATGAACTAAGAGATCGACTAGTTAATGAACAGAATATATATAAAAGCGAGCCACAAGGTGGTCACTCGAAACTGACTGGGAATCTGGGAAACCCGTAAATTCCAAGCAGAGCCTCGACAACACTTTTGCGACTTTAGATCTTGCTTGTGTGATGCATTTTAACCCTGATGATCATTGTATCGTGTAGTATTGCATCCATACTACAGGAGCTGGCCATTATCTAGCCCAGAAACACCTTGACCAAAGAATTATTGTTGGTCAAACGTAGCACCCTGCAAACAGACAATGAAGGTTTAAGAACACCTATAGTGACGGTTCTGTTGCTATAGGGATATTTTAATAAATGTAAAATTCTGAAAATTATTTATTTTAATTAAAGAAATCGAATTAAATGATTTTTAATTATTAAAAATACTAAATAAATTCCAAAAAATTATTTTAAAGTCTGAAAAATAGTTTTTAATTATTTAGAGTATATTTCATAAATATTTAATATTTTGGAATATAATGATATTTAATTTATTTAATTATAATATTAAATAAATTATTTAAAAATGATTTTAATACATGAAAAATAATATTATGGTAAAAAAATTATTTTAAGTTATCTTTAGTGACTTTTAATATTTTGTGATGAATTTCATTAATTAATCAATATTAATGCTAATTAGTTTATTTAATAAGTATATTAAATAAATTATGGAAAAATAGAATAAATGATTTAAAAATCATGTAAAAATGATTTAAGTGTTAGAAAAATATTTGAAGTAATAAAATATAACTTTTGATATTTTATCATGAAAATATTAATATTTTAATATTAATAGCAATTATCGGATAAAGAATTTAATTGTTTAAAAATCATATAAAGGTGATTTTAAAGTATTAAAAATACTTTGTGATATTATAAATATATTATAATATTATGACATGTATTTCATTAATATTTGATAATAAATAAATATTAATGATAAAAGAATTATATGGTATTTAATTCATTTAAATAAGATATTAATAATGGAAAATTCACGATAAATAGTAATAATTATTTAAAAATTATTACGAGCTTACGAAAAATATTTTGATTGTTATTAAAATTATCTGAGTTAATTGTTAAGTATTTAGGCAGAGTTTAATTGAACTTAGACTCGATAAAAGTCCGACTAGACCGTTGGGATGTTAGATTTGTGTCGGGTTCAACTCATACTGCAATAGTTTGACTTGATACCCAGTCTTATGTGTGTTATAGACTGATAGGGTTATGTGTTTAGGTTATTCTATATATATATATATAATAGTATTATATTGTGATGATATTATTCTAATATTGGAGATCTATATTACTAATATTAGGTCTTCGGATAAAGCGTTATAAATTGCATAGCGGTAATCAACGGTTCAGGCAAGTTTATTTTTACTTAACTCTAGTAAGAGTTGTTTTATTCGGATAAGCTTATGGTTAATTATTGCTGGTTGCCATGAATTGTACTCTGTACATATTGCATGTATAAGTCAGGTATGAAAGGCTGATCACCTTCTTTACCAGTTAGTTTAGATATATTTGTTCATGTTCAATACTTGTTCAGTCATAAATTTTTTCCTGCTCGTTCATAATTATATTGTTGAATTATAGCCAGCTTATTATTCAGATTCTTTCAATCATAATATATCGTTATATTATTGAACTTAAACTTGTTGGGCAACTTTCATGCTCACCCTTGCTATATCATGATAAAACATTACAGATTAAGGAAAATGCGTCGGATACAAGGAAAGGTTAAAGACAGTTCCAGCTCAAAGTTAATATGTGCGATTAGTTTTGTAATAGTGTTGTACGATAATAATATTATGTGTTAGAAAAGTTATGATTTGTGTATAAGTTAAGGTTACTCGACCTTGGGGAAAATTATGTAAGTCTAATGTATAAACAATTTATGTTTATATCTTTTGCAAATATAGTAATAGTGTTAGAATGATCGAACCAGATCCGTGGTGATTTGGGACCTCGGATTCGGGGCCCTCACAGTTGGTATCAAAGCTGTAGGTTATGAACCTTAGGTAGGAATACCTAAGACTAATAACCACAGTGATTAGGATAAGATCTAACTCATATAGAGTTAGTTGGTTGGTAAGATTCAAAGACGAATCCCGGCGAGTTATAAGATACAGAGTTCCCTAACTCTGATAATAAAATCGAACAGTAGTGATGAATAGATAGAGTATAAAAGACTAAAGGTACAGTGATAAGAGATCGTAAAACAAAACGATCAAGATATAGAAATGAATCGTAATATATACGATGAGATCACCACGTGATCGGATAAGGTTATAGTATGGAATAAGAATCAATCTGATGATTGAAAAGTTTACAGCAAGATTGCTGTGTGAATTGGTACAGATCAGGAAAGGATTATGAATACGAGTTAAATGAAATTCGTATTGAGAAGGGTGTTAGTGTTAGGTGGGGATTCAATTGAGGATTCATGTCGGCAGCTGAGTTGTAAGATTCCTTGTGTGGGCGGGGAATTGTACTTGGTGTAACAACTACTTAGTTCTGACAATGATAATCATTGAAATGTTTGTGTCGCGCTATTCGTTATATGCATCTTAAGAGGGTGATTCATTTCTCATGTGTATAACAGATAGCTAGGTTATAGGTATAGAATATAAGGTTAAGTACGTGTTCTTAAAACTCATACTTATGTGACATGCTTGACTTATAGTTATATGAAATTTTTATGAACCCCTCAACGAATGGACGCCAAAGGTCTGACTAGGACAAGTTATTAAATTCATATGATTGTGGTAATTTATGGACTCATAAGTGTGGTTTTAAGAACTGGGTATAGTTGTGTGTAAAGGGAGAATTGAGGATTATAGGAACATATAGATTGTTAAGCAAATGATTATTAGTGGAGACATAAGTTTTCTAAAACTCCTAGCAATGTTAGATTTCGAAATTTTGACATCAAGCTAAATACGCACTATGTGCTTTTGGAAAAAAAATATGTAGACTCGTAATCATTTTTGAAATGGTTTAAAGTATAGTCTATGCTACTTATTTCAGCTAGACGCGAATGATTTGAAATATCAAAATATATTTTATTTATCACTCATGTACCATGTAACCTGGTGCAGAGATGATAAAAAGTTGATGGAGTTGTAAATACAGGAATACTTAGTGTGAATTTGATCTAAAATCGTTATTCCACTATTGTATGATGTGTTATGACAAAGTCACACAATGACGGCATCCTCAAATGGACTGTTAACACAGTACGACATCATGAAGTCATTCTCAAAAATATTTTCAAAAATTTTAATTTGCCAACGGGGTTTGGCTACACCGAAATAATTCGATTGAATTGAATTATTGATATGAGTCTATGCTATTCGATTCAACTAGACTAATGTTTATGAAAACTCTAAGTGTTCATTTAAAGAAATTTCCCGAACCAAATTGTTTTGGTGCGGAATCCTATGATAAGACTGAGGTGGACTATGTTGTTTGGATAAATAATCCAATCAAGTAGCGTAAATATTCGCTAGACATGATTAATACGTTATGCATGACGTAAGAGTATGATAGGCTAATCACCTAAAGTACTAACAACGGTAGTTTACCTTCTTTGTGATTGTAAACATACCAAGTAATGTATTGTTTTGCAGTATGAATACCGTTAAAACTATGTGTTCATGCTCTATATGACCCCTCAGCACAATTTGAAAACTTTTATTCTTGTGAGTGGTGTATTGGGTAGCATGTGATAAAGTGTGTGAAGGGTGTAAGGTGTAAGGTAAATTTCGGGCATAAAATTTTTAGAAGAAGGGGTGAATGTGACAACCCGAGAATTTAGAAAATTTTTAAATTTTTAATTAATTGATTTAAGGTTCAAAATTAGAACCTAGAAAGAAAATTAGTGTATGAGTTTGATATTTTAAGATAGAATTTTGAGGATTTCAAAATTCTGTGAAGGATTTAGGTGAATTATTCAGGATTAAGTGTATACGTGTTTATGTTCTGTGTATATGTGTATAGTATGTGGTTAAGGTTCAAGGGTTGACCAGATAAACAATATCTGTAACAAACCCTAATTATATATTAAGAAAAACGTCAACGTTCGGGTTAGAAAACCTAGCGATTAACAAGAAATCCTAGAAATCGCTCGGAAACCCTAATTTTGGGTTAGGGAATCTGAAACCCTAATTCGGAAGTTGAAAACCTAATCTGGGAACTTAACGGAGAATTATATTGCTTAAGTGCTATTAATTATATTATTAATTAGGATAAAGCTTAATTATTTAGAAAACCCTAATTTCAAATTTTTAAACCCTAATTTATGGATTTGAAACCTAATTTATAAATAGGGAAAAACCTAAGTGTTAATTAAATAATTTTAATGTTAATTAGGAAATATTAATCCTAATTTTAAAGTTAGGTAATTAGAAAACCCTAATCTAATTACTTAAAATCTAATTTCTAAATTAGAAAATTATTTTTATTTTAGAAACCTAAATTTTGGGTTGTAAACCCAAACAAGTAATTTTGACCCTAATTACTAAATTAGTAATTTTAATTAGGAATTATTAATCCTAATTAGCAAGAAATTATGACTGTTATATTTGGACTGAGCTCATGATATTTATGTGTTCTATTACATATGTACTACATTTATGAACTAAGAGATCGACTAGTTAATGAACAGAATATATATAAAAGCGAGCCACAAGGTGGTCACTCAAATCGACCGGGAATCTGGGAAACCTGTAAATCCCAAAGAGCCTCTCGACAACAACTTTGCGACTTTAGATCTTGCTTGTGTGATGCATTTTAACCTCATTGATTATTGTATCGTGTAGTATTGCATCCATACTACAGGAGCTGGCCATTATCTAGCCCAGAAACACCTTGACCAAAGAATTATTGTTGGTCAAACGTAGAACCGTGCAAACAGACTATGAAGGCTCAAAAACATCTATAGCGGACGGTTTGCTGTCATTTATAGGTTATTTTAATAAATATTAAATTCCAAAATTATATATTTTAATTAAAGAAATAGAATTAAATGATTTTTAATTATTAAAATACTAAATAAATTCGAAAAATTATTTTAAAGTCTAAAAATAGTTTTTAATTATTTAGAGTATATTTCATAAATATTTAATATTTTGGAATATAAATGGTATTTAATTTATTTAATTATAATATTAAATAAATTATTTAAAAATAATTTTAATACATGAAAAATAATATTATGGTAAAAAGAAAATATTTTAAGTTATTTTTAGTGACTTTTAATATTTTGTGATGAATTTCATTAATTAATCAATATTAATGATAATTAGTTTATTTAATAAGTATATTAAATAAATTATGGAAAAATAGAATAAATGATTTAAAAATCATGTAAAAATGATTTAAGTGTTAGAAAATATTTGAAGTTATAAAATATAACTTTTTATAATTAGTCATGAAAATATTAATATTTTAATATTAATAGCAATTATCGGATAATGAATTTAATTGTTTAAAAATTATATAAAGGTGATTTTAAAGTATTAAAATACTTTGTGATATTATAAATATATTATAATATTATGACATGTATTTCATTAATATTTGATAATAATAAAATATTAATGATAAAAGAATTATGTGGTATTTAATTCATTTAAATACGATATTAATAATGGAAAATTCACGATAAATAGTAATTATAATTATTTAAAATTATTACGAGCTTACGAAAAATATTTCGACTGTTATTAAAATTATCTGAGTTAATTGTTATGTGTTTAGGCAGAGTTTAATTGAACTTAGACTCGATAAAAGTCCGACTAGACCGTCGGGATGTTAGATTTGTGTCGGGTTCAACTCATACTGCAATAGTTTGACTTGATACCGAGTCTTATGTGTGTTATAGACTGATAGGGTTATGTGTAATGTGTTTAGGTTATTCTATATATATATATATAATAGTATTATATTGTGATGATATTATTCTAATATTGGAGATCTATATTACTAATATTAGGTCTTCGGATAAAGCGTTATAAATTGCGTAGCGGTAATCAACGGTTCAGGCAAGTTTATTTTTACTTAACTCTACTAAGAGTTGTTTTATTCGGATAAGCTTATGGTTAATCATTGCTGGTTGCCATGAATTGTACTCTGTACATATTGAATGTATAAGTCAGGTATGAAAGGCTGATCACCTTCATTACCAGTTGGTTCAGATATATTTGTTCATGTTCAATACTTGTTCAGTCATAAATTTTTTCCTGCTAGTTCACAATTATATTGTTGAATTATAGCCAGCTTATTATTCAGATTCTTTCAATCATAATATATCATTATATTATTGAACTTAAACTTGTTGGGCAACTTTCATGCTCACCCTTGCTATATCATGATAAAACATTACAGATTAAGGAAAATGCGTCGGATACAAGGAAAGGTTAAAGACAATTCCAGCTCAAAGTTAATATGTGCGATTAGTTTTGTAATAGTGTTGTACGATAATAATATTATGTGTTAGAAAAGTTATGATTTGTGTATAAGTTAAGGTTACTCGACCTTGGGGAAAATTATGTAAGTCTAATGTATAAACAATTTATGTTTATATCTTTCGCAAATATAGTAATAGTGTTAGAATGATCGAACCGGATCCGTGGTGATTCGGGACCTCGGATTCGGGGCCCTCACAATTGGTATCAAAGTTGTAGGTTATGAACCTTAGGTAGGAATACCTAAAACTAATAACAGCTGTGATTAGGATAAGATCTAACTCATATAGAGTTAGTTGGTTGGTAAGATTCAAAGACGAATTCCGGCGAGTTATAAGATACAGAGTTCCCTAACTTTGATAATAAAGTCAAACAGTAGTGGTGAATAGATAGAGTCTAAAAGACTAAAGGTACAGTGATAAGAGATCGTAAAACAAAACGATCAAGATATAGAAATGAATCGTAATATATACGATGAGATCACCCCGTGATCGGATAAGGTTATAGTATGGAATAAGAATCAATCTGATGATTGAAAAGTTTACAACAAGATTGCTGTGTGAATTGGTACAGATCAGGAAAGGATTATGAATACGAGTTAAATGAAATTCGTATTGAGAAGGGTGTTAGTGTTAGGTGGGGATTCAATTGAGGATTCATGTCGGCAGCTAAGTTGTATGATTCCTTGTGTGGGCGGGGAATTGTACTTGGTGTAACAACTACTTAGTTTTGACAATGATAATCATTGAAATGTTTGTGTCGCGCTATTCGTTATATGCATGTTAAGAGGGTGATTCATTTCTCATGTGTATAACAGATAGCTAGGTTATAGGTATAGAATATAAGGTTAAGTATGAGTTCTTAAAACTCATACTTAGTGACATGCTTGACTCATAGTTATATGAAATGTTTATGAACCCCTCAGCGAATGGACGCCAAAGGTCTGACTAGGACAAGTTCTTAAACTCATATGATTGTGGTAATTTATGGACTCATAAGTGTGGTTTTACGAACTGAGTATAGTTGTGTGTAAAGGGAGAATTGAGGATTATAGGAACATATAGATTGTTAAGCAAATGATTATTAGTGGAGACATAAGTTTTCCAAAACTCCTAGCTATGTTAGACTTTGAAATTTTGACATCAAGCTAAATACGCACTATGTGCTTTTGGAAAAAAAAATATGTAGACTAGTAATCATTTTTGAAATGGTTTAAAGTATAGTCTATGCTACTTATTTCAGCTAGACGCAAATGATTTGAAATATCAAAATATATTTTATTTATCACTCATGTACCATGTAACCTGGTGCAGAGATGATAAAAAGTTGATGGAGTTGTAAATACAGGAATACTTAGTGTGAATTTGATCTAAAATCGTTATTCCACTATTGTATGATGTGTTATGACAAAGTCACACAATGACGGCATCCTCAAATGGACTATTAACACAGTACGACATCATGACGTCATTCTTAAAAATATTTTCAAAAATTTTAATTTGCCAACGGGTTTTGGCTACACGAAATAATTGATTGAATTGAATTATTGATATGAGTATACGCTTTATTCGATTCAACTAGACTAATGTTTATGAAAACTCTAAGTGTTCATTTAAAGAAATTTCCTGAACCAAATTGTTTTGGTGTGGAATCCTATGATAGGACTGAGGTGGACTATGTTGTTTGGATAAATAATCCAATCAAGTAGCGTAAATATTCGCTAGACATGATTAATACGTTATGCATTTACGTAAAATGCGATAAAGCTAATCACCTAAAGTACTAACAATGGTAGTTTACCTTCTTTGTGATTGTAAACATACCAAGTAATGTATTGTTTTGCAGTATGAATACGGTTAAAACTATGTGTTCATGGTTTATATGACCCCTCAACACAATTTGAAAACTTTTACTATAGTGAGTGGTGTATTGGGTAGCATGTGATAATGTTTGTGAAGGGTGTAAGGTGTAAGGTAAATTTAGGAACACAATTTTTAGAAAAGAAGGGTGAATGTGACAACCCTAAAATTTAGAAAATTTTTAAATTTTAATTAATTGATTTAAGGTTCAAAATTAGAACCTGAGCATGTAAAATTAGTGTATGCGTTTGATATTTTTAAGATAGAATTTTGAGGATTTCAAAATTCTATGAAGGATTTAGGTGAATTATTCAGGATTAAGTGTATACGTGTTTATGTTCTGTGTATATGTGTACAGTATGTGGTTAAGGTTCAAGGGTTGACCAGATAAACGATATCTGTAACAAACCCTAATTATATATTAAGAACGTCAACGTTCAGTTAGAAAACCCTAGCGATTAACAAGAAATCCTAGAAATCGGTTCTGGAAACCCTAATTTCAGTTCCGGGAATCTAAAACCCTAATTAGGAAGTTGAAAACCTAATCTGGGAACTTAACGGAGAATTATATTGCTTAAGTGCTATTAATTATAATATTAATTTGGGTAAAGCTTAATTATTTAGAAAACCCTAATTCAAATTTTTAAACCCTAATTTATGGATTTGAATCCTAATTTATAAATAGGGAAAAATCTAAGTGTTAATTAAATAATTTTAATGTTAATTAGGAAATATTAATCCTAATTTTAAAGTTAGGTAATTAGAAAACCCTAATCTAATTACGAAAATCTAATTTCTAAATTAGAAAATTATTTTTATTTTAGAAACCCTAATTTTTGGGTTGTAATCCCTAATCCGTAATTTTGACCCTAATTACTAAATTAGTAATTTTAATTAGGAATTATTAATCCTAATTAGCAAGAAATTATGACTGTTATATTTGGACTGAGCTCATGATATTTATGTGTTCTATTACATATGTACTACATTTATGAACTAAGAGATCGACTAGTTAATGAACAGAATATATATAAAAGCGAGCCACAAGGTGGTCACTCGAAACTGACTGGGAATCTGGGAAACCCAGAAATCCCAGCAGGCCTCTGACAACAACTTTGCAGCTTTAGATCTTGCTTGTGTGATGCATTTTAACCCTGCTGATTATTGTATCGTGTAGTATTGCATCCATACTACAGGAGCTGGCCATTATCTAGCCCAGAAACACCTTGACCAAAGAATTATTGTTGGTCAAACGTAGCACCCTGCAAACAGACTATGAAGGCTTAAGAACATCTATAGCGACGGTTCTGTCGCTATAGGGTTATTTTAATAAATATTAAATTCCAAAAATTATATATTTTAATTAAAGAAATAGAATTAAATGATTTTTAATTATTAAAAATACTAAATAAATTCCGAAAAATTATTTTAAAGTTTGAAAAATAGTTTTTAATTATTTAGAGTATGTTTCATAAATATTTAATATTTTGGAATATAAATGGTATTTAATTTATTTAATTTAAATATTAAATAAATTATTTAAAAATAATTTTAATACATAAAAAATAATATTATGGTAAAAGAAAATATTTTAAGTTATTTTTAGTGACTTTTAATATTTTGTGATGAATTTCATTAATTAATCAATATTAATGATAATTAGTTTATTTAATAAGTATATTAAATAAATTATGGAAAAATAGAATAAATGATTTAAAAAAATCATGTAAAAATGATTTAAGTGTTAGAAAAATATTTGAAGTTATAAAATATAACTTTTTATATTTTGTCATGAAAATATTAATATTTTAATATTAATAGCAATTATCGGATAATGAATTTAATTGTTTTAAAATTATATAAAGGTGATTTTAAAGTATTAAAATACTTTTGTGATATTATAAATATATTATAATATTATGACATGTATTTCATTAATATTTGATAATAATAAAATATTAATGATAAAAGAATTATGTGGTATTTAATTCATTTAAATACGATATTAATAATGGAAAATTCACGATAAATAGTAATTATAATTTTTTAAAATTATTACGAGCTTCTGAAAAATATTTATTTATTATTAAAATTATCTAAAGTTAATTGTTATGTGTTTAAAAGAGTTTAATTGAACTTAGACTCGATAAAAAAGTCATTGCTAGGCAAATCGGGATGTTAGATTTGTGTAGGGTTCAACTCATACTGCAATAGTTTGACTTGATCTGAAAGTCTTATGTGTGTTATAGGGTAATCGATAGGGTTATGTGTAATGTGTTTAGGTTATTATATATATATATATATAATAGTATTATATTGTGATGATATTATTCTAATATTGGAGATCTATATTACTAATATTAGGTCTTCGGATAAAGCGTTATAAATTGCGTAGCGGTAATCAACGGTTCAGGCAAGTTTATTTTTACTTAACTCTACTAAGAGTTGTTTTATTCGGATAAGCTTATGGTTAATCATTCTTTGGTTGCCATGAATTGTAGACTGTACATATTGCATATGTATAAGTCGTATGAATGAAAGTGATCACCTTCATTACCAGTTGGTTCAGATATATTTGTTCATGTTCAATACTTGTTCAGTCATAAATTTTTTCCTGGTAGTTCACAATTATATTGTTGAATTATAGCCAGCTTATTATTCAGATTCTTTCAATCATAATATATCATTATATTATTGAACTTAAACTTGTTGGGCAACTTTCATGCTCACCCTTGCTATATCATGATAAAACATTACAGATTAAGGAAAATGCGTCGGATACAAGGAAAGGTTAAAGACAATTCCAGCTCAAAGTTAATATGTGCGATTAGTTTTGTAATAGTGTTGTACGATAATAATATTATGTGTTAGAAAAGTTATGATTTGTGTATAAGTTAAGGTTACTCGACCTTGGGGAAAATTATGTAAGTCTAATGTATAAACAATTTATGTTTATATCTTCATAAATATAGTAATAGTGTTAGAATGATCGAACCAGGATCCGTGGTGATTCGGGACCTGATTCAGGGCCCTCACAATTGGTATCAAAGTTGTAGGTTATGAACCTTAGGTAGGAATACCTAAAACTAATAACAGCTGTGATTAGGATAAGATCTAACTCATATAGAGTTAGTTGGTTGGTAAGATTCAAAGACGAATTCCGGCGAGTTATAAGATACAGAGTTCCCTAACTTTGATAATAAAGTCAAACAGTAGTGGTGAATAGATAGAGTCTAAAAGACTAAAAATGCAGTGATAAGAGATCGTGAAACAAAGCGATCAAGATATAGAAATGAATCGTAATATATACGATGAGATCACCCGTGATCGGATAAGGTTATAGTATGGAATAAGAATCAATCTGATGATTGAAAAGTTTACAACAAGATTGCTGTGTGAATTGGTACAGATCAGGAAAGGATTATGAATACGAGTTAAATGAAATTTGTATTGAGAAGGGTGTTAGTGTTAGGTGGGGATTCAATTGAGGATTCATGTCGGCAGCTAAGTTGTATGATTCCTTGTGTGGGCGGGGAATTGTACTTGGTGTAACAACTACTTAGTTTTGACAATGATAATCATTGAAATGTTTGTGTCGCGCTATTCGTTATATGCATGTTAAGAGGGTGATTCATTTCTCATGTGTATATGATAGCTAGGTTATAGGTATAGAATATAAGGTTAAGTATGAGTTCTTAAAACTCATACTTAGTGACATGCTTGACTCATAGTTATATGAAATGTTTATGAACCCCTCAGCGAATGGACGCCAAAGGTCTGACTAGGACAAGTTCTTAAACTCATATGATTGTGGTAATTTATGGACTCATAAGTGTGGTTTCTTAACTGAGTATAGTTGTGTGTAAAGGAGAATTGAGGATTATAGGAACATATAGATTGTTAAGCAAATGATTATTAGTGGAGACATAAGTTTTCCAAAACTCCTAGCTATGTTAGACTTTGAAATTTTGACATCAAGCTAAATACGCACTATGTGCTTTTTGGAAAAAAAAAATATGTAGACTAGTAATCATTTTGAAATGGTTTAAAGTATAGTCTATGCTACTTATTTCAAATTTAGACGCAAATGATTTGAAATATCAAAATATATTTTATTTATCACTCATGTACTATGTAACCTGGTGCAGAGATGATAAAAAGTTGATGGAGTTGTAAATACAGGAATACTTAGTGTGAATTTGATCTAAAATCGTTATTCCACTATTGTATGATGTGTTATGACAAAGTCACACAATGACGGCATCCTCAAATGGACTATTAACACAGTACGACATCATGACGTCATTCTTAAAAATATTTTCAAAAATTTTAATTTGCCAACGGGGTTTGGCTACACCGAAATAATTCGATTGAATTGAATTATTGATATGAGTATATGCTATTCGATTCAACTAGACTAATGTTTATGAAAACTCTAAGTGTTCATTTAAAGAAATTTCCTGAACCAAATTGTTTTGGTGTGGAATCCTATGATAGGACTGAGGTGGACTATGTTGTTTGGATAAATAATCCAATCAAGTAGCGTAAATATTCGCTAGACATGATTAATACGTTATGCATGACGTAAGAGTACGATAGGCTAATCACCTAAAGTACTAACAATGGTAGTTTACCTTCTTTGTGATTGTAAACATACCAAGTAATGTATTGTTTTGCAGTATGAATACGGTTAAAACTATGTGTTCATGGTTTATATGACCCCTCAACACAATTTGAAAACTTTTACTATAGTGAGTGGTGTATTGGGTAGCATGTGATAATGTTTGTGAAGGGTGTAAGGTGTAAGGTAAATTTCGGGAACAAAATTTTTAGAAGAAGGGGTGAATGTGACAACCCTAAAATTTAGAAAATTTTTAAATTTTAATTAATTGATTTAAGGTTCAAAATTAGAACCTAGACAGAAAATTAGTGTATGCGTTTGATATTTTTAAGATAGAATTTTGAGGATTTCAAAATTCTGTGAAGGATTTAGGTGAATTATTCAGGATTAAGTGTATACGTGTTTATGTTCTGTGTATATGTGTACAGTATGTGGTTAAGGTTCAAGGGTTGACCAGATAAACGATATCTGTAACAAACCCTAATTATATATTAAGAACGTCAACGTTCAGTTAGAAAACCCTAGCGATTAACAAGAAATCCTAGAAATCGGTTCGGAAACCCTAATTTAGATTAAAGGAATCTAAAACCCTAATTAGGAAGTTGAAAACCTAATGCGGGAACTTAACGGAGAATTATATTGCTTAAGTGCTATTAATTATAATATTAATTTGGGTAAAGCTTAATTATTTAGAAAACCCTAATTCAAATTTTTAAACCCTAATTTATGGATTTGAATCCTAATTTATAAATAGGAAAAATCTAAGTGTTAATTAAATAATTTTAATGTTAATTAGGAAATATTAATCCTAATTTTAAAGTTAGGTAATTAGAAAACCCTAATCTAATTACGAAAATCTAATTTCTAAATTAGAAAATTATTTTTATTTTAGAAACCCTAAATTTTTGGGTTGTAATCCTAATCCGTAATTTTGACCCTAATTACTAAATTAGTAATTTTAATTAGGAATTATTAATCCTAATTAGCAAGAAATTATGACTGTTATATTTGGACTGAGCTCATGATATTTATGTGTTCTATTACATATGTACTACATTAATGAACTAAGAGATCGACTAGTTAATGAACAGAATATATATAAAAGCGAGCCACAAGGTGGTCACTCGAAACTGACTGGGAATCTGGGAAACCCAGAAATCCCAGCAGGCCTCTGACAACAACTTTGCAGCTTTAGATCTTGCTTGTGTGATGCATTTTAACCCTGCTGATTATTGTATCGTGTAGTATTGCATCCATACTACAGGAGCTGGCCATTATCTAGCCCAGAAACACCTTGACCAAAGAATTATTGTTGGTCAAACGTAGCACCCTGCAAACAGACTATGAAGGCTTAAGAACATCTATAGCAGCAGTTACCTCATTTATAGGGTTATTTTAATAAATATTAAATTCCAAAAATTATATATTTTAATTAAAGAAATAGAATTAAATGATTTTAATTATTAAAAATACTAAATAAATTCGAAAAATTATTTTAAAGTTTGAAAATAGTTTTAATTATTTAGAGTATATTTCATAAATATTTAATATTTTGGAATATAAATGGTATTTAATTTATTTAATTTAAATATTAAATAAATTATTTAAAAATAATTTTAATACATAAAAAATAATATTATGGTAAAAGAAAATATTTTAAGTTATTTTTAGTGACTTTTAATATTTTGTGATGAATTTCATTAATTAATCAATATTAATGATAATTAGTTTTTTTTAATAAGTATATTAAATAAATTATGGAAAAATAGAATAAATGATTTAAAAATCATGTAAAAATGATTTAAGTGTTAGAAAAATATTTGAAGTTATAAAATATAACTTTTGATATTTTGTCATGAAAATATTAATATTTTAATATTAATAGCAATTATCGGATAATGAATTTAATTGTTTAAAAATTATATAAAGGTGATTTTAAAGTATTAAAAATACTTTGTGATATTATAAATATATTATAATATTATGACATGTATTTCATTAATATTTGATAATAATAAAATATTAATGATAAAAGAATTATGTGGTATTTAATTCATTTAAATACGATATTAATAATGGAAAATTCACGATAAATAGTAATTATAATTTTTTAAAAATTATTACGAGCTTACGAAAAATATTTCGACTGTTATTAAAATTATCTGAGTTAATTGTTATGTGTTTAGGCAGAGTTTAATTGAACTTAGACTCGATAAAAGTCCTACTAGACCGTCGGGATGTTAGATTTGTGTCGGGTTCAACTCATACTGCAATAGTTTGACTTCGATCTAAAGTCTTTATGTGTGTTATAGGTGATAGGGTTATGTGTAATGTGTTTAGGTTATTTATATATATATATATAATAGTATTATATTGTGATGATATTATTCTAATATGGAGATCTATATTACTAATATTAGGTCTTCGGATAAAGCGTTATAAATTGCGTAGCGGTAATCAACGGTTCAGGCAAGTTTATTTTTACTTAACTCTACTAAGAGTTGTTTTATTCGGATAAGCTTATGGTTAATCATTGCTGGTTGCCATGAATTGTACTCTGTACATATTAAGATGTATAAGTCGGTATGAAAAGGTCGATCACCTTCATTACCAGTTGGTTCAGATATATTTGTTCATGTTCAATACTTGTTCAGTCATAAATTTTTTCCTGGTAGTTCACAATTATATTGTTGAATTATAGCCAGCTTATTATTCAGATTCTTTCAATCATAATATATCATTATATTATTGAACTTAAACTTGTTGGGCAACTTTCATGCTCACCCTTGCTATATCATGATAAAACATTCTGATTAAGGAAAATGCGCTTGGATACAAGGAAAGGTTAAAGACAATTCCAGCTCAAAGTTAATATGTGCGATTAGTTTTGTAATAGTGTTGTACGATAATAATATTATGTGTTAGAAAAGTTATGATTTGTGTATAAGTTAAGGTTACTCGACCTTGGGGAAAATTATGTAAGTCTAATGTATAAACAATTTATGTTTATATCTTCCGCAAATATAGTAATAGTGTTAGAATGATCGAACCGGATCCGTGGTGATTCGGGACCTCGGATTCGGAGCCCTCACAGTTGGTATCAAAGTTGTAGGTTATGAACCTTAGGTAGGAATACCAAAGACTAATAACCGATGTGATTAGGATAAGATCTAACTCATATAGAGTTAGTTGGTTGGTAAGATTCAAAGACGAATCCCGGCGAGTTATAAGATACAGAGTTCCCTAACTTTGATAATAAAGTCGAACAGTAGTGGTGAATAGATAGAGTCTAAAAGACTAAAGGTACAGTGATAAGAGATCGTAAAACAAAACGATCAAGATATAAAAATGAATCGTAATATATACGATGAGATCACTCCGTGATCGGATAAGGTTATAGTATGGAATAAGAATCAATCTGATGATTGACAAGTTTACAACAAGATTGCTGTGTGAATTGGTACAGATCAGGAAAGGATTATGAATACGAGTTAAATAAAATTCGTATTGAGAAGGGTGTTAGTGTTAGGTGGGGATTCAATTGAGGATTCATGTCGGCAGCTGAGTTGTATGATTCCTTGTGTGGGCGGGGAATTGTACTTGGTGTAACAACTACTTAGTTTTGACAATGATAATCATTGAAATGTTTGTGTCGTATTTATTCGTTATATGCATGTTAAGAGGGTGATTCATTTCTCATGTGTGTATATGAGATAGCTAGGTTATAGGTATAGAATATAAGGTTAAGTACGAGTTCTTAAAACTCATACTTAGTGACATGCTTGACTCATAGTTATATGAAATGTTTATGAACCCCTCAGCGAATGGACGCCAAAGGTCTGACTAGGACAAGTTCTTAAACTCATATAATTGTGGTAATTTATGGACTCATAAGTGTGGTTTTACGAACTGAGTATAGTTGTGTGTAAAGGGAGAATTGAGGATTATAGGAACATATAGATTGTTAAGCAAATGATTATTAGTGGAGACATAAGTTTTCCAAAACTCCTAGCTATGTTAGACTTTGAAATTTTGACATCAAGCTAAATACGCACTATGTGCTTTTGGAAAAAAAAAATATGTAGACTAGTAATCATTTTTGAAATGGTTTAAAGTATAGTCTATGCTACTTATTTCAGCTAGACGCAAATGATTTGAAATATCAAAATATATTTTATTTATCACTCATGTACCATGTAACCCTGTGTCAGAGATGATAAAAAGTTGATGGAGTTGTAAATACAGGAATACTTAGTGTGAATTTGATCTAAAATCGTTATTCCACTATTGTATGATGTGTTATGACAAAGTCACACAATGACGGCATCCTCAAATGGACTATTAACACAGTACGGCATCATGACGTCATTCTCAAAAATATTTTCAAAAATTTTAATTTGCCAACGGGGTTTGGCTACACCGAAATAATTCGATTGAATTGAATTATTGATATGAGTCTATGCTATTCGATTCAACTAGACTAATGTTTATGAAAACTCTAAGTGTTCATTTAAAGAAATTTCTGAACCAAATTGTTTTGGTGCGGAATCCTATGATAAGACTAAGGTGGACTATGTTGTTTGGATAAATAATCCAATCAAGTAGCGTAAATATTTGCTAGACATGATTAATACGTTATGCATGACGTAAGAGTACGATAGGCTAATCACCTAAAGTACTAACAATGGTAGTTTACCTTCTTTGTGATTGTAAACATACCAAGTAATGTATTGTTTTGCAGTATGAATACGGTTAAAACTATGTGTTCATGGTCTATATGACCCCTCAGCACAATTTGAAAACTTTTACTATTGTGAGTGGTGTATTGGGTAGCATGTGATAATGTTTGTGAAGGGTGTAAGGTGTAAGGTAAATTTCGGGAACAAAATTTTTAGAAGAAGGGGTGAATGTGACAACCTTAAAATTTAGAAAATTTTTAAATTTTTAATTAATTGATTTAAGGTTCAAAATTAGAACCTAGACAGAAAATTAGTGTATGCGTTTGATATTTTTAAGATAGAATTTTAAGGATTTCAAAATTCTGTGAAGGATTTAGGTGAATTATTCAGGATTAAGTGTATACGTGTTTATGTTCTGTGTATATGTGTACAGTATGTGGTTAAGGTTCAAGGGTTGACCAGATAAACGATATCTCATAACAAACCCTAATTATATATTAAAAACGTCGGCGTTCGATTAGAAAACCCTAGCGATTAACAAGAAATCCTAGAAATCGGCCTCGAAACCCTAATTTCAGGTTAGGAATCTAAAACCCTAATTAGGAAGTTGAAAACCTAATCAGGAACTTAACGGAGAATTATATTGCTTAAGTGCTATTAATTATAATATTAATTTGGGTAAAGCTTAATTATTTAGAAAACCTAATTCAAATTTTTAAACCCTAATTTATGGATTTGAATCTAATTTATAAATAGGGAAAAATCTAAGTGTTAATTAAATAATTTTAATGTTAATTAGAAATATTAATCCTAATTTTAAAGTTAGGTAATTAGAAAATCCTAATCTAATTACGAAAATCTAATTTCTAAATTAGAAAATTATTTTTATTTTAGAAACCCTAATTTTTGGGTTGTAATCCCTAATCAAGTAATTTTGACCCTAATTACTAAATTAGTAATTTTAATTAGGAATTATTAATCCTAATTAGCAAGAAATTACGATTTATTATATTTGGATTTGAGCTCATGATATTTATGTGTTTCTATTACATATGTACTACATTAATGAACTAAGAGATCGACTAGTTAATGAGCAGTATATATATAAAAGCGAGCCACAAGGTGGTCACTTTCGAATCGATTTGGGAATCGGGAAACCCGAAATCCCAAAGAGCCTCTCGACAACAACTTTTGCGACTTTAGATCTTGCTTGTGTGATGCATTTTAACCTCATTTGATTATTGTACGTGTAGTATTGCATCCATACTACAAAGTGAGTCGCCATTATCAGCTTGTAAAACACCTTGACCAAAAAGAATTATTGTTGGTCAAACGTAGCACCTCTCGCAAAGCAGACTATGAAGGCTTAAGAACATCTATAGCGACGGTTCTGTCGCTATAGGGTTATTTTAATAAATATTAAATTCCAAAAATTATATATTTTAATTAAAGAAATCGAATTAAATGATTTTTAATTATTAAAAATACTAAATAAATTCCGAAAAATTATTTTAAAGTTTGAAAAATAGTTTTTAATTATTTAGAGTATATTTCATAAATATTTAATATTTTGGAATATAAATGGTATTTAATTTATTTAATTATAATATTAAATAAATTATTTAAAAATAATTTTAATACATGAAAAATAATATTATGGTAAAAGAAAATATTTTAAGTTATTTTTAGTGACTTTTAATATTTTGTGATGAATTTCATTAATTAATCAATATTAATGATAATTAGTTTATTTAATAAGTATATTAAATAAATTATGGAAAAATAGAATAAATGATTTAAAAATCATGTAAAAATGATTTAAGTGTTAGAAAAATATTTGAAGTTATAAAATATAACTTTTGATATTTTGTCATGAAAATATTAATATTTTAATATTAATAGCAATTATCGGATAATGAATTTAATTGTTTAAAAATTATATAAAGGTGATTTTAAAGTATTAAAAATACTTTGTGATATTATAAATATATTATAATATTATGATATGTATTTCATTAATATTTGATAATAATAAAATATTAATGATAAAAAAGAATTATGTGGTATTTAATTCATTTAAATACGATATTAATAATGGAAAATTCACGATAAATAGTAATTATAATTTTTAAAAATTATTACGAGCTTCTGAAAAATATTTTTGACTGTTATTAAAATTATCTGAGTTAATTGTTATGTGTTTAGGCAGAGTTTAATTGAACTTAGACTCGATAAAAGTCCTACTAGACCGTCGGGATGTTAGATTTGTGTCGGGTTCAACTCATACTGCAATAGTTTGACTTGATCTGAGTCTTATGTGTGTTATGGTATCGATAGGGTTATGTGTAATGTGTTTAGGTTATTCTATATATATATATATAATAGTATTATATTGTGATGATATTATTCTAATATTGGAGATCTATATTACTAATATTAGGTCTTCGGATAAAGCGTTATAAATTGCGTAGCGGTAATCAACGGTTCAGGCAAGTTTATTTTTACTTAAC
Source organism: Panax quinquefolius (assembly GCA_020205615.1). Classification (NCBI taxonomy): domain Eukaryota; kingdom Viridiplantae; phylum Streptophyta; class Magnoliopsida; order Apiales; family Araliaceae; genus Panax; species Panax quinquefolius. The sequence continues at coordinate 39,979,021 of CM035162.1, read as the reverse complement.
TCTACTAAGAGTTTTTTTATTCGGATAAGCTTATGGTTAATCATTGCTGGTTGCCATGAATTGTACTACTCTGTACATATTGCATGTATAAGTCGGTATGAAAGGTCGATCACCTTCATTACCAGTTGGTTCGAGATATATTTGTTCATGTTCAATACTTGTTTGGTCATAAATTTTTCCTCGCTAGTTCACAATTATATTGTTGAATTATAGCGACTTATTATTGATTCTTTCAATCATAATATATCATTATATTATTGAACTTAAACTTGTTGGGCAACTTTCATGCTCACCCTTGCTATATCATGATAAAACATTACAGATTAAGGAAAATCTATTGGGATCAAGGAAAGGTTAAAAGGCAGTTCATTTCAAAGTTAATATATGCGATTAGTTTTGTAATAGTGTTGTACGATAATAATATTATGTGTTAGAAAAGTTATGATTTGTGTATAAGTTAAGGTTACTCGACCTTGGGGAAAATTATGTAAGTCTAATGTATAAACAATTTATGTTTATATCTTCCGCAAATATAGTAATAGTGTTAGAATGATCGAACCGGATCCGTGGTGATTCGGGACCTCGATTTGAGCCCTCGGTTGGTATCAAAGTTGTAGGTTATGAACCTTAGGTAGGAATACCAAAGACTAATAACCGATGTGATTAGGATAAGATCTAACTCATATAGAGTTAGTTGGTTGGTAAGATTCAAAGACGAATCCGTGAGTTATAAGATCTGAGTTTCTAACTTTGATAATAAAAGTCGAACAATGTAGTGGTGAATAGATGAAAGTCAAAAAGACTAAAAGAATGCAGTGATAAGAGATCGTAAAACAAAACGATCAAGATATAAAAATGAATCGTAATATATACGATGAGATCACTCCGTGATGGGATAAGGTTATAGTATGGAATAAGAATCAATCGATGATTGACAAGTTTACAACAAGATTCTTGTGTGAATTAGTACAGATCGGGAAAGGATTATGAATACGAGTTAAATAAAATTCAGTATTGAGAAGGGTGTTAGTGTTAGGTGGGGATTCAATTGAGGATTCATGCGGCAATTTGAGTTGTATGATTCCTTGTGGGCGGGGGAATTGTACTTGGTGTAACAACTACTTAGTTTTGACAATGATAATCATTGAAATGTTTGTGTGTCGCTATTCGTTATATGCATGTTAAGAGGGTGATTCATTTCTCGTGTGTATAATGAGATAGCTAGGTTATAGGTATAGAATATAAGGTTAAGTACGAGTTCTTAAAACTCATACTTAGTGACATGCTTGACTCATAGTTATATGAAATGTTTATGAACCCCTCAAATGAATGGGCGCTTGAAAGGTCCTGACTAGACAAGTTCTTAAACTCATATAATTGTGGTAATTTATGGACTCATAAGTGTGGTTTTACGAACTGAGTATAGTTGTGTGTAAAGGGAGAATTGAGGATTATAGGAACATATAGATTGTTAAGCAAATGATTATTAGTGGAGACATAAGTTTTCCAAAACTCCTAGCTATGTTAGACTTTGAAATTTTGACATCAAGCTAAATACGCACTATGTGCTTTTGGAAAAAAAAAATATGTAGACTAGTAATCATTTTTGAAATGGTTTAAAGTATAGTCTATGCTACTTATTTCAGCTAGACGCAAATGATTTGAAATATCAAAATATATTTTATTTATCACTCATGTACCTACGTAACTTTAAGTGCGAGAGATGATAAAAAGTTGATGGAGTTGTAAATACAGGAATACTTAGTGTGAATTTGATCTAAAATCGTTATTCCACTATTATATGATGATGTTATGACAAAGTCACACAATGATGAGATCCTCAAATGGACTATTAACACAAAGACGCATCATGACGTCATTCTCAAAAATATTTTCAAAAATTTTAATTTGCAATGAGGGTTTGCTACACCAAAATAATTCGATTGAATTGAATTATTGATATGAGTCTATGCTATTCGATTCAACTAGACTAATGTTTATGAAAACTCTAAGTGTTCATTTAAAGAAATTTTCCGAACCAAATTGTTTTTGATGCGGAATCCTATGATAAGACTAAGGTGGACTATGTTGTTTGGATAAATAATCCAATCAAGTAAGCGTAAATATTTGCTAGACATGATTAATACGTTATGCATACGACGAAGAATACGATAATTTAATCACTAAAAAGTACTAACAATGGTAGTTTACCTTCTTTGTGATTGTAAACATACCAAGTAATGTATTTTTTTAAAGTATGAATACTGAGTTAAAACTATGTGTTCATGGTCTATATGACCCCTCAAAGACAATTTGAAAAACTTTTACTATTGTGAGTGGTGTATTGGGTAGTATGTGATAATGTTTGTGAAGGGTGTAAGGTGTAAGGTAAATTTCGGGAACACAAATTTTTTAGAAGAAGGGGTGAATGTGACAACCTTAAAATTTAGAAAATTTTTAAATTTTAATTAATTGATTTAAGGTTCAAAATTAGAACCTCAAATGTAAAATTAGTGTATCGTTTGATATTTTTAAGATAGAATTTTGAGGATTTCAAAATTTCTGTGAAGGATTTAGGTGAATTATTCAGATTAAGTGTATACGTGTTTATATTACGTGTATATATGTATAATTATGTGGTTAAGGTTCAAGGTTGACCGGATAAGCGATATACGTAACAAACCCTAATTATATATTAAAACGTCAACGTTAGGTTAGAAAACCCTAGCGATTAACAAGAAATCCTGAAAATCGGTTCGAAACCCTAATTTCGGTCCCGGAATCTAAAACCCTAATTAGGAAGTTGAAAACCTAATGGGAACTTAACGGAGAATTATATTGCTTAAGTGCTATTAATTATAATATTAATTTGGGTAAAGCTTAATTATTTAGAAAACCCTAATTCAAATTTTTAAACCCTAATTTATGGATTTGAATCCTAATTTATAAATAGGGAAAAATCTAAGGGTTAATTAAATAATTTTAATGTTAATTAGGAAATATTAATCCTAATTTTAAAGTTAGGTAATTAGAAAATCCTAATCTAATTACGAAAATCTAATTTCTAAATTAGAAAATTATTTTTATTTTAGAAACCCTAATTTTGGGTTGTAATCCCTAATCAAGTAATTTTGACCCTAATTACTAAATTAGTAATTTTAATTAGGAATTATTAATCCTAATTAGCAAGAAATTACGTGATCATTATATTTGGATTTGAGCTCATGATATTTATGTGTTCTATTACATATGTACTACATTAATGAACTAAGAGATCGACTAGTTAATGAGCAGAATATATATAAAAGCGAGCCTGAGGTGGTCACTCAAATCGACTGGAATCTGGAAACCCGAAATCCCGTGAGCCTCTGACAACAACTTTGCAGCTTTAGATCTTGCTTGTGTGATGCATTTTAACCCTGCTGATTATTGTATCGTGTAGTATTGCATCCATACTACAGGAGCTGGCCATTATCTAGCCCAGAAACACCTTGACCAAAGAATTATTGTTGGTCAAACGTAGCACCCTGCAAACAGACTATGAAGGCTCAAGAACATCTATAGCGACGGTTCTGTCGCTATAGGGTTATTTTAATAAATATTAAATTCCAAAAATTATATATTTTAATTAAAGAAATCGAATTAAATGATTTTTAATTATTAAAAATACTAAATAAATTCTGAAAAATTATTTTAAAGTCTGAAAAATAGTTTTTAATTATTTAGAGTATATTTCATAAATATTTAATATTTTGGAATATAAATGGTATTTAATTTATTTAATTATAATATTAAATAAATTATTTAAAAATAATTTTAATACATGAAAAATAATATTATGGTAAAAGAAAATATTTTAAGTTATTTTTAGTGACTTTTAA